>CM062293.1:428631045-429231045 GCA_031216915.1 Pictodentalium vernedei
TTTTTAAGCAAATATCTCATTCATCCTCCTTGGAGACATATTTTCCACAATTTCACACTTTTTATCAGAATGGGTGTTTGTGGGGATTAAATCTAAGGTTGTGAAAGTGCCCTAATGGATACTTGCTGCTCAAGCACAACACCACAGAATCAATATTGGATGTTTTTAGGCATTTTAACTGTGCTAAGAGATACCACATGAGCAGTACTGGTCATACTGTTGAAAAAAGCAGTGTTTTATGTTTTTTGTCAGTACCATACCAATGACTCTCGGTGCCTTAACTGGGGAAAACTGTTTTTTTTTAGCTCATCTTAACAAAGTCAAGCTGAGCTAATCTCATCGCTCTCCGTCCGTCATCCGTCAACACCATGTTTTGGTCTTCTCCTCCAAAGCCACTGGGCCAATTCAAGTGAAAGTTTTTGTGAGTGATGGTCCCAAAGGGGCATTTCATTTTTGTTCAACTCATACACTCTCAGTTTCCCATAGGGAGGGAGTGGGGGACAATGCTCCAAAATATTTATAAAATCTTCTCAAGAACCAGTGTGTTTTTGGCCCCGCCCAAAATTTCTATTTTCTGAACCGATGGTCCGGTGTGAACCAAATTTGGTGTGTGGTATTATTAGGTCATAAGTACTTGACCCAAGCAAAAAAAAAAATTCCTGCATCCCCATGGGAACCCAGGGAGCTAAAAATAGAAATATTTTCAAACGCCCATATTTCCCAAACCACTCGGAACAGAGAGCTGTTATTTGGTATGAAGTATCCTTAGGACCAGTAGAATTGATTGGTAAAAAACAATTGCCATCGGTTATGTTAGGGTGCTCTGTAATGGGCATCGAAAAAATGCTGAGTCAGCATATTTGCAAAAATTTTAAAAAATCTTTTCTCTGGAACCAATCATCAGAATCTTTTGATATTTGGTATACAGCCTTCATAGGGAGTGGAGGGGTGTGGGAGGGGGGGGGGGGGGAGGGGCAAATAAAAGTTTGTTGAAATAAAGCTCATTGGTTCATATATGGGCTCTCTACATGAGCCGGAAGTTTTAACATAGGGTAATAGGGGGAATATTCTTTAAAAATCTTCTTCTTCAGAACCACCAGTCAGAATCTTTTAATGTTTGGAAAACGTCATTGTTATGAGGGTCAGATTCAAACCATGTCCCTAGGTTAATATTTGGGCTTCCTATGGAAGCCCAAATTTTATCTTTGTTCAATATGGAGGGTAATTTAAAAAAATCTTCTTCTTCAGATCCACTAGTCAGAATGCTTTGATATTTGGTATGCAACATCTCTAAGGGGGTCAGATTCAAGTTTGTTCAAATCGGATCTCTAGGTATATATTTGGGCTCACTATGATAGCCCAAATTTTTACTTAACGCAATATGAGTAAGTTTCTTTAAAAATCTTCTTCTTCAGATCCACCAGTCAGAATGCTTTTATATTTGGTATACAACATCTCTAGGGGGGTGGGTGGGTGGGGGGTGGGGGGGGGTCAGATTCCAGGTTGTTCAATTCGAGAACCTAGGTTAATGTTTGGGAACATGAGATTTAACTTGGTACGATATGAGGGAATTTCTTCAAAAATCTTCTTGAGATCCACTCGTCAGAATGCTTTCACATTTGGTATACAACATCTCTAGGAGGGGGGGGGGGGGGGGGAGGGGGTCATATTCAAGTTTGTTCAAATCGGATCCATAGGTTAATATTTGGGCTTGCTATGTTAGCCCAAATTTGAACTTAATGCAATTCGAAGAAATTTCTTTACAATTTCTCTCCTTCAGATCCAACAGTCAGAATGCTTTCATATTCGGTACACAACATCTCTAGGGAAGTCTGATTCAAATGTGTTCCAATCAAGAGCCTGGGTTAATATTTGGGCTCTTTATGGGAGCTGGAATTGGCCATTTTGCTGAAGAATTAAAAATTTTGTATTCAGTACCCTCTAGAGGTACTAAGATTAATCCACATAGGTTGTATCAAGGGGCTTCATAGGGGAGCTCTACATATTACTTTATGATCAACTAAAGAAAAGGCATGATGTCCAGATTATTTTTGTCACTCCTGAGGGACTCAAGGATTGACAGTGTAGCCTATGGAGATGGCTTGCTTAATGTAGACTCATTCTTGGACTCTGTTTAAATTGTGTTCTGTTCAAGATGAGTGCTTGAGGCCCTGTGGGGCCTCTTGTTTCTTTTTTTTTAACAAAAAAGTGCAAATGATTCACCAAACACATGATGTGAAATGTTAGTCTTCAGAAGCCTGGGGAGGGGTGTCGCATTCATTGAGGGCTATTTGTTTAAAAATATTACCACATCAGTATAAAATTCCCATTTGTGATAGCTTTTTTGCAAGATGTTTGTTTTGTGTCAACATCAATTAATTTATGAATTATATCATAGTTTTTATGAAAAGGGCTATGGGGGCGGGCAGGGGGGGGGGGGGTCACATTCAGTGAGGCCTATTGTTTACCACATCAGTATGTGGAAGAAAATTTGACATCAGTTGTTAGGATAAATGGCAGTGTCTGTATTGCTGAATAATATAGCTGCAACCCCAATTTTAGAAACAAAACTGACGTTCGCGTTTGTTTCGTGGGGTGGGGAGGGGAGTGGGACACAATTTCTAATCTATTGGAGCAATGGACGCAAAACCAGTTTATTTAAGGACGTGTGAAAGGCATCAATAATTAGGCCACATTGAAACTCTTTTTTCAAATTTATTTCCCCTTCACCTTGTGTGAGGACAATAATAATCTATGTGAATCATTGAGTTATGATCAATCACGAAACGAACGTCAACTCAACAACTCTATTTATAGAAATGATCTGCATCGCCGATGTGAGGTCGTGTTTTCGTGGCTAACACAACGGTGAGTAACTATGAACCAAAAAGCTTGAGAGGACCCTTTTTTAAATAACAAATTTGAACAAAATGACTACGTCAACTTAATAATTCTGCGGTCATATATCCGGCGGAAAATTTTCGAACTTGATTGAGACAATTATCCTGGAAACCCATACAATAAAAAAAGAATCAAATCGGTTAACAGTTGTTCAAGTTATGGCACTTTGAATAGTATCATTAGTATCAAGCACAAAATTTGAATAATTCTTCAGCCGTACATCGGACCGAGCCCGTTTTTGAACTCGACCAAGACATTGGTCCTTGAAAACCAAATATCTGTCAAATCGGTTGACGTTTGTTGAAGTATCGCCCCATCAAACTCAAAATTAGTCGATTTTAACGAAGGGCCATAACTCTTGTGAAAAAGCGTGGACACGCCCTATTTTGCGTCATCGAATGTTGCATATAATTATCAAGCCACAAATCAAATATCAAAATCCGTCCAGAAATAACTAAGTTTTTTTAGCAAAAAGAGATACCTGCCCGGCAACCAGCCCTCGCCATACCAATAGTGAAGGTTTTTTGGTTGAAACATTCGAATGAAAATAGGAAACTAAATGAATAGAATTAAATGAGTATGTCTAATGATATCACACAAAATGAAGAGAAATAGCCGATTTATGCTTTTTAAAACTGGCAGCAATTGCTTATCAAATAATATTACTGTCTTGCTTTTGTTAATGATTCCTATTTTCCAACTGCCCCAAGAGATTCTTCTTTTAAATAGCGAGCCCGGACCAGAAGAAACGGATAAATTATCAAATAACGGCGACGTTATTTCGTAAATCCTCGACGGAGCACCGGCGACGTTTTTTTTCTCGAGTCTGGCAAATAATCGGCAACATTGGTGTCATTAAATTGAGATAGGTCGGATATCACACATAAATCTGCTATTACGCACCCCTCCCCCTTATACATCCTGCAAGTATAAATATCTTGGTATTAAAATGTCTTGCCTGATGTTCCCTGTATGGGTTAACTTGGAGGGAAGGGGGGCATATGGCTGATTTTTAGCTCACCGAAGGGAACTTAACTTATCACTTGCCGTCCGTCGTGAACTTTACATTATTGACTTCTCCTCCCAAACTACTGGACCAAATTGAACCAATTTTGGTGTGCATGTTCCTTATCATATGTCAATTCAAGTTTGTACAAATAACCTTGCCGCGCCGAACCACAAGGGGCATTACTCTGCTAGCACCCATACATGTTTTAAAAAAATTTAAAAAATCTACTTCTCCAGAACCATCATTGAGCTCCCTCTAGGAGCCCGAATTTTAACTTGGTGAAATATGAGGAAATTTCTTTAAAAATCTTGCATATTTGGTATGAATGCTTTTATATTTGGTCTGCAACATTTCTAGGGGTGGGGGGGAGAGATTCAAGTTTGTACAAATCGGGTCCCTCAGTTAGTATTTGGGCTCTCTATCGGAGCCCAAAGTTTAACTTTGTGCAATTTGAGGAAATTTCTTTAAAAATCTTCTTCTTCAGATTCAGATCCACCAGTCAGAATCCTTTCATGTTTAGTATGCAACATCTATTGGGGGGTCAGATTCAAGTTTGTTCAAATCGAGTCCCTGGGTTTATATTTGGGCTGCCTATGGCAGCCTGAATTTTAACTTAGTGGAATATGAGGGAATTTCTTCAAAAATCTTTTTCTTCAGATTCACCAGTCAGAATCCATTCATATTTGGTATGCAACATCTTGCGGTGAGTCAGTTTCAGTTTTGTTCAAATTGGTTACCTGGGTAAATATTTTGGCTCCCTGTTTGAGCCCAAAGTTTTAACTAATGCAATGTGAGGACATTTCTTTTAAAACCCCTTTCTTCAGATCCACCGACCAGAATTCGTTCGTATTTGTATATAACATCTCATGGGGGATCAGGTTCAAGTTTGTTCAATTTGAGTCCCTGGCTTATTATTTGGGCTGTCTGTGGGCGGGGTGTGGGTGGCATGGGGAGCATGTTAGGTTTGTTCAAATCGATTCCTCAGTGTTTTTCCATAAAATTTGCCTTTCATGACTTCATTCCTCTGTAGAGTTGATGAACCATGTATAACTGAATGTGACCCCAAATACTTCTTTGAACCACCTTGGCAGGTGAGCGATTACAGCCGCTTGGGGCCTCTTATTTAGTCAAGTTGTGACGAAGTCAAAGCTTGACTTATAGTTTGGTGAATGGCGGGCGGGTGTAAACAGTTGGTTTCCGGATGATAACTTGATAATGGTTCGACCCACGTCATGAAACTCCATAGGTAGGTTGGCATTGGTGAGTGGACGAATCCTATTTATTTTGGACTTGCTTGGCCAAAGGTCAAGGTCACAGTGACCATGAACATAGTAAATTGTAAACAATTGGTTTCCGGATGATAACTTGTCTATAGTTAAACTCACATTCATGAAACTTCATACGTAGGTAATGGTTGGTGTTCATGAGAGGAAAAACCCTATTATTTTGGACTCACTAGGTCAAAGGTCAAGGTCACAGTGACCCTGAACATAGTAAATCAAAACAATTGGTTTCCGGATGATAACTTGATAATGGTTCGATCCACGTTCATAACATTTCATAGGTAGGATGGCATCAGTGAGATGAAGAAGCTTATTTATTTTGGACTTGCTAGGTGGAAGGTCAAGGGCACAGTGACCTTCAACATAGTAAATTGTAAACAATTGGTTTCCGGATGCTAACTTGACTACGGTTGAAACCACATTCATGAAACTTCATAGGTAGGTTGGCCTAGGTGAGTGGAAGACACCTATTTATCTTGGACTCGCTAGGTCAAAGGTCAAGGTCACAGAGACCTTGAACATAATAAATCGTAAACAATTGGTTTCCAGATGATAATTTGACAATGGTTCCACCCACGTTCATGAAACTTCATAGGTAGGTTGGCATTATTGCAAGAAAGAGCCCTATTTATTTTGAATTAGTAGGTCAAAGGTCAAGGTCACAGTGACCCTTCACATAGTAAATTGTAAACAATTAGTTTCCAGATGATAAGATGATAATGATTAAACCCACTTTTGTACTGTCACAACTCGACATTGAATCGGTGATCCTATCGGAATTATTTTTGTTTTGGGGGGGGGATGTGCCACAAGAACACCCCCATGGCTGCGCCACCGTGTCCCCACTTGAGCAATCGTGATTAAGTGCCTTACCCAATGACACAACGCAGTTACTCCTGCTGGGGATTGAACCGTGGATCTCTCGGCTTGATATTAATAGAGATCATGTACCCGATCGACCCACATTGGCCAGATCTCATGTGACGTCATAGGCACATTGCCCAGTTACTTCATTTTTGGTTGTCATGGTAGCGTGCGTGAGCGCCATCTTGTGACAACATCCCCATAGTGATACGTGGTCCTAGTGTGCATGCGCAGCGCGTTTTGTTGAGGTGAGGCGAGTGTACGTCGTCCATTTTGTATATCTGAGGCCGCCATCTTGGTTTCTATGGTAGCACATGGTTGCTATGTGGCCCAAAACCTTCTAGTAGGAAAGGGGTGTGTTCAGAGGGTGTGTTCGATTGAATAGGGGTAATTTTAATTACATCAACCAACCCGACAATCCCTCTTAATAATCCAAAACTACCGAGACAGACTTAGAAAACCCCCACCTAGGGTTTATAATAGTAGCACGTAGTGCTAAATGAATGATGAGAGGTCTCATGTGGATAAATTGAAGTCAACTAGAATATATCGAATTACCACAAACATCCAGCCAATCTCTCTAAACCATCAAAACAACTTTATTTGGCACGGATTCCTCAATACTGGGCTTAAGAGAGAAGCATACAGTGTTTTAATGTCATGGTATGAGTAATTGTATTTGTTCGAATACTTTGTAAAATTACCCTAATAAATCCAACAGTTCTTTTACTAGTGCTGATTTCCCACTAAATATTCGGTTTCTATCTGTTGTCCCCTAGAATTCCTATTTTTGCCCAACAATAGACACATTCCTGTGTATAAGATTAACTTTATTGTTTCGGATGTGCACCATTGTCTCAGTATTTTATCTATCCCAATATTTTCTGTGGTTTATCCTATTTCCTGGCCTGTTTTGCCTTTTACTGGTCCCATTTCTGCCTATCCCAGCAGACTATTTTGTCTTGGCCGTCTCTGTTTTTGCCTTTCCTGTGTATAACGATGTCCTCTATGATCCTCAAACCCAAAATACAATCAAGCAGGGTTAGGTATTATTCGAACGACTCGAATCTTATCGAGCAATTAAGCTTTTGAGCAGTTACTGAAAAAGTCAGTACTCGAACGACTCAAATCCCATTGAGCAGATGAGTATCAAAAGAGCAATTTCTTTTAAGGCTCTTAATGCTCATCGAGGTATAGGAGGGTACCTATGACATGATGATGCAGTACTATATATACCTGATGATAATTTAGCTCCTAGCATCTGCCCAGTTCTAGACCTCTCCATGATCTTCATATCTCCAACACCACTATTACCGATTTTCCCAATATTGTCATCGTCTGTCCTATGATAAGCTTTTGCAGTAGTCACAAATCCTGTAGTCTTCTTCCACTCTTGCTAACCATCTCAGATTGCTCGAACGACCAGAATCCCATCGTGCAAAATTGCCTGAATGAGTGACTCCACATACAACTCTTTTGCTCGTCTAGGTATTGAAGGATGGGAAGGATCTTGGGAACTAACAACGTGATATAATAACCTTAGTTATTGAAATTGACGTACAATCCCGCTTATAATATAGCATTGGCTTTTGAAAGTGTTGTTAAACTCTTATGAACCTATTTGCCATTGAATTATGATCTTTTGTCAGTTTAAAAAATGAAGGCTTGTTTTACTATAGCTTGTCTGAAGTTTGATCCTTCCGCAATCTTTCAAGATTTCTCGATTGCCACATTTGTCGCCACATTAGCATATGAACATACATGTGTGTTTCTGTGTTTATTGCATGTCGCTGTACAACACGTTTTTGGCAAATTGTTATATTTCACATAACCGCTGCTATTCCTGCAATATATACCATCTCTTTCCTGAAAAAGTTTGCTTGGGGCCTGTAATATTTACCGAAATTAACAATATTGGGTGTGCACCATTACGTGTCACGTATTTTCATATTAGGCATATATGACAAATAGCACCAGATTTGTTAAGATGAATCCAAAGTTTGGTTGGAATTTATAGTAAGTAGCGCTTATTATCTAACAATAAAAGTAACTCAAATTATGAAAACAAAGTTTATTTAAAAACATGATGCACGTGTTCGGTCCTTTGCAAGCTGAACCTTCAAACACATGAAACATGACGAGCAGACTATAACCACTCTTGTTACAGCGTGTGTTTACAGTGTAACAGCACATTCTGCTCATAGTTGTAGAAACATGCAAGGAGTGGACCTTTCAACAGCGCCAGCAAAAAAGGTTTACAACACTCGAGAAGGGCAGTGGATATACCGAATTTTGTACATCTTTACTGCAGGGGCATTGGAAGGTCAAATACATGTACACTGATTCGATATCTCCCATATGAACTGACTGCTCCCTGCCAAGACACACTTAATATATCAATATAGACATTCTTAACTCAGACACTGAACGATCTCAAAACTGTCCAATTTCAATTTCAATTTCAAAATTTTATTTAAAGTCGGTACATACTAAAAACAATAAACATTAGCTCTGTAGAGCTATTAAAACCGACACCTAAATGACATACACATTTGTGTTATAAGTTAGACATACATATAACATATGACATATTACATAAAATCTCAGGGTTAAAATCATAAGAAACGTACATAGAACTTCGTAAGTGTGTGTGTTTGTATGTGTGGGGGGTGCAATTGTGTAATGGTGTGTATGTTCAAGGGTGTAAGCACACGTGCATCCCTATGTGTTTAACCTGCATGTGTTGCATTTACAATGTGGTCCATACCAGCTGTTTATGAGTGACTTAAATTGTGTGAGTGTACTTGCTGTCCTGAAGCGGTCTGGTAGGGAGTTCAAAATTTTGGGGGCCTCGGATCGAAATGAACGTTTTCCATAAGTTTCTGTCCTAACCTGTGGTATGTCTGCTGTGTTATGGTATCTGAATGTATAGGATTTATCTGTGATATTAATGAGGTCATGTAGGTAAGTGGGCGTTTGTTTATTTGTAATCTTATAAACCTCCATTGCGAAATTTCTAAGGCGCCTTATTTTAAGTAAAGGTAATTTTGAGCCGACTAATAAGTTTTCATGTTTCTTCTTGCTCATCATAAATGATTTGAGTGCCCTTTCTTGAATTTTTTCCATTTTTTTTGTGTTTATTTTTCCGCAGAAGTGCCATGTGAGTGGGCAGAAATTGTAGTGAGTTTGCCTCGTCTATTTAAATATTTCCCTATTCGTTTAAGTTCAATAAGTTGTGTTGCCACTTTTTTACAAATTTTTGAAACGTGGGAATGAAATTTTAATTGAAAATCTATTGAGACCCCTAATAATTTGACTTCTGGTTCGCACTTAATTGTGTTGCTACCTATTTGAACAGTAATGTTTTCTTTTTGTGTTTTTTTCCCTACTGCCATAGCTTGGAATTTGTCTGGGTTTGCTTGCATATGGTTGTTTGCGAACCATTGTATGAGTGAGTCGCTATCTATTTGTAGTGATGTTTTTACTGTATCTAATGAGGTGTCGGATTTACTTAATGTGTTGTCATCAGCATAATTGTATAAATCACAGTGTTGTATGAAGTGAAAGATATCGTTAATGAAGATGTTGAACAGGATCGGGCCTAATATTGAGCCTTGAGGGACTCCTTTATAGAGTGAGAGAAAGGTGCTTGTGGTGTTTCCTAGTTTAACACTTTGTTTTCTATGTCTAAGATAATCTGAAAGTAATAATGTGGCTGAATCTGAAAGTCAGTATTTTTGTAGTTTTAAAATTATTAGGTTGTGTGGCAGACAGTCAAAGGCCTTTGAGAGATCCATCAATATGCAGCCCACAAACTTAGTAACGGGTTCCATCGGCGCACTATAGGCTTCTTCCTAGAATTTACCCCAAAAAACAATTTTTTGACGTTTTTTTTTAATTGGTATTAATTGGTTGTTAATTGGGTGTAATTGGGTGAAACGATGGACCGACGCCGGCCAGCGCCTGGAGAACAAATGAAACTATCGGCAAGTAGCCTCTTCTCGGTTTGGCGGCAAATCCGATATTGATAAATAATCCCCATCACCACAGACTGAGTTGGTCTAAAAGCTTTAAATTTGCTTTTTCTTATTTTATATACAACATAGGCCACCTATATGCTAACAATTAATATTTATTTTTGCCTTTATTTATTATTTTAATTTGTTCTCGGTAAGTAGTCCTACCCGTGAAATCCTGTACTGGGCAGGAATAACTGCCAGCAACATGCAAGGAGTCAATGACCGCAACAGCAATGCTGTGTTATTTCAGTATTTTGAAGTTTTGAACTGCAGAAAAAAACAGTTGGATGTGTCTTGGTATGATGAAAAGAGTGGTAAAATGTGTGTTTCTCTCATTTGCAGAAGTGGGACTGACATTAGTCAGTTGTCCACTCTGAGGGAGAATCTTTGCTGAGATTCATGGTGGGGGAGGGGGTTTCAAACGAATGGGAGAGAGGTTCAGTGGTCAAGGTACAAAAAATAAATTACCACTCAGCTCAAGACTTTAACAAGTCAACAAAAGGGTGACAACATATTTCAGTAACACACCAACAACAATGTTGAAACAACTGGGTGAAACCCTTCAAAAACAATGTGCTCGGGTATACATGTACTAGTATTAAATTTTTATGCCCCCGCAACAAAAAGTTAAGGGCCATATTGTTTTACCCATGTCCATCTTAACTTTCGTCCATCTGCATATATGGTACAAAGTTTGTCTGCCTAACTCTTTTTATAGTTTTCAAGCTAGAACCTTTTTATTTTACAGAGAATTTATACATATATCAAAGGTGTGCATATTGCTCAATATTTTGTTCAATATTTCAAAATATTATGGTTTGCTGAACTTAGTAACTTTTTCTGACATTTCGAATATCGGGTATCGGGTACATGATTTGTCCAGCTCCTCCCAGAGTTGTCAAGTAAATACATATATTTTGTTTTACAAGGTGTATATATAGTCTAAATGTAGGTATTTTGAAATACATATGTAAAATTAACGTGTATGTCAGAACTCATGGGGCATCATATGTGGCTTACAAGTGTAGCACATGTAAGAGTAACAAATCACTGTTTTCTCTTCTATTTATTTACTGGTGTTTAAGGTCACATATTTCTGCACAATGGCTAATCATGCCCACATCCGCTCTTCAACCTCCTGTGTCCATGTGCTGTGCGGTGGCATGCTTTAGTCTAGTTTAATATTTGTCTTAGGTCACAATTTCAACAGCAACATAGCATGCCATCGCACAGCAAAGGAAATCCCCCACCGCCAATGAACTATGAAATACCGTTAATAGGAAAACGTTTAACCCTTTACCCAACGTAATGGCCAAAACCGACGAGCGCTATTCTAAAAAATCGTCAGTTAATTTTCATTATTTTTTTCATTTTTTGTCTCAAAAACATAGGTTATGACCCCTTGTTGGAATGAGCTCATTCCAATGAGGGGTCATAACATAATGTTTTTGAGATAAAAAATGAAAAAAATTAGTTGTTCAAGAATTTTTTTGGCAAGTGTCATCTGCTGTTCATGTTAGGTACAGGGATAATGCACTAAACATTATTGAAATCTGATTATTACTGTTCATGTTATCAAATAATAATTAAAATTCCCATAGGGCAAAAAAGGATAATGATGCCATCAAATTTCAACAATTAACCATGGTTTTCAATGTAAAAATCTTAGACAAGTAGCATGCAAAATATTATTGAAATCTGAGGAAAAATTATCAAGTTATCGCATACAGTTCAAACTAGAAGTTCCATCACTGTATTGTGCACTATTTTGAAGTAATAGCAACAGACTTCGCATTTTCAGGAGAGCAATTTATTCACTCGCCTACTGCAGGCCTGGCATTCTGAAAAATGCAGGAGGGCAAAAAATCGCTCTCCTCAATCAGCATAGGAGAGCAATTAGCTTTACACAGCATTTTGAGTATCCAGTTGAACGAACTCATTGAAACTGAAACCAACAGACTACATCAGTGATTTTATTAACTTTACTAAGGTAAAGCGAAATCTCTTAGACATCTAGATGTCTCACTCAACAACCGAACACACACTTGACAAGACCTGTGTGTGTACCCAGACCTGTTGTCCAAGAAAGTCATATGCCTACCACTACCACCTTCAACCCCCCATGGGGGTTGAAGGTGGTAGTGGTAGGCGTATGACTTTCTTGGACAACAGGTCTGCTTGAATCTACAGTCACATCCTGGTGCAAGTCAGCTTCAAGTGACAGGATAGTAGTAATGGTAGTATATTATAGTGTCAATATTCCTTGAATAATTACCCCTCAAACTGTGATGTCAGTTGTTGAACTTGAAACTGACAGAAAAAAAATATTGCTGTGACCCATTTTGCTTCAAATGATTGCAACTGTGTTTGGGTATAGTTGCAGCCATTACCTTTTACCACTAAACCACTTTCAAAATGAAATTACGTGATGTTATGTGTCTTCGAAGTTAAATTACATTTTTGCTTTACAACAAAAATTTAATGTGAGCATAATACATGTAATCTCAATCATCCCAGACCAAAATATTTAGGAGGGCAAGTTTTCGCTCTCCTTAATTCTTTCAGGAGGGCAGTAAGGAGAGCTAAAAAATCGCTCTCCTGAAATTGCCAAGCCTGCTACTGCTCGCCTTAAAAAAATTGAGGGCAAAAACTAGCCCTCCTGACCTTAGAAAAAAATGATTACCACAACAGCCTATTCCTGAAACCTTTCTTTTCAGATCTTAGCTATGTTCGTGGTCTCTGTAAGCCAGCTACACTGCCCCTCCCCAACCTCCAGGCCTTTCTGAGGCCTGGAGGTGTGAGAGGGGCAGTGTAGCCATCTCACAGAGACTACCTTGTTAGCAGCACCAAATAAAATGTACAAAGCCCACTAGGCAGAATTTGATAATAGTAAAACGTCATTTTGCAACTTTTAGCTTTTGTATACTTGAGGAGAGCTAATCACTCCCCAAGGTCATGTGGAGGGAGGGATTTTTAGCCATCTTGCATTTTTATGAATCCCAGACCTGAGCACACTGAATAAGTGCACTTTTGTCCCTGTCAAACTCAAACTGCCCCATTAGCATAACTCCGTTCCTGTTGAAAAGCAGCATGCCCAACAATTCTGTACTATTAAATAGAGATCATTAACCCTTTACCTAATGAATCAGTCGCATCCGCCTGCGTAATATGCAAATTCAGCAGCTGAAAAAATATTATGTTATAAAAAGTTTGAACAAAACCATATCATGTGAGCTCTAATTGGAACGAGCTTGTCTACTGAAGGGTCAGATGTGGTTTTCTTGACATTTTTTTTTTAAATTTGGAAAAATAATATTTAAAATACTCAATTTTGATATCAACCACCGTCTGCATTGTTAAAGGGTTAACATCATTCCTTACCTCTGCTGGTATACATGTATATGTAATGGTGTAAATAGATATTAAAATTTGACTACATATACAGAATGAAGAGAGTGGATTACTACTTAATCACAGCGCCATATATTCTCCATCCGAAAAGTATTTACATGTATAACTGTTCATAACAGCACAAGAAAAAGTTGCAAACTTTCATCATATGGACCACCGGGTGCTACCCAGTGGTCCATGTGATGAAAATTTGCAGGTGCTTCTTGTGTTTTGTCCTCAGGAATTATAAATAATTAATGAGTGAAAAATCTATCCCACAGCTATTTACTGGTGATTTTCCCTCCACATACTTTAGTCTCAATATTTTCTTTCTGTTTGATCGGTTCAGTTCGTGATTACACTACCATCCTCACTAATAGCACATTATGTTTTGCATTACACATTGCAAACGCTCTTATGTACATGTATTTCGGACTACCTTCATTCTTTTGCAGTAAGGAGTGCATAAATCAACGATCATTTTCTGCCCTAATTTTGACAAGACATCTAGTTTCAACTGTAGACATAAAAAATTGAAGTAAAACAGAATAAACAAAGGGCACTATCTTAATTTTCAACAAATCATCATGATGTTCAATCTAATCCAAGAAAATGTTAATATAAAGCCCCACAAAGTAGATCTTCTGTTTCTCGGCCATTTTTTTGTAAAATTGCATGTAGGCGGGTGTTTTTTAGCTTACCTTGACAAAGGCAAGATATTGGTTATAGAAAAAACGTGGCAGCCGAAAGGACCATGCATGACTCAGCAGTGGGAAGGCCTGAGAAACAGATTTTCAACTTTTTGAGGCCTAAATCAGAATGTAAAAAATGTTTTGTAATCTGCTGTTTGCTTTGAAATCAAGTCATCACATTTCATTAAAAATTCAAATAAAATGGAACCAACAAAGGGCAATAACTCCCTCAATTTTCATGATAATTTTCTAACTTGTTAAGATATTACTAATACAAAAAAACAAGTTATTAATCTTCACTGAAATCGGATGGTTACTGTTCAAGTTATTGCATAAACTATGAACTTTCAATCAAATATCAACATCCTTAATTTTCACTGACTGATGACGGTTATCAGAACTCTGAGACATTCTTTTTAAAATTAATTAAAATCTGATAATTACTGTTCCAAGTTTTGAGATGGGCAATATACCGAAAAACCAAATCGATACCGATAAGATGGGGATACCTAAAAAACTGAACCGAACAATTATTGAATATTGAAACCGTTTGAATTTTCAAATTTTCCTACATTCGTTATTTATAAGTCCCTGTTGAGGGTTGAAAGAAGTGACTGATTTTCTTTCAGTTTTGTTCACCCTTAATGGACTGGGCAACTGTCCTAAATTCCCACTAGAGTACAACCTTGTTATGTACAGTTGCATAGCAGTGGCGTAGATAGCTTTTCGTTGGCGGAGGGGCAAACCCAAAATTTTCCGACAGTGTAACAACAACAAAAACCCAAACAAACAAAGAATCTGTTATTTACTGCAAATGTACTGAAAATTGGTCTTTTTTTACCCAAAATGACATGTTTTTATCCCCAAAGCCAGCATTTTAATGTTATTAGGCATAAATTCGCCTAAAAATGGTCCCAAAAAATTTCTGACAAAACTTCTGGTGGGGGGGCCTCGGCCCCCCCCCTTTATCTACGCCACTGTTGCATAGCATAGATTTTTAGTCAGGTCTTGGCTGCCTTAACAGGCAGCCAAGATCTGACTAGAAATCACTGCTCAGATGTTTTGTCTATTGTCGGCAGGATCTCCTGAGGATGGCATGGTCAGGGCACATGCTCTGAGATCACAATGGCAAAAGCCTGAAATAGGTCTTTAAAACGTAAGGTGTTCTTAAAACAAGTTATAAATTTACTGTAGATATGATTTGTGGTCATAAAAGAATGCCACTGTTGAGCTCATTAGCAGTGTCATTTATAAGTTTGTGATAGAATGATGATACTACAACTACTTATTCTGTTTTTCCTGATGTGAATTCCTCTGGTACTACTAGTATCAGCAAAAAATCAGATTCAAGTCAGATTCAAAGTACAGTACAGCCCACTTAATTAGATATCTCTTAACTGAATAACCCTGTTAATTGAATATAATTTTCCAACACAAAACCATTTATCACACCTCCAGTACATATTTGACCTGTTAATTGAATATATGTTACAGAGTAAACTCCTGTTAATTGAATAAAAAATCTTGTAAACCGTCGAGAAATTACCCTGACTTTCCAATTTTTTTTTGTTTATAGACCTATTCGACCTCAGAACATCCAATGCAGGCATTTAATCTATTGTATCTTGTTTGACAGAGCTCCCTGAGCTCTGTCAAAAAAATATAATAGAATAAATGCTAAGTTTATCTCTAGAACATGGGGGCACGGTGACATGTACTAAGGCATACTGCACGTCGATGGTGCACTGTCATCAACTAATGCTAATCCTGCTTGTGTGGTGTTAGTATGTTGGGGAGCTGACAGTTGCTCGCCGTTGCTCGGTGGTTCTCTCCGGGTACACCGCCTTCTTCCACCTTTAAAACTGTCGAGGTCATGGTTAGCCATTGAGCAGAAATATGTGACCTTGAACACCAATAAATAAATAAATTTCTAGGACACAGGAAAGTGACACAATCCCTGTTAATTGAATCCTCCTGTTAATTGAATAATTTTCATTGGCAGAGTGGCTATTCAGTTAAGAGGGTTCCACTGTACCAAGGTAAACCCACCTAAAAATACCGAAACTGACACCAAACTTAAAATTCCAATAGTATTCATTATTGCCTATATGAGGCTTTTAGCTTGCAGTCATTATTTACATGTATTTAGTCCCAAATTTTTTTTTTCCAGGGACATTCCAAAACTTTTAAAGAGAAACCATTTTGCTAGAATATTCCTGCTGATGTTTTTGATAAAAAGAAGTGGAATTGTATCAAGTATCAGCTGTGAGAAACGAGATGCTTTGGGTATATTTTGCAGCTGGAACTCAGATGTCAGAATTTATTTAGCAAACAAATATAAATGTGAAATGTTGGGATGTTTTGGTGTGAACAGATGGAATTTTAATAATCAAAGTTATTCAAAATTAAAACAAAACAATTTTTTCTGATATTAGTGCACCTGATTTAGAGTTTTCCTGCCAATTTGGTGCTCAGTTGATAAACACAATGAAACGTCGAAGTAAAATTAAAGATAAAAAATCAAGAAGCAAATCAAAGTTACATATAGGTGCCTTGTGCCATATATGTGGCACAACATTTGGATTGCAGCATTCCCTTGATAAACATTTGTTAATCCACAGTGGTGAGAAGCCCTTCGAGTGTGGAGAGTGTGGAAAAAAGTTCAGAAGAGCCCAAGACCTGAAGTTTCATTTAAAAATTCATACTGGAGAAAAGGAATTTAAATGTAAAATTTGCAGCAGATCTTATATTCGGGATGGCGGACTGAGGATGCACTTATTAACTCACACCAATAACAGACCTTTCAAGTGTCACATTTGTGGTAAAGCTTTCTTCCAGAAAGCAACATTGAAAGATCATGTGCTTGCTCATAGAGGAGAAAAACCTTTTTCCTGTGACATTTGTAATCGTTTTTTTTGCACAAAGACTGTTTTGAGAAATCATCAACTTATTCACACTGGCCATGAAGTGTTTGAGTGTAAACTTTGTGATAAGAAGTATACAAGAAAGGATAGTCTCAAAGAGCATGCGAAAATTCACAGTGCTGAACATCCATTTAAATGTGAATGTTGTGATGAAGTTTTCAGAAAGAAATGGACACTTCATAAGCACCGGAGAAAAAATCATCCAACAATTAGGCCTTACAAATGTACTCAGTGTGATAAAGCTTATTTCTATCAATCAAATCTTGATCTTCACTGTTCAAGACATCACCAATGAAAACCTGTATCATTGGCAATGACATAATTGTCCCCTGATGCAGGGTTGGAGGATTTTAGAAATGGTTTTTACAGTTAAAACTAGAAGTCCTGTCATGAAATGCGCACAAATAGCACATTGATACGTGCGTTAATGTACGCGTTATGGCCCAAGTAAAGCTAACAAATTCTGTACATATGGCCTGTGCACAAGCAATGCTTCAGCCAATGGACCTCCGGGTAACCCGGAGGTCCATTGGCAGAAACATTGCATGTGTTTGCTATGAGTAACCAAGAACACCTGCCGTGCTTTGGATGCCATTCGATATGGCAATTGTGCGCAATTCCAACGCACAATTAAGCCTAGATAAGCGCACTACTCGTGACAAGACTTCTAGTTTTAACTGTAGAACAGGGTAGTAAACCGAACTGCATGACTCGGCAAAAATTGTCCAAACAGTCAAGCCAGAAAAAAGGCAGACTCATCTGCAAAATAAGGTCCCCAGTGGGTGAATTTAGTGATGCTACTCTGCACAGAAGGGTAGCATCACTAAATTTACCCTCTGTGAACCTCATTCTGAATTAGGGTTAAAAACTAAACAGAAATAGGTACCCAGAGGAGAAATTGGCCCACTGTATGGAATAGCATCATCAAATTTACCCTCTGAGGACCTCATTTTACAAATGTCAGACTGCTTATTTTCAGGCCTGCAAACAGAAACAGTTAAACTGTGTCTGTGCGTAAACTGTTCAAACTACCTTACTGGGAGGGAACTATACTAATTATTCATGATCAAAATTTTGCTAAACCAAGGCTATTCTTGATGGTAGCAGTAGAATCTTTAAAAAAATAGTCCTGTTACAAATTACCATTAAAAAATTGATATTTGAATATTGTACAGTTAAAACAAGAAGTCCTGTCACAAACTCTGTGCTTATCTACAGTTAAAACTAGAAGTCCTGTCATGAAATGCACACAAATAGCACATTGATATGCGCGTTAATGTACGTGTTATGGCTCAAGTAAAGCTATCAAATTCTGTACATATGGCCTGTGCACAAGCAATGTTTCAGCCAATGGATCTCCAGGTAACCCGGAGGTCCATTGGCAGAAACATTGCATGTGTTTTCTATGAGTAACCAAGAGAACCTGCCGTGCTTTGGATGCCATTCGATATGGCAATTGCACGCAAATCCAACACGCAATTAAGCCTAGATAAGCGCACTATTCGTGACAGGACTTCTAGTTTTAACTGTAGGCTTAATTCCACGTAGGAATTGCACGTAATTGCCATATCGAATGGCACCCAAAGCGTGGCAGGTTCTCCTTGTTACCCATAGCAAACACAAGCAATGTTTCTGCCAATGGACCTACGGGTTACCCGGAGGTCCATTGGCAGAAACTTTGCTTGTACACAGGCTGTATATGCAGAATTTGATAGCCTTACTATCGTCATAACGCGTAGCGCATAGATTAACGCGCAAATCGGCATGCTATTTGTGCGCATTTCAGGACAGGACTTCTAGTTTTAACTGTATTCCTCGAATGAATATCAAAAAGTTATTTCAGCATCTCTTGGTGAAATTCAAGATGAGCTACAGTGTATAGGGACTGTTCTTCATCCATGATCAAGCATCCATTTTTTCTCCCAAAACATCTGTGCTGATTTCATTGAAATTTGAGGTTATTAGTTTGTTATATAAACTACGCACATTTTGCTAAGGATCACTGCCTATTAATCGACATGATTTGTACACGAAGAGAAAATGTGTACGTTATTAATTTTGTTTATTTAATTACTGGGGTAAATGACACTTTTAACAGTATATCAAATTGTACAAACTTACATGTACGGGTAGAGGAAGCCAGAGTACTCAAAGGGAAGCAGTCAGAATTGCTGAGTAACTGTCACACTGATTAGTTTATCAAGTAACTGTCGCACTGATTAGTTTATCATCATGGCAAAAAGCAGGGTTAGCATTGGTTGATGGCAAGTGAACTGTTTGCACACAGCACTTGGACCAAAGATGTACAGTACATGGAGAGTGTATTATCAGTAAATCACCCGCAGAGTGGAGATTCCACCCAAGCAATAATTGCAAATTTGTCGCAAAGCATAACAAGCACAAGCAAAGTTTCAGCCAATGGACCTCCGGGTTAAACCCGGAGGTCCATTGGCTGAAACATTGCTCATGTTTTTTGTCGATATGTACAAAATTGAAAAGTTATAGTTTGGGTGATCACTCCACTCCACAGGTGATTTAGTTACAATCCACACTCCACATACTGTACAACATGTCAATGTGACACTTAACTTCAACCACTGCTAACATAATAGAGAGACCAAAAGTTACTCACCATTGCTCAGTGGTTCTCTCCAGGTACTCCAACTCCCTCCACCTGACATATTATCCAAGCTATTGAAAAGTGCAGTTAAACCCTTATAAACAAGTAAACGTGTTTAACACTATATGCATTTGTCCTTTTTATGTATCAAATATAAAGCTGGGTAGGTGTGATCCTTAGCAAAATGTGAGTAGTATATATGAGGTTGCATTTTGATTTCATTTAAATAAAGTTGCTGTGCTCATAGGGAGGGATGGGGGGAAATATCCCAGTTTTTTTTAATCATCTCATAAACCAGTGGATTCAATCAATTGAAATATGATATTAAGATTTCTCTCAAAAGTTTGTTCAAGGGAAGTTTTAGGGAGTAGTATTTGCTGCTGTTCTGGGAGAGGGACTATATTTTTTGCCCCATCCAGATGTTCAATTTTTGGGACCCTTGTGCTGATTGGAATGAATTTTGCATTGCAGTAGATCTGATATACTCAATTTGTACTTGAAAATTTTAACGAGCACCCTGTGGCAGTGGTGTTGCCACGGAAGCGGAGGTGAGGGACCTAAAAATACAGTGCCCCCCACTTCAAAATAGGAAAACTAAAGCACCAAAGGGCCCCAGATTTACTCTCAGGGCATTGAATTTTCAAATTTTCTCTGGGATCGTCCCCTCCAACAACCTTGAGTGGGAAGGGAATACCATAGGCCTGATGTGGGTAGGCATTGCCCTCTCATTGGTGGGGTTTTGGGTAGCCCCCCAAGCCCCCACCAATGGGAGGGCCATACCCACCCCACCCCACCTCAGCCCCACAGCCTTCAGATATGCCTGTGCCATATATTGACCTCCCCCCCCCCCCCCCAAAAAAAAAAATTATAGCCCCTCAAAAGGAAATCCTAGCTATACCCCTGCCCTGCGAATGGTACAGAATTTCAAATAGATTTTTTTTTCCATGACACTCACCACATGTAACTAATGTTAATCACTTCTAAGAGACCTCCATTGAATAGTCTGTCAACTCCAGTAGAACACCTTCACTTCCACAATCCACTATGGCCTGTCTGTGTATTTGAATTTCAAATATTCTGTAACATTAGTTTACATCACCGGCTACTAAGGAGAATTACCAAATAGTTAAGATAATCGAGTTTCATTAGGCCTCTCAAAGTAAATCTTCTGTTTCTCGGGCCATTTTTTTGTAAAATTGCATGTGGGTGGGTGGTTTTTTATTTTATTTCTTTTATTTTTCCAATTATTCTGTGCCATTAAAAGTTCATGTTCTTGGTTTGTTTTATGTTTTAGGCCTCATAATCTACAGAATAGCATGGGTTGTGGTGTATTTCATCCCTTGAGTGCAAGAAGGCTTTGCAATGCTAAAGCATTGTAAAGCTTTGTTGCACTCAAAGGACAAATTTATCAATTTCATCAACTTGTGTAAAATATCAGACATAAACCATTTAATTTTTATTTTTCATGTTTACATTGGTTTGAAAAAGAGAGCATGTGGCAGCCAAAAGGACCATGTGGGAGGGCCTGAGAAACAGATTTTTAACTTTTTTTTAGGCCTTAAGTCTATCCTGTCCTTGATCCTCATCCACTCAAGCTCACCCCTGATTGCAGCAGATTGCTGCCAGTACTGCATCATTACTTGACCGTGTTACCCATCCAATATCCATCCATCCAATACTTGTCATCAGGACCACAACATTTGTTGTAAAAGTTGGTGATGCTACATACTACTTGGAAAATGGCAATGTTTTACATGACTAATTTTGTTTGTTTAGGGGTTTCATGCTTTTGCCCCTACCCTCTACCAACAGAAAACACAATATATACTATTATGTAGATTACGAGGCCTAAACAAAAAACAAACCAAGAACATAAACTTTTGATGGCAAAGAAATAATCACAAAAATAAAAATAAAATAAGCACCCGTCCGCCCACATGTAATTTTATAAAAAATGGACTGAGAAATATAAGATCTACTTTTTGAGGCCTAATCAGTAAGATTGACCAGTTTAATATATTCGCACAATCGAAAATATGCAATTTGAATTCCATTTGGGAACAGGTGAAATCAGATAGTCCTTCACTACTTTTCAGGGTAGACCTGCATTACTATAACTCTATTCCATATACAGTACGTGGAGAGTGTATTATAACTAAATCACCTGCAGAGTGGACATTCCACCCAAGCAGTAAATGCACATTTGTCGCAAAGCATAACAAGCAGAGTTTCAGCCAATGGATCTCCCTGTTAAACCCGGAGGTCCATTGGCTGAAACATTGCTCATGTTTTTTGTTGATATTTTCAAAATTTGAAAGTTATAGTTTGGGTGATCACTCCACTCCACAGGTGATTTATTTGTAATCCACTCTCCACATACTGTAGACAAATTCCAGTTGGGCCAATATGATCTGTAGACTGACAGTTCCATTTAGACCAACTTAACTTGCTATACCAATACTCCTATCTTTGAAAGTGTTTGGAAATGAGAAAATAATATGTGGAATTGGTATACAACAAGCTATTAACTGAAAATGGAATGCATTTTCTTTTTTGGAATACAGTACTCTCCCCTGTCAAATAAAAGTGACATCACTAATTCACTATTGTTAATTTTTGGAGAAAGAGGGCAGCATCATGATTATTAGGCACCATCATGATTATTAAAATGAGTTACTATCATTAGAATGTCCGTTGGCCAAAAAACAACACCTGAAAACAGCATTTGGCTGAAGAAAATATTGTAGAATTTCATCAGTGTACACCATCCAGGCTTGTACGAATTAAAAATTTGCATACCTGTGAAAAGAATCTGCAAAAATTCTTTGCATAATCTCCCATTATTGTATACCCCATCCACTTGAGTTAGGGATCTGCTAATCACACATTTAGGGGCGTGGTGGCTCAGTTGGTAGAGGTGCAGGCTGCAAGCCGAGAGGTCTTCGGTTCGAATCCCACCTGCGGCACCCGCATTGTGTCCTTGGGCAAGACACTTCACCCCGATTGCCTACATGGGGGGCACGATGACGCTGCGTACTGAGGCGTACTGCATGTCGATGGTGCGCATGTCTTCAACCAATCTAACCCTGCCTGTGCTCCGATGCAGAGTTCAGAGTTACGATGTTGGGGAGCTGACAGCTGCTCGTCGTTGCTCGGTGGTTCTCTCCGGGTACTCCGGCTTCCTCCACCCGTAAAACTGTCACGGTCACGATTAGCCATTGTGCATAAGTATGTGACCTTAAACACCAATAAATAAATAAATCACACATTTTTTTCGAATCAAATCTCGAATCGAATCATGGCTCTGATATCAATATTGAATTGAATATTCAATCAAATCTTAAGAGACAAGTTATTTCATATTGCACCAAACAGAATTTACGGTACACTGTGATGGCCCTAACATGACTGACTCACACATTAAACACCAATAAATAAATATTCTCTGTAGCACCGTCGCTGAAACAGCAAGGCCAATTATCCATAGTTTTAGTTTTTGAAAGCTTACATGTAACTTGTTACTATTCACGCTCTTAAGAAAAACTAAAACGAAAGAAAATGTTCTGGGCAAAATTGACGACTTACCTAACAATTAACCATTGTCAATTACTCAACTAAATACATGTATGAATTGAGCCTAAATGAATGAATTGTCTAATGTCAATCATATCTAATTTTTGT
The DNA here is from genome assembly GCA_031216915.1 of Pictodentalium vernedei. NCBI lineage: Eukaryota > Metazoa > Mollusca > Scaphopoda > Dentaliida > Dentaliidae > Pictodentalium > Pictodentalium vernedei. The sequence continues at coordinate 428,654,429 of CM062293.1, forward strand.
TGGAAATGTAACAAATTTAAGTAAGTACGAGAGATTTGAAAAATTTGAATCTTGACACTGATTTGGGATTGATCTCGAAGCAGACTCGTGGTATCGAATCGAATCTCGAATATTCGGGATCGGGAAGATACGTCCCCGGGAAGTTACGTCCCCGGGAAGATACGTCCTCAGTTAGTGGGAAGTTACGTCCCCTATACTTGTTAATTAATTGGCTTGGGTCTGACGTGGGGTTGTAAGGTACAAGGAATAGTATCTTTTGATTAAAGACATTTTATTCATTATTCAAAGCAGATCTCATGGTTTAAACATAACAATAATCAAATCAACAAAACATTACAATAGATACATTTAGCGAACGTTTTTACAAACATTGTTTATATTTTACAGGATCATATTCATCATTTTTATATTTTATTTCTTTGTCTGGCCCAGACGATAAACTTTGTTGATTGACATTAAAAATTCTGTCGTTCTCAACTCATTGTTCTTATATTTTTGCCTTAGCTGGTCAATTTCTTTGTCAATTTTTGTGTATTTTCTCCTTAATTCCGTCTCCAGGTCACGGGCCTCTACGGAGTGCTGTACGTGTTCTGCCTCTTGTTGTAGCACAATTACCAGTTTGTAAAAGGATAACCGCGTTCCCTTTGCATTCATCCTACGGTGCCAAGCTGAAAGTAAAAATAAAATTACGTTGAATACATTGATCAGTCACTTCGTTTTGACTGCATGTGTACTTAATTGATAAGATTCACATTGATTTCTGTTTTGACAGCATTGTGATATTAATTTGGGATTAATTTAGGACAAATTACATGTGAAACTAATTGAGATTTGAATTCTATGTGATTATTAATGTGTATCGTTTATTCAAACAAAATGTTAACCCATTACCTAACGGGCATAGCAGACAACACGCCATACAATTTTTTTAATGAAATGATGATTTTTATGATGATTTTTATGAAACTATTTGAGATTGGATTTGATTTAATGAAATACACACCTTCAATGTGCGTATCGTATGTTCGTATACACTCCATGTTGATATTTGAAATTGGTCATTTGTCATCCATTGGTCCTCAACATACTTCACAAATTCCCTCAAACTGTCACTGTTGGCCTTTGGGGTGATGTGCTCAAACGTCGGCTTGATGTGCTCAGCTGGCAAGAAGGGTAAGGCCAGGAACTGCTGGACGTACTTTTTCACAGACTGGTTGGTGTTGTATGCTGTCTGTAACCCAACATCTCTGACCTTGCTGAATACAGCCTTCGTCCAGTGAAAGACGCATCCTTTAATCTCTTTACCAGGGAAAATTTCGAGTCGAGTTTCACTGAAATGATAATTGATTGTTGAAATGAAATAAAATGTAAATGAGAGATTGATTAATTAATTGGTGGATTATCGTGATAACTAGTGGACTTAATCTCTTAGTTATGTCAGGAATACCCCCGTGGGGACCCCGAGAATGCTTGGGGTGGAAGTCCTCTAAAATGGGCAACATATATACGAAAAGAGAAATACGAAAAAGTATAGTTACCTTTCATCTTGAATGAAATCAGCGGCAGATGATTCTCCTGTTGGTTCATCATAAATGTAAATTGCAGAGCAGATACCAGATTCTTTACAGTTTTTGCAGTTGAAATATATTGTGCACAGAGACTTCTTGGCCTCGTTGTATATCCCTATAAAATGAAAATGCATATCGATTATTTGACTAAGTTATTATGCCAGTGAAAAATATTCAATTAACAGAAGTATTCAATTAACAGGGATGGCCGCTTTTCTGTATTCTAGAAATAAATAGATTAAATGCGTGCATTTGATGTAGTGAGGCCAAATTCTAATTTTACCAGGGCTAAAAATCAAACTCTGAAGAAACTTTCAAAATTATTCAAAGGAAAGATGGCCACATGTATCTTTGGCGTGCAGCTTATGAATAAATTATTTTACAGGTGCTAATTGATTGTTAGAATAATTTTTTGACATTATTACAAGATTTTTATACAATTAACAGGAATTTACCCTACAACCCATTGTCTCAAAAACATAGGTTGTGGCCCCTCATTGGAACGAGCACGTCACGCTCGTTCCATTGAGGTGTCATAAGCTATGTTTTTCAGACAAAAAATTGTCTCAAAAACATAGGCCAGCGCTATACACTAAAATTCAATTTTTTAAATATTTTCATTTTTTGCTTCCAAAACATAGGTTGTGGCCCCTCATTGGAACGAGCACGTCGTGCTCGACGTGCTCGTTCCAATGAGGGGTCACAACCTATGTTTTGGAAACAAAAAATGAAAATTTTTAGTTATGCAAGAACATTTTTTACGAGTGTCGTCTGCTACTAGCGTTGGGTAAAGGGTTAACAGGGCTATACAATTACGAAATATATTTTGCATATTCGTTTAAGCCAACTAAGTCGCAAGTGTATAGCGTGAAAAATAATCTAATAATAATATAATATATAAATACGTACTTTGTGGGATTTTGGTATTGCAGGTTCGATGCTGCCAGCGTCCGCAACCATCACAATCAACTGCTTGCTGTCGTGGTCTAACATTTCTTCCACACTCTAAACACGGGTACTCCGTCGAGGAAGACGGTTCTCTAAGATTGTAAGGCATATTGAGAGATATGGGGAAATGAATGAAGTGTACGCCTTAATATACCCAGAGAAAGCCATGCAGACTTTTCAAGCTGACAACATATGGTGCAATCAGTTAAAAAAACACTCATTGATGTACCGGTACATGAAGGAACACTCTTTCCTCAAACCTGACAATAGTTCAATCAGTTGAAATAACACCCTAAGATCTGCCCGAATGTTTGAGTAGAAAAAACACCCTAAGATTCAACCGAATATATTTTACATCAAAGGAATTATTCAAACAACATGGTACTATATTTAAATATATATATTCACATTCCACGCATACAAAAAAAACAAAAAAGAACATGTAGGATTTAAATCAAATTCATCTTTCAAGTGGGAAGTTACGTCCTCTGTGGAGGACGTAACTTCCCGGGGACGTAACTTCCCACTAACCTGGGGACGTATCTTCCCGGGGACGTAACTTCCCTGACCCGAATATTCGCACCTTGACTTCCTTTGATCCATGTCAAATTTTGAAATTTACATGAGTGAAACACAGGTACATGTATTGTCAAGTGGCATTTGTGGGAATTTTGTACAAATGTAGCTATCACTCCAGTAAATTATGGTAGGCCTGCCATCATTATTATTGGGCTCCAACACTGTTATTTATTGAACCCACCAATGTGCAGCATCACTCGAATTTGGCAGAGGAGAGTACAGACCTTGCCAAAATCCATTCAAATGAGGGATTATAAGCTGAGTTTAAATGCTTTTTGAGAATAATGATTACTGGCTGGTTTTGGCTATTGCATTGAATAAAGATTTGCTACAGATGAGATTTACACTGAGGGTATACAGTGCCCAGAGATAGTTACTCTGTTAATAACAGCCCTGGTAATTCACCCTCAGCAATCAGCAGTGCCAAGGAAAATGCTGAGGAAACGAAAAATATCCACAGCCCGAATACTTCCAAGGATGACTTCTTCAGAATGTCTTGGGGTGGCAGAAATTGCACAACTTACAGGTTACACAAGGAATCAAACCATGTGGGTTGCACTACTCTGTACTGCTAATCTTACAATTTACAGTACAAGTTGCAGCATTACCACTAGAAACTATGTGTTCTACTTGTATGTTGATAACACCAGAATCTGACACAAGTGTCTGGAAAGCTTTTACAGAGCTTTCCAGAAACTGATGTCAGATTCTTTTGTTATCAACATAGAAGCAGTGAGATATTTAGTTTGTGGTTATGCTGCATCGTATTTTCACTCATAAATGTACTGTACATATTGAGCAAGTTGCCTGCTTACTTTCAAGATTTTTTCTCTGCATTCACATGGTTCATGATTGGCATGATCTAATTGAGTAAAAGATTTTGCACATTGCTTGTGATTATACACACAGGTATCTTGAACTACTTTCACATGTTAAAAGTTACTTAAACGTTTTCAGTTCACCGTAAACTACATATCCATGGCAATTTAGACTATGCCTTGACCCCTGATGATTTTCACACAATCAAACAGGCTTCACAGCAATTGCCGTAGAAGTACAGTTAAAACTAGAAGTCCTGTCACGAAATGCGCACTTATCTAGGCTTAATTGCGCGTAGGAATTGCGCGCAATTGCCATATCAAATGGCATCCAAAGCCTGGCAGGTTCTACTGGTTACTCATAGCAAACACAGGCAATGTTTCGGCCAATGGACCTCCGGGTTACCCGGAGGTCCATTGGCTGAAACAGTGCTTGTGCACAGGCGATATGTACATAATTTGATAGCCTTACTATGGTCATAATGCGTAGATTAACGCACAGATCAACGTGCTATTTGTGCACATTTCAAGACAGGACTTCCAGTTTTAATTTTTAACTGTACCAATTTTCTACAGCATTTTTTTGCTGAGGAAACAAAGATGAATTACCAGGACTGTAATAATGAAACATTTTTGTACCCAGAATGCAATGGATTCGTCATACTTTCTGGTTATAAAAAATTAGTTACAGCCATACACACTACATGAAAATGTACACCTACAAAGGATGTCCAATGCACAGATTTTAATCACATAATAGAGAAAATATTATTTATAACCAAAAAGAACAGAGTGATTAACTCTGTGCATTGCACAGTCTTACTTAGTAAGATAACTAACCACAGGAAATACACAGGGTTTGTTGGTTACCTGGTACAGAGGGACAGGATGCAAAATTCATTGAACTAAAGGAAATACTTAACCCTTTACCTAACGTGAAATGCAGACGACACTTGCAAAAAAAAAATCTTGAACAACTAATTTTTTTCATTTTTGTCTCAAAAACATAGATTATGACCCCTCATTGGAACGAGCTCGACGAGCTCACCCGCAGAGTGAAGATTCCACCCAAGCAATAATTGCAAATTTGTCGCAAAGCATAACAAGCACAAGCAAAGTTTCAGCCAATGGGCCTCCGGGTTAAACCCGGAGGTCCATTGGCTGAAGCATTGCTCATGTTTTTTGTCGACATGTACAAAATTTAAAAGTTATAGTTTGGGTGATCACTCCAGTCCACAGGTGATTTAGTTACAATCCACTCTCCACATACTGTAAACAGTAAGTACAACAATAAGTAAGTTTTTCAACCCATCAAAAATTTAATACATACATATACAGTATGGCCACCGCCGACTGATTACTTTCCACGGGTGGGCAATATTTGGAAGGGAGATTGTGGCCTATTACTTCAAAATACAGATAATTCATAGTTCAAAGGGTTGTTTTAAAAAATATAAAATGTAAGGGTTTTTTCCTATCCTAACCATTTTTAGCGTAACTTGACAAAGTCAAGGTAAGCTATTGTCATCACGCGGGCAGAAGTCGTAGTCTGTTCATATTTTCCTTTAGAACAGTTTACACCCCGTAGTTCTTATCCAATCATCACAAAATTTCATATGCAGGTTTGAGGTTATGTCTAGATGAGAACATCCCATAATTGGTTGCGATAGGTCAGCCATGAAGACTGCCTGAGCCCAAAACCCGAAAACATTTACACAGTCTACAGGCCGTATTTATGAACAGATTTCATTGTAACTTGGTAGGGTGACTTTGTGTAATGTCTAGATGAGAATGTCTCCTTTTGGTCATCTGTCAACCGTGACGGCTGACCAAGCCCAAAACCCAAAAACTTTTAGCACAGTCAACAGGTCGTATTTAATATGGATGGATTTCATTGTAACTTGGTAGGGTGACTCCTCATGATTGCTAGATGAGAATGTCTAGATGAGAACCTCCCATCTGGTCGCGATCTGTCAACCATGGTGGCTGCCCAAGCCCGAAACCCAAACACTTTTAGCACAGTATGCAAGTCGTATTTCTGGAGGGATTTCATTTTAACTTAAAAGCATGACTCCATATAATGTCTAGATGAGAACGTCTCCTTTTGGTTGCGATCGGTCAACTGTGACGGCTACAGAGGCCTGAAAACCTTCAGCACAGTCTGCAGGTCGTATTTTTTTTGGAAGGGATTTCATTGTAACTTGGTAGGATGACTCAGTATAATGGCTAGATGAGGACATCCCCATTTGGTTGCAATGGGTCAACCATAATGGTTGCACCAAAGGCCCAAACCCCGAAAACCTTTAGCACAGTCTACAGGCCGCATTTAGTAAGGGATTTCATTGTACCTTGTTAGGATGACTCTTTTGGAATAATTCACTGTGATTTGGTAACTTTGGCTGACATACGTTAACTGTGAGGGCCACATTACCCCACCCCTCAATTCTTTAGTGCAGTCTGCACCTCAAATTATTTTTATTGAAAATATAGCATACAGGGAACAGAAATTAACTTGTTCACAATTCATGTCTTATTTCATAATCGTTTCATAAACATTGAACATTATCCTTTTCATCAAACAAACACACATTGTCATTGACACTTTTCATTGGTAGGGTTTTTTTTCTGTAGGGATTTTTTTCCTGAGGGTTTTTTTTCAGTAAGGTTTTTGCTGGTATGGTAATGTTTTTTCCAGATACCATTGAAGTAGATTCCCCCATGGGAACCCAGGGAAGTGAAGCAGTTTGCTTCAATAAACAAGCTCTATTTTACAGGTAAAATAGGATGCAGTCACTGATGCTTGGGGTGGAAGTCCTCTTAAATGGGCAACATGGATATAAAGAATTGCTGGACTTGACTTTACATGTATATCTATGTTGCGGCCCAGTAGGGAGATAGAACAGAATGTAACTCAGGTGACAACATGTCTTCTTGCTCCATACACAGTAAGTGTAAGAATAAAAAAATTGACCACATCTATCCTTAAGAGTATTTCTAGAGAGATGTGAACAGCATCTTAAATTAGCATTGTACTTTCCCCAACAGTGTTCAGATATTATTCTGCATCAAACTGGCGGCATTACTAGAGAGTAACATACCACCCACTAATACCATGAATGTAACAATGTTTGAACAGGAAGCCCAAAGGTGCTGTTGAGTTTTGTTTTTGAGCAAATTATATAGCCCTTTTTGTGATATGGATAAAGTGAGCCATAGAAATCGTGCACATAAAATAGAAGTAGCACTTCAAAACAATTTGTGATATGTTTAATTGGCTAAAAGTAGCCTGCCTAAAATAAAAAAAACTGCAAGGACTCTAGGAGGGCAGCCCTCCTTGAGAATGTCTGGCCAGATTATTCAACCCTGTGCACACTCGTGTTAAAAAATACAGACATTTTCCCTTAATGCAACTGGGAATTTAACCCTATCTATTGGGTCATTTATAGGGAGGGGAGGGGTGTGTGTCATTCAGGGTTTCCAACAACAAATCACACGTCAAATAATTAAAAAGTAGGAGCCTGGTCAGAAAATGGCAAACATGAACACGACTCAGCATCAAATAAATATTGGTGCATTACACCCCCAATCATTTGTGTTAAAGTGACTTTTAAAGTAAGTAAGTTTGCTTCATTATTACCACTCAAAACAATACTGAAACTGAATTGCACTAATTTACATGTATAGAAAATGTGTTTGGAGTAGTTAACCCTTTACCTAACGAATCGCCGGCATCCGCCCATGTAACATGCAAATTCAGCAGGTGGAAAAATATTATTTTTAAAAAAATTTCAACAAAACCATATCATGTGACCCCTCATTGGAATGAGCTCGTTCCAATGAGGGGTCACAGGCTATGGTTTTGTTGAAATTTTTTGAAAAATTTTAAAAAATGATATTTAAAATAATAAATTTTGATATCGTCTGCATTGGGTAAAGGGTTAATATACTCCTTGAATTATAAAAGTTCAAGTAAAAAAAAAATTTAAAATTGATTTTAACCTTCTGCCTAACACAGCAGCCAAAAACAGCCAGAAAATTAACCAGAATAGGACTACCACAGTCCAAAATATCCCAGAAGTTTCTCAATAATACCATACAAATATGGATATTTGATATCCATATTTGTATGCTTTTATTGAAAAATTGTGGAATTTGTTTTCCAAAAAATGTTACATTTTACTTCATTTATTTTTTAAAAATACTGTGTTAGGTAAAGGGTTGAAAGGAGGTGGGTTGCTGATGGAGTGCAGAAAAAAATATTGCAACTCAATTTGTTGCTTATTTTTTACAAATACAGGCCTGGCATGCTTAAAATTGCAGGAGGGCAAAAAATCTCTCCCCTTGCTGGGCCTAACTGTGTGATTAGCTCTCCTCAAGCTCGCAAAAGCTAAAACTGGCAAAATGAAGTCTTACTATTAATGAATTCTTGTGGGCTTTGTGCATTTTATTTGGTGCTGCTAACAAGGTAGTCTCTGTGAGATGGCTGCACTGCCCCTCCCACACCCCTGGGCCTCAACAAGGCCTGGAGGTGTGGGAGTGGCAGTGTGGTCGTCTTACCGAGACCACTAACCCAGCAGAAATCTGGAAAGATGTGGGTTTTAGGAATAGGCCGCTATGGTAATCATTATTTTGTAAGGCCAGGAGGGTTTTTCACCCTCCTTAATTTCTTCAAGGCGAGTAGTAGGCGAGAATAAATGGCTCTCCTAAACATACCAGGCCTGCATATAAATCAGAATAAATACTTTAAATTATTCACTGACTGTTTAAATAGTGTTTTTGCCAATTGAAAGCTTGATAGAATCATTGAGGACTTAAAAAGGAACTTTATCCTGGTTGCCTGCATAGTACACTGTGTATTAAGGCATACAGAACATCGATGGTGCACATGTCTTCAACCCTGCTTGAGCAGAGCTTGAACAGAGTTAGAATGTTGAGGAGCTGACAGTAGCTTGCCGATGTTTGGTGATTCTCGCCGGGTACTCCAGCTTCCTCCACCTGTAAAGCTGTCACGGTCATGATTAGCCATTGTGCATAAGTATGCGACCTTAAACACCAATAAATAAATAACAGGCATCTTAATATCATTTTTTGATTGAATATGTCCACACTGGCAGTATGGGGTGGTCTTTTAGTGCCATTACTGTCTCTACATCGTAAAAACAGCTAAAGTGAATGTAAACTAGAGAAAAATAAGTATAAATAAAAGAGGAAGAGAAATAAAACCTGGAGATGAAATGGTAAACCGATTAATCAATGATCAACATCTTGATCAATTCAAAAAGTAATTGTTCGATTAACTGTTACTTTTGAAGTACTGGTTTATATGGGTCAACAAAGGAACAAACTTGCTCCAAAACAGGCAAACATTGTCACATTGACTCACATCAATATATGAAACAGAGTAAAGAGTGCAAGTTACTTGCTGACATACTTGTTTACTTGCATGGTCATCATACTGTATCAGTGGCTGGAAATGGTCATTCTTAACCCTTTACCCATTGCGGGTAGCAGACGATACTTGCAAAATAAATTCATGAATTACTACAAATTTTCAATATTTGTCTCAAAAACATAGCTTACAACCCTCTTATTGGAACGAGCTCAATGAGCTTATTCCAGTGAGGGGTCATAAGCCGTGTTTTTGAGACAAAAATTGAAAACATGATTTGAATGGAGTTTTTTGTATATAGGCTTAGTCGGTTTTGTTAGTTGCTTTGAGTAAAGGATTCATGCAGTCAATCATCAACGGTATGGTAATTTATTCAGTTATCTATTTGGACAACTGATTAATCAGTTAACTGGGGCCGCGGTGGCCTTGCGGTAACCAGTTCTCATCAGATCACCGAAGTTAAGCATCATCGGGCCAGGTTAGTCTCGTATGGGTGACCGTCTGAGCAATCGATTTGGACTCCTGTGTTGTGTCCTTGGGCAACCCCGATTATCCACATGGGGGCATGATGGCGCCGTGTACTAAGGCGTACAGCACGTCGATGGCGCGCATGTCTTCAACCAGTCTAACCCTGCCTGTGCTGCAGTGCAGAGTTACGATGTTGGGGAGTTTCTCGGTGGTTCTCTCCGGGTACTCCGACTTCCTCAATCCATGAAACTGCCACGGTCATGATTAGTCATTGTGCATAATTATGTGACCTTAAACACCAATAAATAATAATAATAATCGGTTAACCAAGGTTAGTCCACATGATTAATAGATAAAGAAAATCTCTTAACTGTTTCAGCTCTAATAAAACCATCTATAGGTATCCCGGAACTAAATATTGAAATTAGAGTGAACCGCCTTAAAATGTTGCACTCGGAAATGATGCAATCTCTAAAAATAAACAGCCTTGGGAAAATCCATTGTTTCAATAAACGTTTGAAATATACTGTTGACATCTTGCATTATTGCTGAATATTCCTGATGAAAAAGAGGGTGATTTGATGACTTTTGGACCTAAAAATTACACTTTACTTTTTGTGTGTTTTTGTAGGGAATTCCCTGAAAAATATGTGCATGTGACCAGTACTTCCCTTTGTGTCCGTTTTTCTCTCTTATTTGTTGGATGACCCCCTGTTTTCAGATCAGAAAAAGTTGTCTGAAGGGCTCTACTTGACAGAGATATTTGAATGCCAAAATTAAAGTGATGCGATCATACTTTTTTCCGCCTGAACGTTATAATGGTCGTCTATGGGAAAATATTTAGTTCTGTGATACCTATAGGAAATATGTTTTTTGGCTTCCAAACCAGATTCAATTATTATTTTGGGGGATTATTTGACATTTAAATATTTATTTGGGGACCACATACATTACCAAACTATTTTATTGTTTTGAAAAGTTACATTTTTGTCACAGTCAGCAATAAAAGCTATATATTTCCAAAACTAAGGCTGTCCATGCATGCAAATTCACATCTTGAGCAAGTGTATTCCCCAGGAGCACACTATAACCTCTGGCAGCTGCTAACTAACAGCCTATCTTACCCTATTAACATATTTATTGAAACCATGGTTTCCCTTCATATTACTAGGGGCAGGGAGGATTCCGAATTGCCCAACCCCCTCCCAAATCACCATTCAAACACAGACATAAAACTTACACTGCCCTTCTATTCACTAGTATTTAGAAGTTTTTTTCTTCTATATTATGCTCTTCAAAATGTTGGAAAACAATTCCTTCAATGAAAGAGTATCCAGGAACACAAATTTGAGGACGGGGTGGGGCTACAGTGGAAAATAACATAATAAAATTACAAAGTGAGTGAATGGCATTTGTGCATAGCTACCAATATAGTTGTCTGGTACTGGTGATGTCATGGTTCCCATGATACAGCATAAATTTACAGTGACAGTTGTGAAATATTGCTCTTTCCCTGAACCAAGTCCTCCCTCCCACACATATTTAACCCTTCTGCTGGTGATAAACATTTGGAAAGACTGAACAGCATGTTTTTAGAGACTGAAGTTAGTATCACACACTTTCAGTTTCTTATGATTTACTTTGAGGCTTCAGCACTCATGGTCCACTGAGTTATTTTGCCCTGGCTCTTCCACTATATTTTTTATTGTATGTCATTCAGGACTCTCATGTAGACCTCCTACATGTGTGACTGCAAGCCTATCTGTCTGTCTGTCTGTCTGTCTGTCTGTCTGTCTGTCTGTCTGTCTGTCTGTCTGTCTGTCTGTTCATCAGACATGGTGTTTCTTTGATTTTCACTTGCCTGGATCTACATTTTCAATAATTGGCAGCTGACTAACTTTCACCCCCACCCCCCAACACCGGGAGGGGTCCTATTCAGGGCAAAATTTTACTACATCAGATGGTAGAATAAAATTTGACGTCACATGTGTTGTTAGGATAAACTGGTAGAATCCTTTCATATTGGTAAATTATGTAGCTGCATCCCCAATTTTGGAAACAAAATTGACATCCATATTGTTCCATGGGGGTTGGGACACTGTTTTGCTTGCAGTATGGTTAAATGAGACAGATTTTTTCTAAAAATATTTTGTGCTGATGCAGATTTTAGTTTTATTTTGGGATCAGGGTAGTTTTTTAAAGAAAGCTGTAAATTCTCATCCTTCTCAGTTAATTTATAAAGTAACAGGATAGAAAAATCTTTTGGAGGCAATACCAGTTTTCAAGCCCACTTGACAAAGTTTGGACACTTTTCCTTGAAAGCGCAAATTTTCCATGTTTTTGACTCAGCCTAAGCCAAAAGTTGGATTCTAATGCAGAAATGACTCTTTTAACCCATACAAGTGGTAAAATGTCTCTTCGGTGGGGTTAGGGATGATTATAGGTATCGCAGAACTAAATATTGAAATTAGAGTGAACCGCCTTAAAATGTTGCACTCGGAAATGGTGCAATCTCTAAAAATAAACAGCCTTGGGAAAATCCATTTCCATTATTTCATTAAACATTTGAAACCTTCTATTGACATCTTGCATTATTGCTGAATATTCCTGATAAAAGAGAGGGTGATTTGATGACTTTTGGACCTAAAAAATACAATTTACTTTTTGTGTGTTTTTGTAGGGAATTCCCCGAAAAATATGTGCATGTGACCGGTACTTCCCTTTGTGTCAGTTTTTCTCTCTTATTTGTTGCATGACCCCCCTGTTTTCAGATCAGAAAAAGCTGTCTGAAGGGCTCTACTTGACAGATATTTGAATGCCAAAATTAAAATGATGCGATCATACTTTTTTCCGCCTGAACGTTATAATGGTCGTCTATGGGAAAATATTTGGTTCTACGATACCTATAGGAAATATGTTTTTTGGCTTCCAAACCAGATTCAATTATTATTTTGGGGGATTATTTGACATTTAAATATTTATTTGGGGACCACATACCTTACCAAACTATTTTATTGTTTTGAAAAGTTACATTTTTGTCACAGTCAGCAATAAAAGCTATATATTTCCAAAACTAAGGCTGTCCATGCATGCAAATTCACATCTTGAGCAAGTGTATTCCCCAGGAGCACACTATAACCTCTGGCAGCTGCTAACTAACAGTGTATCTTACCCTATTTTGCTTTGAAAAGTACTGGAAAAATGGCTATTAATGTTGAAAAGTCCTTGAATTTTTATAAAAACTTATGAAGACTTGGTGTAAGTGGCTTGTCTAGATCTGGGTCAAGAAGCGCGATACGATAAATATAAAGGCATGCATTCTATTTGAGAAAAAGATGCCGATAATCAGAGTGTTGATATATATTGATATAGCCCCTAATAAAAACAGCTTGACGTTGTCCAATTTCATTAGGCAAACTGTTCTTGTTTTGTATTTTTGTTTCAATATTGTCATTGAATCCTTGGACACGGCCTTGAAAAAGCCTTGAATTTACTTCAATTTAGACCCTGCCTTGCTTTCTGAACCCTGATATATGTATATGATGATATCAGCAGAGACAAATAAATAAAAAATAACTGAAATGGAAGGAAACTGAAAAGTAGTTTTAATGTACTAGATCAACTGTTACAGTAACTGTGATGTTTTCTTCCTCCTGTTCTGACTGAGGTCAACAGAAAAAAAAATTAGGAGGAAATGATGCTTTTATTTAAACTTCGCCTGCTAGTACCTAACAGTACAAGGAATATTTGGTGTACTGTACTGTCACGTTCTTGGTTATTATTGAAATGAACTAATTTTTTCAGCTAGAACCTGATTAACCCTTAGAACCCGAGAGGCCACTTTTCTGGCACAACAGGAAAACACAACGGCCCCCTGAGTGGGTGGTTCCCTAGGGGCTGAAGACCAGTATTTTCCATCTGATGTAATTTTTTTCGACACTGACCTTTTTGCTTGTTTATCACCACTTAAAAGAATACTGAAGCTCAATTTCTCTAATTTTCATGTTTGGACTAGTTAATTCACCCCTTGAATTATAAAAGCTGGTAAAAAAATATTGAAAATTGATTAACCCTTTACATGTACCAAACAGAATGGCCAAAAACGTCCAGAAAATTAACCAGGATAGGACTACCACAGTCCAAAATATCTTGGAGATTTCTCAGTAATACCATACAAATATGGATGTCATTAGAACCTGCTCGTTGAGCTGGCTCTAATGATATCCATACTTGTATGGTTTTATTGAAAAGTTCTGAAATTTGTTTTTGAAAAATGTTAAATTTTATTTGATTTAATATTCGTCTATTTGTAAAAATGGTTGTATTTATGTGAATGGTCTGTTTGTCTGTCGATCTGTTCGTTTGTTTGTCCATAAACAATTGGTTTCCGACCAATAATCTGAGTTTGTATTTTGGTATCGATTTGAAATTTTGTATGCGGACTTCCCAGGTGAAAATGAAGTTCAAATTCTGACCTCCTCTGTGCATTTCTCCCAGAGTTATGGGACTTTGAATAATTTAAATTGGAAATTGGTTTCCGACTGATAACTCTGGTGTGGATTATTTGATCTCAAATAACCCTTTGAACCCGAGTGGCCACATTTCCGTCTAGGAACATGATACGGCACACTTTCATAAAGTAGGGTGGCTGCCAGGCCTGAAAATAAGCAGTCTGACATTTGCAAAATGAGGTCCCCAGAGGGTGAATTTGATGATGCTTTTCCATACACTGGGCCAATTTATCCCCTGGGTACCTCTTTCTGTTTAGTTTTGAGGCCCTGATTCAAAATGAGGTTCCCAGAGGGTAAATTCAGTGATGCTACCCTGCTGTGCAGGGTAGCATCACTAAATTCACCCTCTGGGGACCTCATTTTGCAGATGACAGCCTGCTTATTTTCTGACTTGATAGCTGCTTAGTGAATGTGTTGGGTAGAGCAATCAATGTTTTCAAGGTTGGACTCTTCGATTGCTCCCATTGAACTGACATGGAAGATACAGACCAGGGTTTGAAGGATTAAAATGAAACCAGATTTTGTTTTTGACCATGTCTTGACATTACAATGTACATTGTTCTGACAAAACATGGTATCGAATTAACAACACCCCTTATTGAGTGTTCTCAAGTAGGTCGCAATTAACCTTTATTGTTCTTTGTGAGAGGCATTCTTCAGCAAGGGATGCCTGTGTGCTCTGAGGTGTCTCTGGAGGGGGTGGGCATCAAAATTTTGATGGGAAAAATATTGCATGCGATGGTGGGTCGCTGTGCTGAAAATAGGGAAAGCGAAAATTTCCACTTTGTATCTGCAGTTTTTTTTCCTCACCTCCCCCTCCCAGCATTATGTAAATATTTGCAGGTTGAGAGGTTGACATCAGTGGAGAGGGTTGAAATTTGTTCAAAAACTTAATTTCCATACCCTTTTCAAACCTTTTCAGGGCTTGGCAGACATTTTTTCTATACATCTCAAGACTTTTCCAGACCAGCACAAATCTTTTGAGATGGGTGGTATTGCAATTTCGAGTTCAGTATACTGAGGGGGGTATACCGTGGTAACAGTTTGGTATTCGACAATTCGGTATCAGACTTCACTGGTATTTGCTGATGGTACTAAAGGCGAACTCACACTAGAAAAATACAGAATTAGTTCTTGTATCATTCAACTGCATCTCCACAAATACCACTCGCAGTGAGTTTAATACTGGGCTGTGACAATCTTTTACCAACACAAATCTTACCTACAGTAATTTTGTGACTTCTTCTGAACACACATTAACCCTTTGAGGTCTATCTGAGGTGTTTGCAGTCTCCGAGCATGTGCCTTGATCATGACATCTTCCAAGAGGTCTTACTGACAATAAACAAATCATTTGATGATTTCTAGTCAAGTCTTGGCCTGCCTCTTAATGCAGCAAAGACTTGGCTAGAAATCACTGTTAACCCCTTACCTAACAAATCGCCGCATCCACCCGTATAATATGCAAATTCAGCAGCATGACCAGCTCATTCCAACGAGGGTCACGATATGGTTTTGTTGAAACTTTTTGAAAAATTTGAAAAAATGATATTTGAAATAATAAATTTTGATATCGTCTGCGTTGGGTAAAGGGTTAACCCTTTACCTAACGTGAAAAGCAGACGACACTTGCAAAAAAAATTCTTGAATAACTAATTTTTTTCATTTTTTGTCTCAAAAACATAGGTTATGACCCCTCGTTGGAACGAGCTCGTCGAGCTCGTTCCAACGAATAACTAATTTTTTTCATTTTTTGTCTCAAAAACATAGGTTATGACCCCTCGTTGGAACGAGCTCGACGAGCTCGTTCCAACGAGGGGTCATAACCTATGTTTTTGAGACAAAAAATGAAAAAAATAATGAAAATTAATTGGCGATTTTTGAGAATAGCGCTGGCCGGTTTTGGCCGTTACGTTGGGTAAAGGGTTAAAACTGAAAATAAAATCAGCTACCTCTTTCATGAAAATGACCCCTTCAGCTTCTATCAAGCCTCAACAAGGCCTTATAGGTAGTGAATGCAGGAAAATTCGACAATTCAGACTATCAGTATTCAATGATTAGTTCAGTTCTCTTTTTTTGTGTTTCCCCCAAGTTATCGGTGTCGGTTTAGTTTTTTGGTATATTGCCCATCTCTAACAAATTTCCATACATTTTCAAGAATTTTAAATTTAAATATTCAAATTCTGATACAGTGGAACATTGTTAATTGAATAACCACTTTGCCAATGAAAATTATTCAATTAACAGGGATTGTGTCACTTTCCTGTATTCTAGAGATAAACTTCGCATTTATTCTATTATATCTTGTTTGACAGAGCTCCATTAGCTCTGTCAAACAAGATATAATAGATAAAATTCCTGCATTCGATGTACCGAGGCCAAATGGGTCTATAAACAAAGGAAAACTGGGGAGGGTCAGGATAATTTCTCGACAGGTTACAAGATTTTTTTTATTCAATTAGCAGGAGCTTACTCTTTAACCAAAATTCAATTATTGACAATTAACCCTTTACCCAACGCAGATGATATCAACATTTATTATTTTAAATATCATCTTTTCAATTTTTTCAAAAAAATTCAACAAAACCATATCATGTGACCCCTCGTTGGAACGAGCTCGTTCCAACGAGGGGTCACATGATATAGTTTTGTTGAAATTTGTTTTAAAATAATATTTTTTCAACTGCTGAATTTCCATATTACGCGGGTGGATGCGGCCGATTCGTTGGGTAAAGGGTTAATGGATCAAATTTGTACTGGAGGTATGGTAAATGGTTTTGTGTTGGGAAATTATATTCAATTGACAGGGTTATTCAGTTAAGAGATATCCAGTTTAGTGGGCTCCATTGTAATGCATGATAACATGAATCGGAACTCCTTGCAGAATACATGCCACTTCTGGAGAAAAATTTCCCCCTATTTTATGAAGTAGCATGTTATAAAAGTATTTTCATATTTTATCTATTTCAAAAAGTCTTCATAGCATTCCATTTCTTATATATATAAAGTTATATTAATTGTATAACTTACTACTTTTGGGGGGAGCGTGGTGGCTCAGTGGTTACGGAAATCAGGCCTGACATTCGTAAAAATGTAGGAAGGGTAAAAATCACACTCCTTACATGGCCTAGGGGAGTGATTAGCTCTCCTCAAGCTCACAGAATCTATAAGTGACAAAATGAAGTTTTACTGTTAACGAATTCTGCCAAGTGGGCATTGTACATTTTATTTAGTGCTGCTAACGAGGTAGTATCAGTGAGACGGCTACACTGCCCCTCCCACACCTCCGGGCCTTGGCAAGACCCGGAGGTGTGGGAGAGGCAGTGTGGCCGTCTTACAGAGACCACTAACATAGCAGAGATCTGAAAAGATGTGGGTTTTATAAATAGGCTATTATGATAATCACTATTTTCTAAGGCCAGGAGGGCTAGTTTTCGCCCTCCTTAATTTCTTTAAGGCAAGCAGTAGGCGAGCGAATAAATTGCTCTCCTTAAAATGCCAGGCCTGGGTATTGGACTCTAAAATGAATAAAGGGCTCACTGTTCGATCCACAACAGGGTTAACTGAATTGTGTCCTTGGGCAAGGAATTAAAATCCCAGTTGCCCAAGTGGGGGCACAGTGGTGCTGTGTACTTAGGCATTTTGCACATCAATGGTGCACCTGTCTTCAATCAATACTAACCCTGCTTGTGCTGAGTTAGTAAGTTGGGGAGTCTGACAGTTGCTCCCGCTGCTCGGTGATTTTCTCCGGATACTTTGACTCCCTCCAACCATGAAACTGTCCGACCAAAGGTGACCCAAGCTGTCAAAAGTGTCTTTAAACCCCAATAAAAACAAAACATTTGAAGTATAAAATCTGCTTGGCAAAATAGTAGAAGATAAGTATTTTAATGTTTTATATATTTCAGTACAGTTTCATATCATTCCTGTTCTTATATTTAAATTGTTATTCAAAATACATTAGGACTAAAAAAGTTAAAAATCTGTTTCTCAGGCCCTACCGCATGGTCATTTTTAGCTGACGCATGTAGTTTTTTTATAAACAATGCATACTTAAAAAAAGAAGAAAATGAAATGATTTATGTTGGATATTTTACCCAAGTTAATAAAATTCAGCATTGCAAAACCTTCTTGCACTCAAGGGATGAAATACACCACCACCCATCCTGTTCTGTAGATTATGAGGCCTAAAACTTAAAACAATGCAAGAATATGAACTTTTAGTTTAAACAGTATTTATTAAAGCATTTGTTTCAATGTATACACTTCACAATAGTTGTTCAAAGAAGTAAATCGTCAATGTACATGATACAGTAGTATACAGAAAGGCAATAAATATTAGAAAACAGGTTTCTGAGTAGAAAAGGGATACGACAGAAAGCTTACAGCTTATGTAAGTCGTCTCCCCAGCACATTTGAAAAATTACTCCTTCAGGTGGTATAAATCTGTAATAGAGCTCACGTATCGTTGCGTGAAGGCCCGGCCCCCTCCAATAAGAAAAGGAGGAAGACGACCCCGACGGCCAGTCAACGATACGTGAGATTGTTTAAACTTTAGATTGAATAGGGTAAGGAAAGAAAGAG
Source organism: Pictodentalium vernedei (assembly GCA_031216915.1). NCBI lineage: Eukaryota > Metazoa > Mollusca > Scaphopoda > Dentaliida > Dentaliidae > Pictodentalium > Pictodentalium vernedei. The sequence goes on from CM062293.1 coordinate 428,673,294, forward strand.
CCGGAAGAAAAGATGATCAAAGAAAGAGAGGAGAAGATTCAGAAAAATAACAGAGCAAAACCTAATTTGACCAACTTGAACACTAAATATGTTAATTTAAAACTCCATAGCGTAATAAGTACGGTATTTGATTCTTACTTTTAGTTCCTTTGATAAGAGTTTTGCATACTAGACTCGGTGGTGTTGAGGCGTGAGTGGGCCTTCCACTCAGGACATAGGTCAGTGGGTCCTATTTCACCAGTTGTACAGAACTTGATTACCGAGGTACAGAAAGATATGAACTTTTGATGGCAAAGAAGTAATAAAAAAAATAATATAAAAAACACACGCCCACCTGCAATTTTACAAAGCATAGCCTGAGAAATGGATCTACTTTGGGGGGCCTTATATATGAGTATATAGGAATAAAAATCCAATTTGCAAACTTGTGGAAGATCATTATTTTCATTTTTATGTATTTCAGTAGGTTTTCTACACGCTAAAAACTAAGTGTTAAAAACTATACTTGAAGTGCTGTATTTAACACTTACTAAGTGCTGAACTAGCACTTTGTTCAAGTGTAGATATCCGGGACTTGACAGGTGTTACAATAATACCACTTTACAAGTGTAATGTCGCGACACTTGAAAGGAAACAACGCAGATGACCCGGATCAGGCTCGAACTCTCGAGCCTGATCCGCGTCATCTGCGTTGTGTCCTTTTAATTATGTACCCACCAAGTGCAAATCAAATTATGGACCATTCTGGAAGAACCACCAATGCTAGACACATGGGAAGTGCCATCCATTCAAGTTTCAGATGTCTGACGATTGTAAGTGCTAAAGTGTTTGAGTGTTAAAATCAAACCCTAAGAGTTAGAATGGGTTTAACACCTTGAAAGTGTCAGTTTTAACACTTTAGTTTTAGTGTGTAAGCATTCTTATTTTTATTTATTTTATATATATATATATATATATATAAAGTTGTTATATATAACTAGTTATTTTACTGTATTATTTAGCCCTGACACAGACATGGAAATTATATTTTTGTATCAAGATTTGTATTATTAAAATGTTCAAATAGAATAAAAGCTCTCTACTTTGTGCCTGGTCTGTTGAGAAAAAAAAATATTACGTTTTCTGTCATATTCGTTAACCCATTTAACCTGAACTGACTGGCGGAAATCTGATGTACTATGATATCTTCCCCAAGCCTGTATACATCCACCCATGGGGAGGATATTGACTAATCTATCTTTCCACCAACCCTCTGGTTATCTTCCTGCTCACCAGAATTCTTTTCTTATCCAATTAATCACAGAAGTTTTTAAACAGTTTGCTTTGGTACCTTTGTGTTATATTTAACTGTTAGAGTGCTAAATTTTCTTTGTTCATCAAAATTTGTTCCCATGGATTCACCTTGTTACAATGAATGGGACAGTTCCATGAGGCACTCTCCCATAAATTTAACAAGAGAGTTCGATGAGGCACTCTCCCATAAACTGTAACAAGGATACCCCATGTAGACTTAATTGTACAGTGGAACCCTGTTAATTGAATAGCTAATTTGCTAAAGAAAATTATTCCTTTAAAAGGAGGATTCAATTAACAGGGACTGTGTCCCATTCCTGTATTCTAGCGATGAACTTAGTATTTATTATATTATATCTTGTTTGACAGAGCTCCAGGAGCTCTGTGAAACAAGATATAATAGATTTATTTATTTATTAGGTTTAAGGACACATTAACGCTCAGGGTCACAACATGTCAGTGACAGTTTTACGGGTGGAGGAAGCCGGAATACCCTGAAAGAACCACTGAGCAACGACCAGCAGCTGACAGCTCTCCAACATCGGAACTCTGCACCGCGGTACAGACAGGGTTAGATTGGTTGAAGACATGTGCTCCATCGATCTGCAGTACGTCTTAGTACACAGCGTCACCGTGCCCCCATGTAGGAAATCTGGGTTAAGTGCCTTGCCCAAGGACACAACGCGGGAGCACGAATCAGTCGCTGAAATGGTCACCCATCCAATACTAACCGCACTCGACGATGCTTAACTTCGGTGATTTGATGAGAACCGCGATGCCACCGCGACCCCCATATAATAGATTAAATTCAATTAACAGGTGTTTACTCTATATCTTATATTCAATTAACAGATCAAATTTGTACTTATGGTAAATGGTTTTGTGTTGGGAAATTGTATTCAATTAACATGGTTATTCAGATAAGAGATATCCAATTAAGTGGGCTCTACTGTATCACTTCAAATAAGTTCATCCACAGAAAATGAAGCCTTTAAGTGCAGTAACACCACTTCAGAACAAAGCTCAAAATATGGGCTTCCAGCAATCACCACTTAAAAAAAGATAGAGCACATTTGAAAATTCATCATTGGGGCTGGAGGGAGGGGGTGGGTGGGTGGAGCTTGGTACGCATCCATAAAAACCTAAACTTCTTCAAATATTGAATTTCTGAGGAGACAATCGACATTATAGATGAAGTCCTCTTCAAAACAGTGGTAACAACCGAAAGAAAATTATATCCGTGTCGGGTGGGGGAGGGAGAATCACCACCGCCCCACTTGAAAATTGTTTCTTTTTCACAACTTCCGCACTTGAATCTTGAAGATATGGATTTAAAATTCTCTTAAGAATTGTGGTTTGGGCAACAACAATATTTGTGACTTTCTCTGTCAGGTGGAGGGAATTTCATCTATTAATTTCTATTTTCAAGATTCAAATCTACAAGTTGTGAAAATAAGAGAAAAAAAATCAAGTTGGGTGGGGAAGACCTCCTGACAAGGGTATCCCCCTTCCCCCACCGGAAGTCACGACACTAGCCTAGATTGAAAAGAATGCCATACATATTTCTCCATTTTCAATTTCAAGGTTTTCAAGATTCATGTATTCAAGTTGTGAAAAGGAAAATTTCAGGTGGGGATAACCTGGTTTGGGTACGAGTCTGGAACATGGGACAGATGATGGAATTCACAAATTCACTTAAAATAGTGGTTTGAGCAAAAAAAAAATTAGAAATTTGTGACTCACTGTGTCGGGTAGGGGCAGGGAGATAAACTGTTCAGGGTTAACCCCCCTCCACACACACATACACACCTGAAGTTTTTAGCTCACCAGACTGAAAGTCAGGTGAGGTTTTATGATCATCACAATTCGTCTCGTTCGTGAACATGGCGACTTCTCAAAAAAAAAAAAAAACAGAGGCCCCAAGGGGCATGAGGGCGCTCACCTGACATGGTAGCCTAAATATCAAACCAGAGAATTGATTTCAACAAGTTGCATCTGCTCCTCCTAAGAAAAGCTTATACCAAATATCCAAAGATTCTGACCAGTGGATCTAAAAAAAGAAGATTTTTAAAGAATATTCCTCATATTGAACGAAGTTATAATTCGGGCTCCCACAGGGAGCCCATATATGAATCCAGGGACTTGGCTTTAACAAACTTGAATCTCACCCCCCTAAGGATGCTGCACACCAAATATCAAAACATTCCGACTGCTGGATCTGAAGAAGAAGGTTTTTAAAGAAAATTCCTCATTTTGAACTAAGTTACAATTCAAGCTCCCACAGTGAGGACAAATATGGACCTAGGGACATGGCTTGAACAAACTTGAATCTCACCCCCCTAAGGATGCTGCATACCAAATATCAAAACATTCCGACTGCTGGATCTGAAGAAGATTTTTAAAGAAAATTCCTCATTTTGAACTAAGTTATAATTCGGGCTACCACAGTGAGCCCAAATATGAACCCAGGGATTTGGCTTGAACAAACTTGAATCTCACCCCCCTAAGCATGGTGCATACCCAATATCAAAAGATTCTGCCTGCTGGATCTTGAGAAGAAATTTGCCTGAAATGCACTAAGTTCGAATTCGGGCTTCTATAGTGAGCCCAAATATGAATCCAGGGGGCCGATTTGAACAAACTTGAATCACATCCACACCCACAATGTTGCATACCAAAGATCAAATGATTCTGCCTGCTGGATCTGGAAAAGAAGATTTTTGAAGAAATTTGCCTGAAATGCACTAAGTTCGAATCCGAGCTTCTATACTGAGCCCAAATATAAACCCAGGGGGCCGATTTGAACAAACTTGAATCAGATGCACCCCACAATGTTGCATACCAAATATCAAAAGATCCTGCCTGCTGGATCTGGAGAAGAAATTTGCCTTAAATGCACTAAGTTCGAAATCGGGCTCCTATACTGAGCCCAAATATGAACCCTGGGGGCCGATTTGAACAAACTTGAATCAGATCCACCCTACAATGTTGCATACCAAATATCAAAAGATTCTGCCTGCTGGATCTGGAGAAGAAGATTTTTTAATCTTTTTCCCATTGCCTACAGTGTTAAAAAGTGCTGACTCAGCACTTTTTCAAAGTCCTGAAAAAGTACCTTGTGATCAAACCGATAGGGTTTTTTTAAACCGTTCTATTCTACTGGATAAAAGTAAGCTTTATACAAAATAAGCATTCTCTGTGCCGTGTAGGTTTGGAGATATGGCAGTTTTAAGGTTTTTCCTATTTTAGCTCCCGAGGTTCCCACGGGGCAATGAGAAATTTTTTTTTGCATCAATCAACTACTTGTGACCCATTATCATCTCATATCAAATTTGGTTCAAATCGACCTCACGGTTCTGAAAATAGAAATTTTAGGCGTGGCCAAAATTTTTGCCCATCTCATAACGAAGGAAAATAATGCCCGACAAACTTCTCTTGAACAAACTTGATTCTAAACCTCAAAAGGACTCTGTATACCACATATCAAGTCTCTGCTACTGGTGGTTCATTAGAAGAAGATTTTCAAAAAATTCGGCCATTTTTTCCCCACACCTCTGCTCAATATGAGCCGAAACCTAATTTGGATAAAAATCAAAATGCCCCTATATAACCACTACTTACATGAAATTTAATTAAAATGTGGCCAGTGGTTTAGGAGAAAGAGACTCAAACACCACCTTCACGACGGACGACGGACGAAGAGTGATAAGAAAAGCTCACCCTGACTTTCAGTCAGGTGAGCTAAAAAAATGTTGGTCTGATTTCAGTTAAATTTGAGGCGATTGTTCTGACAACGCATTTTGAATTTGTTCGAATCAACTTGCCCTGCCCCCTAGCGAGGGGTTGCAGGAAAATGCTCCCAAATTTTTAAAAAATAATTGGCCTCATGAATGATGTTTGGAGTACTATATTTGTCTTTGTAAAGGTGGGTCGGGGGGGGGGTATTTTTTAGCCCTGCCCATTTTTTTTTCTGAACTACTGATGAGCCGATTTGAACCAAATTTGTTATGAGGTATTATTGAGTTGTAAGAAATATTTTCAAACGACCACATTGCCCAAACCTCATGGAACAGAGAACTGTTATTTATTTATTTATTTATTTATTTATTTATTTATTTATTTATTTATTTATTTATTTATTTATTTATTTATTTATTGGGGTTTAATGATACCTTTGACAATCACAGTCACCTCACGTCGGACAGTTTTACGAGTGGAGGAACCTGGAATACCCGGAGGGAACCACCGAGCATCGACAAGCAACTACCAAACTCCCAAAACTTACTAATTTCACACAAGCAGGGTTAGCATTGGTTGAAGACAAGTGCGCCATTAATGTGCAGTATGCCTTAGAACGGGGGCGCGGTGGCGTTGCAGTAACCGGTTCTCGTCAGATCACCGAAGTTGAGTAGTTGGATGGGTGACCGTCTGAGCGATCGATTCTGACTCCCTCGTTGTGTCCTTGGGCAAGGCACTTCACCCCGATTGTCCACATGGGGGCACGATGACGCCGTGTACTAAGGCGTACTGCACGTCGATGGTGCACATGTCTTCAACCAATCTAACCCTGCCTGTGCTGCAGTGCGGAGTTACGATGTTATGGAGCTGGCAGCTACTCGTCGTTGCTCAGTAGTTCTCTCCGGGTACTCCGGCTTCCTCCACCCGTAAAACTGTCACCGACACGATATTACCTTGGCTGTTAATGTGTCGTTAAACCCTAATAAATTAATAATATTAATAATGCCTTGGTACACAATGCCACCGTGCCCACACATGGGTAATCAGGATGAAGTACCTTGCCCAAGGACACAACGCAGTTACTCCTGGCAGGGATCGAACCGGGTACCTTTCGGTTTTGAAGTTCAATGCCGTGACTGAGCCACGTATTTGGTATGAGGCATCCTTTGGACCAGTAGAATCGAATGGTGACGATTGTCATCGATTGTGTTGTAGTGTACTGTGAACTGGGGGTGGGGGTGGGGGGGACTGAAAAAACGCTGAGTCAGCATATTTGCAAAAATGAAAATATTTGACAGACACCATCCATGGGGGATACAGATTTGTGAAGATTAAGTCTTTCAGTTCATATTTGGGCTTCACACAATATCCCAAATGTTAACTTAGTGCAATAGTCGGAGACGGTTGGACTTATATGCTAGAGGTCCCGAGTTCGATCCCCGTCCGGACGACCCACGTTGTTTCATTGGACAAGGCACTTTATCCCGGTTGCCTTAAGATAATATGAAGCATATCCACTGAATATGAAGCCTTCACGTTACGGTACCTGCACTCTAGGGTGAAGCTCAATTATGGGCTTTCAGCTCTACCAGTTAATCCTCATTGCCCATGTGAGCAATGCATGTTAATGCACCTGCCTTCATCCGCTGCTAACACTGCAGAGTTGGTAAGCTGGAGGGGAGCGCGGTGGCTCAGTAGGTAGAGGTGCAGGCTGCAAGCCGAGAGGTCCTCGGTTCGAATTCCACCTGCGGCAACCGCGTTGTGTCCTTGGGCAAGACACTTCATCTCCATTGCCCGCGTGGGGGCATGATGACGCCGTGTACTAAGGCGTACTGCACGTCGATGGTACGCATGTCTTCAACCAATCTGACCCTGCCTGTGCTGCAGTGCGGAGTTACGATGTTGGGGAGCTGGCAGCTGCTCGTCGTTGCTCGGTGGTTCTCTCTGGGTACTCCGGCTTCCTCCACCCGTAAAACTGTCACGGTCATGATTAGCCATTGTGCATAAGTATGTGACCTTAAACATCAATAAATAATAAGCTGGAGAGACTGACAGTTGCATGCCGCTACTCGGTGGTCCTCCCTCTCCGGCTCCCCCGCCCATAAAACTGCCCGACACGGTGTGACTCTGGCTATTGAAAGTGGGAAAAGGCTCACCGAGCTCTCTCCAATAACACAGCGCAATAACACAGCGGCACGTCCAAATGATCTCGTACGGATAACTACGACGATTCATTGTCGATGGAAATATTAAACAGTTCAAGTATAAAATTGATAGCAAATATGATGATATGTGCACTCTGATATGTGGCCTTTGTATAGCTATTGGCTAGTCGGCATAAAATTTGTGAAGCGATCACCCACCTGGAAACTCATGAGCCTCATCTCCATAAAAAGGTCGTTCGTTGAAAATTTATTCAAACTCAACAAAAATGATATTCAAAATGAAATACAACATCAAACGACGATGTTTATTTGATAGAGATCACTTCGAAAAAGCCATATGACAATTCACAATGGTGCACGGAAGTCCACATACATGTATTACACTCCTATATTTGTTGTGTTTACGTTATGCTACAGCTGTCCAGTCAATATTTTTAACATTCAAAACCAAGTTACCGTAACATCGTGAACTCTGGCACAGAGCATAGAGTATATGTAGTTGCAGTTCGCGTAACAACCTCAGCTCCAGTGATTACAATCGTGGTTAGACCAGAGTCAGTCCAAACTTAAAGTCTTGTCCGGATCACCGTGGGCCTTAAACTCAACCTGGGGAGATGGGGGGGGGGGGGGGGGCAATTAATTAGATCAGCTTCATGCATTTATTTATTTACTGGTGTTCAAGGAAGGTCACATATGTTTGCACAATGGCTAATCATGACCACAACATGAGTATCAACTCAAGACCAGGGGTGAGCGTTAATAAGCCATGTTGCCCATTTTAGAGAGGGTTTGCACCTCCCAAGCATTGGTGACTGGGTCCTATTTTACCAGTAAAACATAGCCCGTTTACTGCAGTGAACAGGTACTGGGTCACTTCCCAGGGTTCCCGCGGGGAGCTTCCTTCATTAAATGAAAGAGAAATGTAACAGTGGGTCGCTATTTTTATTACATGAGGAAGCAGAACGGCTCCGTCTACTGTTGGGAAAATCCGAACTCTAGAAGACGAAACTAGGAGAGTGAGAGAGTAGGAGAGCGTGAAAGGAAATGGAAAGACTTGAAAATTGAGGATAGGTAAAGTACACCCAATTTCACGACGAAGATTTCGTGCCTCTTACATGAGGACCATCCCAAACTGAAAGGCCGGGCGAAGAACGCCCCATGAAGAATAGAATAAACGACAGTATGATAGCAAAGTTCGCGAGATGCCAGTAAAAAGCACAAAAAGGGAACTGAACATGTAAGCGTTTTGCAAAACACCAGCTCAATATTGAGCCTGATAGCACACGACCCAAGCCACCTGGCATCAATTAATCCAAGCCTGACTCATCCCAGTGGCCTGAGTTTCGTCTTTTCGGGATCCGTCTTGTCTGGAATAAATTCCAAGGGGGTTGGGGTGGGGGTGATGTGCTAGCTATAGTATCTATGAAATAAGTCCAGGCCTTTAAATTCCCCTCTCGTTTTCACCGCTAATTCAAGAAATAAAATAATACTATTGTAAGAAAAATCATTCAATAAATCCCACGTGCAAACTACGGAAAATTTTAAAGAATGAAAAGATATACTCAATCAAATACACTAAATAAAATAGAAGGCATTCAACCCCCGACTATTGGAAAATAGGAGTATTCCTGCATTTTTAACATCACATGATCTAATTGTTCAAGTAGCATACTGTCAAAAATATTTAGTGGTGCAATTGTTGCGGAATTAAGTGAAAGTCTGTCGATCTGCGATCGTAAGTTCTCCGGTTGTTGTGATTTCTGGCAGATCTCTGAAGTCCCACCAGCCCGTGGCAATTTGTTGTTCCTTATAGTCGTTATTCTAACACAGGCACCAGGTTTGGGTTCAGTTTTGGTAACCTCACGAATTTGTCGTGTTCAGCAGAACGAAGACCAGTTTCAAGTTATCTGTTATTTATTAATCAAAATTATTCACAATAAACGCGACTAACCGTCGTCATCCCTGGCAGAAATGTACAATGTAACGAATGTCCAATCAATGTTCACACCTTTCAGTACCAGTGGCGGCATCCATCTTTCTTCTTGTAGGTCGTTTTGTATTCATCGGGAGCCCAGAGATAACTTGCTTAACTAAACACACATAAATCGGTTATCAGAAAAAGGTTTATACTTCTTTACTTCATGGAAGAACTGTAGCTCTTTTTCCGAGCTTTATTAACTCCCTGTAGGCCAACTTCGCAACACAATACCTGGGCAACCAGATTAATACATCGGTTTATTTTGGTATCTCATAGTCCAAGTTTATTTAACACGGATACAAGCGAAGACAATTCAATGTTGAATCTTGATGTTGGGATTTGAGAAAATGAAATGGTTTCTCAACTGCTAATCAACTGTTATCATTTCATTGTCCTTGCCCCATGATTCAAACTGTAAATTCTCAATACTGTGCGGACATGAGTGTGTAGTCTGCAAACGTGCCCATTTTAGAGAGGGTTTGTGTAACATACTATACATGTACATGTCTTGACAAGTTGAGCTACAGTGTCATTGACACTTTCATTATGTATTTCAGTAGGTTTTCTACACGCTAAAAACTAAGTGTTAAAAACTATACTTGAAGTGCTGTATTTAACACTTACTAAGTGCTGAACTAGCACTTTGTTCAAGTGTAGATATCACAGAACTTGACAGGTGTTACAATAATACCACTTTACAAGTGTAATGTCGCGACACTTAAAAGGACACAACGCAGATGACACGGATCAGGCTTGAACTCTCGAGCCTGATCCGCGTCATCTGCGTTGTGTCCCTTTAATTATGTACCCACCAAGCGCAACTCAAATTATGGACCATTCTGGAAGAACCACCAATGCTAGACACATGGGAAGTGCCATCCATTCAAGTTTCAGATGTCTGACGATTGAAATGTCCAAGTGCTGAAAGCATTGCACTTTGAGTGTTAAAGTCAAACCCTGCGAGTTAGAATGGGTTTAACACCTTGAAAGTGTCAGTTTTAACACTTTAGTGTGTAAGCATTCTTATTTTTATATATTTTATATATATATATATATATATATATATATATATATATATATATGCTCATCAACTTCCTGTGAAGACTGTGGAAATATAATCCTGGAGAAAAAGACACATCATTAGAAAATTTTCCGTCACCATTTTACACTATAGTGACTACCGAGTAGGACTGCGAACATCCATAAGAGGGGAAGGGGGCAACATTGGTTGGAAAAAGTATCGAAAATGATAAAAATGAAAGTGTCACTTTGTGTAATGTTTGATGAAAAGGATAATGTTCAGTATTTATGAAAGGATTATGAAATACGACAAGAATTGTGATAATTGAGAATATGTTAATTTCTGTTCCCCACATGCCATGCTTTCAGTAAGAATAATTTGAGGTGTAGAATTGGGGCCTGGTTTGATGTGACCCGCACAGTTAAGCGACCGTCACGGTTGATTGAACCCGACCAAAATAGGATGTTCTCATCAAGACAATACCAAGTTACAATGAAATCTCTTCATAAATACGAACTGTAGAATGAGCGAAAGGTTTTCAGGTTTCGGGCCCGCGCAGCTGTCACTGTTGACCGATCGCGACCGAAAGGGGGTGTTCTCATCTGGACAAGACCTCGAACCTGCATGTGATGATCGGACAAGAAATGCTGGGTATAGCCTGTGCTAAAGAAAATATGAACAGACTAAGAGACTCACGGACTGAGACTTCCACACGCGTGATGGCAATAGCTCATGTTGAGCTATCTTAAGCTAAAAATTGGGAAATGGGTGGGCGGGTGGTATAACATGTCCAAAGTTAAAAATCATTATATATGTTCTTGGAGAATACCTACCCCTCACCTTCCCACACCTAAAGAAATCAGATTTATTTTTAAACTGAATTGGGTTTTTTGATATATTTTTTTCCACATACTAGAATTTATTCACCGGAGGATACATTTCTCCACATAATTCCTTTAGATAAGAGAAACAGAGTGACACTTGTCTTCAACCAATACTAACCATATCTGTGTGGAGTTAGCACGCTGGGACGTCTGACAGTTGTTCGCCGTTGTTCGGTGGTTCTCTTCTGGCACTCCGGCTTCCTCCACAAGTAAAACTGTCCGACACGAGGTGACCCCGGCTGTCAAAAGTGTAGTTAAATCCCAATAAATAAATAACACACACTCCAGAAGTTACATCCCTGGTATTGCCCTGTAATATGTTTTCATCAACCTGAAATACTAAGCTTTGTCTTTAAACGAGAATTTTAGGGTGAAAGTGAAACATTTACAAGAGGGTTTAAAATAAATCCTAACCGGCCTTTTCTGATACCCAGCCACCTCGGCATACCTTCCTGCTGCATTTGTTGTACTGTCCCCTCCTGCACAAACTGGCATTTGCATATTACGCGGGGGGTGGGGGGGGGGGGGGGTGGGGCCGATTCGTTGGGTAAAGATTTGAACAAACATACGTATTCCTATGCTTCATGCACCATTTATGTCCTATCCATGAACAACGATACCGTCTCTTGAAAGTATAAAGGTGCCATTTAAATATAGAAAATCATTTGAAAAACTCTCAATGAGATCATTAGGACATCTTTTAAAATAATAACGCTTTGGTCTAACAACCTATACGTTTTGTAAAATTCCTGATGAATATTAGGCGCTAAGAATTCTGTTTCTCAGATTATTCGGCGCCAAAAGAGTTAACTACTAAATGTCTTTGTAGAAAGTGCAGTTATTGAATGATATTCAGGATCTAGAAACTAATTTCCCTTAAAGTTTCGAAGAGTATCGAAACAAGATTTGGACCTCAAAATCTCTCTGCTAGAATGCTAATGTCAGAAGTTTTGGCAAGGCTGGAGTTTCCATTAAAATTTTATTGCGGCCCTCTGCCATCTTTCTACAACAGAGTTGTATTATTTAACAGAGTTGTATTATTTCTATATAAAATAGTAAAAGTTACTTGCTTGGTATAGTATGCGGAGAGTAGATTTTTAATATAACCACTGTCGACTGAAGTTACCAAAACTGCATCAAGTCGGAAGCAGTCAAATTTTGTGAAAACGTTTTGCAACCACATCCAAAGTTTCAGCAAATATGCCTATGGGTTCAACACAATCTGAAACATTGCATTTCTAGAGCTATTGGACAAAATGCGAGTTTTATCCGGTCATTTCAACTCCACAAGTGTTTCCCAAATTGAGTCTTGATACCCTGGAAATACCAGAATGACTAAATTTGACCACAACAAAACACAGAAATAAAACATTGACAGGACTGTGTTGATGACTACCATCACAAGTGGTCCAATGTATATTTGCACGTTGTTACCGGAATTTGACCTCAAAGTGATGCAGCTTACATATGGAGCACGTAAAATTGCCTGAAAACATTCTTTTTCTAAAGAAAATTGAGAGTGTAAACATCCACATGTACTTAACCTGTAACCACCTCAAAGCCACCTGTGACGAACTATTCAACGAAAACTGCTTCCCACTTTTTTATCACCAATTATACTATCCTGTCCATTTTCTAAGATTTCCCATTTTATCTCACTGGTTCCAAGCTCTCTTCTGATGTTTAATTCACCAGCTGATATTTTCAATGAATGGGGTTTCTCCAAATCACCTTTAGAAATCTCGGTGGCGTGTGTGCGGTTGAGGTAGGAGCTTATAACTACAACCAGCAGGAGCCAATACCATAAACGTTTATAACTGTATTTTCCAGAATTTTATTTTCTACCTATTAATATAACTGATACAAATGAAACATCAGAATTTCAGAATGTATGGCAATTTGGCAAATGGCAAATTGTCACATCTTTAAAAATACTAGTGGTTCATTTCAACCCATTTAAGGTCACATAACTAGAAAATACAATTCTAGAAAATACAAATGTGAAAGTTTTATAGTAATGGCTCCTGTTCGCGTTTTTATGTTAATTTCCAAAATGAACTTCAAATACTTGGGAGCGCGGTGACTCAGTGGTAGACTGTTGGACATCTATGTTAGATGTCCCGAGTTCGATCCCCGTCCGGGTCGACCCACGTTGTGTCCTTGGGCAAGCCACTTTATCCCGGTTGCCTACATGGGGGCACGATGACGCCGCGTATTAAAGCGCACTGCACATCGATGGTGCACATGTCTTCAACCGTTGTAACCCTGCTTGAGCGGAGCTTGAACAGAGTTAAAATGTCGAGGAGCTGGCATCTGCTCGTCGATGCTCGGTGGTTCTCTCCGGGTACTCCGGTTTCCTCCACTCGTAAAGCTGTCACGGTTACGATTAGCCATTGTGCATAAGTATGTGTCCTTAAACATCAATCAATAAATATAACTTCAAATACAAGTAACACAAGTGAGCGAAGAAAATAGCGTTTTGTAGTCACTTATAACGGTTCTACGCCGATCATTACCACAATTCCAAACAACCACCATCTCGTGCCCTGAATTCCAATGTGTTCTATGGGCCAGTGGGCACATGGAACACATTGGAACTCATGGGACGATCTGTCGTTCTTTCAACGCAAAATACGAGTTTTAATTGTGAACACAATGTTTTAAAACGCACGACAAACTCCTCCATTACGATTCTGAAAGAAATGACATATGCTTTTGTTTGTCTCCAAATAACACGCGATTACGGGTGTCTTCCTGTGCGAACCACACGCACTGGTAACAAGTTGAGAACTTGGAAAAACTGAAATTTGATAACTCATCGTTCTCTTCAACCCCTTGATACATTCTACAGAGGTTTCGATCTCGGGCTGATATGAAGTTAGAGAGGGCTGATATCTCGGTCGATAAAAATAACCACTTTATTTATTAAACCAAAATAAGTCATTACAAAATGTTCTTAGATCTCACAGTTTTCTGACAATGTTATTGTTGCTCATTCTTTTCACAAAAGTCTTCACAATTTGCCGACTCACCCACCAGCAAACGACACCCCGAGGTAGGAATGGTCGCAAACGATCTGTCTGCAGCGGCTGTCTCCCTGGGTGAGTTCTTGGCCAATGAATACGCTCTGTGGCTTCACATGCCGGCGACCGATGTCGACCAGCTTCACGGGAGCAGTAGGAGGATTGAAAATGCGATCGAGAGCGTAACTTTCCAGATCACAAAGGCCGCTGAAAAACCCGTGGTGCATTGAACACCCACTTATGTGATCATTGATGCCCAACTCAACACCGAGGACGGCCGCTATAGCTCGACAATCTACTGATTCTATCAAGTAGTATCACCTAGAACCCCACTCAATGATCACCAGTATGTGACCTGCTGCACGCTAAAAACTAAAGTGTTATTTATTTATTTATTTATTGGTGTTTAAGGTCACATATTTATGCACAATGGCTAATCATGACCGTGACAGTTTTACGGGTGGAGGAAGCCGGAGTACCCGGAGAGAACCACCGGGCAACGACGAGCAGCTGCCAGCTCCCCAACATCGTAACTCCGCACTGCAGCACAGGCAGGGTTAGATTGGTTGAAGACATGCGCACCATCGACGTGCAGTACGCCTTAGTACACGGCGTCATCGTGCCCCCACGAGGGCAATGGAGATGACGTGTCTTGCCCAAGGACACAACGCGGTTGCCGCAGGTGGGATTCGAACCGAGGACCTCTCGGCTTGCAGCCTGCACCTCTACCAACTGAGCCACCGCGCTCCCCAACTAAAGTGTTAAAAACTATACTTGAAGTGCTGTATTTAACACTTACTAAGTGCTGAACTAGCACTTTGTTCAAGTGTAGATATCCCAGAACTTTACAGGTGTTACAATAATACTACTTGACAAGTGTAATGTCGCGACACTTGAAAGGAAACAACGCAGATGACGCGGATCAGGCTCGAACTCTCGAGCCTGATCCGCGTCATCTGCGATGTGTTCTTTTAATTATGTACCCACCAAGCGCAAATCAAGTTATGGACGATTCTGGAAGAACCACCAATGCTAGACACATGGGAAGTGCCATCCATTCAAGTTTCAGATATCTGACGATTGTAATGTCTAAGTGCTTAAAGCATTGCACTTTGAGTGTTAAAATCAAACCCTAAGAGTTAGAATGGGTTTAACACCTTGAAAGTGTCAGTTTTAACACTTTAGTTTTTAGTGTGTGGAAGGTCCCTCCGAGACACTTTCAGACAAACAGTAATCCTCTGCCCCAACAATCGGGTATAACAAAACGTACCAGGTCCGCACATGAATCTGGTCAGCCAGCGAAATCTACCTTGTTGACGCCGGGGAACGGCTCCACAACTATTTGTGAGCCTTCTACAACATTTTCCTGGGAGAACCCATCGGCCAAAGGGCCGTCAGCAATCGCTGCCCCGCCTCAAAGGCTCTTACGAAGAAAAGGGACATATTGTCAGAGCTGGCCTTCAGTGGCTGCTGTGCAGTGCAATGTGTGTTGACCAAAAATACAAGTCTGCCCTGAAAGATCTGAGGGAGCAGACCCTCTGGGTTACTCTATTTCACTTCAATGGCCATGCAGTTTCGAAGACTGTATTCGGGAAAACTATGTGATTCCTTCACGTGAAAAACGATCTGCAGTGCGCCAGCTGCTGTCTGAAACCCAACATGACAAGCTCCTCCTAAAAACTGATCAGGCAGCTGCTTGTGGTGTGCTAAAGTAAGTGCAACTATGTTGCAGCATGTGGAAAAACACTTTTGCCTGTTGTCTCATCATTTGTGTCTGCTGCCTCGCCATGCCAGGTTACAATTACATGTTACGAAGTTTATGAGTATTTTAGACTTAGGAGGTAAGCTACTATAGTGTTTCATGATAAGATACGTAGCATTACGTATCAAGTGAGAAAGTTAGTGCAACTATTCCGTTTTGAGGAATTTTACAACTACAACGCGAACTGCGATGAAATTGTCGACTGCCTTCTGGATGAGGATGCTAGTGTTTCTGAAATACAGAGTTGAGCCAGAATTGAAAAAACACCCAGAAAGACTCGCCGTGTTAACCGCAGGGGCAAAGTAAACAATATTTGAGACGACCTCCTGCAGCTGACCAGATCGACCTCATTGCCGACGACCAGAATCTGAGGATTTACACAAGGTACGAGGTACCACTAGCTGTTGTGATGAAGAAGACTCTGGGCACCTAAGTCTTACAGTTTTAACTAACATTCATCTAGTTTTTGGCCTGAAAACCACGAGAAACCGTATGTATCACATAATGTGTTCCAATTACGTATCATATAGACGACTCATTCTGATTCCGTATCATATAGACGACTCGTTTCCGGTAGCGCTACGGGCTATCATAACAGGCGCATAGATACATTCTATGTGCGCTTCAGTGATCGACCGAACATTATGTCCCAAAAATTTTTAAAATAATTTAACCCTTTACCTAACATGAAAAGCAGACGACACTCGCAAAAAAAATTCTTCAATAACTATTTTTTTTCATTTTTTGTCTCAAAAACACAGGTTATGACCACTCTCGGTGGTGTCCAAAAATGGGATCACAACTCGTCGGCAAAGCCAGCTCGTTGAGATCCCATTCTGAACACCACCTCGAATCTGATACAAACCACAGGATATGCACATTATCATGATAATCTGTATGTATCTGACAGCAGCTTGAAGATTGCTGCCCATTCCCCTGGGGAACCAAGCAAAGCTGATTTCAGTCCAAGAAACTGGCCCATTTGTTGGACTTAGAATGTACCTTACTCCGCTAATCGCTAATTGCAACCATGACAACAGCTAAGCATTGCCAATTTGGACACGTTTGCATCCTGACTATACCGAAAAATATCAGAGAATAGGTCAACAGAGATGAAGACACCCACACTCCCGGTGATGGTACAACCGGAGCGGTTGACAGCCTATTCTGAAAATCCCAAACAAGAAAATTAACCTACCAGCGAGGGCAGAAGCGGTTACACGGGCCAAAGAAAGTGGTTGCAGGGCAGGGGGGGGGGCACGGCGCAAAGAACGAAACAAGAAAAGCTGTTGGGAGAGTTACATGAGGTTAAGGCTGCGATGCGCAAGGAAGGCCAAGATACAAATGTTCCAGTGCATGGCATGTCTCAACAACATGAGCGTGTAAGAAGCCAAGTGCGGTGGCAGAAACCACCACAAGACTGAGTGCCTCACATCTTCCACTCGTACATTTCCTTCTCTCGATATTCTCCTTCTTTTTATTTCTGACTACTTTCCCTATCTATATTCTACTGTTATTCTTCTTTCTCTTAGGGAAAGACATTGTATTGTTGGAATTGTGATATTGTTCTGTTGACTTTCACATTGTAACTGTATATACTTCATGTATCAATGTTTATTTTGTATACTGGAGAATAAAATATATATCAATATATCTTCCGTGATCTGGCTAGCTAACCCACCGATCGAGATCTTATGGCCAGGCACGATACGCAGTAACATCGCCAGTGGAACCGGGCCTCGAATCTAACACATATGCACGGCGTGCTGCTGAATACTAAGGGAGGGTCTCATGCAAATTTAATGGTTAAACCAGACCCATTGTGTATGCAATAGTCGTAACGATAATATCTTCCCCAAGCACGGACGGAAACATTCTAGTGAACGTAGCCTATAGTCCAGTGGCTAGGGCGGGTCCTGTGTGCATTTTAGGGCCCGGAATATTACTCTGCATTTTCCTGTTATATATCATCAGAAGTTAAAAAAAAAATCAGGGTTGACTTTTCCCACCTTGGCAATAAGGGAGAAAACCGCACTTAAAGTTATCTCCCTTTACTGAAAAAACCTAAAAATTGATGTTTTTTTTAAAACTCAAAATATAAAAATTATAGTTAAAATAACGTTTTATTTTTTTGTTTTACAGAGTCGCAATAAAATGGCAAAAATAAATTTATTTTCAGAATTTGGTATGATTGTTTGCAAAAATATGCATTTTTTCTTGATTTTTTTTGGCGAAAATATTTCAAACAAAGCCAAAGAAGTTATATTTACATTGTGTTACAGAGAAATAATCATAACATGTTAAATATTTCTTGAAAGGTAATCACATTAGCTACAAGTTGCAGAAACTTGGGTTGGGTAGGTTAATGGAAGTCAGATTTATATGCAAAAGTATACCCCTTTCCACAAAATAACAAACACGGAAAAATTGTTAAAATTTACTCAACTCGAAATAAAAACAATTAATTTCTATTTTTTCTATCTAGAATCCCTTATGTAGTAATTCTAATCAGATATGGCATCTATTAGTAAGATTAGATATCAATTCTTACAGAAATTAGACGCCCCCCCCCCCCCCCCCCCCCCCCCCGTTCTTCACGCCCCCCCCCCCCCCCTCCACCCGACACTTGATTAAGAACCCTGCTTTACTTTTGTTATCAAGCCAAAACATCGAAGGTATTTTCGGAAATTATTCTAATAAAGTGCTTGTAATATTAGCCTTGAACAAGTTTTAATCACATGTTCAAAAGACTAATGTCAACCATTTATCTAACAAATCGGCCAAGTTCACCAGCGTAATGTCCATTCAACCTTTGTTGTGTTTTCATTTTGGTCTTCCAAACCAGAAGCTTATGACCCATCATTGGAACAAGCTCAGTCAGTGTGTTCATTTGAAGGGTTTCAATCTATGGCCTGGAAGAAGAAAAATGAATTTTATTTTTTTCTTGTCAAAAAGAAAAAAGTGGTTTCTGTGGTCTACAATTTACTTTAGTTAAGGAGTTAATGCCAAATAATCCTTGTCAGTTTTCAACTCTGGCCAACACGAAATTGGCAGCATATTCACATTGTAGAAGGTCTTGCTTGCAAAATAAATGGCTTTTTACAGCTGGTATCGTCACTTTCAATACTTCTGCATTTATAAAAATTTACAGCATGGAAACCCATTTTTCTTACAAATACACCTCTTTGTGCTGCGTTTCAAAGAGTTGCAAAACTGAACAAGCTCATCAGGAACAATTCTCTTAAGTCGCATGGGCATGGGCAAACCATCTGTATCATCAAAGCCATAAGATCTGGGGTCAAGTGAATGTCCTTTAAGACAATTAAGAATTGAGTAAGTAGCATGAAATGCGCGCTGAATGTGACCTGCAGCTCTAAAACTGGTAGATGGTAGCTCAACTAAAGATAACTTCTTACTGTGATGGTAAAACCAGTACCTTAATTCATCCAAAGTTTTTAATTCTGATCCAGGTTTCAGTTTTTGAACTAAATATGCTTCTGCATGCACATAAGCATCATGTAAATCAGGAGCATACGGATTCACACCAAACTCTTGAAGTATTTATGTGGGTCTGCTTTCAAGGCTTCAGCTTTAGTGCCAAGTTTGCTTGTTCTGTCACATCCAGATAATGTATGTATTGCAGGTAAAACATTACACAAATCTCCTAAACAGTGGGCCAAGGTATGCACTGGAATATACCGTGTACTGTCACCAACAATTGCTCCCATCCACAGTTCTTTTTAACTATTACGATTTAGGAGACCCCAGTAGCAGCAGAGGGACACAAGTACATCTATATTATTTGACAAAATGACTAATCTTTTATGCTTGGACTGAGTAGCATGCATAGCGTGGGGTATCAGTCGAAGGTCGGTGTCTTCAATATTCAAATCTAAGTCAGTATGATGCCGCATATTTCCTTGATACATAGACTGGCACTCAAAAGAATATTCCCCACACATTCTACTGAGAACCAAAATGAAAACACAATAAAGGAAAAAACAAGAAAAAATGCATATTTTTTCAAAACATCATACCAAATTCTGAAAATAAAATTATTTTTGCCACTTTAATCTAAGAAAAAGTTTATTGCGACCGTGTAAAACAAAAATTAAAACGTTATTTCAACTATAATTAATATTTTTTGAATTTTTCAAAAACATCACATTTGAGGTTTTTTCATTAAGGGGAGATAAATTTAAGTGCGTTTTTTCTCCCTTTTTGCCAGGGTGGTAAATGTCTAGCCTGATTTTTTTTAACTTCAGATGATATACAATAGGAAAATGCAGAGTAATATTCTGGGCCCCAAAATGCATACAGGACCCACCCTAGCCACTGAACTACCTACCACTCGACGGTGGTATCTAGCTTGGCCATGGGCTATGCGCGCCCAGACAAATGATTTAACCCCTAGAGATGTGGGTTTAATTCTTCTCGTTGGAAAAAAGCAGGTCATTTTGGTAGATCTATCTACAGCCCCGGGCCCCCTCCCTCGACACATTCCGAGAGCGAAATCTGTGCCAAACGAGGTCCATCAATCTGACCTCTTATTTCTATCTCATCTTTAGCTTAACTTGACAAAGTCAAGATAAGCTATTGTCATAACGCGTGCGGAAGTCTGTTAGTCTGTTCACGTTTTCCTTTAGCACAGGCTACACCCTGTAGTTCCTGTCCGATCGTCGTGAAATTTAATATGCAGGTTTGAGGCCATGTCTAGATGAGAACGTCCCCCTTTGGTCGCGATCAGTCAACCGTGATGGGTGCCCGAGCCAAAAACCCGAAAACCTTTAGCACAGTCTACAGGCCGTATTGATGAAGGGATTTCATGGTAACTTGGTAGGATTACTCTGTATCTGTGAGTCTGTTCACATTTTCCTTTAGCACAGGCTACACCCCGTAGTTCTTGTCCGATCGTCGTGAAATTTAATATGCAGGTTTGAGACCATGTCTAGATGAGAACGTCCCCATTTCGTCGCGATCAGTCAGCCGTGATGGCTGCCTGAGCCCAAAACCCGAAAACCTTTAGCACAGTCTACAGGCCGTATTTATGATGGGATTTCATGGTAACTTGGTAGGATCACTCTATATCATCTCTAGAACGTCACCTTTTGGTCATGATCTGTCAACCGTGACGGCTGCCCAAGACCGAAACCCCAAAACTTTTAGCGCAGTCTACAGGTCATATTTAATACGGGGTGATTTCATCGTAACTTGGTAGGATGACTCCGTATGATGTCTAGATGAGAACCCTCCATTTGGTCGCGATCTGTCAACCGTGATGACTGCCCGAGCCCAAAACCCGAAAACCTTTAGCACAGTCAACAGGCAGTATTTATGAAGGGATTTCAGTGTAACTTGGTAGGATGACTCCATATAATGTCAAGATGAGAACGTCCCCTTTTGGTCGCAATCGGTCGACAGTGACGGGTACAGGGGGGGGGGGGGGGGCGCCCGAAGCCCGAAAAACTTTAGCACAGTCTACAGGTCGTATTTACGAAGGGCCTTCATTGTAACTTAGCAGGATGACTCCAGATAATGTCTCGATGAGAACGTCCCATTGTGGTTACGATCATTCAGCCAGGACGGCTGCCCGAGCCCAAAACCCGTAAACCTTTAGCACAGAATACAGGTAGTATTTATGATAGGATTTCGTTGTAACTCTGTAGGATGACTCAGTATAATGTCTAGATTAGGACGTCCCCTTTTGGTTGGGGTGGTCAACCGAGATGGCTACACAGGTCTGAAGTCCAAAAACCTTTAGCACAGTCTACATGCCATATTTGTGAAGGAATTCCATTGTGCCTTGATAGGATGATTCGTTTTGGAATAATTTCTCTGTAACTTGGTAACTTTGGTTGCCATACATTAACTGTGAGAGCCACATTAACCCACCCCTCACTTCAAATTATTTCTATGGGAACAGAAATTAATTTATTCCCAATTATCATAATTCTTGTCGTATTTCAAAATCCTTTCATAGACATTGAACATTATCCTTTTCATCAAACACAACACACAATCAAGTTAAGCTACAGTGTCATTGACACTTTCATTGTTTGCCCCGTGGTCGAAAGGTTTTTAAGTATGCCCTGATCGTGGTAGATTTGCCATTCGCTTCAAAGCCACTGAGCCTCTGACCTCAAACGATTCAGCTGAAGTAGCTATGGCTTCAAACGATTCATCTAGAGTTGCTAGCGCATTAAACAGTTCAGCAGAAGTTGCTAGACTTTCCTCATGCATCTACGCACGCATGCATGCGCGGAGCACCTCTGCGATGGCCCATTGCTGGCTTAACGCGATATTACAATTCGATGAGGTGAGAAGGAAACCCACAGATGGAAAACTTTGTAGAAAGGTTTCATCACAGACATGCGGAGCGCCTGTTTGAACAGCAGTATGCTCAGTAGATGGCGTTGATGTTGATGTTGACAAGATCCTCTGAATGGATTTTCCGGCTACCAGCTGTCGTCTCACCTCTGAACAATGAAGCTGCATGTTCGATTGGTAAAAGACCCAAGGATGCCGTTTAGACTAAGAAAGTGACGTAAAAGCCCTCTGTCGTTGTAAGGAGGCATGTTGGTTTGGAGGAGCAAATGGTCACCTTCTGGTGTGGAGTGCGGTACTTCTACCAGCAGGGTGAGCTGGAGGGTGGTGGGTGGAGTGTGACGTTCTACTGATCCTATATGGTACCACCACGTTTACAGGCTTGGGTGGCCAGTTACAAAGCCTGGAGAGGCTATCGTGTATTATTTGTTCTCGGGGCCTGCGCATGAAAATGACCAGAAGGGCTATAAGTGTCGTTCCTAGTTACAGAGTGCTGCTTCCTGATGGGGGGGGGGGGGGGGGGGCTTCCATGTTAAGTGCTGCAGCTCCTCTTTTGCGGTTACATTCCAGGCAAGTGAGGCGCACGGTATCCTAGCAATGTCCTGGGTCATTGTCCTTCCTGTCTTGCTTTCAGTCGCATGATGTAGTACACACTGAGATTAAACTCTCAACGTTCCTGGTGGCCATTGCATTTGTGATACACAAGCGTTTTCCGGATGATCTTTCGGAGTCTCTGCGCACCGGGTTGCCTGAAGTGAAGTCAATTATCTCTTGCTTCTCGGGGCGGGGGCAATCAACCTGCTGAGGCTGACTCAAGTACTCCACCCAGGTGACGGCCATGTATGCCAGGTTCGATCAGTTGAGATAGTCGTCAATGATCCAAACCTGTGGCGCTTTATTGTCAGCCCCTGGCTGGTGTGGACTGTGAGTGCGTAACCTAGACGCCAATCCCCGTCATATATCTTTCGCTGTACCTCTTCGGTGGCACGAGGAACAGGCACACCAACGACATCGTTGAGGACGAAGACTTCCCGGTGCGACCGTTCGTTGATTATGTGGTGTGAAATAGTGACCAGAATGTTTGTCGTCGACGTTTAGGGGGATAGTCCAGGAACTGAACGGGATAGTTTGGAAATGTTTCTTTTGTGTTTCTGGAAGAGCAACTCTAGAACTTTATCTCTGACTTTAATGCATTTGGTAAGGATCAGACCGCCCGGCGCTCATCGCCCCATAAACTGGTGACACCCACGAGGCCAAGACAACTTGAGAGGGGCTCTACTTCTTGGCATAAGATTCTGTCTGATTAGAGACGAATGGCTTTCTAAGTGGACTTTGAGAGCTTCGTGTTTGGCCCTGTGGTCATCCTCGACCTCCCCATAATGGTCTACTTGGTCTCGCAACCACTCATGTGGCATTTTTCCTGCGACGGGAGGTGGCTGATCCTGGTCACCACAACAGACTGCCTTTCTGATCTAGTCAGTTCAGAAAGGTTTCGGGGATTGGTGACGGGCTTCGCCGGTTTCTCCCTCCAAACGCGAATCAGAAGGCCAGAAGCAAAAACTCTACTTGCTTATGAGGACCCTTACGAAAAGAAGATAAGTGGCAGATTATACTTGCCTGAAAATCCAATCAACACCTCCACAATAAAGGAAAGATAGAGCGCGAAGCAGACTATACTTGGTCATGGTGGCCAAAAAACTAGTCTACCATAACCGGCAGACTACTTGCCTGGAGTCAATAGCACCATGCATAAAGCTATGTCAGATAATCGACATCTTCAACAGGGTCGAAAGGGACTGAATTACTCAATACCGTCCCGCATGCCTTCGGATTCGCGGTTATCTTCACCTGGAACTTAATTGAGCACCCCCTGAAATGTTTCATGACAGTAAGGTTGCTGTTACTGAGTATTATGTTTAATGGTTGCTATGTCTTGCAGTACATTTCTTCTAGTGAAACATGATGTTTCTGGTTGATAGCGTACCCCAAACACATTCCCTCGACCACGTGAAGCATGCTTCCCACAAATGTCACAAAAACACTATCTATCATCCACATGCAATATCTGGGTATAAAACAAGAACATTTGTCACTTCTTTTATCAATAAATGTTGCCATGGCAAGGAGGAGACTGTCAGAGGCACTAAGATGGCAAATCGTTGGCATGCATGCAACAGGCATATCAGTGGAAGCTACTGGAAGGCAACTTGCCTATAGTCATTCTGTCATCAGCTGACTTGCGAGAAAACGTCAATAAACCAACGATGTAAAGGACCGACCAAGTCCTGGACAACCCTAAAAGACCTCTCCTCGGGAAGATCGGAGCCTGGCACGCCTCGTTAGGCGTGAACCCTTTGCCTCAAGTGGGGTTTTGGAACGCCTTTGGCTCCCCATCAGGCCTTTGTGCAACAGAACTGTCCGAAACCGTCTCAAAGCACTGGGCATGAGGTCCAGAAGGGTCATCAAGCGTCCAGCTCTGTCCGATCAGCATGAACGACCACGTTTGGAGTGGAATGTGGCACGACAACATTGGACTCTCAGGATGTGGAGGTGAGTCCATTGGTCAGAGGAATGTAGGTTCCTGCTTCACGTCACAGATGGTTGCATAAGAGTGTGGAGGCATAGAAATATTGCTTACGTGCCCAGGAACAGCAGACCTACTGTTCATTATGCCATTATAGTGGAGGATCAGTAATGATCTTGGTATGCCTCTCTCATGATTGTAAACTTGATATGGTGACTGTACTTGGGAATGTCATTATTCATCAGTACATCTGGGACATTGTGACATTCTCAATCCGGTTGTCGTGCCTCATTTTGACAACCACCCGTCGGCTACTCGCCCTGTATTCATGGACGACAATTCAAGGCCACATAGTTCCCATGCTGTGAGAGCATTCCTTCAGAACAACGCTATTGCAACACTACCTGTACAGAATTTGGCCGACAGAAAAGCTGCATTGCATGAAGAGTGGCAGCAGTTGCCTCTGGACCGCATCAGAAGGCTCATTGGTAGCATTAGGAGAAGGGTTCAGGCTGGTATCCGGGCACGTGGTAGATACACTCGCTACTGACGTCAGACACTGCTATTTTGTTCAAGAGATCAGTTCACATGTTACATTTTTGTCAGTAATTACCGGCACTGTTTCATCATGGACCGTTCCAGCACAATACTGGTCGAGAGAACATTTTCCATCAAAAACATTAGTGACAGATATGTGTAATTAGCGCCATTAAAATACTGCATATTTTCATCATTGTCTTGTCTTTCATTTGTCAATAGACCATTCTTTCCGCAAACAATCACCTTTGGTCATTTGAAAGATAGCATGAAAGTAATGACAGTTTCTGTTAACACCACTGCGAAAGAAACAGGGGGTGCTTAATTATGTTCCAGGTGTATATATATCATCACTCAGCAAGTCCGAGTCGCTGGAGTTCATTGGAAGGTAAGACATGCAAGAGGAAACCGTCGCGTAATGTGCAACATTCTCTCACGACGGCGGTGCTGTTATTCTCTCAAAATCCAATGCCGAGTGAATTTTGCGCAGTTGGATACGCTAATAACTACAATAACCTTCAAGATCAGCAATGTGTCTTGGATTTCGGTTGGTAGTAACCCAACAAGATGAACAGATAAACTGTCCCATGCGCTTGTCTCCTTTAATAGAGTGAGCTTCTTTCCATAATTTCTCCAGATCAAATATATTATAGTTCGAGCGAAACCTTTCTTGAATTTAGTTGTTTTCAACTTTCCATGCCTTTCACGTCAACCTTTGAGTAAATTATCTCATTTTACAGTTTTATAATCCCATTCATTCATATTATTATCGGCTAGTACTTGCGGGCGTGGGGTTTTTTAAAATTATTTTTGTTGTTGTTGGAACATGTATAACAGAATACGATGAGTATTCCGGTTATCAGCGTTCTACTTGGGTTCGGGAAGAACCAACCAAGGGAAGATTCGACCGGAATGATTCGGCCCCCAAAAGGCCGAATCTTCTCACTTCGGCACATTTAGAGGGCCGAATCTTCTCACCTCTTGGCTTTTTTTTACAATAAAATTTGATATTTTTATACTTTTCATTTGGAAATGTATATTGTTTTTTCGATTTCTAATAAGTTTTATTGTTAATGCTAAATATTTGGTATGGAATTTCTGTGTTAAAAAATATCTTTTATGCTGACATTGCATATTGTTGTCCCTCGGCGGAACGAGCTAGCTAAGCCTACTTTTTACGGTGGGGGGGGGGGGGGGGGCACTACGATTCATTTTCCAAACCTTCCATTAACGCCATTAGTTTCATGATTACCGGATGGGAAAAGCCAGGGATAAGATCCAGTAGGAACCATACAAATATAATAATATGCTTAACGTTATTTAAAGATTATTTTTTTTTCCTCAAAGTAAAGATTTGTTGATGTATGAAGGAAGAAATTTGTTCTGTTGTTAAAGATTTGGTATAATTACTAATGTGCTTATTTGTTACATAAGTTGCATAACTCATGTTTATTTAATGGTTAATCTTGTTTGTTTGTTTATCTTTCAAGTGCGCAATGATTCAGAGAAATAGTGCAAGACGACGGAGTGAATATATACTACTCAAAGTTTGCTAAGCACCAAAAATTTGACACACCATTTTGAAATTTGCTTGTGACATATATTTGCGACATGTTTGGTGGATATGATTGAGGAATGTATTGAGATGGTCCCCAGTGTTTAGTACTGTTTACATTAGCTCCCTTGACAGGCAGACGTTTCGTGACAGTCATGGAAAGCATGTACCCTTTGATTTTCGTGATGTTTTCGTGTACTGTCTACGTGTACATGACATGTGTAGGGCATTCAATCTTCATTTCAATACAAACCCTTTTGATTTAATGATTGAATATGGCAAATGTAAGAAGACATTTGTCAAGCAGAAATGTGGCGGGCTGTAGGGATGGTGGAGCAAGGGGCTACACATCGTCAGGTTGGTGACGCCCTTGGTGTGCACCATACGATGATCACCAGAGCCTAGGCAAGATTTCAGCAGTATGGCACACCAGTAAGACGGCATGGTGTGGCAGAGACATGGCAACATCTGCAGCTGAAGACAGGTTCTTGATCATTCAGGCCCGTAAGAACCGCTTTGCCACAGCAACCCAGCTTCGCAGTGACCTTCAGAATCCATTCGGGGCAATTGTTTCAACGCAGACTATCCGGGCAATGTTGCACGAAAGTAGTCTCCGATCGAGAAGACCATGTATTCGCATTCCGCTGTCCCAGAACCACCGCCAGACACGATATGAATGGGCCATGGACCACGTTGGATGGACCAGAGAAGATTGGCGACCTGTCCGTTTTACAGATGAGTCAAGGTACTGCCTAGACCACACAGATAGACGTTCTAGGGCATGGAGAAGATCAGGAGAGCATGACCGCTATGGTGGAGGGTTAATCATGGTCTGGGCGGTATCAGCTGGGATGGACGTAAGAGCTCTGTGTCCTTGAACGTGGTACATTGACTGCACTTCGGTATATTGATGAGATCCTGGATGTCCACGTCAGATTGTATGCTGGTGCAGTGGATGATAGATTCATTCTGATGGACGATAATCACAATGCCCGTCCTCATGTTGCCCATGCTGTCGGGGAGTACCGACAGATAGAGTGGATTGAACGTATGGACTGGCCAGCAAGATCCACTGACCTCAATCCAATCGAACATTTCTGGAATGAGTTGCAGCTTGCAATTTCAGCCCGTCCCGCCCAGCCAAGAAGTGTTCGGGAGCTTGGTGCCATGCTGGTCCAAGAATGGAACAACATCCCACACAGGACCACCAGAAACCCGAAGGCGCTGTCAAGCTGTAATTAACAGTAATGGGTCTCATACTCGATACTGAAGCCATACCAGTTCGCTCCGTCAACTTTTTGGCATATTGAAAAATTTCCTCTTTTACCAATAATATCCATTTTCCATGGTTATCGTATTCAAAATCTAAAAAAATCTTAATTTCTGTACTTAAATCATTAAAGATATAATTAAATAAAAAAATATATACACTTTTCATTACAATATTTCAAACAAAATGAAAAAAAGGTAGTTGGATGTACTTGGTGCATTGAGCAGTATAGATGACGGTAGAAGGATTTTCAAAGTATATACCTGCAGTCATGACATTAACAGCTGACGCATTTGCTGTAATTTCATTGCGAATCCCCTGATACATCGTCTCAAACAAATGAAAGAAGGCACCATGTCCCTGCATTCCTAAGATCATCCAAAATGCAAATTCTTGCAAAAGCCACATTGTAATCACAAGACTGGATCCAACAGGGTGCTTCTAAACAACTGAGCATAACATTATGGGATAATAGTCAAATAAAGTTGATATATATTTAATAAGTTTGTAGTTTATGGTATATCCCTTGGTATACCATGGTATTACCAGGGTATTTTGGGGTTTACCATGGTACTTTTTTTATAAGGGATATATCATACATGTATTTTCAAAGTTTCAAATGGATCGGTTAACTTGAAGTGATTTTATTTACTTTTCTTTCAACTATCGGCACGGTTAGATTGTGTTCGGTGTTTTTAGTAGCTTCAACGAACACAAATAAAATTATGGCACAAATGTTGAATAAACGTGATATGTTCCTGATATTATGATAGATTGGGGAATAAATATCATAATGTTTAAAGTTGCACATGGATACGTTCACTTAAAGTAGTTTTATTAACATTTTTCTTTCAACTGTCGGCGCTGTTAGATTCTTATGTTCGGTGTTTAGTAGCTAGAATTCCAGCGGAGAACAGCAAATTTTATGATTTTGATATTTATGTGCCATTCTCTGCTGGAACTTGGAAGTTTAAACGAGCTTTTCATTGCAGTCATTCGTAACAGAGTTTCGATACGAACGGTTTGGACGTGTTACAAGCACTGAATGCCTGCCTTGACAATGTAATTACGATTCCAGTTTGAAACTTGTCATCCCTTCATCAGTTCTGGATAAAATTACTACTGGCACGGTGCATTTCATGCCTAAAAGACAATTATAATCAACGACCCCCTGCTTTTTCTCAAAAAAAACAAAAAACATACAAACTGGGTATACCCGACAGTTGTGACGTTTTTGTTTTGCACGTTCTGAAAATAATCAAAATATGGAACTCGACAATTTGAAACGGACTAGCATTTCCTTATTATCACACCCAACAAAATGGACTATTTTCCAGCCCTGTATTTCTAAATATTTAAAGACATTCGGGAGAAACTTTTATACAAAATATGACTCTTCTTTATCATTTAGGTCTACATAAACATTAAAATATGTCATTTAAAATAATTTGACGAACGTAAATGTTGGATAAGCGAGCTCTTTGTGTAACACAGCCAGGGCCGGGGAGAGAAAATTCGGGCCCTGGGTTTATTCTGTTACCGGTGCGTCAGCTTACGGGACCCTTTCGAAAGTGTGTGTGTGTGTTGGGGGGGGGGGGGGTGTTCTACGAGGGCAGAAGGCACGAACAATGATGGGAGATTGGGGGGGGAGTACTCCAAGAAAAATTTCAAATCTGCTATTAAATAGAGCCTTCTTGCGGCTTTTCGGATGAAAATTCACATTATCTTTTGGCCGTTAAATGACGTTTTTAGCGGCATGTTTCAAATTTGCAAATTCATCAGTGGTTATCTAGTCACACAGAGTTAAAGCTTCAGGCTGCACAATTCTTGGAGTGGTAACTTTATGACGTCAAGTTTATTACAATAGCGCTTGATGAAAAAGTTTGTATCAACCGCTGTTGTAATAAGTTTATATCACCATGGACGTAGTTAGAGGCCGAGGGTTTACAATGGGGGATGGGGTGTAAATCTATAAAGATTCCAACTATGGATGGAAGCACCTTGCTGATGCCAACGAATATTGTGATAATTTTCGCCCCCGGCACTCTAGGATTTTTTGTCTAATCGTTATTACAAGTCCATTTTTATTCTCGTGATAATCAATTGGACTAGAAACACACAGGTTCAGATTGAATGCTGGACGAAACAGCCCAGATTGATTTTGGTCAGAACGGACCGGATTTTGAGACGGAACGGCCCAGATTTCGAGACTGAACGGCCCTTAGTTTTGGACAGAAAGTCCGCTATTAAAAAAAACTCATTTATTAAAAAAATATTTCTTATGCCTTCATTATTTTTTTACAAGAGTATTTACGGCGGTATTGAAGTTGTTTATCATTATATTGAAGTTGATTGAAGGTCACTTATGACTTTAACATTTTCGTGTGGTCATTCCACAACTTATTTCGACTGGTACTGTAATCTAGTGTTTTGTGGTAATGTCAGCGGCTTAAGAAATAAGGGATTATAAAAGGGTATTTAACTACTCTGTAATCAGGGTAAGGTATTCGAGCGAATCCTTACCAATCGACTCAGGGGGCACCTTGAAGATAACGAGTTTTTTAATAAATGGCAAATAGCCTCTAGAACCGTAAAGAAGGCATCGAGCATGTCTACCGCCTAGTCACCCAAAAGAAAACCGCGATTGACAATCAACAAATAGGCGCGGCAGTCCTGTTAGACATCGAAAAAGCATTCGACTCTGTATGGCACAATGGAATGCGCCTCAAATTATCTAAATGAAACTCCCCATGAAACTGCTTACATTAGTCTACTCCTTCCTCAATGGTCGCGAAATTAAAGTCAGAGTAAACAATGAAATGTCCGACAGTGTCCCCCTAGAAGCAGGCACCCAAGGGTCCGTCCTCAGCCTCCTCCTGTACATCATCTATGTAAACGATCTCTAATTCTCCGAGGATCGCGTTCAAGTCTCCCAATTCGCGGACGATAAGGTCCTCTGGGACTCTAATAATACGACCAATCTACTCCAAAAACCTCTGCAACGCGCTCTCGAAAACCTAGGACGCTAGTGTGCCAAATGGAAATAAAGCTGATCGCCAATAAAAACTCAACGTATCACCTTCACTCGCAAGACAAGCAAACGTGACTTTGACCTGAAGGAGGCGAAATTCCTCGGCATTACCATTGATCAAAATCTAACGCATTAACTTATTGAAAATGTTAAAGGGAACTTCCTCGGGAGCCAATCAGTCTACCCTACTTGAACTATACAAAGCCTTTGTGCGCCCAGTACTCGAATATTGGGCAATCATCCTAACTGAGCTCAATCAAACAAATATGGGGAAACTTCAGAAGGTCCAAAGTCACGCGCTTAGTGTCGTCCTCCGTGCCCCATGGGATACACCTATCACAACACTCCACGACAGAACCGATATCCCCGCCATAAAAGACCGCCTTGCCTCTCTAGCCGCGAAGAACCACGACCGGTTAGCCGATAGCCAACTAATATCCGAACTACAGGTAATTTGCGAAAGTAGACAAAAACTTCAAAACGCCATTACCTGAGGGAAATACTAACTAGGACTGATAACTGAGGGCAAGACAGCAAAGTAACACCTCTGGGTGTGGCTCTGTGTATAAGCCTGTTCTTCGCTACCTAAAATTACCAAAAAATGGGCCCATTATAAAACCCGTGAAACGACAAAATTGGTAGAGGGAAGGTGAACCAACAGGCAGTGAAAACGGCGAAAGCTGTGACCTTCTAACAGGAAGGGCTATCTTCACCATCTCTAACACTAAAATTCAATCATGCCAAATAATAAATTCAGCAGGTAAAGGGAAGGTGTAACAACAGGCAGTGAAAACGGCGAAAGCTGTGACCTTCTACCAGGAAGGGCTGTCTTAATCAATCAACGAAAAATTAAAAATCAAACGTCTGAAAATATGAAAGTCATCAAG
This sequence comes from Pictodentalium vernedei, assembly GCA_031216915.1. Lineage (NCBI taxonomy): Eukaryota > Metazoa > Mollusca > Scaphopoda > Dentaliida > Dentaliidae > Pictodentalium > Pictodentalium vernedei. The sequence continues at coordinate 428,705,286 of CM062293.1, forward strand.
ATCCAGTTCTCGCGAACCGATGATTTTGAGAGGTGAAATAACAGGCAGTGAAAACGGCGAAAGCTGTGACCTTCTACCGGGAAGGGCCGTCTTCACCACCTCTGCGAATAATACTAAAAAGCGTCTTGGAATGAAATTATGTGGGTCCGAAAAAACCTTGTAAAAAAACCCTATCGCGCTCAAGATCGCTCTTGAGGCATCAAGTTTTCTTTAAATTCCTCCGCGGAAAGCCCATAACCACATCCACGAGTCTGAGACGGAGATATCCCCACCTGGTACCTGCCCACTTCAGGCCTTCGATATATAATGACTGTATGTCCTCTGATTAGTACCCCCCCCCCCCCCCTCCATTATGGAATCCTAGCTTTACTCTGAAAATCAGACAAGAAGAATCATGTACATCCCATCAGTCGCAGGCCTTTGTGACACCCCTGCGTACACGTTATCTAAAATATCTGACGCCATCTTTATATCGGCGCTGTTTTTTACACTTTAGTGGGCTCGGAGGGCTCAAGACATAAGTTTTTTAGGTGCACCACACTTTCTTTACTGATATAAAATCATGTATGGGCAATCTTTGGGCGCGTCATCGACAAGACGAGTCGCAGTACTATGTTTTTTAATCCTAACACTTCCGACCTCCGATAATCTTCTTTCGAGTCACCAGCCTGAGTGGTAGCTGGTTTACGTGATAGTATACCATTGCTATGTCAAACATTATGGGGACCATGTTATCAAGTTAGACCAGATGGATTGGATGGGACCCAAAGGGGAAGTGGGGGTAGCCCCTCCCCATAGCTCAGGAATTTATGGCCGCCTGGTATACGACTCATGCCCTCCCTCTGCCCAGTGGTATCAAATACTTTCTGCGGAACATTTTCTTCTTCATAATGACGTAAATTGCAACTTATGAGCTTGAGCATTCAATTTTCCTCCCCCGAAGCCATCCGAACTCCCACCAATGAGAGATAACCCCCTCTCTTTTTCGGGCGTTTAGAAGGGGATAGGTAGTGGGGCTCCTTCACAATGACGGACGCCGAATGGGGATAACACGAGAGGGCTCCTCTCGTGCTATCCCCTCTGAGGTGTTGCGATGAGTCCACCCCCCCCCCCCCCCCCCGATGGGTCAGCGGTCCCTGCACATCACCACAAGTCCAACAAAAGGAAAATCATAGCCAATCGGAACAATGAATTTGTGGGTGAAAACGTGTGTGTTACCAATGACAAAACAAAGTAGATGATACCGACGAACAAACCAACTAATGAAACTGAAGTTAAACGTTTAAAAAAAAAAACCTTTACTTAAATTTTTTTTTTTTTTTTTTTTTATTCAGATAAAAAGTGATAACATATATCTATACATATAGTCTGAGTGTACACTGAATTCCATTTTATACAGAGTATAATATATAACTTTTTCCACTCCAGGTTTAATCGATGCACAGAAATAAGATTGTTATTGTTTTGTCCGACTTGTGTTGCATGGCGCCTTCTCATGAGAATAGAGAGAACAAAACAAAAACAAAAACGTCGAGGGCTATTGTCCAGGGGATTGAAGGCTATTGTCCAGGAGATGTGTGGAGTTAAGTCGGAGGATAAAATATGGCTTTTAGAGATTCCTACCTGGAATTTATTAGGTCGGGTTTTTTTGTTAGAGTACAGGTGGCGGGAGTATAGCTCGAGGTCACGGTATTGACGGAGCAATCGAGACTGAGATGCAAACGTTCGTTCGATTTCTTCTGAGACTGAGCTGGGCACGAGGCAGCATGCTACAGGAATAATGGGTAAAAAGTTTTGTTTACGGTTTTTGTTACTTTTAATTTTTCTATCAACGGACTTATGATAAGGTCGGATTTTTTTTTACTTTTTATTCCATTTTGCCACCGTTTTGAAATAGCCTTTCTTAACCCCTGGAAGACAGTGAAGGGAGTTTTGATATCATATTTTACAGAGAAGGCTTCAAAAGTCAGAAAGCCCCCGTTCCATTGAACATTGCGATTTGTAGCTACCTTTTCACTCGACCCCTGTTTCGACCCAGTCCATATAACCTGAGTTTTCTCAAAATTTACTTTTAGGCCTGACTGCTCGGCGAAAGAATCAACAGTTTCCAAGGCTGTGTTCAACGAATGCCCATCATCGCTGAAAAACAACGTTGAATCATCTGCGTACTGACTTATGGGATATTCCGAGTTGTTCATTTTGATACCATCAATATCAGGGTTGTACTTAAGTGCGGCACTTAATATTTCTACACTTAGAATAAAAAGACAGGGAGGGAGTGGGTTACCTTGCCGCACTCCTCTCTGTTGGTTATTTTTTTTAAAACTGAAAATATTGCAATAAAAAGTATTAAACCAGTTTATAATCGAAGGTCCGAAATTAAGGAACTTTAATGTTTTTTCTATGAAGGGTCATTCAAAACAAGAGCTCCAGCAATATTTTCTTTCTCGCATTTTTCTATCAGGTCAAATGTAAGTCTAGTGGACTCTCCGATGTATCTCCCTTTCATGAACCCAAGCTGAGTTTCTGAAATTAGTTTTGGTAAGACCGTTTTAATTCGATTTGCAATAGCCGTTGAGGCAATTTTTGCGTCGACATTGATAAGTGAGATAGGTCGCCATTTTTTTTTATAAATTCCTTGGGTTTATTTTGCTTTGGAATCCAGGTAATAATACCCGTTCGTTGTGGATTAGACAACTGTTTAACAGTATATCCATAATTCAGAGAATTGATCAGGAATGTACCAATATCTTTTCAAAAGAATTTATAAACACTCTACAGTTAAACCGTCAGACCCAGGCGTTTTATTATTTTTCATTGGTTTCAAGGCTCTTAAACATTCGGAGCTGGTTAGATAACCCTCCAATGAATTACTTTCCTCTTGATATAAAAAAATGGATTGGTATTATCAACAAATGGATTATTGTCGATTGAAACATTTGCTGGGTTTAATTTAGTGGAGTACAGGCTTTCAAATTTGCCAGTCCGTTCGCTAACAGTAAATAAGAATGTAATACACCCGACTACACAGCTTTCTAAAGTTTACGGCAAAATACATTCAAATGATCTCAGTGCGCACATGTTTCTCCCACAGTGCTGCCCAATAAATATTAGTTTTACCCAGTGCGCTGCTCAAAAACTTACAGCATATACTTCTGGCAGTGCATCCCCTATAATTTAACTTCTTGGTGGGGTTCGGAAGGGGGCGTATTTGCTGTTTATCCATACAATGACGCTTCACTTGGGTGGCATGTGTCTCGTTTTGATTCTCATTTTTTTTATTTATTCTTCTGTAATATTTCGTTAGTGTACTGGGTAAAAAGTAGCACCTCTTCGTAAGGGAAAATACCCCAGTGATATTTACTGGGCAGCATATCTTCGTAAGTGTAGACTACTACTCCTGTGATTCACCGTGGGTACCCCGGGAGGTGAAGTAGTGCTCGTTTACTGTTGTAAACAAGCTCTGTTTTACTGTTAAAATATAGGAGCCATTCATCAATGCTTGGGTGGATGTTCTCTAAAACGAGTATAAACGATTGACTAAACGTGACTTTATTTCCATGTTGTGGTCACGATTACCCACTGTGTAGAAATATGTGACCTTAAACACCAATAAATAAATAAATACTCCAGTGATATTTACTGGACAGCACTTTCCGGGCCTGGGGTCGGGGGGGGGGGGAGAGTAGGGCTGATGCAGAATTACTTATCAGTGGGTGGGAGACGCTTGTGTGCATTGGTATTATTTGGATGTATCGCGCTTTCTGTGATGTGTAATGGCGGGATGGGGAAGACACCCAGAGGCAGGTCATGTGGTAGTCTTCAGTGAACCTATGTGGTCTATAATGGCGCGATAGAGAAGATTTCAAAGGGCACATGGGATGTCTTCAATGAACCTCATGTATTGGATTTTATTGAAAAGTGAGTTAACGGTACTCTCAAAGACCGGAGGTGGGGTGGGCAGCATTCCTGTCCTGTCGGTTCGGTGAGAATTTGATAGAACTCAGAACCTGGTGTATCGGAATTTATCGTAAACTGCTAATGAACAAAAGACCACGTGCACACCAAGCGAGATGACATCTCGAAATTTCGGGATAAAAAGTCGAAATTTCGACTTTCTGGGTCTGAGATTTATTTTTTATCATATCTCTAATACGCTTCCGTACGTTTCTGTGACTGCAGCTCACTCAAAAATTATATGAACGGATTTTTTAATTCTCTTTGGAAATTTGTGTGTATTTTCGGAAGGTCGTCCATTTTGCAACAATGAACCAAGTGACGCAATTAGGACGGTCCATTTAAGAAAAGGTAAAATTTAAATATGCACGGTTTGCCTTTGCAGAAGGTGTGTTTCGAGGAAGTTGGAATATCAGTTAGTCGTGATTATGGCTCGAAATAAAACTCAAGTCGTGTACAAAACTCGTTAGTGAATTAGTGAATAAATAAAATATACATGTACTGTGGTTGTGACGTACGGCAGAGTGTTGGCGCCACGCGGTATTTAGTTACAAACTCGTTATAACGAGTTTGTAACTCACTTCTTCCTTGCAACGATTCAGCTAAGTCGTTATAACGATTTAGTAACTAACTTTTTTTCTTGTAACGATCTCGCTAACTCGTAATAACAACTTAGCTAAGTTGTCATTACGACTTGGCTAACTCGTTACGACGACTTAGATAACTAAATTTCTTCGCTGTTACCGTTCAGTAAATCCTTTGCTTTCTGCTACTCGTTTAGCCCAGTGGCGCCACATAGAAGATGAAAATGCATTTCTGTAAATCGTTGTAACGATTTATTAACTAACTTTGTTTCTTGCAACGATCTCGCCAACGAGTTATAAGGAGTTATTAACTTACTTTTTTACGGTTTATTAACGGTCCGACTGGAATGATTAACAGCCAGAGGGTCCATCAGGGGCGGCGCCAGGGATTTCTCGACAGGGGGGCTGACTTCTCCGACAGGGGGGGGGGGGGGGAGCTATAATATTTGACCTCCCAAACGAAGGAATATTGAGTGAAAAATTGACGATAACCGATGATTAGGTATGGAAGTAATGGAACGCCAGTTGGATAAGTCATAATGCCTTACAAAGAAGAATCATATACCTCGTTCTTGATCGACACAAGACGAGATATCTACATTCGATTGTCGGAAATTTCTCGTGAAGTCGGTTTTACGAGACTCTCCGACGGACTGACTAAAAATCTCCGACGGGCAGAGGGGGCGGATCTCTCCGACGGGGGGGGGGGGGCTGTAGCCCCCCCCCCCCCCCCCCTGGCGCCACCACTGGGGTCCATTAACAGTCCGAAACGAAGTCGAGGGCTGTTAACGGCCCGAAGGCTGTTGATCAATCCTGGAGGGCCGTTAATAAACAGGGACGCCCAACAAAATCTTGTTATTACTATTATTACCACTTCTAAAATGGTTAAATCCAAAGGTTCTTCGTCAAGTTCAATTGATTGTGACATCCCGATCGAGTTTTCGCAATGACATTTAACCAAAACACATGCATGTATCGCCTGTTTCCAGATAAACGTCTCGTGGTCAATCACACGACAGGTTAATTTAAATATTTTTGTTTGCCACGAAAAATTGGCCTTCTCCCGAAATCTACTAACAAAAATCTACCGTAATGAATTAATTACGCTCACCTTGATAATTCGAAAGCTTCATCGCCGAAGTAATGGGGTAATCACACAAATTTCACGTGTTTTTTTAACATTCATTGCAGTTAAGCGCGTTTAATCATCTGGGAACCAGTGGTATGACGGATTACATAAACTGTAACCGGAGCCGGGGCTATTAACGAAACATTTAGCCGGAAGCGGGCTGTTAACCACGTTAACACACAACTTCCGGTTTGAGTCTGTAAAGGTAAAATTGTGTTAATATACTAGAGAACACACGCTAAAGTGGTAATAATGTTATATTATGCATTTGATCGTTGACTTCATGGAGGGCTGGGACAAGAACAGATTGAGATGGAGGGTAAAAGTAGAGCTGTATGTTTTTAAATTTCTTGTTCGGTTTCGGTTTTGGTTTTCCAGGTGGAGTAAAACCTCGGTTCGGTTCGGTTTTCGGTTTGTTCATGAGGCCAAGTAAAATTCAATAAAACTCATTCTTATGTACGGAGTCATAACTGAATGGTAGTGAAACTGAATGAAACTCAATGAATGCCCGAAATAAGCTATAATACATGTACATGAAGAATCAGGAAGGCCAATATAATAATTACCTAAATATACAGAACTTTTATTGTGCTTGGCCATTTTTCGAGGTCTGACACCTACACGCAACTTGAGGAAAGCTGCAAACACAACTAAGCTGAAATGTCGGAAATCCACAGAATGTAGCCTTCCCAGAGTTGTGAGAGTACAGCAAGTCCCTAATAAGTCCCTAAGTCCTGAAGTCCCTAAGTCCCATCGGACACAAAATACAGCAAGTCCCCCAAAACACACCACTACTAGCGTCAAAAATTAAAAATTAGAGACTTCATCATAGAACTGCATGTTTACGGCAGCGTGGAAGCGACACTCTATGTTTTCTCCTACTATCTTGTTTGTTTAAAGGAGATAGCTAAGTCGTTTGAACGAGATAGCTAAGTCGTTTAAACGAGATAGATAAGCCGTTTAAACGAGATAGCTAAGTCGTTTAAACGAGATAGCTAAGTCGTTTAAACGAGATAGCTATTGACCAATCAAATTCATTTTGACACGGGCACAACTTGTGAACTGACGAACGAGAGCAACATGCAGAAAAGTGCATCCGTCCGTGGAAGGTGAATGTAATGTACACTTAGGGCAAATGTACGGCGGCCCATACCTGACATGCATTATTATTTTATTTCGAATTTTCACCTTGGTGCAAATTACTTTTCACCCACCATGGTGCAAATTACTTTTCACCATGGTATAGGAGGGGGGGGGGGGGGTATAGTAGCCACTAGGTTCGCTCTCAAGCTTCGGGTGCGGTCATCTAACAGAGGTGCGAGATGGGGAGGGCTATGGCAGCCCATCCCTATAAGCCCCCCCCCCCCCCCCCCGGGGGGGGACGTTGTTGCTTGGTGATATGATCTGGATTTGAAGAGAGCACCATCAGTTCGTGTCAAGATTGATCACGGAGTGCCATGTTCATAATACCGTCATATTACACTGCTGGAACCCCCACTTGCGGGGGGGGGGGGGGCACCCGGTTGCGTATAATTTCATATATCTCGTTTTTATGAAAGGTGGTGTGGAAACGGGATTCGGCTATCGTTATGTGGTCACCGTAGATGGACCCTAGGTTGGGCCGAGGTTAAGGGTTCAGGATTGGAAATATAGCCTGCTGCGTTGCGCAGGGGTGCGGTCTTAACATAGTGGCACGCATATAGAGGAATGAGTATTGGTGTTCTCATTTGGTTGTGCGCCAGGTTAAACGGATCGGGGGAGAACTTAACTCCCGTATATAGGTTATGGTTTGTTCTATGCTCCTTCGGGGGAGCTTGGTTTTTGTAAATATGAAGGCAGTGAGTATGTATAGGTATCACTGTTTCTAATATTGTGGGTTGCCCTGAAAAGGGCCGTTAATTAGCGTAGTGTAGGGTCTACAGCCAGGATTCTTCCTTGTTGGTGGACGTGGATTCACCCGGTTTGTCCATCGTCTCTGGGTCAGTAGCTGCTTTAGGTGCTGCTTGCAGAAGTTGTTTGGCTACGAGCAGTGAAATCTTGGCAGCCATGTCCGCAATCTCCTGATCGTCACTACTGCCAGTGTGCAGGTTAACAGGGTCTTTGGCAGCCCACTGGTTAAGGTGGTTCACGATGGTGTCTTTGACCGCCTGTTTATACTTCTCCACCTGATCAAACAACTGTGCGTCAAGCTCCTGTTGGTCAGGAATGTACGCGGTGGATGGAGGGCGAGTGCCGTAGGTACAGTCAGATGATTGGACATGTTTAATCCAGTCGAGGGCGTGTCTCGTTCTCTGTTCCCTTAAAGCTTCCTCCTTAGGCTTGGTATGATCTAGTGGCGGCATAATGATTCCAGTATGCCTAGGTGGAGGCTGGTACGGTCGTGCCGACGTTCTGTGCTGGTTGTTCGATCTTCGAGTTGTTCTAATTGGTCGCATGGTTGGAAGAAGAAGTAGTTACGAAAGCCGTTCGGTTGAACCGGGTATAAATCAGTCCGCGGCGGACGTAATAGAGATAGCGCCGCTATAGGTATTGGTATCAAGGTCAAAGAACTCGGAGATGGGTAGATGCGCATCCAAGACGCTCTATCCTCGTAGGAGGATGCGTGTGGTGGGTAGCAGCTGGTATGATCATGTGTTCAGATAGTTAATTGGCTGTAGTAAATGTGCTCATCGAGCCACAATCCCATGTGTGTGTGAGGGGGGAGGGGGGGGGGGGTAGACCGTTGGTACCGGTTAATTGTGGTGGGTTGTACTGCCAGTGGAAGACCGGATGGTCGGTGGGTGGATGTCTCCGACACTTTGCCTTGTAGGCGGTAGTTGGGCACATACTAGGGTGTCATTAAGGTTTGTGCCGCGTTTGGAAGCCAGAATTGGAGGCTCCGGGAATATTCTCCGCAGTATGGAACTGCTGGATATGAGTTCCCAATATTTTAGGAGTGCCTTCTTGATGTTAGAAATGTACGGGTTGAAGGTCGTAGTGAAGACCAGAGGTGGCTCCATATAAGCTTTATTTGTCCGACCCCGATTCGTGTTTGTAAGCAGCGTGGGTCGATCCGTGAAGTTGACAGTGGTGAGTACAGGTGTTCAATTTCCTGCATGGTGTAACCCCGTGGTAGGCGTTTATTCACAAACTGTTCTTTGTGGTGTGTGTGGCGTGTTTCAGATGAGTTTTTGCGTATAAAGCGCGCCAGTTCACCCTTGATGAAACCCTTGAAAGTGGCAGGGGGATGAGCGGATTGGCGGTGGAGGTATTGGAATGTCTCCGTTGGTTTGATGTGGAAACGCACATCCAGAACGCCGGTGGCTTGAAACCGATCACCTTTGTAAATCTCGGTATCAAGGAACGTGACCTCGGTGGTCGAGGCTTCATAAACAAGGCGAAATGTCGGATGTGATTGGTTAGCTATTTCCAAGAAGCTATGCAGGTCCGCTTCGGATCTCGTCCAGATGATAAAGGTATTATCACGATATCGGAGCCATTTGTGGATTTTGCTCTGGCCCATTGAAAGTAGTGTGATCTCCCAGGTATGGGCCGTGATATCGGCTATTTCAGGACTGGCCTTACTGCCCATGGCAGCCCCCAATGTTTGGATATAGGACTGTCCATCAAACTGGAAACAGTTGCGCTCAAGTATAAGCTTAAGGAGCGTTAGTAGTGAAGTAGTCGATGGTCTGGGTATGAGCTATGGTAAATTATGGTTCTCAATCAGAACTCGTTCTACAGATGCCATAGCTTCCTCGTGCGATATGTTGGTGTACATATTGGCAATGTCGGTAAAAACGAGGATGGAATCAAGAGGGATATGCGCCTCCTCACTGAGTTGGATGGAGTGGGCAGTGTCCCGTATATACGTATGTTGTTTCTTCACAATGGGAACCAGCAAAAAATCGAGTAGACCGGATATAGAGGTAGTGGGGCTGCTGCAACCCGCAATGATCGGTGTCCCCGTTGTAGACGGGTCCTTGTGTATCTTTGGTAGAAGGAAGAGGACAGGCTGTTTGGTCGTGTCCAATTTAGCTAGGTTGAAGCTATGTATGCATTTTATTATCAATCTCGTCGTAACTGTACATACGTTCCAAGTGATCCCGGATGTCGGGTGTGGTACGTGCCGTTATATCATGGGGGAACGGTTTACAGTGGAGGGTCGAGGTAAGTGGACGAAGGTCCTCAGCTACATGGGTGGTGCGGTTGATTAGAACAATTGATTTGCCTTTATCCGACTGTTTGATGTCAATGTCGCGGTTCCGCTGGAGGCTATTTATCGCAATTCGCCCCGCCTGGGTCATATTATTGCGGCAGATGCGAAGGCGCTAGGGGTTAAGACACCGTAGGAGTTCTATTTTCGTCTTAGATAGGTATTTTTCCACTGCAACATTGTGACAAGTGGTTGGAGCGGTATTGGTCCTCTTGTGGAAGGGGTTAATGAAGCCCCTGTTGGTCAGCATGTATAACTCTCAGTCGCATTCGATTATGAAGCAATTGGATATCCACATTGAAGAAAGATTTCATAGGTTTTAGAGGCGTTGGTAGAAATTTAAGGCCCTTGCCCAGTACAATCTTCTCAGGTATACTGAGGGTGTAATTCGATAGATTAGTGATGTGTTTGCTAGTTAGTGTGCAATGTCGTTCCATTCGACGTCATGTACGCTGATTCTGGTTATGTTTGACACGAGAAGCCACTTGGAAATTGCGCGTGTGGCAGTGGCGCTTAGGTCTACGGTAGCCTGTAAAAGAGTGAACATCACTGATATGAGCGCAATGGCCTAGTCAAAGACCCTGTTAACCTGCACACTGGCAGTAGTGACGATCAGAAGATTGCGGACATGGCTGCCAAGGTTTCACTGCTCGTAGCCAAACAACTGCTGCAAGCAGCACCTAAAGCAGCTACTGACCCAGAGACGATGGACAAACCGGATGAATCCACGTCCACCAACAAGGAAGAATCCTGGCTGTAGACCCTACACTACGCTAATTTTCAGGGCAACCCACAATATTAGAAACAGTCATACCTATATATACTCACTGCCTTCATATTTACAAAAAAACAAGCTCCCTCGAAGGAGCATACAACAAACCATAACCTATACGGGAGTTGAGTTCTCACCCGAACCGCTTAACCTGGCGCACAGCCAGACGAGAACACCAATACTCATTCCTTTATATTCGTGCCACTATGTGGAGACCGCACCCTTGCGCAACGCAGCAGGCTATATTTCCAATCCTGAGCCCTTAACCTTCAAATCCAGATCATATCACCAAGCAACAACGCACCCCCCCCCCCCCCCCCCCCCGGAGCCGGGCATATAGAGATGGGCTACCATGCCCCCCCTCACAAATCTCGCACCGCTGTTAGATGACCGTATCCGAAGCTTGAGGGTGAAGCTAGTGGCTACTATGCCCCCCCCCCCCCCCAACTATCACACTTGCACCATGATGAAAAGTAATTTGCACCATGGTGAAAATTTTTTAAAAAAATAATGCATGTCAGGTATGGGCCGCCGTACATTTGCCCTAAGTGTACATTTCATTCACCTTCCACGGATGGATGCACTTTTCTGCTTGTAGTTGAGTCAACACTGCTGTCGTTCGTCAGTTCACAAGTTGTGCCCGTGTCAAAATGAATTTGATTGGTCAATAGCTATCTCGTTTAAACAACTTAGCTATCTCGTTTAAACAACTTAGCTATCTCGTTTAAACGACTTAGCTATCTCGTTTAAACGACTTAGCTATCTCGTTTAAACGACTTAGCTATCTCGTTTAAACGACTTAGCTATCTCGTTTAAACGACTTAGCTATCTCGTTTAATCGACTTAGCTATCTCGTTTAAACGACTTAGCTATCTCGTTTAAACGACTTAGCTATCTCGTTTAAACAACTTAGCTATCTCGTTTAAACAACTTAGCTATCTCGTTTAAACAAGATAGTAGGAAAACATAGAGTGTCGCTTCCACGCTGCCGTAATACGTAATACCGCAATGCCGTACGTTTAAACAACTTACCTATCTCGTTTAAACGACTTAGCTATCTCGTTTAAACAACTTAGCTATCTCGTTTAAACAACTTAGCTATCTCGTTTAAACAACTTAGCTATCTCGTTTAAACGACTTAGCTATCTCGTTTAAACAACTTAGCTATCTCGTTTAAACGACTCTGCTATCTCGTTTAAACAACTTAGCTATCTCGTTTAAACAAGATAGTAGGAAAACATACAGTGTCGCTTCCACGCTGCCGTACTTTTTGGATGTTAAAAAGGCATATGATTGTCGCAGATGAGATTTTATATTTCTTTTAAAAATCATTATATAGCTGTATTTATTTTCGTCACTGAGCCCCTCTTTTAGTATCTGAAAATTAGTCGTGGTTTGTGAAGGACTTTGTGGATTGTCGTAACAGGCTTTCGTATTTTTGGCGGGTATCGGAGATCACGTGACAAGAAAAGTTGAATGGGTTGTTGTTTTTCACGTCTTAAGTTGTGTTTGTATATATAATTTAGGGGGGTACAGTATTGATGTGCGTTGTTATTTTGTTTTTGATTTAATGAAGAAGGAATTATTCAAGTTAAAGGGGATTTTGAGTGTTTTGAAGAAAGTGTTAACCTTTTATCTCTGTCATCGCTAACTTGGTTCAAGCCTTGCTTGTGTCTGGCTAAAACACCAGACACAGGTGAAAATTGAACCCAGTTCGTCGATGTATACATGGTATCTGCACATCAACACTTGGAAAGCCTTTGGATGTTCATACTGATCACTCACATTGTTGTATTTATTATGATTAGGAAGTAAACATTCTGTTATCTAGTGTGGTTATGGCATGTTGATTTGAACAGAAATTTGATGAATGGTGTTATAATATCATTATTATGCTGGTAATACTACCTTATTTACAGCTGAAATGATTGTTTACAATTTGTACAATGGTGTATTATTTTTGGATTTCAGAGTTCCTTCTCATTACTGGTATTCAATAAATCATTGAAGTAAAATGCTGAGATAGTTGTGGCACAGTCCTGGAGGACATTACCATGTTTCCACGTGATGCCCAAACTTAGGCCTGTTTCACTGGCGCCCAACGTGGGGCTCGAACCCACGACCCCGAGATTAAGAGTCTCGTGCTCTACCGACTGAGCTAGCCGGGCTAGCTTCTCACTTCTCATTACTGTTATTCAATAAATCATTGAAGTAAAATGCTGAGTTAGTTGTGGCACAGTCCTGGAGGACATTACCATGTTTCCACGTGATGCCCAAACTTAGGCCTGTTTCACTGGCGCCCAACCGGTTTTGACACCCAACAGGAAATAATCTACTACTGCAAGGATGGACACACTTCACACCTACGCCGGCAGGATGTCAGGATATCATTCTACACTGCAGTGAACTTTTGTGACTTTCATTATTTATTGGATTCATTTTGGAAAAATGTGCTCATTGGAATCAGTTATATTTTTTCCGACAGGGAGGTATGCTAACCTAGGGGGAGTTTGATATATTTTATAACTTTGGCCACACACTTCAGGTAATGAATTAAAAGTTTGTCTCCATTCTCAATTAGTGTCTCTAAACCATAATATGTAATAAACAATCGTTTATTAAATTCTTTTGATTTTGAGACATGCATTGAGCATTGCAAAAGAAAGACCCCCCCCCCCCCCCCCCCCCCCCCATTGTTTCTGACATAAATTTGCTCAGTGTTGTGGTCCAAGTCATAACATGGTAAGAATGAGATTCACTAAATTCTGCATATAATTCTTGTTTTGGTGAAGGGATATATTTTGCATGTAAAAGCACTAAATACTTCTTTTTGCGGACATCAAACCTTTTTTGAATTATAACTTTACTTAGGTTTGTGTACATTGCTCATTTCCCGACTTTTGTTTTCATTCAGAAACTCCTTAAACAAGAGTGACAAGAATTACTCAGTTTTACTATGGAATTCCATTGATAAAGAAGTTGTAACCTTTCATTGGTTGTAGTATTTGACGTCACATGATGTTTTGAGGTTTGTCACTTTTCATTGGATGTTCTGCTTGTTGAGTTGTGACGTTTCGTGACCTTCTCAGTTGGATGGCTTTTGTTTCAATTGAGATTGAATAGTTTATTTACTCTTCCTTATTTACATACATGTAGCTGTTATCGGAGTTGAGTTTGAAGACTTATTCAGGCCAGTTTAACATCAATAAATACAATTAATTGATTTCATTTACTGGTAGATTACATTGTTGTTTAATTTAGTTTAGATACAAGTAATTTAGTATTATTTTCTGAGGACTAATGTAACGTTGTTTACTTTAGCTGACATCCCATCTTCAAGAAAAGTCGAGGTCATTGTTTTGTCTGGCATGTTTACAGATTGGGAGACATGTTCTGCTTTTAGCTGAAGCTTGTCTTAAGATGACTGGCGATTAATTATTTAATTTTGCAGTCTTTTGTAACTCATAAATTCATTGTTTACATTCCAGGAAACTATTTTCTCGGGATTAACGAAATTGATAATGTTGAATCTAACTTAAATTTTTTTTTTTTGACTCAAATATTTGTTTCTGCCAAAGCATAGCCTTGCTTGCTGGAAGTAAAATTGAACCGCCGGTACTTGAATTTTTTTTCTGATTTTTTTTTTTTATTATTACAGCATGTTTTACGGAATTTTTAGAATAGTTTTACAGAAATGAATGGGTAACTGGAGCAGATTTTGATTGTTTTTTTTGCTGTTAGTGCTTCCAAGACATATTGCTTTTGCTGATGAGATTTTCTTTGCAGCTTCAAGGTGAATTATACTGGTGTGTGGCTTGACATCTGGTGCTGAGGTATCATATATGTTTTATATCGCTGCATGTCATTAACAATTTTTTTTCGACAGGCGACGAACTTGTTCGTAATATTGTAGGACTTTTTAGCATTGAACCTGAAGAATAGGAATGGTTGGGATGTCAACAGAGTGAAGAAAAAGTTATTATAATGTTATTATAGGTTGAGAAGAATATTTATGTTCAGTTAACTCTTCAGTTGATAGAGCTATAGTTCATGTCTGTATTGATATTTTAATTTAATATTTCAGCTTGACTTAGAATATTGAATTCACTTATAGAATTCATTGTATTCTTAACACCCTACTAAACCAAAACAACATCTCTTATGTTTCAACAAGCCTAGTATATCCTCACATTCTGTTAGGGGTATTGTTCTGAACCAATGATTCAGGCACATTTATCATAGGTATTTTTTTTCTCAAACTATCAAATCAATACGTTAAAAAGAACTGTGATTGTTTCAAGTATTTGATATTTATATAGAAAAAATGTCAGTCACAAGGGAAAATATTTCAGACGATGACCTGAAATTACTTGAAATGATGAAAGGGTTAAAAGTCCCTCCTCCAAAGGTTGAAAACCCAGAACAGTTTGAAACCTACATGAAACACTATGTTCATGAGATGGGTAAAGCCAGCACAGATGGTGATAAGCCCAAATACTTTGTGGAACGCCTACCAAAGGTATCATTATTTTATGGAGAGCTTGGTAAGGGGGAATTCAGTTACCTTACCTGGAAGTATGAGGTTGACTGTTTATCTGCTATGGGTAATTATACAGATGATCAGCTATTAATAGCAATTAGACGGTCATGCAAAGGCAAAGCAGGAGATATATTGCGAAGGATGGGAATAGAAGTGACATTGGCTGATGTGATGAAAGAGTTCAGTGCAACATACACCATGCTAGAGACAGGTGAATCCATACTCAGGAAATTTTATGCCTGCAGCCAAGAATCAAATGAGAATAACTCAACCTATGCTTTGAGGGTCGAAGATTTATTTTCTCAGGCTGTTGAGCTGAAGATCTTGACAACTACCCAAGAGGATATATTATGGAATGTACTATATCAGGGACTAAAGCCCCATGTGCGACAAATTGCAGCTTATAAATTCGACACGGTCCTAGACTATGACAAGTTCAAGGTTGAACTTAGGAAAATTGAGAGTCAATTGGATGAAGATGCTGCAAAGGAAGTTAAAACAAAGTGTCAAGCTACAATTAGGTCAGAAGAGAAAAGCAAGCTGAGTCAAGTTAAAGGCTTGCTGCTGAAGCTAAGCAGTAGAATAGATAAGCCTGAGAAGGAGAAAGAGGACACAAAGAAAAGTGAGGCCAGTAGTGGTCCCTATTATCCCAGAGGATATAACCGTGGTTATATGAGGGATTACTTTGGACGACAAAATAGAGACAGCAGATGCGGTCAGTATGGAGGCAGTGGATGTGGTCAATATAGAGGCAGTGGACATGGTCAATATGAAGGCAGAGGTCGTGGTAATTATTTACCCACTAGGCCTGTGGCTGGACGAACATTTTGACCAAGATGTTACAAATGTGAGAGCGAGGATCATAAAATCAAGGACTGCCCAAACTATTATGTGCCTCTGTTGGGGGTTTGGACCGAGGCACTGTATTTAACAAAACAAAACAAAACCCTAAATTAGTAGGAAGCTCCACTGAAGCTGAGGTAAGTATAAATGGTCTTAAATCCATGGCCTTAATTGATAGTGGTAGTTGTGTTAGCACTATAGCTCAACCTTTTTATGAGCATCATTTGTCTGCGACACCTATCCTGCCACTAAAAGAAATACTTAATATTGAATGTGCAGATGGGAGTCAACTTCCTTATTCAGGATATATAATTGCCACATTATCAGCTATTGGAATACCTGAATGTCCAGATAAAGAATGTCTTTTCTTAATTACACCTGAAACCAATTACAGCTCACAGACTCCAGTTCTTTTAGGAACTAACATAATAGATGAGTTGCTAACTGATTGCAAAGCAATTTATGGAGACAGCTACTTGCAGAAAGTGAATCTGCACACACCATGGTATCTCGCGTTCAGGTGCATATCTTTACGGCAGAAAGAACTCAACAAAAACAAGAATTGTATTGCTATTGTGAAGTCAGCTAAGTCTGATAGAATTATCATAGGACCAAATCAGTCAGTCAACCTTAAAGGTTATTGCGACAGGGAATTTGGATATAAACAGACAAATGCAATTTTGCAAGAGACATCACTCCATCTGTCATACATTATAATTACAAGAGAAATGGTGAAATTCTTGTAAATGTCTCTAATGTTACAACACAAACTGTAACTATTTCACCAAAAGCCATCCTTTGTGAAATACAACCTGTTTCAATTGATGAATCAATCTTCGATAAAATTCAAGAAGAGAAAAACAAAGGTATTATGAACCAGATTCACATTGAATCAGATCTCAGTGGAGAAGAGAGATTAAAATTGGAAGCTCTTCTGAAGAAACATGAATCCATTTTCTCCAAAGATGACAGTGATATTGGAAGATGCGATTTGATCAAACATAGAATCAATCTTGTCAATGATACTCCATTTAAACAGAGGTATAGACGTATTCCACCTGCTATGATTGATGAGGTGAGACAGCATCTTGAGCAGTTGCTTGCAGCAGGGATTATACGGAAAAGTAAGTCACCATGGGCATCGAACATAGTACTTGTTCGTAAAAAGAATGGAAAATTGAGGATGTGTATAGATTATAGAATGCTTAATAATCGCACAGTTAAGGACACCTACGCATTACCCAGAATAGAGGAACTATTTAATTGTTGGCCAATAGCAAACAATTTAGTGCTATTGACATGAAGAGTGGGTATCTGCAAGTTGAGGTAGAGGAAAAACATAGAGAGAGAACAGCATTCAATGATTCATAGTAGGCCCACTTGGATTCTTCGAATTTGTAAAGATGCCATATGGATTATCAAGTAGTCCAGCAACGTATCAATGGCTAATGGAAGAATGTCTTGGTGACATGAATATGAAGATATGCGTCATATATCTAGATGATCTGATTATTTTTTTCTGACAGACTGGAGCAACACTTGGAATGTTTAGATCTTGTATTGACAAGACTGCGGGAATGTAACTTGAAACTGGCAGCAGAAAAATGTTTTTTTCTTAAAAAGTGAGTGAAATTTTTAGGACATATAGTTAGTGAAAATGGCATTGAGACGGATCCCGAAAAGATTAAGAAGGTAAAGGAATGGCCAGTTCCTTCCAATGCAAATGAACTTAGATCTTTTTTAGCATTTGCTGGTTACTATAGACGCTTTGTAAAGGATTTTTCCAAGATTGTAAGACAACTGAATGATTTGCTCCCCCCAACAACCCAAAAGAAGAACCGAAAAAGTTCAGGAAAACAATGGAAATGGACAGAAGTTGAGCAGGAAACTTTCCATAACTTAAAGGAAATACTTACCAGCCCTCCCATATTAGCTTACCCTGATTTCACCAAGCCTTTTGAATTGGACATTGATGCTAGTATTGTTGGACTTGGTGCTGTATTATACCAACAGCATGAATTAAAGAAAAGGGTGATTGCTTATGCAAGCAGGAGCTTGTTCAAATCAAAAAAGAATTATCCTGCGTTCAAACTGGAGTTTTTATGTTTGAAATGGGCTGTGACCGATAAGTTTAGTGACTATTTAATTGGAAACCATTTTAATGTATACACAGACAACAATCCTCTAACACATGTGCTGACTTCTGCTAAACTGGAAGCAACGGGGCAGCGATGGGTATCGGCATTAGCTGCATATAATTTTGACATTTTCTACAGAGCAGGTTTTAGAAATGCTGATGCAGACGGAATGTCAAGATATCCATATCATAAAATTAAAGACGAGGACAATGACTTAATCAGGTTTGACAACAACACAGTAAAAGTCATATGTAGTGTGACTCATGTAAGTCAGTACATAGACATCTTACCGTCGGCATCCATTAATATTGTGGATGCAACCGAAACATCAACAGAATTGGCTCAAGTGGAACTTAGAGAGATAAGGAAGGCTCAAAGAGAAGATAATACCATAGGAAAGTGGTTAAGAGCCAAAATTGATAAAAGACTTCCTAAGAGATACTATGATAAGGAAGATAACACTATGAAGAATAGCTTCAAACACTTTAAAATTATTAGAGGTACCTTATATAGAGAAGTGAAAGACAATGAAGAGAATATATTGCAGTTAGTACTGCCATCTATATATAGAAAGACAGCTCTAATGGGCCTCCACTATGAAATTGGACACCCAGGAAGAGACAGAACATTGTCTTTATTAAGAGAATGCTTTTTCTGGCCAGGTATGACAGCGGATTGTGAGCATTGGATAAAGAAATGTGACCGCTGTTTAAGATGAAAATCAGATGTAAACATCCGTGCCCCACTGGTTAACGTTGAAACCACTTATCCACTGGAGTTTGTCTGTATGGATTACTTGACATTGGAACCAAGCAGAGGTGTTGGAAATATGTTGGTCATTATAGATCACTTTACAAAACTAGCATTGGCAATGCCAACAAGAAATCAAACAGCAAAAACAATAGCTGAGGCATTGTATGAAAATTTCATCTTGCATTATGGTATACCATCACGAATCCATTCTGATCAGGGGAGAAATATTGAATCGTGTATCATAAAAGAACTATGTGAATTATTTGGTATTGATAAATCCAGAACTACACCTTTTCATCCTAGTGGTAATGGAACGCCAGAGAGATTTAACCATACTCTGTTAAATTTGCTTGGAACTTTGGAACCAGATAAAAAGCTTGACTGGAAAAAGTACATTGCTCCACTTGTTTATGCTTATAACAGTACTAAGCATGAAACCACAAAGTATTCCCCTTTTGAGTTGATTTTTGGTCGCAAGCCCAAACTACCAGTGGATAGGACATTTGACACTGGTACTGATAACAGAGTTAATTTTAGCACTGAAGAATATATTCAACAGCTTAAAAAAAGAATAAAATTTGCCAGAGATGCTGTAGAGTCACATATCAGTAAAGCTGGAGCTAAACAGAAGGGGTATTATGATAAAAAGGCAAAAGCATCCAGGATAAGTGTTGGTGATAGAGTGTTAGTGAAGATTTTAATACACGAGGGCAAACACAAGATAGCAGACAAATATGAAGAACAGGAATCAAATGTCATTGAACAACCTAATTTGGATATACCAGTTTTCAAGATTAGATCGCCAGGCGGTAGAGAGAGGACTCTACATCGTAACCACCTACTTTTACTTGGTCCAGGGAGGCCAGATGATATATTAGAAATCAAACCGGTTCCTAAGCCTAGGAAAGTACATAGTAAACCTACTCCTAAGCCAAGGGTCAGGTTGAACAAGCAAACAGAAATATTTGCACAGGGAAATAAAAATGAAGCAAGTGTTGAAAAGAGCGACATCGCAGATGCTTCAGACTCAGATGAAGAGTATGTCACACTGGCATATATCAGTGGAGATGACCACAAATCTGATGATGAAGAAAAATCAAATAAAATAACAGAGGTCATAGAACCAGTTATAGAGATAACTGAAATGAGTGGTGGTAATAATGCTGGTGATGAACAAGCAAGGGGAACTGATGAAAGAATTGTTGAACAAATAACAGGCAGGGAACAGAACACTGGTCAAAGTGACTTGACAGATGAAAAACTGACGCAACCTACCACAGCTCCAAGAAAGTCAGAGCGTGTGAAAAGACGTCCAAAATACCTGGAGGCCTATCATTGTAGTGAAATCACTTCCAGACCACTAGATCAGAAGACAGATGCTCTTAATAAATTATTAAATTCTGGTGTACTGTACGGAGTATCCACAGACATGGCCAATAGGATTTGGGAAGCAGCCATGAAGTAATTTTATAAGTTTTCATTGGACTTTTTGTATGTACTTCATAAAAGTTGTCAACAAATAAAAATGCACACCATACAGAGGTGAAATAATCACTATCAATATTGTCAACTTTATTCCTTATCTCAGACTGGCATGGACTTGACACCAGGATAAAACTGAGCAACATGATAGGTTGATGATATTGACTCCGTGTTTCACCAGACTGCATTTTTTTTACTTTTTTGTGTTTTCTTGTAAAACTATAGACTGTTGTTGGAGTTCGTGGAGATGATACATGTAAATACATAAGTTTAGCATAATTGTGTAGTAACACAATTTCAGAGAAGGTGAGCAAAGGTATAAGATATTGTTCCGCTTAAAATTGCTGCACAGATATTTTTAAGTGGATATTGTTTGACATTGATATTTTTAATCATTTGCTTATTTGCTAATTGCTCAATATTATATATTAAATATCCTGAAAACATTTTTTTCTCAGATTCACCCAGAAGTACAAAACACTAATCAATTTTTTTTAATTGAAGTTTTATTTTGAGATTTCAGGTTGAAGGACATACAGAATAAAAACTGATAGACTCTTTCATTTTTCAGATTCATGTGAATACTGATTTTCTTTGTATTCAAGAGGAGATGATGGTTTAGTTTCCATTCACATTATTGTTTCTGATTCACTTTCAGGAATACAACCATACTGGTATGTGTATAGACATCATGTGGCATGTTTTTTTCTGATTTAGGTTCCGGAAGAGAACCATACATGTATCAATGAACAATGTGAAGGAATTGGGTTGCTCATGTGAGTTGGATGTGAAGTGGTTACCAATAGTAGCTAACTGGCACATGACTAATGTACTTTGTACTTCGGATTTTTTTTGCTTTATATAATGTTCTTTGCAGGTTATAAAATGCTGAGACATCATTTTCCAAACAGGAGGAGCATGTAGCAGATGAGATTTTATATTTCTTTTAAAAATCATTATATAGCTGTATTTATTTTCGTCAGCTCAGCCCCTCTTTTAGTATCTGGAAATTAGTTGTGGTTTGTGAAGGACTTTGTGGATTGTCGTAACAGGCTTTTGTATTTATGGCGGGTATCGGAGATCACGTGACAAGAAAGGTTGAATGGGTTGTTGTTTTCCATGTCTTTAGAAAATCCAATGTATTTATGTAATTTGCCATTTCTTAAATCTTCGGTACTTTGATCATCTTTTTTGGTTAGTATATATTACGCTTGATCTATTTATTTCGAATTGTGTTTCATTTATTTATTTTGAATTCAGTGTCGATTTGTGGAATTTTCATTGTTTTGATAACGCTGTTTTCTCCTGTCATACTTTCGTTTCAAACTACTGACTGACAAATCGACTTGACTAAATTGAATTCACATACTGCAATGCATGAATGGTTATGGGTATTGTTTTTACAGCTAACTTGCACAGCACAGACAGAATGGTGATGGAAGTGGTGTAACATCGTCTGGGAGAGCAGAGTTTGAACGGGACTCAGATCCACAATCTGGTAAGATATTATGTTCATTGGAGTAAGTTGTGTTTGTATATATAATTTAGGGGGGTACAGTATTGATGTGCGTTGTTATTTTGTTTTTAATTTAATGAAGAAGGAATTATTCAAGTTAAAGGGGATTTTGAGTGTTTTGGAGAAAGTGTTAACCTTTTATCTCTGTCATCACTAACTTGGTTCAAGCCTTGCTTGTGTCTGGCTAAAACACCAGACACAGGTGAAACTTGAACCCAGTTCGTCGATGTATACATGGTATCTGCACATCAACACTTGGAAAGCCTTTGGATGTTCATACTGATCACTCACATTGTTGTATTTATTATGATTAGAAAGTAAACATTCTGTTATCTAGTGTGTTTATGGCATGTTGATTTGAACAGAAATTTGATGAATGGTGTTATAATATCATTATTATGCTGGTAATACTACCTTATTTACAGCTGAAATGAATGTTTACAATTTGTACAATGGTGTATTATTTTTGTATTTCACAGTTCCTTCTCATTACTGTTATTCAATAAATCATTGAAGTAAAATGCTGAGTTAGTTGTGGCACAGTCCTGGAGGACATTACCATGTTTCCACGTGATGCCCAAACTTAGGCCTGGTTCATGATAGAGTATGGGGGGAGGGTATGTGGCGCAAGCTGGAGGCTCTGGGCTTGGGGGACGATTTTTTGGGGATTATGAAAGCATTATTTAAAGATGTACAGAGTGAACTTAGCCTGGGAAACATTACAACAAAATGTATGCCTATGGAGATAGGCCTAAAACAGGGGTGTATCCTTTCGCCAATTCTTTTTGCTCAATACAAGATAGTAGGAAAACATAGAATGTTGCTTCCATGCTGCCGTAAAAAAGGCAATGAACATCTTTTTCTTTTTTGCTTTCACGGATTCTATTGCTTGGGATAGCATGAAAAGATGGTCAGTGACTCTCCTTCCCTTCCTGAAGCCTTTCTGGATTTCTCCCAAAAAAACCCTTCTCTACGATCACCTCCTCTAATCTCCCATACAGGACTTTACAAAAGACTTTTCCAATGTTACTGCTGACAGAGATCCCTCGATAGTTATCCAAGACGTCTTTTTCCCCCTTTTTGTGAATAAATGTCATTTTATTTTCCTTCCACTCCTTTGGGACCTCTTGTTTTTCTATGGCTAAATTGAATAGGGCAGTTATAGGCTTTCCAAGAGTTCATCTTCCCCTTTTTTGAGGAACTCGTTAGGAGTTTCGTCCACCCCTCCCGCTTTTCCATTCCTTAATTTCGAGATCACCCTTCGCACCTCCTCAGTTTTGATTTCGCTGCACACGAAGTTCGATAGATTTTCCTCGACCTGGTTCGGACACTCTGGTGGGTTCCCCATGCCCCATCGCTTATCGTTTACCTTTTCCCAGTGCTTGACTAGTTCTAATGCGATTTGATCTCGCTCTTCTGTAACTCTGCCATCTACTTTAATGCTCTGTGGGTTATTCCCTTTGTTACGTTTGTTCACCCATTTCCAAAATACGCTCGAACTCGACCCTCCTGTCGTTCTTATTGTCCTAATAAGACTGCTATTTCGCACTCTCCGGTTGTCATCTTTAATCTTGTTTACTTTATTTCGTAACAATAGACTCCAAGAAGGAAACAGATGAGAGCTCTTATACAATATCAAAGAGTAAATATCAGTAGGGTTAAAAAAAGTGACTGAAAAGTTTTAAAAGGTAAATTTGGAAAAAATAACATTGATCAAATTTTGAAGCAAGACTCTGTTTCTACCAGAAAATCTGCAAACACTTCTTTTCTCAGGTAAAAATGTCAAAACGACACAAGAAGGGTTACTGGTGGAGAGATGAAGACAAAATTAATAGCTCTGGAGATATATTATTATGTTGATACACTGGAAGACAAGTCATCAAATATATCATTCAGCTCTTTGCCATTATCTGCATACATGAAAATGTCAAATTCCAAAATTTTGACCTATAAAAACCTAAAACAAGTCCAAAAAAATCTAAACACAACAGGACAATTATCAAAGTCATGTATCTTTAAAAAAAAATATTTTAACAGTAGATTAAAATGTTTATTTTAGCATTTACAATTTATATTTAGTAAGATAATAATTTGTGTTACAATTTATTTATTATTTTCCAATCAAATGCCATGGAATGCCGGCTTATTCGCCCCCTTGGCTCATTCGCCCCTTAGCTCATACGACCCCTGGCTTATTCAACCCCCGGCTCATTCGACCCCCATGTTTTTTTAACTGAAAGCAATGACGGTAGTAATAATAATAATAACTCTTTGGCCAGCCGCTGATTTGTCGCGGTCCTCATAAGAGAAGGCCATCATTCCCCCTGCACCCCACCCCCTCTTCCCCTCCTCTCCTCCCAGCATTCAGATATAAACTGCTTAATAGTGTCCCTCACTTCCTCTTTTTCAATTTCTTCAATAAGCATTCCTACCCTCTCCCTCGTGTCCCCCTTCAGCCATCTATCCTTTGTTTCTTCACCCCACTTCTGCATTATTCTTCCAGTAAATTTTATTCTATGAGGTATATACTGTGGGCATTCCAAGAGAAAATGTTCCAGGGTCTCCACTACTCCAGAATGGCACATTTGGCATCCCTTTTCCCCATCTCTCCCAATTTTTTCCCCGAAGCTCCAGTGATCTTGATCTCAGTTTGAACAGCAGTGACCCTCCAAAGGTGCCATCTAGGTACTTCTCAAAAGCTGGCTTTTCTTTATATTGTAACCCCTGCAGTGATCTTTTCACGCTAACCCCTGCTCGCCAGTTTCGATTGCAATCTTCCATGGCTCTCTCTTTGACAAACCTTTTGCCTTCTTTCATTCCTACTTCTATGTTTGTGACCTCTATAGAGTAATTGTCCATTAGTTCCCTCACATGTTTTGACCACCCCGTTTCTATATTAGAATTCCAAATGGTATCGAGCATCAATTTGCACCACCGGTTGTCAGGCAGGTTTCTCAAGTAGTTAAAGTAACACAGTTTTCCCAAATCTACCCTGTCCTTGATTTTCATCCACCCAAGCTCCCCCCTTACTGCTTCCAAAGCTGCAGCATTACTCGACCCTGTTATCCATCTGCCGGCATCATTCTGAGTACTTTCCAACTTCTTAATAACGGTTTGGTTTAATGGAATCACGTCCGTGCCATACGTTATACTTGGTAAACCCACCCTCTCCCACAGTGTTTTCCCCACAAAGACCTTGTTGAAACTATTTTTCCCTAAAAGTTTTAGTTGGTTCAGAATTCTTTTCCCCTTCAGAATCAGTTTGGCTGAGTAATTTCTGTACACCCCTCTTCCCGTTATATTTATGCTTACCCCTAGATACTCATACTCTCCCGTTTCTCCTACAGTGATTTGTTTGCTTTCCCCTCCTTCGGGGATTGAGAACTCCCCCACTCTCCATCTCTTCGTCATATCTACCTTGCGTCCAACGGGTATTACCTTGCTTTTATTTTCATTTAGTTCGAGCCGCCAAGTGTTCCCATATCTACCAACAATTTCCAGCAGTTTCTCTAGCCCCTGTTCAGTTCTAGACATTAACACCATGTCGTCCGCAAAGAATAAGCCTGGTATCTTTATGTCTCCAACATTTACCCCCTCCGCACTCTGAATTAGTTCGTCCCCTAAATCTTTAACATACAATGCAAACAAAATCGGTGAAAAGATACACCCCTGCTTGAGGCCTATATCCATAGGGACTCGTTTTGTAGTAATACTCCCTAGACTGAGTTGGCTTTGCACATCTGTATACAGTGCTTTCATGATTCCAACAAAGTCACCCCCCAGTCCGATGCCCTCGAGCTTTCGCCACATACCTTCCCTCCACACTCGGTCGTACGCTTTTTTCACATCTAGAAATGCCAGAAACATCTTTTTCTTTTCAGCCTTTGTTGATTCTATCAGTTGGGTGAGTGTAAATAGGTGATCAGTGACTCTTCGTCCTTTCCTGAAACCATTTTGAATTTCTCCTAAAAAACCTTTCTCTTCAATAACTTCCTCTAGTCTACCGTATAGGACCTTACAGAATACTTTTCCGATGTTACTACTAACTGATATCCCCCTATAGTTATCTAGAACTTCCTTATCCCCCTTTTTGTGTATGAACGACACCTTACTTTCCCTCCACTCTCTGGGGACCTCTTGCTTTCGCAGAGCCAGGTTGAAAAGGTTTGTCAGGACTTCAATAAGTGCCTCCCCTCCATTTTTGAGGAATTCGTTCGGAATTTCATCAGTCCCTCCCGCTTTACCATTTTTTAATTTCGAGACCACGTTCCGCACTTCTTCTGCCGTTATTTGCTACATACACGATTGGATAGGTTCTCCTCCACCAGTGTATTTCTTTTTGGTGGGGACCCACTGCCCCATCGCCTATCGTTTATCTTTTCCCAGTGCTTGACTAACTCTGAAGCGATACGGCCTTTATCTTCTGTACTTTCCCCATCCACTTTGATACTCTGTACACTACTTTTTCCCCGTTTATTTACCCAGTTCCAAAATACGTTTGAGCTCGAACCCCCCGTTTTCTTTATTGTTCTGGCAAGACTGCAATTGCGCTCCTTCCTATTATTATTCTTTATCTCATTCACCTTTTTCCGTGCCATTTCATATTCTCCTTTCATTAGCCTCGTGTCATTGTTATCCACCCCTTTAAGCTTCCTACTTCTTCTGTACGCAGCGCATTTTACCTTCCTTTCTTTTATAGCCTTTTTCAGTCCCTCGTTAACCCTGTATCCAAGCTCTCTCGTTGGGACCCTCACCCTTCCTATACACTCCTTCCCTGCCTCTGTTAGGCTATTTACTATGCCATCTGAAATACTCTGGACATTTGCATCCCTAGGTATACAATCAAGATTTGGTAGTGTCGTATGAATTGAAAACAAGGGGTAGAATTTTAATACTCAGTCCACCCTCATGTTTTCAGCTGAATGCCATTAACGCTTTCCAATTGGAAACACGAGTGGGGAATTATTGTTAAGGAGTTGGATAAAACATACTGGATAGAAAAAAATGAACAACTCTCAAATTTAACAAAAGTTTATTAAACATTGATAATAGAACTGTGTATACAATAAAATTTATAAATAGCAAAAATCATACAGTGCATCATGCGAAATGAAACATTGATAATTATAGCACTTTTACTGGGTACATGACATAAATAGTTACATTTAAATAAACATTTCACATGAAGTGTTAATCAATAGCACTTATCAAGTATACAATATATCACACGAAATAAAACAATCATAATCATAGAGCCGTGTACAGGACATAAATACATTTAACCTTTTACCTAACACAGCTTTTTGAAAAAAAAAAACTATAAAATTTTTCTATTTTTCATAATTTTCAACATTCTCATTTTTAACATTCTCAAAATCATAAAAATATGGGCATCACTAGAATCGGCAGGTCGAGCCGATTCTAAGGATATCCATATTTGTATGGCTTTATTGAGACGTCCTGCCGCTTAGCCTGTTGGGTAAAGGGTTAAATAAACATTTTTTCACTGATAATGATAATATATATATTGACTTGACATTGTTTTCTTGGCGGTGCCTTGATTTACTTTAGTTAAATCAAAAAACTGCTCACCGTTGTTTTCATTATTCTTGAGTAGGACCGTTTCTTGTTTGCCGAAAACCGTGAAGTTGTTTTTACAACTCTTGTGCCTCATGTGCAAGTACAAATGATTCTTTGAAATTGATAAGACTTAACCGATTACTAATCATGTTGTTATCACAACACTGTATCAACTCATAGCAAACAGACTCGATTGTTAAGTCTAATTTTTAATAAAGTTCAAAATTAATAGAAGGGTGTCTAAGCATCAAAATTCCACCCTTTGTTTTCAATTCATGCGACACTGCCGTCATTGCTTTCAGTTAAAAAAACATGGGTGTCGAATAAGCCGGAGGGTCGAATAAGCCAGGGGGTGAATGAGCCGGGGGTCGAATAAGTCAGGGGGCGAATGAGCCACGGGGCGAATAAGCCGTATACCATGTCATGCTAGTTACAAGAATAAAACATTCCGGTAACGGCACATGAAACAGTGGTTGGAACACAAAGCTCTGAGAAGTGTCTCGCAACATTTCTGATTAAAATTCATGTAATTTTTACTGGTTTGAAATTAAGGCTGAATGACATCCTCATGTATCAATTTCAGTATAGAGAGGGGGGGGGGGGTCTGTTTTTCGGAAGGTAGCAGCAAACGTTTTAGTGCAGGAGAGACATGATGTGACTACGAGTATCTGGGAGTAAATATAAACATCACGGGAAGAGGCATCTACCAAAACCACACAAATAAATTGATTCTGAAGAGGAAGTGAATCCTTAACCCTTTACCCAACGAATCGCCGCATCCACCCTCGTAATATGCAAATTCAGCAGCTGAAAAAATATTATTTTTCGAAAAATGTCAACAAAACCATATCATGTGACCCCTCTTTGGAACGAGCTCATTCCAACGAGGGGTCACATGATATAGTTTTGTTAAATTTCTTGAAAAATTTGAAAAAATGATATTTAAAATAATAAATTTTGATATCGTCTGCATTGGGTAAAGGGTTAACCAAATGAAACTTATTGGGAGAAACAGTTTCAATAAGGTTTTCGAGAAGAAACAGCTACAGTTACTAAACTGAATTCTTGTTTCATTGTTTGTACATTTCCTGGGTGACTAGGTGATTTGTAGATACATGTATTACTGGGGTTTTTTTTTGAGAAACTCTTATCTAATTTGACTGGGTTATTTTTTGTTTGAACTTCAAAATCATTTTTCAGGACCGGAGAGTGATATATAACAGAAATGTGGTCTACTGTGAAGTTTGAGAAAGTTAAAACCCCCATACTTTATCATGTTAACCTTTGACCAAACGAATACACCCAAACCGTCCTCTGGCCGAACCGTCCTCTAGCAATTTAGAGCAGAAGATGACAGTATAATTATTTTTCGGAAAAATCTCCTCAAAGTCTTTTTGGGGGGTACCACAGCTTATGACCTCTCTCTAGTCTCTCACTGCAAAAAGCATGTAAAGCTTGTTCCATTTAGGGGCATAAGGTTTGTTTTGTTTTGTTTTTTGAGAAAAAAAGTAATAAAATTTGAATGGAGATTTCCTTATATAATAACACAGGAAGATTTGACTTATTCGTGAGATAAAAGCTTGCAAAAGGAATTCTAGGAACACAAGTCTACAATATATGATATGAAATGATGACAGAATGAAGTTAAAAAAAATGTGTGGTTTAGGACAAATGAAGACACTGGAACAGTTTCTTGGAAGGGGCTCTCATTTTCCATCATTGAAACTGAACAATATAATTCTTGGGAGGAAATGGAGACTTGAGACAGGAGGCTTAGTTGGATGAGGGGATAAACAGTCATTACTGTAAATGGAAGGGAAAGTGCAAAAATTTTAGACAAAATTAGTGTCTGAATTGTTGAGGATCATGAGGGACAATCATGGATGAATGAGTCAGGTGCTGTAGGTTTTGCTCATCTGAGAATCATTATGGATCAACAACTGTGCAAAACATATTCATCTGTGTGGTATTAGGTTTCTTTCTGTCAAAATCTTCAGCATAGGCCACTCACAGCAGTGGAAGGTGGTGTGTGCTCTTTTGAGTTCATTTCATATGAACATGACTTATCCACCATGTTAATGGCATGTTACAGTGCGAGATACTGAAAATATTGCAAAATCTCAAAGAGATAATCTCAGGAAAGTTTATGCAAACAAAGTTTTTATTATTTTTGATTGAACTAACCAAAGTTAGTCACAGGTGGTATTCAGCTCTTGGGAATCAATATTTTAAATTTCTCTATATCAGGTTTGTCCTATGAGATTGAAACTAATTTCTGAGTAGTTGAACCTATTTGATTCATATCCTTTTTCTTGAACAGCTGCAGGTCGAGGAAAACCTATCGAGCTTCGTGTGCAGCGAAATTAAAACGGAGGAGGTGCGAAAGGTGATATCAAAATTAAGGGATGGAAAAGCGGGAGGAGTGGATGAAATTCCTAACGAGTTCATCAAAAAAGGGGGAGAGGAACTCGTGGAAAGCCTAACTGCCCTATTCAATCTAGCCATAGAAAATCAAGAGGTCCTAAATGAGTGGAGAGAAAGTAAAGTGACATTTATTCACAAAAAGGGGGAAAAGACGTTTTGGATAACTATCGAGGGATCTCTGTCAGTAGCAACATTGGAAAGGTTTTCTGTAAAGTCCTGCATGGGAGACTAGAGGAGGTGATTGAGGAGAAGGTTTTTTGGGGAGAAATCCAGAATGGCTTCAGGAAGGGAAGGAGAGTTACTGACCATCTTTTCACACTATCCCAAATGATAGAATCCGCGAAAGCAAAAAAGAAAAGGATGTTTATGGCCTTTTTGGATATCAAAAAGGCATACGATAGAGTATGGAGGGAAGGTATGTGGCGCAAGCTGGAGGCTATGGGCTTAGGAGGCGAGTTTGTTGGAATTATGAAAGCATTATATAAAGATATACAGAGTGAACTTAGCCTGGGAAACATTACAACGAAACGTGTGCCTATGGAGATAGGCCTAAAACAGGGGTGTATCCTTTCGCCGATCCTGTTTGCATCGTACATCAAAGGTTTAGGTGATGAACTCCTGCATAGCGACGAGGGGGTAGCAGTTTGGCACTTGAAGATCCAGGGCTATTTTTTGCAGACGATATGGTTCTAGTGTCAGAAAGCGAAGAGGGGCTAACGAAAATGCTGGGAATTGTTGGGAAATATGGGAGCAAATGGAGACTCGAACTTAATGAAAGCAAGAGCAAAGTTATACCTGTGGGCCGCAAAGTGGACCCCACTCGAAGGTGGAGAGTGGGTTAGTTCAGCATTCCGGAAGGGAGCAGCAAACTTCTCAGTGTTTGAGAGACAGGTGATTACGAGTAGTTGGGGGTAAATACAAACATTACAGGAAGAGGCATCTACCGGAATCACACAAATAAATTGATTCTGAAGGGGAAGCGAATCCTTAACCAAATGAAACTTATAGGGAGAAACAGTTTCAATAAGGTTTTCGTGGGGAAAACCATTTGGGAAATGGTAGGGCTGCCAAGTATAACATACGGTACGGAAGTGGTACCCCTAAACCAGACGGCTGTAAAGAGCTTGGAAAACCTGCAGAACGATGCAGGCCGATGGATAACGGGGTCGAGTAATGCCGCAGCGCTAGAATCAATCAGGGGTAAGCTTGGGTGGATGAGGATCAAGGACAGGATAGACCTGTTGAAGCTCGGTTATCTTAATTATTTGGTAAATCTCCCCGACAGCCGATGGTGTAAAGTAATGTTGCTGAGAATTTTCAACTCAAATATCAAAACGGGGTGGATGGTCCAAGTGAGGGAGCTAGTAGAGAACTACTCATTGGAGATCTCGGACCTGGACGTTGGGGCAAACCAGGGTAAAACAATCGTCAGAGAAAGGGTGATGGAGGATTGTAACCGTAATTGGTGAGAGGGGGGGTCAAATCAAAGAGGTCTGCGTAATAAAGAGAAGCCAGGTTTTGAAGAGTACCTTGATGGCACCTTTGGTGGGTAACTGTTGTTCAAGCGGAGGTCGCGATCTCTTGAGCTGAGGGGAAAAATTGGGAAAGACGGTGAAAGAGAGTGCCAGATGTGTAACTTGGACATGGTGGAGACCCTGGAACACTTTCTTCTAGAATGTCCAAAGTATCAGTCTAAAAGAATGAGATTCACTGGAAGTATAATGGGGAAGTGGGATGGGAGAATGAAGGATATGTGGTTAGGGGAGACTCAAAGGATAGGGTTAATATGCTAATCGGAGAGATTGGGAAGAATGGGACAAGGGATATCATC
The DNA here is from genome assembly GCA_031216915.1 of Pictodentalium vernedei. Lineage (NCBI taxonomy): Eukaryota > Metazoa > Mollusca > Scaphopoda > Dentaliida > Dentaliidae > Pictodentalium > Pictodentalium vernedei. The sequence continues at coordinate 428,737,030 of CM062293.1, forward strand.
AAGCAGTTCGTCTCCGAGTGTTGGGAGGAGAGGAGAAGCGTGGGAATAGGGAGGCAGTTGGGAGTACAGGGGTAACCATGGCCTTCTCGTCCGAAAACCGCGACAAATCAACCCATGCTCTCAGCCTCCAATTCAAGAGAACGCAAGTAGTGAGAACATCGAAACTGGACATTTTGAAATAAATGCATCGGTATATGAAAGTTCAAGAGTATCAGATGCTCCTTCCTACATCACACCTCCACGCTTTGATGAGTCATCAATTGCCGAAGAGTTACCGCCCAGTGACGACATCATTGAAAATACCAGGAACTCTAACTTCCAAATCTTAAAAACATCATCTGTGCGTGGACAAGATAAACTTTTTGATGATAATGGCTATTCTTACACATTTAAAAGAAGAACATCGAAAGCAACAATCTGGCGATACTCAGTACGAAATAAAGTCATCAACTACACAGCGACTGTTAAGCAAATTGACAACGAATTTACTTTACAAAAGAACATTCACATCCAAGCAATCCTCGCAATCTTGTTGCTGCAAAAATAGCATTGGAAGTAAAAACAACAGCAAAGACTCAAATATTCAAGTCAGCACAAACCATCGTAAATGAAGTTCTTGTGAAAGAGCTTGGCAATGAACCTCTGGATGCCATAGCTAAACCAGCTTATCTAGCAAGGAATGCCAATTATATGAGGCAGGCTCTGAGACCAACAGAACCCAAAGACATTGACTTCACACTGCAAGAGCAGCATATTCCGGGTGGTTTTTTTAAGAAAAGACATTCTTGTGGATGGGAGACGTCATATTGTTTTCGCAACAGATCACCAATTGGAACTTCTTTCACAGGCAAAAAAAAGTGGTACATTGGTTCGACATTTAAGATTGTGAGAAAGCCATTCACCCAATTATTTAGTATTCACGCAATTGTGAGGTCAGACGATGTAATGAAACCAAGTTCCACTTTTGTTTGCAATAATGTCTGGGAAACGAAAGAGAGACTACAAAAGAGTACTGAAATGTGTCAAATCTTTGCTGCCGACAGATATAAAACTTAATGGTGTTGTTTCTGATTTTGAAGCGGCAGCGTGGAAGGCCGTTCAGGGAGTTTTTCCTTCAGTAAACCTTATGGGTTGTGTTTTTCATTAGACGCAAGCACTGTGGAGAAAGGTGCAAGATGTAGGATTGACACAACAATATATGAATGACAGTGCAACAAACACATTTGTGAGAAAAGTTATGGATCTACCATTTTTACCTCATGAACAAATAGAGTACATGTTTTGTAAGCTCCAGAGTGATGCTACAAGTGAAAAGCTGAGAAAGTTTGTTGATTATGTGAAAGCTACGTGGATTGACGGTTGTTTGTGGTCACCAGAAAATTGGTCAGTCTTCAATCAAAGTATTCGCACAACAATGATGTTGAGGGCTGGCATCGGAGACTGAATCTGGAATGCCACTCTACACACTGATACATAAACTGCATGAAGAAAGTGAGCTTGTGACTATTCAGGTGAAACTTGTTTCAGAGAAAAAACATGCGCATGCAAAGGAAGAAATTCAGAAATTTACAAGCAAAATTGTTCAATGCTTGGGATGACTTCATTGCTGGAGGAATGTCTGTTAGAAAGTTATTAAAGGCCTGTTCAAAACTGAATGCACCACAGACAGGATAGTAATCCTATAATTGTCTACTTGCATATATTATGAGTCAATAATTGCAAAATCATTAGAAGAACTTAACTATTTATTCACCTAATTTCCAATATTTAATTATGGTAATTTTGCAATTATAGTTTGGAAAAGGTCCAGGTGAACTTTGTCAAGCAATACTCGCAAAATTATTAGAAGAACTTAACTATTTTTTCACCTAATTTCCAAAATTTAAAAATGGTAAATTCGCAATTATAGTTTGGAAAAGCTCCAGTTGAACTTTGTCAAGCAATAATCGCAAAATTATTAGATGAACTGATATTCGTATTTCGGTCAATAATCGCAATAGTATTATTTATTCACCTAATTTCCAATATTTAAATAAAGTAAAATGTCGACTCTGTAATGTCCTAAGCTTTCAGCCAAAGCTTCTTCAGTGGTGAAAAGTGCTGAAAAATTACATGGCTGCTGCTTCTTTTAAGTTTTTGTTACATTAGAAGCAGCAGCCATGTAAGTTTTCTGTACATTTCACCACTGAAAAAGCTTTGACTGAAAACTTTGGACATTACAGAGTAAACATTTTACTTGATTTAATTCTGTCGTCGCTACGTGGACAATAATCAGATATTTAAATCGTTTGATTTTGCAATTAAAGTTTGTTTGCAATTATTATGTACAACAAGACCTGCTTCTTTTAAACAAATACGGTACAATTGTATTACTTAAACATTTTATTATTACTGCTACTGTTGTATTTAATTATGTATTAGATATATGTACAACAAGACCTTTTTTTTCTTAATAAATACTGTTTAAACTAAAACAACTAATCGTTTGTTATCTATTCACATCCCAACCCAAATCCTACCACCAGATTTATCTCGTCTAAAACAAAAGGCCCAAGTCATTATATGACTGTGGATCTAGGGGAAAAGGTCCTAAATCGGCGAAAGAATTTTACTCGGGTCCGAAATCACCTCACCTTTTTATTGGGTCCGAAGTTACTTCCATGTGGTCCGAAATCACTTTCAAGGGGTCCGAAGTCACTTGGTCCGAAGTCTCCAAAATGGGCCGAAGTCACCAAAAATGGGCCGAAGTCACTTGGTCCGAAGTTGCATAGGTCCGAAGTCACCAGATCCCAAAATTTATAAGCCATTTTTTCAATAAATATTGTTTAAAGAAAAAAAACTCTGTTAATTTTGCAATTATTCTTTGAAAGGTGCCACTGGCACTTAACAATGAATAATTGCAAAAATATTAGCAAATATATTACAAGAATTAAAATTTATAAGAAATAATTTTATTAAGAAACAAATCAAAACTTGTGATATATTATGTTCCATTAAAATCCTATAATTTTGCAATAATTCATTGTACGTCACCAGAGGCACATAACAATGAATAATTATTAGCAAATAGATTACAGAATTAATTATATTAAGAAACGCACCAAAACTTATAGAATATTAATTAAATTTGATAAAAAATCTTATAATTTTGCCAGTATTCATTGAAACACACAACCTTGCTTAACCATAAGTAATTGTAAAATTATAAAAAAAAAATTAAGAGAAATTGTTATAATTGGCAAAGTATAAAATTAGTGCAAATACATAAGAAATTATGCCAAGGTACGTGTTTTGAAAAATGTGCTATGTTGGACATTTAAAAAATGCCATGCTAACCAGTATTTCATACGACATAAATATTATTAGAGTAGAGGGGCTAACAAAAATGCTGGGAATTGTTGGGAAATATGGGAGCAAATGGAGACTCGAACGCAATGAAAGCAAGAGCAAAGTTATACCTGTGGGCCGCAATAATAATAATAATAATAACTCTTTGGCCAGCCGCTGATTTGTCGCAGTCCTCATAAGAGAAGGCCATCATTCCCCCTGCACCCCACCCCCTCTTCCCCTCCTCTCCTCCCAGCATTCAGATATAAACTGCTTAATAGTGTCCCTCACTTCCTCTTTTTCAATTTCTTCAATAAGCATTCCTACCCTCTCCCTCGTGTCCCCCTTCAGCCATCTATCCTTTGTTTCTTCACCCCACTTCTGCATTATTCTTCCAGTAAATTTTATTCTATGAGGTATATACTGTGGGCATTCCAAGAGAAAATGTTCCAGGGTCTCCACCACTCCAGAGTGGCACATTTGGCATCCCTTTTCCCCATCTCTCCCAATTTTTCCCCGAAGCTCCAGTGATCTTGATCTCAGTTTGAACAGCAGTGACCCTCCAAAGGTGCCATCTAGGTACTTCTCAAAAGCTGGCTTTTCTTTATATTGTAACCCCTGCAGTGATCTTTTCACGCTAACCCCTGCTCGCCAGTTTCGATTGCAATCTTCCATGACTCTCTCTTTGACAAACCTTTTGCCTTCTTTCATTCCTACTTCTATGTTTGTGACCTCTATAGAGTAATTGTCCATTAGTTCCCTCACATGTTTTGACCACCCCGTTTCTATATTAGAATTCCAAATGGTATCGAGCATCAATTTGCACCACCGGTTGTCAGGCAGGTTTCTCAAGTAGTTAAAGTAACACAGTTTTCCCAAATCTACCCTGTCCTTGATTTTCATCCACCCAAGCTCCCCCCTTACTGCTTCCAAAGCTGCAGCATTACTCGACCCTGTTATCCATCTGCCGGCATCATTCTGAGTACTTTCCAACTTCTTAATAACGGTTTGGTTTAATGGAATCACGTCCGTGCCATACGTTATACTTGGTAAACCCACCCTCTCCCACAGTGTTTTCCCCACAAAGACCTTATTGAAACTATTTTTCCCTAAAAGTTTTAGTTGGTTCAGAATTCTTTTCCCCTTCAGAATCAGTTTGGCTGAGTAATTTCGGTACACCCCTCTTCCCGTTATATTTATGCTTACCCCTAGATACTCATACTCTCCCGTTTCTCCTACAGTGATTTGTTTGCTTTCCCCTTCGGGGATTGAGAATTCCCCCACTCTCCATCTCTTCGTCATATCCACCTTGCGTCCAACGGGTATTACCTTGCTTTTATTTTCATTTAGCTCGAGCCGCCAAGTGTTCCCATATCTACCAACAATTTCCAGCAGTTTCTCTAGCCCCTGTTCAGTTCTAGACATTAACACCATGTCGTCCGCAAAGAATAAGCCTGGTATCTTTATGTCTCCAACATTTACCCCCTCCGCACTCTGAATTAATTCGTCCCCTAAATCTTTAACATACAATGCAAACAAAATCGGTGAAAAGATACACCCCTGCTTGAGGCCTATATCCATAGGGACTCGTTTTGTAGTGATACTCCCTAGACTGAGTTGGCTTTGCACATCTGTATACAGTGCTTTCATGATTCCCACAAAGTCACCCCCCAGTCCGATGCCCTCGAGCTTTCGCCACATACCTTCCCTCCACACTCGGTCGTACGCTTTTTTCACATCTAGAAATGCCAGAAACATCTTTTTCTTGTCAGCCTTTGTTGATTCTATCAGTTGGGTGAGTGTAAATAGGTGATCAGTGACTCTTCGTCCTTTCCTGAAACCATTTTGAATTTCTCCTAAAAAACCTTTCTCTTCAATAACTTCCTCTAGTCTACCGTATATGACCTTACAGAATACTTTTCCGATGTTACTACTAACTGATATCCCCCTATAGTTATCTAGAACTTCCTTATCCCCCTTTTTGTGTATGAACGACACCTTACTTTCCCTCCACTCTCTGGGGACCTCTTGCTTTCGCAGAGCCAGGTTGAAAAGGTTTGTCAGGACTTCAATAAGTGCCTCCCCTCCATTTTTGAGGAATTCGTTCGGAATTTCATCAGTCCCTCCCGCTTTACCATTTTTTAATTTCGAGACCACGTTCCGCACTTCTTCTGCCGTTATTTCGCTACATACACGATTGGATAGGTTCTCCTCCACCGGTGTATTTCTTTTTGGTGGGGACCCACTGCCCCATCGCCTATCGTTTATCTTTTCCCAGTGCTTGACTAACTCTAAAGCGATACGGCCTTTATCTTCCGTACTTTCCCCATCCACTTTGATACTCTGCACACTACTTTTCCCCTGTTTATTTACCCAGTTCCAAAATACGTTTGAGCTCGAACCCCCCGTTTTCTTTATTGTTCTGGCAAGACTGCAATTGCGCTCCTTCCTATTATTATTCTTTATCTCATTCACCTTTCTCCGTGCCAGTTCATATTCTCCTTTCATTAGTCTCGTGTCATTGTTATCCACCCCTTTAAGCTTCCTACTTCTTCTGTAAGCAGCGCATTTTACCTTCCTTTCTTTTATAGCCTTTTTCAGTCCCTCGTTAACCCTGTATCCAAGCTCTCTCGTTGTGGACCCCACTCGAAGGTGGAGAGTGGGTGAGTTCTGCATTCCGGAAGGGAGCAGCAAACTTCTCAGTGTAGGAGAGACAGGTGAATACGAGTATTTGGGGGTAAATATAAACATTACAGGAAGAGGCATCTACCGAAACCACACAAATAAATTGATTCTGAAGGGGAAGCGAATCCTTAACCAAATGAAACTTATAGGGAGAAACAGTTTCAATAAGGTTTTCGTGGGGAAAACCATTTGGGAAATGGTGGGGCTGCCAAGTATAACATACGGTACGGAAGTGGTACCCCTAAACCAGACGGCCGTAAAGAGCTTGGAAATCCTGCAGAACGATGCAGGCCGATGGATAACGGGGTCGAGTAATGCCGCAGCGCTAGAAGCAATCAGGGGTGAGCTTGGGTGGATGAGGATCAAGGACAGGATAGACCTCTTGAAACTCGGTTATCTTAATTATTTGGTAAATCTCCCCGACAGCCGATGGTGTAAAGTAATGTTCCTGAGAATTTTCAACTCAAATATCAAAACGGGGTTGATGGTCCAAGTGAGGGAGCTATGCATCATATATCTAGATGATCTGATTATTTTTTTCTGACAGCCTGGAGCAGCACTTGGGACGTTTAGTTCTTGTATTGACAAGACTACGGGAATGTAACTTGAAACTGGCAGCAGAAAAATGTTTTTTTTCTTAAAAAGCGAGTGAAATTTTTAGGACATATAGTTAGTGAAAATGGCATTGAGACGGATCCCAAAAAGATTAAGAAGGTAAAGGATTGGCCAGTTTCTTCCAATGCAAATGAACTTAGATCTTTTTTAGCATTTGCTGGTTACTATAGATGCTTTGTAAAGGATTTTTCCAAGATTGTAAGACAACTGAATGATTTGCTCCCCCCCAACAACCCAAAAGAAGAACCGAAAAAGTTCAGGAAAACAATGGAAATGGACAGAAGTTGAGCAGGAAACTTTCCGTAACTTAAAGGAAATACTTACCAGCCCTCCCATATTAGCTTACCCTGATTTCACCAAGCCTTTTGAATTGCACATTGATGCTAGTATTGTTGGACTTGGTGCTGTATTATACCAACAGCATGAATCAAAGAAAAGGGTGATTGCTTATGCAAGCAGGAGCTTGTCCAAATCAGAAAAGAATTATCCTGTGTTCAAACTGGAGTTTTTATGTTTGAAATCGGCTGTGACCGATAAGTTTAGTGACTATTTAATTGGAAACCATTTTAATGTATACACAGACAACAATCCTCTAACACATGTGCTGACTACTGCTAAACTGGAAGCAATGGGGCAGCGATGGGTATCGGCATTAGCTGCATATAATTTTGACATTTTCTATAGAGCAGGTTTTAGAAATGCTGATGCAGACGGAATGTGAAGATATCCATATCATAAAATTAAAGACAAGGACAATGACTTAATCAGGATTGACAACAACACAGTAAAAGTCATATGTAGTGTGACTCATGTAACTCAGTACATAGACATCTTACCGTCGGCATCCATTAATATTGTGGATGCAACCGAAACATCAACAGAATTGGCTCAAGTGGAACTTAGAGAGATAAGGAAGGCTCAAAGAGAAGATAATACCATAGGAAAGTGGTTAAGAGCCAAAATTGATAAAAAGACTTCCTAAGGGATACTATGATAAGGAAGATAACACTATGAAGAATAACTTCAAACACTTTAAAATTATTAGAGGTACCTTATATAAAGAAGTGAAAGACAATGAAGAGAATATATTGCAGTTAGTACTGCCATCTATATATAGAAAGACAGCTCTAATGGCCTCCACAATGAAATTGGACACCCAGGAAGAGACAGAACATTGTCTTTATTAAGAGAACGCTTTTTCTGGCCAGGTATGACAGTGGATTGCGAGCATTGGATAAAGAAATGTGACCGCTGTTTAAGACGAAAATCAGATGTAAACATCCGTGCCCCACTGGTTAACGTTGAAACCACTTATCCACTGGAGATTGTCTGTATGGATTACTTGACATTGGAACCAAGCAGAGGTGTTGGAAATGTGTTGGTCATTACAGATCACTTTACAAAACTAGCATTGGCAATACCAACAAGAAATCAAACAGCAAAAACAACAGCTGAGGCATTGTATGAAAATTTCATCTTGCATTGTGGTATACCATCACGAATCCATTCTGATCAGGGGAGAAATTTTGAATCGTGTATCATAAAAGAACTATGTGAATTATTTGGTATTGATAAATCCAGAACTACACCTTTTCATCCTAGTGGTAATGGAACGCCAGAGAGATTTAACCATAGTCTGTTAAGTTTGCTTGGAACTTTGGAACCAGATAAAAAGCTTGACTGGAAAAAGTACATTGCTCCACTTGTTTATGCTTATAACAGTACTTATAAGCATGAAACCACAAAGTATTCCCCTTTTGAGTTGATGTTTGGTCGCAAGCCCAAACTACCAGTGGATAGGACATTTGACACTGGTACTGATAACAGAGTTAATTTTAGCACTGAAGAATATATTCAACAGCTTAAAAAAAGAATAAAATTTGCCAGAGATGCTGTAGAGTCACATATCCGTAAAGCTGGAGCTAAACAGAAGGGGTATTATGATAAAAAGGCAAAAGCTTCCAGGATAAGTGTTGGTGATAGAGTGTTAGTGAAGATTTTAATACATGAAGGCAAACACAAGATAGCAGACAAATAGGAAGAACAGGAATCAAATGTCATTGAACAACCTAATTTGGATATACCAGTTTTCAAGATTAGATCACCAGACGGTAGAGAGAGGACTCTACATCATAACCACCTACTTTTACTTGGTCCAGGGAGGCCAGATGATATATTACAAATCAAACTGGTTCCTAAGCCTAGGAAAGTACATAGTAAACCTACTCCTAAGCCAAGGGTCAGGTTGAACAAGCAAACAGAAATATTTGCACAGGGAAATAAAAATGAAGCAAGTGTTGAAAAGAGTGACATTGCAGATGTTTCAGACTCAGATGAAGAGTATGTCACACTGGCATATATCAGTGGAGATGACCACAAATCTGATGAAGAAAAATCAAATAAAATAACAGAGGTCATAGAACCAGTTATAGAGATAACTGAAATGAGTGGTGGTAATAATGCTGGTGATGAACAAGCAAGGGGAACTGATGAAAGAATTGTTGAACAAATAACAGGCAGGGAACAGAACACTGGTCAAAGTGACTTGACAGATGAAAAACTGACGCAACCTACCACAGCTCCAAGAAAGTCAGAGCGTGTGAAAAGACGTCCAAAATACCTGGAGGCCTATCATTGTAGTGAAATCACTTCCAGACCACTAGATCAGAAGACAGATGCTCTTAATAAATTATTAAATTCTGGTGTACTGTACGGAGTATCCACAGACATGGCCAATAGGATTTGGGAAGCAGCCATGAAGTAATTTTATAAGTTTTCATTGGACTTTTTGTATGTACTTCATAAAAGTTGTCAACAAATAAAAATGCACACCATACAGAGGTGAAATAATCACTATCAATATTGTCAACTTTATTCCTTATCTCAGACTGGCATGGACTTGACACCAGGATAAAACTGAGCAACAGGATAGGTTGATGATATTGACTCCGTGTTTCACCAGACTGCATTTTTTTTACTTTTTGTGTTTCTTGTAAAACTATAGACTGTTGTTGGAGTTCGTGGAGATGATACATGTAAATACATAAGTTTAGCATAATTGTGTAGTAACACAATTTCAGAGAAGGTGAGCAAAGGTATAAGATATTGTTCCGCTTAAAATTGCTGCACAGATATTTTTAAGTGGATATTGTTTGACATTGATATTTTTAATCATTTGCTTATTTGCTAATTGCTCAATATTATATATTAAATATCCTGAAAACATTTTTTTCTCAGATTCACCCAGAAGTACAAAACACTAATCAATTTTTTTTAATTGAAGTTTTATTTTGAGATTTCAGGTTGAAGGACATACAGAATAAAAACTGATAGACTCTTTCATTTTTCAGATTCATGTGAATACTGATTTTCTTTGTATTCAAGAGGAGATGATGGTTTAGTTTCCATTCACATTATTGTTTCTGATTCACTTTCAGGAATACAACCATACTGGTATGTGTATAGACATCATGTGGCATGTTTTTTTCTGATTTAGGTTCAGGAAGAGAACCATACATGTATCAATGAACAATGTGAAGGAATTGGGTTGCTCATGTGAGTTGGATGTGAAGTGGTTACCAATAGTAGCTAACTGGCACATGACTAATGTACTTTGTACTTCAGATTTTTTTTGCTTTATATAATGTTCTTTGCAGGTTATAAAATGCTGAGACATCATTTTCCAAACAGGAGGAGCATGTAGCAGATGAGATTTTATATTTAATTTAAAAATCATTATATAGCTGTATTTATTTTCGTCAGCTCAGCCCCTCTTTTAGTATCTGGAAATTAGTTGTGGTTTGTGAAGGACTTTGTGGATTGTCGTAACAGGCTTTTGTATTTATGGCGGGTATCGGAGATCACGTGACAAGAAAGGTTGAATGGGTTGTTGTTTTCCATGTCTTTAGAAAATCCAATGTATTTATGTAATTTGCCATTTCTTAAATCTTCGGTACTTTGATCATCTTTTTTGGTTAGTATATATTACGCTTGATCTATTTATTTCGAATTGTGTTTCATTTATTTATTTTGAATTCAGTGTCGATTTGTGGAATTTTCATTGTTTTGATAACGCTGTTTTCTCCTGTCATACTTTCGTTTCAAACTACTGACTGACAAATCGACTTGACTAAATTGAATTCACATACTGCAATGCATGAATGGTTATGGGTATTGTTTTTACAGCTAACTTGCACAGCACAGAGAGAATGGTGATGGAAGTGGTGTAACATCGTCTGGGAGAGCAGAGTTTGAACGGGACTCAGATCCACAATCTGGTAAGATATTATGTTCATTGGAGTAAGTTGTGTTTGTATATATAATTTAGGGGGGTACAGTATTGATGTGCGTTGTTATTTTGTTTTTAATTTAATGAAGAAGGAATTATTCAAGTTAAAGGGGATTTTGAGTATTTTGGAGAAAGTGTTAACCTTTTATCTCTGTCATCACTAACTTGGTTCAAGCCTTGCTTGTGTCTGGCTAAAACACCAGACACAGGTGAAACTTGAACCCAGTTCGTCGATGTATACATGGTATCTGCACATCAACACTTGGAAAGCCTTTGGATGTTCATACTGATCACTCACATTGTTGTATTTATTATGATTAGAAAGTAAACATTCTGTTATCTAGTGTGTTTATGGCATGTTGATTTGAACAGAAATTTGATGAATGGTGTTATAATATCATTATTATGCTGGTAATACTACCTTATTTACAGCTGAAATGAATGTTTACAATTTGTACAATGGTGTATTATTTTTGTATTTCACAGTTCCTTCTCATTACTGTTATTCAATAAATCATTGAAGTAAAATGCTGAGTTAGTTGTGGCACAGTCCTGGAGGACATTACCATGTTTCCACGTGATGCCCAAACTTAGGCCTGGTTCATGATAGAGTATGGAGGGAGGGTATGTGGCGCAAGCTGGAGGCTCTGGGCTTGGGGGACGATTTTTTGGGGATTATGAAAGCATTATTTAAAGATGTACAGAGTGAACTTAGCCTGGGAAACATTACAACAAAATGTATGCCTATGGAGATAGGCCTAAAACAGGGGTGTATCCTTTCGCCAATTCTTTTTGCTCAATACAAGATAGTAGGAAAACATAGAATGTTGCTTCCATGCTGCCGTAAAAAAGGCAATGAACATCTTTTTCTTTTTTGCTTTCACGGATTCTATTGCTTGGGATAGCATGAAAAGATGGTCAGTGACTCTCCTTCCCTTCCTGAAGCCTTTCTGGATTTCTCCCAAAAAAACCCTTCTCTTCGATCACCTCCTCTAATCTCCCATACAGGACTTTACAAAAGACTTTTCCAATGTTACTGCTGACAGAGATCCCTCGATAGTTATCCAAGACGTCTTTTTCCCCCTTTTTGTGAATAAATGTCATTTTATTTTCCTTCCACTCCTTTGGGACCTCTTGTTTTTCTATGGCTAAATTGAATAGGGCAGTTATAGGCTTTCCAAGAGTTCATCTTCCCCTTTTTTGAGGAACTCGTTAGGAGTTTCGTCCACCCCTCCCGCTTTTCCATTCCTTAATTTCGAGATCACCCTTCGCACCTCCTCAGTTTTGATTTCCCTGCACACGAAGTTCGATAGATTTTCCTCGACCTGGTTCGGACACTCTGGTGGGTTCCCCATGCCCCATCGCTTATCGTTTACCTTTTCCCAGTGCTTGACTAGTTCTAATGCGATTTGATCTCGCTCTTCTGTAACTCTGCCATCTACTTTAATGCTCTGTGGGTTATTCCCTTTGTTACGTTTGTTCACCCATTTCCAAAATACGCTCGAACTCGACCCTCCTGTCGTTCTTATTGTCCTAATAAGACTGCTATTTCGCACTCTCCGGTTGTCATCTTTAATCTTGTTTACTTTATTTCGTAACAATAGACTCCAAGAAGGAAACAGATGAGAGCTCTTATACAATATCAAAGAGTAAATATCAGTAGGGTTAAAAAAAGTGACTGAAAAGTTTTAAAAGGTAAATTTGGAAAAAATAACATTGATCAAATTTTGAAGCAAGACTCTGTTTCTACCAGAAAATCTGCAAACACTTCTTTTCTCAGGTAAAAATGTCAAAACGACACAAGAAGGGTTACTGGTGGAGAGATGAAGACAAAATTAATAGCTCTGGAGATGTATTATTATGTTGATACACTGGAAGACAAGTCATCAAATATATCATTCAGCTCTTTGCCATTATCTGCATACATGAAAATGTCAAATTCCAAAATTTTGACCTATAAAAACCTAAAACAAGTCCAAAAAAATCTAAACACAACAGGACAATTATCAAAGTCATGTATCTTTAAAAAAAAATATTTTAACAGTAGATTAAAATGTTTATTTTAGCATTTACAATTTATATTTAGTAAGATAATAATTTGTGTTACAATTTATTTATTATTTTCCAATCAAATGCCATGGAATGCCGGCTTATTCGCCCCCTTGGCTCATTCGCCCCTTAGCTCATACGACCCCTGGCTTATTCAACCCCCGGCTCATTCGACCCCCATGTTTTTTTAACTGAAAGCAATGACGGTAGTAATAATAATAATAACTCTTTGGCCAGCCGCTGATTTGTCGCGGTCCTCATAAGAGAAGGCCATCATTCCCCCTGCACCCCACCCCCTCTTCCCCTCCTCTCCTCCCAGCATTCAGATATAAACTGCTTAATAGTGTCCCTCACTTCCTCTTTTTCAATTTCTTCAATAAGCATTCCTACCCTCTCCCTCGTGTCCCCCTTCAGCCATCTATCCTTTGTTTCTTCACCCCACTTCTGCATTATTCTTCCAGTAAATTTTATTCTATGAGGTATATACTGTGGGCATTCCAAGAGAAAATGTTCCAGGGTCTCCACTACTCCAGAATGGCACATTTGGCATCCCTTTTCCCCATCTCTCCCAATTTTTCCCCGAAGCTCCAGTGATCTTGATCTCAGTTTGAACAGCAGTGACCCTCCAAAGGTGCCATCTAGGTACTTCTCAAAAGCTGGCTTTTCTTTATATTGTAACCCCTGCAGTGATCTTTTCACGCTAACCCCTGCTCGCCAGTTTCGATTGCAATCTTCCATGACTCTCTCTTTGACAAACCTTTTGCCTTCTTTCATTCCTACTTCTATGTTTGTGACCTCTATAGAGTAATTGTCCATTAGTTCCCTCACATGTTTTGACCACCCCGTTTCTATATTAGAATTCCAAATGGTATCGAGCATCAATTTGCACCACCGGTTGTCAGGCAGGTTTCTCAAGTAGTTAAAGTAACACAGTTTTCCCAAATCTACCCTGTCCTTGATTTTCATCCACCCAAGCTCCCCCCTTACTGCTTCCAAAGCTGCAGCATTACTCGACCCTGTTATCCATCTGCCGGCATCATTCTGAGTACTTTCCAACTTCTTAATAACGGTTTGGTTTAATGGAATCACGTCCGTGCCATACGTTATACTTGGTAAACCCACCCTCTCCCACAGTGTTTTCCCAACAAAGACCTTGTTGAAACTATTTTTCCCTAAAAGTTTTAGTTGGTTCAGAATTCTTTTCCCCTTCAGAATCAGTTTGGCTGAGTAATTTCTGTACACCCCTCTTCCCGTTATATTTATGCTTACCCCTAGATACTCATACTCTCCCGTTTCTCCTACAGTGATTTGTTTGCTTCCCCCTTCGGGGATTGAGAACTCCCCCACTCTCCATCTCTTCGTCATATCTACCTTGCGTCCAACGGGTATTACCTTGCTTTTATTTTCATTTAGTTCGAGCCGCCAAGTGTTCCCATATCTACCAACAATTTCCAGCAGTTTCTCTAGCCCCTGTTCAGTTCTAGACATTAACACCATGTCGTCCGCAAAGAATAAGCCTGGTATCTTTATGTCTCCAACATTTACCCCCTCCGCACTCTGAATTAGTTCGTCCCCTAAATCTTTAACATACAATGCAAGCAAAATCGGTGAAAAGATACACCCCTGCTTGAGGCCTATATCCATAGGGACTCGTTTTGTAGTAATACTCCCTAGACTGAGTTGGCTTTGCACATCTGTATACAGTGCTTTCATGATTCCAACAAAGTCACCCCCCAGTCCGATGCCCTCGAGCTTTCGCCACATACCTTCCCTCCACACTCGGTCGTACGCTTTTTTCACATCTAGAAATGCCAGAAACATCTTTTTCTTTTCAGCCTTTGTTGATTCTATCAGTTGGGTGAGTGTAAATAGGTGATCAGTGACTCTTCGTCCTTTCCTGAAACCATTTTGAATTTCTCCTAAAAAACCTTTCTCTTCAATAACTTCCTCTAGTCTACCGTATAGGACCTTACAGAATACTTTTCCGATGTTACTACTAACTGATATCCCCCTATAGTTATCTAGAACTTCCTTATCCCCCTTTTTGTGTATGAACGATACCTTACTTTCCCTCCACTCTCTGGGGACCTCTTGCTTTCGCAGAGCCAGGTTGAAAAGGTTTGTCAGGACTTCAATAAGTGCCTCCCCTCCATTTTTGAGGAATTCGTTCGGAATTTCATCAGTCCCTCCCGCTTTACCATTTTTTAATTTCGAGACCACGTTCCGCACTTCTTCTGCCGTTATTTCGCTACATACACGATTGGATAGGTTCTCCTCCACCAGTGTATTTCTTTTTGGTGGGGACCCACTGCCCCATCGCCTATCGTTTATCTTTTCCCAGTGCTTGACTAACTCTGAAGCGATACGGCCTTTATCTTCTGTACTTTCCCCATCCACTTTGATACTCTGTACACTACTTTTTCCCCGTTTATTTACCCAGTTCCAAAATACGTTTGAGCTCGAACCCCCCGTTTTCTTTATTGTTCTGGCAAGACTGCAATTGCGCTCCTTCCTATTATTATTCTTTATCTCATTCACCTTTTTCCGTGCCATTTCATATTCTCCTTTCATTAGCCTCGTGTCATTGTTATCCACCCCTTTAAGCTTCCTACTTCTTCTGTACGCAGCGCATTTTACCTTCCTTTCTTTTATAGCCTTTTTCAGTCCCTCGTTAACCCTGTATCCAAGCTCTCTCGTTGGGACCCTCACCCTTCCTATACACTCCTTCCCTGCCTCTGTTAGGCTATTTACTATGCCATCTGAAATACTCTGGACATTTGCATCCCTAGGTATACAATCAAGATTTGGTAGTGTCGTATGAATTGAAAACAAGGGGTAGAATTTTAATACTCAGTCCACCCTCATGTTTTCAGCTGAATGCCATTAACGCTTTCCAATTGGAAACACGAGTGGGGAATTATTGTTAAGGAGTTGGATAAAACATACTGGATAGAAAAAAATGAACAACTCTCAAATTTAACAAAAGTTTATTAAACATTGATAATAGAACTGTGTATACAATAAAATTTATAAATAGCAAAAATCATACAGTGCATCATGCGAAATGAAACATTGATAATTATAGCACTTTTACTGGGTACATGACATAAATAGTTACATTTAAATAAACATTTCACATGAAGTGTTAATCAATAGCACTTATCAAGTATACAATATATCACACGAAATAAAACAATCATAATCATAGAGCCGTGTACAGGACATAAATACATTTAACCTTTTACCTAACACAGCTTTTTGAAAAAAAAAAACTATAAATTTTTTCTATTTTTCATAATTTTCAACATTCTCATTTTTAACATTCTCAAAATCATAAAAATATGGGCATCACTAGAATCGGCTGGTCGAGCCGATTCTAAGGATATCCATATTTGTATGGCTTTATTGAGACGTTCTGCCGCTTAGCCTGTTGGGTAAAGGGTTAAATAAACATTTTTTCACTGATAATGATAATATATATATTGACTTGACATTGTTTTCTTGGCGGTGCCTTGATTTACTTTAGTTAAATCAAAAAACTGCTCACCGTTGTTTTCATTATTCTTGAGTAGGACCGTTTCTTGTTTGCCGAAAACCGTGAAGTTGTTTTTACAACTCTTGTGCCTCATGTGCAAGTACAAATGATTCTTTGAAATTGACAAGACTTAACCGATTACTAATCATGTTGTTATCACAACACAGTATCAACTCATAGCAAACAGACTCGATTGTTAAGTCTAATTTTTAATAAAGTTCAAAATTAATAGAAGGGTGTCTAAGCATCAAAATTCCACCCTTTGTTTTCAATTCATGCGACACTGCCGTCATTGCTTTCAGTTAAAAAAACATGGGTGTCGAATAAGCCGGAGGGTCGAATAAGCCAGGGGGTGAATGAGCCGGGGGTCGAATAAGTCAGGGGGCGAATGAGCCACGGGGCGAATAAGCCGTATACCATGTCATGCTAGTTACAAGAATAAAACATTCCGGTAACGGCACATGAAACAGTGGTTGGAACACAAAGCTCTGAGAAGTGTCTCTCAACATTTCTGATTAAAATTCATGTAATTTTTACTGGTTTGAAATTAAGGCCGAAAAACAGCCCCCCCGCCCCCTCTCTATACTGAAATCCTCATGTATCAATTTCAG
Source organism: Pictodentalium vernedei (assembly GCA_031216915.1). NCBI lineage: Eukaryota > Metazoa > Mollusca > Scaphopoda > Dentaliida > Dentaliidae > Pictodentalium > Pictodentalium vernedei. Next base: position 428,754,140 of record CM062293.1, read on the forward strand.
TATAGAGAGGGGGGGGGGGGTCTGTTTTTCGGGAGGTAGCAGCAAACGTTTTAGTGCAGGAGAGACATGATGTGACTACGAGTATCTGGGAGTAAATATAAACATCACGGGAAGAGGCATCTACCAAAACCACACAAATAAATTGATTCTGAAGAGGAAGGGAATCCTTAACCCTTTACCCAACGAATCGCCGCATCCACCCTCGTAATATGCAAATTCAGCAGCTGAAAAAATATTATTTTTCGAAAAATGTCAACAAAACCATATCATGTGACCCCTCTTTGGAACGAGCTCATTCCAACGAGGGGTCACATGATATAGTTTTGTTAAATTTCTTGAAAAATTTGAAAAAATGATATTTAAAATAATAAATTTTGATATCGTCTGCATTGGGTAAAGGGTTAACCAAATGAAACTTATTGGGAGAAACAGTTTCAATAAGGTTTTCGAGAAGAAACAGCTACAGTTACTAAACTGAATTCTTGTTTCATTGTTTGTACATTTCCTGGGTGACTAGGTGATTTGTAGATACATGTATTACTGGGAGGTTTTTTTGAGAAACTCTTATCTAATTTGACTGGGTTATTTTTTGTTTGAACTTAAAAATCATTTTTCAGGACCGGAGAGTGATATATAACAGAAATGTGGTCTACTGTGAAGTTTGAGAAAGTTAAAACCCCCATACTTTATCATGTTAACCTTTTACCAAACGAATACACCCAAACCGTCCTCTGGCCGAACCGTCCTCTAGCAATTTAGAGCAGAAGATGACAGTATAATTATTTTTCGGAAAAATCTCCTCAAAGTCTTTTTGGGGGGTACCACAGCTTATGACCTCTCTCTAGTCTCTCACTGCAAAAGGCATGTAAAGCTTGTTCCATTTAGGGGCATAAGGTTTGTTTTGTTTTGTTTTTTGAGAAAAAAAGTAATAAAATTTGAATGGAGATTTCCTTATATAATAACACAGGAAGATTTGACTTATTCGTGAGATAAAAGCTTGCAAAAGGAATTCTAGGAACACAAGTCTACAATATATGATATGAAATGATGACAGAATGAAGTTAAAAAAAATGTGTGGTTTGGGACAAATGAAGACACTGGAACAGTTTCTTGGAAGGGGCTCTCATTTTCCATCATTGAAACTGAACAATATAATTCTTGGGAGGAAATGGAGACTTGAGACAGGAGGCTTAGTTGGATGAGGGGATGAACAGTCATAACTGTAAATGGAAGGGAAAGTGCAAAAATTTTAGACAAAATTAGTGTCTGAATTGTTGAGGATCATGAGGGACAATCATGGATGAATGAGTCAGGTGCTGTAGGTTTTGCTCATCTGAGAATCATTATGGATCAACAACTGTGCAAAACATATTCATCTGTGTGGTATTAGGTTTCTTTCTGTCAAAATCTTCAGCATAGGCCACTCACAGCAGTGGAAGGTGGTGTGTGCTCTTTTGAGTTCATTTCATATGAACATGACTTATCCACCATGTTAATGGCATGTTACAGTGCGAGATACTGAAAATATTGCAAAATCTCAAAGAGATAATCTCAGGAAAGTTTATGCAAACAAAGTTTTTATTATTTTTGATTGAACTAACCCAAGTTAGTCACAGGTGGTATTCAGCTCTTGGGAATCAATATTTTAAATTTCTCTATATCAGGTTTGTCCTATGAGATTGAAACTAATTTCTGAGTAGTTGAACCTATTTGATTCATATCCTTTTTCTTGAACAGCTGCAGGTCGAGGAAAACCTATCGAGCTTCGTGTGCAGCGAAATTAAAACGGAGGAGGTGCGAAAGGTGATATCAAAATTAAGGGATGGAAAAGCGGGAGGAGTGGATGAAATTCCTAACGAGTTCATCAAAAAAGGGGGAGAGGAACTCGTGGAAAGCCTAACTGCCCTATTCAATCTAGCCATAGAAAATCAAGAGGTCCTAAATGAGTGGAGAGAAAGTAAAGTGACATTTATTCACAAAAAGGGGGAAAAGACGTTTTGGATAACTATCGAGGGATCTCTGTCAGTAGCAACATTGGAAAGGTTTTCTGTAAAGTCCTGCATGGGAGACTAGAGGAGGTGATTGAGGAGAAGGTTTTTTGGGGAGAAATCCAGAATGGCTTTAGGAAGGGAAGGAGAGTTACTGACCATCTTTTCACACTATCCCAAATGATAGAATCCGCGAAAGCAAAAAAGAAAAGGATGTTTATGGCCTTTTTGGATATCAAAAAGGCATACGATAGAGTATGGAGGGAAGGTATGTGGCGCAAGCTGGAGGCTATGGGCTTAGGAGGCGAGTTTGTTGGAATTATGAAAGCATTATATAAAGATATACAGAGTGAACTTAGCCTGGGAAACATTACAACGAACGTGTGCCTATGGAGATAGGCCTAAAACAGGGGTGTATCCTTTCGCCGATCCTGTTTGCATCGTACATCAAAGGTTTAGGTGATGAACTCCTGCATAGCGACGAGGGGGTAGCAGTTTGGCACTTGAAGATCCAGGGCTATTTTTTGCAGACGATATGGTTCTAGTGTCAGAAAGCGAAGAGGGGCTAACGAAAATGCTGGGAATTGTTGGGAAATATGGGAGCAAATGGAGACTCGAACTTAATGAAAGCAAGAGCAAAGTTATACCTGTGGGCCGCAAAGTGGACCCCACTCGAAGGTGGAGAGTGGGTTAGTTCAGCATTCCGGAAGGGAGCAGCAAACTTCTCAGTGTTTGAGAGACAGGTGATTACGAGTAGTTGGGGGTAAATACAAACATTACAGGAAGAGGCATCTACCGGAATCACACAAATAAATTGATTCTGAAGGGGAAGCGAATCCTTAACCAAATGAAACTTATAGGGAGAAACAGTTTCAATAAAGTTTTCGTGGGGAAAACCATTTGGGAAATGGTGGGGCTGCCAAGTATAATATACGGTACTGAAGTGGTACCCCTAAACCAGACGGCCGTAAAGAGCTTGGAAATCCTGCAGAACGATGCAGGCCGATGGATAACGGGGTCGAGTAATGCCGCAGCGCTAGAAGCAATCAGGGGTGAGCTTGGGTGGATGAGGATCAAGGACAGGATAGACCTGTTGAAACTCGGTTATCTTAATTATTTGGTAAATCTCCCCGACAGCCGATGGTGTAAAGTAATGTTCCTGAGAATTTTCAACTCAAATATCAAAACGGGGTTGATGGTCCAAGTGAGGGAGCTAGTAGAGAACTACTCATTGGAGATCTCGGACCTGGACGTTGGGGCAAACCAGGGTAAAAGAAATCGCCAGAGAAAGGGTCATGGCGGATTGTAACCGTAATTGGCGAGAGGGAGTCAAATCAAAGAGGTCTTTGGGTGGCCTGCGTGATAAAGAGAAGCCAGGTTTTGAAGAGTACTTTGATGGCACCTTTGGGGGGTCACTGTTGTTCAAGCTGAGGTCGCGATCCCTGGAGCTGAGGGGAAAAATTGGGAAAGACGGTGAAAGGGAGTGCCAGATGTGTAACTTGGGCATGGTGGAGACCCTGGAACACTTTCTTCTAGAATGCCCAAAGTATCAGCCCAAAAGAATGAGATTCACTGGGAGTATAATGGGGAAGTGGATGGGAGAATGAAGGACATGTTGTTAGGGGGAGACTCAAAGGAGAGGGTTAATATGCTAATCGGAGAGATTGGGAAGAATGGGGCAAGGGATGTCATCAAGCAGTTCGTCTCCGAGTGCTGGGAGAAGAGGAGAAGCGTGGGAATAGGGAGGCTGTTGGGAGTACAAGGGGTAACCATGTCCTTCTCGTACGAGAACCGCGACAAATCAGCGGCTGGCCAAAGTTTTATTATATATATTAGTTATTTTCCATCACATGTTTTGCGATTTCAAACACTGGCGGACGATTTGGGTAAAAATGCAAGCATTCCTAGAATTACCAGTGTACTCAATCCAAAAGAAAAATAAAGTGTCGGTCTCCAAAATTGGAGCGATTTCGAGTCTCAGGACACAAATCTCGAAAGCCAAGTCTATGAACTTAACACATATATACGCCACCTAAACAGACTGAACAACGTCCACTCTCGCGAATTCTCTAGGGACCTAAAAAGATCTAGAATTTACAAAAAAGGCAGCAACAGAAGTAAAGAACAGAAAAAATACCACAATTATAACCTGTATGCAGACGGATTACATCCCCATGGTCTACTAGCCAAAACATGGTACAGAAAAATTAACAACCAACTAAATTTGGACTGTTTTCCTGCTGTGAGTCAGTAAGTGTAATATTTTCTGTGCTAGACTGGCCATCCAAACACAGGACCCAAAACATTAAAGGTATGTGTGCCTATAAATAGTATTTACCCTACAAACACTATCTATCTACCCTATAAACACTATTTACTAATTTTATCTCAGTTTAGACAAATATACAAATATTTACTGTCTTATTTTTCAATATGCTTGATATAATACACAATAGATCCTACAGTTGCGGAACCTGCGATAGAACGGTCAATTGGTCAGCCCGCGGAATTATTTGTGACACCTGCGATCAGTGGTACCATGCCACATGCCAAAGCGTAACTTCCAGTTCTTACAATCTTCTAAGCGACACAAAACTTGATGTAAGCTAGCATTGCAAAGTATGCCAAAATCCAAATTATAGTTCTGTAATTTTCGACCCACTAAGCATAAAAGAGCAATGCTACCTGCCTGAAAACTCAAAATCAACATTATTGTCAGACACACTAAATACATGCAAAAGCCCATGCAAAAGACATCAAACCATTGCATAGCTCAACTCCTGAGAGAAAAAATCTAGATAAAAATAAACCCTTATTAAGAATAATAAATGTGAACTTCAAATCAGTGAAAATGAAGGAAGACAGGAGCCTAAATATGCTTGCCAGCTGCAACCCCGACGTAGTCATTGGTACAGAAACATGGCTAACAAACGACATCAGGTCATCAGAAATATTCCCTCCAGACTACAAAGTCTTTTTATTAAAGACAGAACTGGAAAACACGGTGGTGGGGTACTGCTCGCTATCAAGGCAAGCCTTGAAAGCAAAGAAATACCAGAACTTGACACTGATTCAGGGGGGGGGGGGGGGGGGGGGGTGGGTCTTCCAAAAAATTCCGGACACAAGGCCTAACATATTTTTTTCCACCTTTTGACCACCACCCACCCCACCGACGTGCAAAAAAATATTTTTTTCCTCTGACCACTTGGACACCCACCCCCACCACCTATATTTTTTCTGTGCATCACCACAGTGGGTAATGAAAAATTATTGCACTGAGCTTCCAGTTGTCAATCCTTGCCTTAATTTGAATCCTAATCTGATAACTGTTTTTTTTCACATCTTTATGTTCTGGTGGTTCTAATACCTGATGACAGAACTTTCAGTTGAGCATTTGTAATTCATGCATTTCAATAATATGCCTATATACACTATGGCATAGTGTATACTGGATATTATTGAAGTACATGAATTACAAACGCTGAACTGAAAGTTCTGGCCGCAATGCTCTCATAATAATTATCATTCATGTGTTAAGTTCCGAGATTGAAGAAACAGTTTAAATTTAGTGAAGAAGTTTTAATTTTAATGACCTGACTACAGGCTAAGGTCTAGGCTTGAGGTTTCAGCCAATTGTCATTACTCAAAAGATAGTTGATAGCGTAGGAAAACTGAAAATCTGTCACCTAACACTTTGTAAATCTCACTGTCCGTCCTGGTCTGTCTCCGAAAAAAATGTCAGCATTGATTTCTGCATATAACAGCATATAATGTGAGAATTAGACTATTTTTGTGAACATCAAATAGAGGATTAAAATAATCTTCTTTTGCTGCATAGTATTATGCTCAGCTACTCATCTATATACTCTGGCTCAGTCAGGGTCAGTTTTCATTTCAAATATTAACTGTAACTTTTGTTTCATGTTTTCACGAGATAGCCAGACAAACCCTCTGTGAAAACCCTGGTACTATCACTATGAGCTTGAATTAAGTAAGTGGGGTTTTATAACAAAGATGCACAGTGAGAATTTTCATCAGTTTCAGGTTACAAGAGCTCTACTCAGAGAAACTGGGCATTTAGATTATTTTCCATCAATTTTTTACATTATTTTAGATGTTCTGCTAAACACATTGCTACTCATTGTAGAATCCAAATTGTGCTGTGATGACTCAGCTATGAAAATTATGTTAACCATTCCCAAATTAAAATTCATAAATTTCCACTGATTGTTTTTAGTCAAACTGGAGTACACTATTCTTTAATGCATCTAATTTAATCTATAAAAAAAGAGAACAAATCCCCTAATCAGCCTAGTGGGGCCTTATTCACTAACCCTACCTGACAAACAGGTGCCTGTTAGACTACTAAACAACAATGTAACCTTGTTATGTGAAAATAATTTTTAAAAAAAAACCACCAGGAAAAAAATTGCAACTCCAGGAAAAAAGGTGTTTTGGCCCCCATCCGACCACCCACCCACCCCGGCCTTGTGTCCAGAATTTTTTGGAAGACCCCCCCCCCCCCCCCCCCCCCCGACTGATTGCGAAATAATCTGGGCGAAAATAAAACTGACAGAATCCAGAAATATCCAAATGTGTTCTTATTACAGAAATAAAGTTTCTGACGAAACAAGTCTAAAACATTTAAAAATGTCCTTGGAGAGAGGTATAAACACAAACAACTCAATAAACATAATTGGTGGGGACTTCAACTTCCCAGGTTGGGACTGGCGAGACACCACCCTAAAAGCTAATACCCCACACTCAAATCTACATCTTGACTTTCTTGATGAGATACAAGACCTCAGCCTAAACCAACTTGTTACGGAACCAACAAGGAAACAAAACACCCTAGACCTCCTACTCACAAATGAACCAAATATAGTAACAAAACTTAATGTGATCCCTGGCCTGTCTGACCATGGCATTGTCTTCGCAGAATGCAACATTATTCCAGCCAGTTTGGATCAACCACCTCGCAAAATACCACAGTACAAAAAAGCAGACTGGGGTTCATTTCGAGATGATTTGCTATCTCTACACACCGACCTAATCGATGAAGAAAGAGACCCGAATAAAATATGGGAAGCATTCCATCACACCATTACCGATGGCATTTCCAAGTACATCCCGCACAAAACCCTCAATAAAAAGACTAAATTACCATGGGTCAACTTCGAACTCAAACACCTATTAAAAAACAGGAACGCCTGTATAAAATAAGGAAGAAAAACGCAGACGAAAAATCACAACTAGATTATAAAAACATCAAAAGGCTAGTCCAAAAACGCATGAGACGAGCATACTGGAACTATGTTGAAAACTTATTTAATGATTCAGAAAGTCAGAACACAGATAACACTCGGAGCAAACAAGAAAATGACAACATATGTGAAAAGCCCCAGAAGAACAAACGCTTCTGGACCTTTATTAAACATAAGAAAAAAGATTACACAGGAGTCTCGTCTCTTAAAGTAAATGAATCCTACATGAAAATCCACAAGATAAAGCAAACATCCTAAATGACCAATTCCACTCTGAATTCTCTGCAAATATTACAATATCAAAGGAGCTCAGCAGTTCGAAACATCAGACTATATGCCACAATCTGCAAACTATCCAACCATGCCATCACTAAACATAACTACTCCCGGGATCCAAAAGCTACTTAACCAACAAAAACCACACAAAGCCCCAGGGCCAGACAATATTCCACCAATCATCCTAAAAACACTTTCTCTTGAAATAGCCCCCATCCTCAACATGATCTTCCAGAAAAGCCTTGAAACGGGCAATGTACCATCAGACTGGAAAAGGGCTCTAGTTACGCCTGTCTTTAAAAAAGGCTCACGCTCATCACCAGGAAACTATAGACCAATATCATTGACATGTATCTGTTGTAAAATCTTTTAACATATAATTACAAGCGCCCTCATGAAACATGGCGAAACAAATAATATCTTTTACCGCCTTCAACATGGCTTTAGAAAAGCCAGATCCTGTGAAATTCAACTACTCGATTTTGTTGATGATCTTACAGAAAACATAAAAAAACAAAGTTCAAACTGATGTCATCGTTATGGACTTTGCTAAAGCATTTGACAAAGTAAATCACAATCTGCTTATACACAAACTCGGATATTACGGGATCCACGAAAAGATCTGTGATTGGATCCAAAACTGTCTGAGTAATAGAACACAATCCGTTGTTGTGCAAGGGCAAACTTCTGACCCCATACCAGTAGAATCAGGTGTTCCACAAAGGTCAGTCCTTGGCCCATGTCTCTTCCTGTACTACATAAACGACCTTCCGGACAAAATAAAATCAACAGTCCGCCACTTTGCAGATGACACACTTGCATATACCATCATAAACAAACCATCTTCAAAAATACAGCTCGAAAATGACCTGCAAGAAATGGGGAGATGGGAAACAAAGTGGCTGATGCAATTCCACCCTGACAAGTGTAACATCCTCTCAGTAACAAACAAGAAATACAAGCAAATAAATACATATACACTACACAATCATATACTCAGCCATTTGGACACCATCAAATATCTCGGCCTAACAATAAAATCTGATCTAAACTGGGACATACATATAAATAATATCTACAATAAAGCCAATAAAACTATTGGCTTCCTTAGGAGGAACTTAAACATTGCCTCTCTTAAAATCAAAGAACAAGCATATAAAGCCCTAGTTAGACCATTGGTCGAATATGCTAGTACAGTGTGGGACCCACACACAAAAAATGAGATAAATAAAATTGAAAAAACTCAAAGGCGTGCAGCAAGATATGTGACAAACCGACATCACAACAGATCAAGGGTCTCAGACATGATAGCTAGCCTAAACTGGAAAACGCTTGAAGAAAGACGTAAAAATGCTAGACTTCAAATGCTTCATAAAATTGCACACAATACAGTAGCAATTGATCACAAATCTAGACTAAACAAGCCACATCGTACCACTCGCCATTCCCATCACAACGCTTTTTGTGTGCTTGAGTCTCGCATTGATGTACGTAAATGGTCCTTCTTTCCACGCACAATGCAGGACTGGAACAATCTTCCACAAAAAACTGCCACCTTAGAAAATTATAATAAATTCAAAGAAGCATTAGAAACTAACCTAAATAAGGACGTAACAGGAAGCAGTAGTGGTGATATGCCAGAGGACTACCCGGGCGTAAATTGCAGCCCTTCGTCACTAAAAGCCTAATAGATACACATATGTGCATATAGACATGGAAGTTGTAAAAAGTCGCAAAACATTTCTTTTATTTAAATACAGTATAATTGGAGCAGTCAGTGGAGCATTATCTCCGCTATACTGCCCCACTAAACATAACTAAAAAGTATATAGATATAACCGACAAATGATAAAACAATCTAACAGTTACCATCATACTATAAACACTAACCCCCTACAGTCTCAGCAATTGCAAACCACCCTCACTATTGACTGCCATTTGAAAATAACTATGAAACAAAATCTATAAACCCTCCACGAGGGCAAATCCGTGCGCACCCCGGGAAACCAAACCAGCAGAATCATCAACCAGTTGATGGAGGCTGGTCCTAAAAAGAAGAAGAAGAAGAAGAAGAAGAAGAAGAAGGACGATTCGGCTGGGGGTACAGGTCCAACGCCACCGGGCCAACTCGCCACCAGTGGCGAGTTGTCCCGATTTCTGGTGGCGACTTGGCCCACTTTGATGTCCACTATTATAGGTTTAGTACTCACGGTTTTTTTATAAATAATCCAAAAAAAACATTTAAAGAATGAAGAATCCGTTAAAAATCCTCAAATACGATTTCGAATAGCTTTACACAAAAACTCTATACGTCTCATCACTATCTGATCACAGACAAAAATGATGTTCTTCTATTTGTTGTTTCTAGAATTTTAGAGTGAATGTCCTTGAAATCTTTGAAGTGTGTTTGTTTTTACTGTTTGTTTGTACTGTATATTGTCTCTTGTATAAACAATAAGAACACAAATCAGCTCAGACGAAACAAATAAACTCACACCAAATCAGAGAGTAGAAATATTCTCCGTTTTGGTGCGGCTCTCTTTGTCAATAATATATCCCTTCCATTTCAATTCAGTTCATACAAAGAACCTCACACCAAATCAGAGAGTAAAAGTATTCTCCGTTTTGGTGCGGCTTTCTTTGTCAATAATATATCCCGTCCCTAATCCCGGCCAAACCAATTACTGAAGTAATCATCACCTTGATCACTGCATGTCATACTATTAACTTCTGGTGGCGACTGGGCCCAGTGGCGAGTTGGCCCGGTGGCGACTTGGCCCAAGTGCTTGGTGGCGAGTTGGCCCGGTGGCGACTGGACCCGTTCCCTTCGGCTGGCAGACAAAACATCCGTTTCCCGTTTTGAATTACCTGTTTCAAAGTTAACAAGAAAATGTATATTTTACAAATAACATTATTTGTTTTACTGCTATGGTCTGTCTATTTTTATATTATTGCTGTATCTTCCAATAAAAGGTTACAATACAGTGATTTCGTGGTAAAGAGTGCCTCTAGTGGTTGACACCCAACCTTTAATGGAGGGTAAAAGTTTCCTGCTTTATGTAATTGGTGGAAAGTGAACTGAGCTTGTAAGTGTGAATAAAACATTAAAGTGCATGTTTTGAAAAAAATTATAAAATATTGTTGATAACTGTCTTCTGGAAAGTGTGAGAGAACATTAAAATTGGGTGGGGCAAGTAAAAGTAGGTCTATTTTATTGAGTGCGAAACTGGACAGGAGTACAGGAAGCACTAATTTTGAATGCAAAAATCCCATGGCGACCAATACATTTTTTTGGTATATTTTATTCATGAGGTGATAAACTTAGTGGATATAGGGTTGTTTTTCCGAAAATGTGCTTGATGAGGTGCAATGTAAAAAAACACTGTATTGTAACCTAAAACGGGAGGACTTGCTTAGCACTAGGTCAACTCGTCCTCGGGTCAACTCGCCCCCGATCGGGGGGGGGGGGCGAGTTTACTCGCATTTGAGGGGCGAGTTGACCCGGGAAAATTTTTCCTTTTCATCGATGCGGAATCGGAATCTCGATCTCATTCGCGCAGAGGAGGTCATCAAACTTGGTCGCATTCGCACAGAGGAGATTATCAACCCCCTCTGCGCAAATGCGATCGAATTTCCGTTTCCTCATTTATGAAAAGGACTATTCGTTTCGGCGCCATTACCGGGTTATTGTTTTTACTGTTTTATATTTATACAAAAACATGGCCGATTTCAAAATTTCCGTTGACACCTCGCAAGTCTTCAAATGACGGTAATTAAAGGATAAAACATAGTTTGGATAAATAAACTTTGCCCAAATGTAAGGAAATACGTGTACTATCGATTGCAGCCGGTAATAAGGGCAAAAGCTTGATGTATATTCCTAATTTCGAGTTTTGAGTTCCCATAAAAACTTGATGGGAACTTTTTCTGTAGGATTGAATGGGAAGAATCTGAACGTAGAGGGGTAGCCACTACGTTCGGATCGCTGAACTAGTCTGACGCCAACCGCTAGAGGGCCGGATAACAATAGAGAGTATCGGGAGTGGACCCCCCCCCCCCCCCCCCATCCTCCCTGGTGTAGTCAGTATGAATAGACAGCCGTACACAAAAACGATGACCCACCGGATCGCGAGGGATTTGTAAATCCCACATCGTTCGGCGCGCTAAAACCTTTCATTCATTCAAACGATCACCCGTCCACAAACAAGCAGGCGTTCGGAGCCTCGACCATTAACGGTCAATAATTTGCTTCAAACTGACGCTAACCGCCAGGGGGACAGAAACTGGGCTATTTTCAGGTTTCGACTCGAGTAGATTCTCCGGTAGATTGTAGATTCTATACTCCGTGATACAGGCTATTTTTGCAGACGATATGGTGCTAGTGTCAGACAGCGAAGAGGGGCTAGCGAAGATGCTGGGAATTAATGGGAAATAGGGGAGCAAATGGAGACTCGGACTTAATGAAAGCAAGAGCAAAGTTATACCCGTGGGCCGCAAAGTGGACCCCACTCGAAGGTGGAGAGTGGGGGAGTTCTGCATTCCGGAAGGTAGCAGTAGACTTCTTAGTGTAGGAGAGACTTGCGATTACGAGTATTTGGGGGTAAATATAAACATCACAGGAAGAGGCATCTACCGAAACCACACAAATAAATTGATTCTGAAGGGGAAGCGAATCCTTAACCAAATGAAACTTATAGGGAGAAACAGTTTCAATAAGGTTTTCGTGGGGAAAACTATTTGGGAAATGGTGGGTCTGCCAAGTATAGCATACGGTACGGAAGTTGTACCCCTAACCAACACAGCCGTAAAGAGCTTGGAAATCCTGCAGAACGATGCAGGCCGATGGATAACAGGCACGAGTAATGCCGCAGCGCTAGAAGCGATCAGGGGTGAGCTTGGGTGGATGAGGATCAAGGACAGGATAGACCTATTGAAACTCGGTTATCTTAATTATTTGGTAAATCTCCCCGATAGCCGATGGTGTAAAGTAATGTTCCTGAGAACTTTCAACTCAAATATCAAGACGGGGTGGATGGTCCAAGTGAGGTAGCTAGTAGAAAACTACTCATTGGAGATCTCGGACCTTGACGTTGGGGCAAACCAGGGCAAAAAGATCGTCAGAGAAAGGGTCATAAAGGATTGTAACCGTAATTGGCGAGAGGGGGTCAAATCAAAGAGATCTTTGGGTGGCCTGCGTGATAAGGAGAAGCCTGGTTTTGAAGAGTACCTTGATGGCACCTTTGGGGGGTCACTGTTGTTCAAGCTGAGGTCGCGGTCCCTGGAGCTGGGGGAAAAATTGGGAAAAACAGTGAAAAGGAGTGCCAGATGTGTAACTTGGGCGTGGTGTAGACCCTGGAACACTTTCTTCTAGAATGCCCAAAGTATCAGTCTAAAAGAATGAGATTCACTGGAAGTATAATGGGGAAGTGGGATGGGAGAATGAAGGACATGTGGTTAGGGGAGACTCAAAGGAGAGGGTTAATATGCTAATCGGAGCGATTGGGAAGAATGGGACAAGGGTTATCATCAAGCAGTTCGTCTCCGAGTGTTGGGATGAGAGGAGAAGCGTGGGAATAGGGAGGCAGTGGGAGTACAGGGGTAACCATGGCCTTTTCGTCCGAGAACCGCGACAAATCAACCCATGCTCTCAGCCTCAAGAGAACGCAAGTAGTGAGAACATCGAAACTGGACATTTTGAAATAAATGCATCGGTATATGAAAGTTCAAGAGTATCAGATGCTCCTTCCTACATCATACCTCCACGCTTTGATGAGTCATCAATTGCCGAAGAGTTACCGCCCAGTGACGACATCATTGAAAATACCAGGAACTCTAACTTCCAAATCTTAAAAACATCATCTGTGCGTGGACAAGATAAACTTTTTGATGATAATGGCTATTCTTACACATTTAAAAGAAGAACATCGAAAGCAACAATCTGGCGATACTCAGTACGAAATAAAGTCATCAACTGCACAGCGACCGTTAAGCAAATTGACAACGAATTCACTTTACAAAAGGAACATTCACATCCAAGCAATCCTGGCAATCTTGTTGCTGCAAAAATAGCATTGGAAGTAAAAACAACAGCAAAGACTCAAATATTCAAGTCAGCACAAACCTTCGTAAATGAAGTTCTTGTGAAAGAGCTTGGCAATGAACCTCTGGATGCCATAGCTAAACCAGCTTATCTAGCAAGGAATGCCAATTATATGAGGCAGGCTCTGAGACCAACAGAACCCAAAGACATTGACTTCACACTGCAAGAGCAGCATATTCCGGATGGTTTTTTTTAAGAAAAGACATTCTTGTGGATGGGAGACGTCATATTGTTTTCGCAACAGATCACCAATTGGAACTTCTTCCACAGGCAAAAAAGTGGTATATTGATTCGACATTTAAGGTTGTGAGAAAGCCATTCACCCAATTATTTAGTATTCACGCATTTGTGAGGTCAGACGATGTAATGAAACCAAGTGGATGGGAGAATGAAGGACATGTGGTTAGGGGGAGACTCAAAGGATAGGGTTGATATGCTAATCGGTGAGATTGGGAAGAATGGGGCAAGGGATGTCATCAAGTAGTTCGTCTCCGAGTGTTGGGAGGAGAGGAGAAGCGTGGGAAGAGGGAGGCAGTTGGGAGTTCAGGGGTAACCATGGCCTTCTCGTCCGAGAACCGCGACAAAACAGCGGCTGGCCAAAGTATTATTATTATACACGCACGCGAATGTAGGGGTTCTAGTCGTCCTGTCCCATGGTCGTTTCGTCCCAAGACGTTTCGTCCCATTTATTTTGGTCGTTTCGTCCCATGTAGATTTTTCACTTTGGTCGTTTTGTCCCATGTGGATTTTTCACTTTGGGCGTTTCGCACAGTCCGAGATTGTCCAGGTAATCTCAAATTTGGTTGATTTTTTTTATTATTATTATTTCTCAGTGAGACTATGCAAATATGGATGTCATTGTAACCGGCTTGATCAGTTAGTTCCAATAATATCCACACTTTCATCCTTCCCATCCCAACCTGCCCAGCTACCATACCCCCACCCATAATCATGAAAATTCAACCCTTGAAATTAGGAATATTTTGCCATGGCACTTAAACGCTGTGGTAAAATCCAATTACTATGGCATTGCCACGTCAATAACAGACGTTATCACTTATACACAAGAGTAGAGTAGATTTAAATTTTTATATAAAATAAACAATATTCTTACTCTTCTTCTTGGACTGGCGGTATTTGGAAGGACTGTTGTATGTTGAATGCGTTGTCTGTGGTATTGTTATTTGGAATGGAAGAAGTGTTTGTCGACGAGGTCTGCGACATGGTCACTGAGAAATGTCCAACATCAACACTGCCGTCTCGAGCTGCTGTATAGTCATTACATGCCCAGTCAATGATACCATTATTTCAGGCTGCCATTCTATACTCGGATTGGGTGATTCCCGTGCCATAAGTACGGTGTTGCCAACGCATACAGTCGTCGCATTGAATACCTTGTTGGAGAAATCTTACTTCGTTACCACTAAAAACAACAATTACACGTTTGTTACAGAACAAGATAAGTTTTTAAATTAGGGAAGCTTGGCGCCTTCACGTCAATCTCGGATGGGACGAAACGTCCAAAGTGAAAAATCCACGTGGGACGAAACGACCAAAGTGAAAAATCTACATGGGACGAAACGACCAAAATAAATGGGACGAAACGCCCAAAATGGGACGAAACGACCTGATCCCGAATGTCGTCGTAGATCGTAAGTCTCCGTGTAGAAGAATGTCAAGGTTGTCGTGTTTCGGTAGTTTCCGTAAATGGGTCAGCACGCGCCGCGCTGAAATTCTGAAATATAAACATGCCGCAATGGAGCATTCAAATGGAGCATTCAAAGTGGGGCGCCGAGCGCACATAAGTGCAGATTTCGAACGTTTAACACAATGACAAGCCTAGATATGGACGGGCATGAAACACAGTGATAATTTGAAATGATTCAGTATAGCTGTGTCCATACAATTTACAAATAAAGTATGTTTTCCAAGAAATAAGGTAAGAGCAATAATTAGTTCAGCGATCCGAGCATAGCGGTCCTCCTTAAAACCGGAATACCCTGGAATCCCCCAAAATACCCCGAAATACCCCGGAATCCCCCTTAAATTTCTCCGAATCCCCCTTAAATTTCCCGGAATCCCCCATCGGAATCGGAAATTCGATCGCAATTGCGCAGAGGGGGGTTGATAATCTGCTCTGTGCGAATGGGACCGAGTTTGATGACCTTCTCTGCGCGCATTGCGATTTAATTTCCGATTCCGCATCGATAAAAAGGTCTATTCGTTTCGGCGCCATTACCGGGTTATTGTTTTTACTGTTTTATATCTTTACAAAAACCTGGCCGATTTCGAAATCTCCATTGACGCCTCACGAGTACTCAAATGACAAGAATTAAAGAATAAAACATAGTTTGGATCAATAAACTCTGCCCAAATGTAAGGAAGTATGTGTACTATCGATTGCAGCCGGTAATATGGGCGAAAGCTTGATATATATTCCTAATTTCGAGTTTTGAGTTCCCATAAAAACTTGATGGGAACTTTTTCTGTAGGATTGAATGGGAAGAATCTGAACGTAGAGGGGTGGTCACTATGTTCGGATCGCTGAACTAATATCCAAGAACAAAGCTAGGCATTCAAAACACTTTCGAATACAGCAATAGGACTGCATTTGGGAAAAGGACAACACTGTCAGCATTTTTCATTTAAGATGGTTTCCATGCTCGACAGGAATTACAGACAACTCAGACCAAGGACAACTCGGACCAAGACAACTCGGACCACTTTTGGAGACAACGCGGACCAACTTTGAAGACTACTCGGACCAACATTGAAGACAAGTCGGCCCAATTTTCAGGACAACTCGGACCACTTTTGAAGACAACTCTGACCAACTTTCAAGACAACTCCTCCCAACTTTTGAAGAAGTCGACCCAAGTTTCAAGACAAGTCGGACCAACTTTATAGGCAACTTGGACTGACTCCGTGAATAATTCGGACCTGAATAGTGGACAAACGAAGATTCTGGGTTGGTGGGGAAAGACACAGAACAATCAGTTACGGTTTAAACGATTTATTAAAAACTGAGGCATGACAATCAAAGACATGAATAAATAAATGAAAATGAATAAAAGTTCACATAAAAAACAATGTCCAGCACATATTTTATCAAACTATATGTACAATATATATGTATTGGTATTTAAAGTCTCAATTCTTCAAATTTAAATCCGTATGAACATCTGCATTATTATCTGAATGATATATATTGGAACGGATGTGATTCGCTCGTTCCAATGAAGGATCATAATCTATGTTTTGGAAACAAAAAAATGAAAAAACTGTATGGCTGAACCGACCAGTGAATTAACTCAGAGTTGTCAATTTTCACCAGTAATTACATCGAATATAATCCCATGATTGAGTCTCTATTGCTATATTTTGTGTGTTTATTCTGAGTCTTCTGTGGTGATTGGTGGCTGTTCGACTTTCACACATTATTTCTGTGTGATTACTTGTTTAGTTGCAATGCAAACATTCATCACATATCAAAATCTGTGTGAGAAGCATTTTCATTTTACAGAATAACTTCAAAGACAACACAAGCTGCACTGAAAAGTGGTCCTTCGCATCTATTGAAGTCTTTGAGATCACATTTAATTATTTTCGACATCATTCTTTTTTTTCACAGTTGGTCCAACCTGTCTTATAGTCATTACAACTTGTCTTGAAAGTTGATCTGAGTTGTCTCCAAAAGTGGTCCGATTTGTCTTGAAAGTTGGGCCGACTTGTCTTGAAAGTTGGTCCGAGGTGTCTTCAAAAGTGGTCCGAGTTGTCTTGAAAGTTGGGTTGACTTGTCTTCAAAGTTGGTCCGAGTTGTCTTCAAAAGTGGTCTGAGTTGTCTTCAAAAGTGGTCCGACTTATCTCGGTCCGAGTTGTCTTTGGTCCGAGTTGTCCTGATCCCTTCGACAGACATGCGCAAATCACTCGTTACCACGAATTTCCATCAAAAAACAAAATCGTAATTCTAAGAAATTTCAACAGGTATCATGATACCTTGCATTGAATATGGCAACTGTGCAATCTCAATCTAATAACAGTATACTGTATGAAGGCAATCTTTTTCATTATTTCATTTTAGACGGTGTTGTTTTTACGTGCTTTTTCTGTCCGATGACGTCGACCGGAAATCGAAAGTATACTCATACGTAAACAAAAGCAAAGGCTTTGGAATTTTCCCCAATGCAGCTCTGTTGCCGTGTTTTGAAGAATTTTTATCCCCTAGCTTTGTTCTTGGATATGTAAGGCACATTTGGCCACACGTTTTCGTGAAATATTATTAAATTATCAGTTCTGGTGCGAATACGGCAGCAGACTTCCAGGAACCAGTGGTGACAACAGTCGTCTCTATGAGTTGATTACACATGTGTTTCGTGTTCTATACATCCCAACCTTCAATTTGATGTAGATTTTTTGTATATAAAATTTGAATGGAAGGAATATCAGAGGTGAGAACTTTTCAAAATAAACAAAATTTCATTACTTATATAGGCCCTTAATAAGCTCATTGCCGATCAGCCATCTTTGACGTTAAGGTCTATAGGAACAGGCGAATTTCCCCAAATGGTCAAAAACAAAAGAGTTCTAAAACAAACTAAATTAAACGATTTTCGTACAAACGGGAACAATCATTGATACTGCCTTGATGTAAAGAATATTTTGTTTGCTGAAGTTGTAAACTAAAAAATATTTTTATTGTTGAAAATTAACTTTTAAATTGTAGATCGCACTAACTGTGTCTAACAACAGAACGGGAAATTCACACATGCAACTCTTAAATTAATGAAACCAAAATTAACCCAAAACATATACATGTATCTATAGCCCTTTACCGAGAAATGAACTCTGAGGTGATTTTAAAATTAATTAAAACATGTTTTTAGTGTCCATTCCAAAATATTTTTCCAGTAATGACACCAAGACGTGACACCTTACATGTAAGAGACAAATGGCACATGCAAGATGTACATAACACCTTGGATGATGTATTTGGTACAGATATGCATGGATGTTTCTTGACATTGATTGCTAAATCCAAACATCTAACACTGACAGAGTTGTGGGGACGGAATGGTTTCACGCGTCGAACGCGCACTTGGAGGGTTTGGGGAACAAGCCCCTTTCGACCCTCAGTGACTGTATATGGTTCGTTTATACTCATGTCGAGGCGTGTTGATGGAGGGAAGGGTTCAGGTACTCGACGGTGTCTCCGGTTGCGGCATGGCGGGTGGATGGCTTCGTTGTTTGGAGTAGGATGAACCCTCGGGTGAGGACCAGTGTGGGGGGTTGGGTCCTCTCACAAAGGTACTACCTCTCCCCGAGGGTGCAGTAGTTTTAGATTTTCAGGCAAGTATAGTCTGCCACTTAGGAGATGATTTCGAATGTTGGCCATCACTGGCAAGTATAGTCTGCCTCAGGCTGTCTCTGCTTGTGTTGTAGAACGTCTAGGAAGAAAGCAACAACACGTACAATGTTGAACCTTCTTATGAAATGGCAATACATGATACAGCTGACTTAAGGATAAATACACTAATTACATTGTCTCTAACACAAGATGGACAATCATTGTTCAGTTGATGGTAAACATAACTAATGAAAAGTGTGAAGCTCCAGTGAATCCTGAGCATGCATTCTTAAGGTTACACATCTTAATATTGATACTAAAAAAATCTTTCAGGTTGGAGATTAAAAATCTGTTTAAAATAATTCAAAAACCACATCAAAGTTCATTTGACGGTAAAGTGCTGTAGATACATGAGTAGTATGTCTCGCACGTTTGAGGTACAGGTTGGATGATCTCATGTGACGTCATGTCACGTGACCCAGTGGCGCCATGTTGGGTTGTCATGGTAACCCGCGTGAGCGGCCGTGTTGTAACGTCATCTCCATGGTGATGCATGTACATGGTGTGAGTGCGCATGCGCAGCACGTGCTGTTAGGGTGATACGTGTTTTCGTCGTCCATTTTGTATACTGAAGGCCGCCATCTTGGTTTCTATTGTAGCATGTGATTGCTATGTTACCCAAGGCCTACAATAGGACAGGGGTATGTTTGGAGGGTATGTTCGATTGAATCGGAGTATTTTCTGGAACGACTTCCCTGGATAATTACCACAAACAACCCGACAACTTGTATTATTTCGAATTCTTCCAGAATTCTCTGCTTCTATCTATATATGCAATAGTTATCGTTTATCTGGCCATGTTTCTTTATTCTAGGGTATACTCCAGTAGCGTAGAAGAGCCTATTAGATGGAACAGTTTTGCTTATTATTACTATATTTAGCTATTTCTGGTCTATTCTTGTTAGTTCTGACCCTATTCCGTGTACTCTTGTTGTTTCATTTATCTAGATCATTTATAATTAATCAGATTGCTTGATTTCCCATAATCTGTATGCAGAGTTACCTCCCTTCTGTATAATAAAAGACTATATCCAATGGCCATATCCCATGGAATCCCATTTTTGCAAAGCACCTGTGGCTATGGAATCCCTTTTTTGTCATATGAGGCCATGAGGGCTATGTAAAAGCCCTCAGTGAGTCCTCATTTATTATCCCTCATACCCTCATTGAATTTCGAGGTTATGAGGACCTTGAAAAACCCCTCAATGAGGTATAATTTACTACGACTCTTAGCCCCATTTCAGTATTTAACAGGTATATCCTATGGAATCCCATTTTGGAAAATGCCTGTGACTGTGGAATCCCTTTTTTGTCCTATGAGGCCAAGAGGGCTATGTAAAAGCCCTCAATGGGTCCTCATTTATTATCCCTCATAGCCTCAATGAATTTTGAGGTTATGAGGACCATTAAAAATCCCTCAATGAGGCATAATTTACTACGACTCTTAGCCTCATCTCGGTATTTGAGGATACCTATCGAGGATACCTATCGGTACTATAGTATGGCGGTATATACACCTATAGGCCCATGTTAGTACTTGGTATTATTAACCAACCGATTGCATTGTTTTATTATATGGCTGGTATATGTAGTACGTTATGGTAGACCTAGTGATTTTGTGGGGGTGGGGGTAATGCTTGGTAGTTTTGAACAGTAGTATAGCATAGGCTGTACATATCCCTGTAGGTCTCTTGCTGGCCCTTGGTACTACTGATCCACCAGGTGCTTCATATTATTGAGCGGTATTCTGGGGTGGGGTCAATGCCTGGTAATATAGAACGGCAGCAAAGTATGGTTGGTATATTCCCCTATAGATCCCATCCTAACCATTGACAGTATTAACCTACCAAATGCTTTGTATCATCCTGTTACTGGTAAGGTGGTACGTAATACCAGTAGATCCTACCTTATTCCGAGTACTCTTGTTGTTTCATTTATCTAGATCATTTATATAAATTATAATTACATGTAACCAATCAGATTGCTTGATTTCCCACAACCTGTACTTAATCGTACAGAGTTATCTCCCTTCTGTATAATAAAAACCTGTATCAATGGCAATTTCCCCGGCACCCCAATTTCGGCACCCCCTTTTTTGAAAAAGCATATGGCCTTCGGCACCCCTTTTTTCTGAAATGAGAATAAGAGTCGTATTAAAAATCCCTCAATGAGGTCTAATTTACTACGACTCTTATCCTTATTTCAGAAAAAAGGGATTCTCCAGAAGGCACCCCAATTTTGGCACCCCCTTTTTTGAAAAGCATATGTATAATAAAAACCTATATCAATGGCAATTTCCCCGGCACCCCAATTTCGGCACCCCCTTTTTTGAAAAAGCATATGGCCTTCGGCACCCCTTTTTTCTGAAATGAGAATAAGAGTTGTATTAAAAATCCCTCAATGAGGTCTAATTTACTACGACTTTTATCCTCATTTCAGAAAAAGAGGGATTCTCCAGAAGGCACCCCAATTTCGGCACCCCTTTTTTGAAAAGCATATGGCCTTCGGCACCCCTTTTTTCTGAAATGAGGATAAGAGTCGTATTAAAAAGCCCTCATTGAGGGATTTTTAATACCTAACAACACGCGCTGCGCATGCGCACTCACACCATGTATTACCATGGAGATGACATCACAACATGGCCGCTCACCCCTTTTATCCCATGCATCAATTTGATAGTGATTAAATTGTTAAATTTGTCTGGTCTGAATATGAATTTGAATACTGTGTAAACTGCGTTTTCGCGTATTTTAACACAAGGGGGAGCTAGCCAGTTGATGTTTTTATATGTGTATGGCGGAGTTGCCGCAAACTGCATCGATGGCGGCCTGACTGCTGGCATTCCAATCCACAATAGTACGTGGGAAAAAGGAATTTTTAAATTCTGTTGTTGTTGTTCTGTAAACTGCCAGCTTGGTGTTGTTATTGCTTCTTGTACGTGTCTGACCCATTTGTATGTACTGTGATATCGTGTAGTGTTTGGATGCGTTTGTTTTTATGGTGTTCCTGTAGTGTTGGCCAATTTAGGGCACTGAGCATTTCACTAACGCTACTTGTTCTGCAGTAGTTGTTGTATATGAAACGTGCGGCTCGCCTTTGTGTCATCTCAAGTTCCTGGATATCTCTTTTGATGTAGGGGTCCCAGACGACGCATATTCTAATTTTGACCGAACTAAGGATTTGTATGCTGTTTCTTTCAGGGCTCTTGGTGCGTATTTTAAATTTCGCTTGACGAAACCTAGTGTCGAGTTTGCTTTTGCATTCATTTTGTTTATTTGAATGTCCCATTTTAGTTTATTGGAGAACGTCAGCCCGAGGTATGGATTAGTTTCTACTTCCTCCAAAATGTGGTTATTAATTTCATAAAAGTGTGTGAATGGTGTACTACTTTTAGAAGATCTCAATATGTAGCATTTTTTAGTGTTGAATTTCATTCCCCACTTGTCTGCCCAGCTCTGGAGATTATTGAGGTCCTGTTGTAGGATATGTTGTTCCTTGCTAGAGGTGATACATGTAGGTCTGTAGAGGAGACAGTCGTCAGCAAATAGACAGACTTTGGATTTGACTCTATTGGGTAAGTCGTTTATGTGAATAAGGAATAGAAGAGGACCTAGTACGGTTCCTTGTGGGACTCCTGAATCAATCTACTGGAACACAATCAGAGTGTTCTCCCTCGACAACTACTTCTTGGGTTCGATGGCAGAGGAATTGTTTTATCCAGGTGTGGATGTTATCTCTTATGACATAGTGGTGTAATTTTCTCAGCAGTCTTTGGTGGGGTACTGTGTCGAAGGCTTTACTAAAGTCCAGGATGGCAATATCAATCTGCTTTTTATTGTCATGAAGTTGTAGGAGGTCGTGGGTGGTGGTTGAGTATGTGGCGGCATATAACATGTTCCATAAGTTTGCAACAGACACAGGTCAGCGATACAGGTCTATAATTCTCTCTGGCATGTCTGTCCCCCTTTTTAAAGACTGGTGTGATGAAGGCTTTAGTCCAGTCATCCGGGATTTCTCCAGAGTCCACTGACTGTTGGAAAATGCTAGTCAAGACCAGAGAAGTGCCGCCTTTCCTCTGCATGATTGAAAGTGTTAATCGTTCCCCTCCCAAAAGCAAGTCTTACCATTCCAATCAAAGCTTGTTCGCATGAGGTGTTGGTTGAGGTACGGAAAATAAAAAGAGAAAACCTTTCAATTATATGTTGGGGAATGGTGCTGCTTTGATATGCCCACGACATCAGAGCTTCGTGTGGCCACATTCTGTGGCCAAATTGAGGCCTCATTCCCAATGGGGTACATGCAATAAAATTCCTAATACCCAGCTGGGTTTATGTCTAGATGGCTAAATGAATAATTTCCCCCAAGACCATGAAAAAGGCCCTTTTCCCAATTTACCTGGATCAAACCCTGAACTGTACATGTAGGTTACAGTGCTTTTCATATCCAGTCAAGTTAATGCACTTAAAAAGCTATGTTTTACCCATGGCCGACAAGTTAAACGAACACACGGGAATATATGAAAAAAGTTTGCTAGAATTTACTTCTTTTAACCTTTTTATACGCCCGTTTAAAAAACGGTCGCATTATGTTATCTGTCTGTCTGTCTGTCCATCTGTCTGTCTGTCCGTAAATAATTTGGTTTCCGTTCATTTAAAGTCAGACGCCTTGACGGATCGACATCAAATTTTCAGAAGTTGTTTTTAGCATTAAAATACAGGTCAAGTTCGATATTGGTGTTTTTCAGTCCATCTGCTGCAGAGATATGGCCCTTTGAAAACACAATTTTTCTAAAAAAAATGGTTTCCATTCATTTAAAGTCGAACGCCGTGACGGATCGACATCAAACTTTCAGAAGTTGTTTTTAGCAATAAAATACAGGTCAAGTTCGATATTGGTGTTTCTCAGTCCACCCGCTGCAGAGTTATGGCCCTTTGAAAACACAATTTTTCTAAAAAAATTGGTTTCTGTTCATTTAAAGTCGAACGCCTTGACGGATCGACACCAAACTTTCAGATGTTGTTTGTAGCAATAAAATACAGGTCAAGTTCGATATTGGTGTTTCTCAGTCCATCCGCTGCAGAGTTATGGCCCTTTGAAACCACAATTTTTCTAAAAAAAATTGGTTTCCGTTCATTTAAAGCCGAATGCCTTGATGGATTGACACCAAGTTTTTCAGATGGTGATTTTATACACCCGTTTGTATTATGTGAATGGTCTCTCCACCCGTCTGTCTGTCCATCCATGGACACATTTCGTTTCCGGACGATAACTTTAGTTGTAATGGATTGAGCCGAGTTAAATTTGGCATGTAGATTTAGTATGACAAAATACAGGATGGGTTCGATTTCCGTTTCTAGCGGCCCATTTGCAGTAGAGTTATGGCACTTTATTTATGGGAATTTAGCCCAACTTTTCATTTCCGGGCGATATATTTAGTTTGCCTTGACCGATTTATTTCAAATTTTCAGTTTTTTGTTTTTAACCACAAAATACAGCTCAAGTTAACTTTTGACCACAATCGCATATACCTTTCCAGAGTTATTCCCCTTGAATGATTGCAAATTTGTGGATTTTGTGGTTTCCAGATGATAATTTTAGTTTGCCTTGACCGATATTTTTCAAATTCTCAGATTCTGTTTTTGACCACAAAGCACAGCTCAAGTTCACCTTTGGCCATAATCGCATGTACCGTTCCATAGTTATTCCCCTTGAATGATTGCAAATTTGTAAATTATGTGGTTTCCGGATGATAACTTTAGTTTGCCTTGGCTAATTTGTTTCAAATTCTCAGATTTTGTTTAGGACCACAAAGCACAGCTCAGGTTCACTTTCGACCAAAATCTCATGTACCTTTCCAGAGTTATTCCTCTTGAATTTGTGCATTTTGTGTTTTCCGGATTATAACTTTAGTATGGCCTAACTGTTGGACATAGAATGCATCAAATATTTGGTTTCTGGATGATAACTTTTATTATTTGTTTTCCAATTGGTTCCAAACTTGGTATGTTGTTTAATCACAACAAAATACAGGTCAAGTTCGAATATGGGGTTGGTCCAAACAATTTTCACCCTCACCCACATCCTTACCCCAACCCCTCAAAAATACAAAACGGGTGTATATTGTCCCGCTACGCAGTGCTCTTGTTTCCTAATACTGTGAATCCATCCATCCTGTGTTATTAGTAAGAATTTTAGAATACCTTGACCTATTGAATAATAGTGCTGAATTACTATTATACCTGATTATACATGTACATGAAAATTTGAAGAAAAATTGCAGTCACCACTATTATTTAAAAGAGCCCAAAGGTGAAAATGCCATCACTAGTATTAATTTTCAATAACTTTTATCAAATGTGCAAGACCTCACCATTTTTCAGCCATCACTATTATGAGGCAAGTAAGAGTGTAATGCAAAAAGTAAACCAACGAACAGATGGACGGACATACATTTGTACTTTGCCTGAAGATATATTGCCTGATTTATGGAATGTATAATGTCTTGTGAAGATCACGTAAATTTATTTTTTGTGTGTGTGTGGATCTCTTAGACTCTTGTGCTATTCAGAGTGGCTGAGCTATTGACAATGAATTTGTATATAATCTTGGTATTTTGGTTATCTAATTACTGTTTTTAATACCGTTTTCTGGATTTTTGAATATTTAGAGGCCCAATTTGTAACTTTGTGCAGAAATATTTGGTGAAAATGAGGATTTATTAGCCAATATTTCGATAAAGCAAAGCACTAAAAAATTTGAAGTTCGATTGTGCCTTGTGTGTGTGGCCATACTTCACTTTCGTTGAGAATTTCTATGCAACGACTGATAAAATAATTTCCTAGAAAAAAATTTCATGTTCACACTTCTGTCATATTTTAATATTGTGATTAGGAGGTCTTGTGGGGTGGATAGAAAGAAAACACATTATTTTTCGCACTTTGAACAAGCGACTTACCAGCGCATGTGTCTTTCTGGTGACAACAACTTCAATCAACAATCGCAGTGTAAATCACATCAGATCGCAAAATTAGGAGCATTATTTCAGGAACTCACCGAAACCAGACCGAAATGGGGCCGAATGACAGACCAAAAAAGTTAACCATCAATATTACATGACAAACAATAGTTCCCCCGATTTGCGATTAAAAGAAGTGAAAAGGCAACCAGTTTATGAATATTTCAACAACGAAAGAAGACAACATGGGTTTCTAACTCCACTATATGTCACAGTTTTGTTAATTAAAGAAAACTGAAATTTTTGTTCACTATTGGTAATTTTGGCGCATGAATACAAACTAATGGCAAGGTCGATCCATGTTTACATAGAACAGACAATCAATGCAATTTGCCTCTATTAGTCTGCTTCCCTTGAGATATATCGACAATCAGAATTTCAACAGTGGCATTGTCATGAGAATTTACGGGACATATGGCGCGATCTTTCGTCGCAATGTTGCCCACAACCTTCAGTGTTTTGAATTTCCCACCGTAAACATGGCGGACACTTTTGAGACTGAAACGACCCAGGTTGACAACGTGCTTAGTCCTATTTTCGATGTGTTTTATTCAAAATTAAGACTCAACTGCTGCAGTACATTACTGATAGCTCACGTTGGTTGTTCATTTTAAGGTGAGGCATCTCGCTATTTTTGGCTCACCAACGTTAGTTGTGTGAGCCTATGGCTTAGCCCTCATGTCGGCGTCCGCTCTCAAATATTTTTAATTTTTGTGTACAGGTTTTGATTTTTTGGCTTTTTAAAATTTTGTTTAGTTTCTGCATATTGCATATTGCTATGGTGGTTCACTATAACATTTAACTCTTTTCCAGGGTATTTTGTCTTAATTTCAACCCTTTGAATCAAATATTAGACTTATTTTGATGTTTGCATGCAGGTTTTGATGCTTTTTCTTTTCCTTTCTTCCAATTGGATATTTACCTCGTAGCATATGTCCATGCTTTCTATTGTATGTAAACATGCATCTCAGGGCCATGTTTGTATTATTTAACCCTTTTCTTGCTGAATTACTTCAATTTTGGACTTTTATGTACAGCTTTTGGACTTGGCTTACAGCTTCTTATTTTTATGTACAGGTTGTGATAAAAAAAACAATTTCAAGTGAGGTTGACCTCACTGCATATTGCAGTGGTGGTTATTATAACATTGATATCTTTCCAGTGCATTTTTTAAAAAATTTTAACCCTTTGAATAGATTTTTAGACTTATTTTGACGTTTCGTGCAGGTTTTCATGGGTTTTTTTTTTTCCTTTCTTCCAAGTGTAGATTTACCTTGTAGCATATGTCCATGTTTTCTATTGTGTGTAAACATGCATCTTAGGGCTACATTGTATTTTTTAATTTTGGACTTTTGTGTGCAGGTTTTGAACTTTTTTTTTCACTCCAGCCACCCCTTTACATTGGCCACCTGTTGGTGAGCCACGGGGTACTGATACCCCCTCTAGTTTGAAAACCTGACCACGCCATTTCCGACTTTTTGACAGTACACATTTTCTTATGTTTCCAAATTACTCGTAAATTTGTTAAATGCATATTTTGCGAGTCCCATCACGTTCTACTTGACATGACCATTCCCACCAACCCTGGTATCCAAGAGCAAGGCTGTTTTGTTGCCAAGTTATTGTTCAATGAAATGATCACATTTTCTGTGTTTCTATCTTTCATGTTGGCAGCCATGACTTTAGAATCACCTTAATGATTTGCAAGGTCAGAGGTAGCTTCGGGTAAACACTTCGATCAGACTATCTGTCAAGACTGTCATACACGTGATAGAAACAACCAAAATGTTTCGCTTGAAACTAGAAAATGTGCATTTTCGCTTTAATACTAATAAAGATAGAAAAAATAACACACTTTCAACACTTCAGAGGGTGGGATCCAGGGTATTAACCCCAGATCCTGGAACTTACAGGGGGGGGGGGGGGGGGGGGGGGGCAGGAGTCAAGGATCTTGATTTCGCCTGCCCACCCTCTAGTCCAAACATGACCCGAAAGACTGTATTTTCATTTTTGGGGGTTTGGTACGTCCTTTCAAAGGGCATTTCAAAACAAAAAAATTAAAATACGGGCTTTCGGGCCATGTTTGACCTAGTCCCCCTCCCAAGGTGCTGACTTCTGTGCTAACAGTTAAGAAGGGGGCTGTATCATGAATGAAGCTGTGCACTTAGCCAACGGCTGTAATTCTGGACTGTATGATTCTTGAAGTAATAACTTTATTAAATCAGCTTGACGTAACCAAGTTATTCAAGAATTGTACAGTCAATACAGCTCTGGGCGGTAGGTCAGTGGATCTCTCATTGATCAACTTGGAAATTTGGAACATGCTGCTAAAAAACGTCATTTTGACGGCCAAAAATAACGTGATTTGTTATCCCAAAAGCTGCCAGAAGACTCCATTTAATAAGTGATTTAAAAATTTTGTTGGGGCAGAAACGCCCCTCCAACCACTCTGTGATCGATTGCGCCTCCAGCACTTGCTGCAGGTGCTTCTATCATCTGTGCAATATCCCAACATTTTTTAAAGGGGGGAGGGGGGGAGGGGGCGTTACAGAATTAACCCAGGGTCCAGATTTGCTTTCCGCGGCCCTGTCAGGCTGTGTGTCTGGCCCTTCCACTTCTTGGGTGTTTTTTATAATAAGACGGCTTCCACCGTGTGACATGTACATGTAAGTTTGAGTTGAAGGAGAAAGTAGTCAAAAGGAGAATTTATACATTTTTATGTCCGATTCTTGTGTTATTAGTATAATAGCGATTACATCTATATTGACACTTTCATTAAATAGATCTGTCCACTTGAAGTGATTTTATTAGCTCGACTTTGGCGAAGCCAAATTTGAGCTTTTGTCATGGCCCGTCGTCCATCTGTCCGTACGTCAACAATTGGATACGGCTCAGGCTAGAGGCCATATTTATGAACCGATCTTTACGAAACTTCTTGGGTACCTTTGTTATGACCGTGGGACGAGAACGAGTGTTTTTGGGTGCGGACCGAAATTCAAGATGGCTGCCAGCCGCCATTTTGTACCAACGTTGCAGAAATCTGTTTTTTGTACAGAACTTCCATATACGAAAGATCTGATTTGAATAATTTAATTTTTTGTATGAATGTTTAGTACCATGGGATACATCACATATAATACGGGGGTTTTTCTCGTGCGTAAATTGTGCAAATTAGACTAATTTTGATGTTTTTTGGTGTTACTTTCAGCACTGTAAATGCAAATGCCAATACGGCTCGGGCTAGAGGCCGTATTTATGAACCGATCTTTACGAAACTTCTTGGGTACCTTTGGTATCACCGTGTGACGAGAACGAGTGTTTTTGGGTCCAGTCCAAAATTCAAGATGGCCGATGGCAGCCATTTTGTACAAAATTAGGTGCAATCAGATTTTTGCACGGAACTTCCATATGAAAGCGCTGATTTGAATAATTTTTTGTGTGAATGTTTAGTACCATGGGATACATCACATATAATACGGGTTTTTTTCTCAAGCAGAAATTATGCAAATTAGATGAACTTTGATTTTTTCAGTGCGACTTACGCACAGTAAGTACACATGTCAATACGGCTCAGACTAGAGTCTGAATTTATGAACTGATCTTCACGAAATGTCTTGGGTACCTTTGTTATCACCTTGGGATGAGAACGAGTGTTTCTGGGTGTGGTCTAAAATTCAAGATGGCTGCCAGTGGCCATTTTGTACCGAAATTAGGTCTAATCAGTTTTTTGTACACAACTTCTATACAGCTCAGACTAGAGGCCATATTTATGAACCAATCTTTATGAAACTTCTTGGGTACCTTTGTTATCACCGTGGGATGAGAGCGAGTGTTTTTGGGTGTGGTCCGAAATTCAAGATGGCCACCAGCAGCCATTTTGTTCCAAAATTAGTGTAATCAGTCTTTTGTACAGAACTTCTGTATGAAAGTTCTGATTTGAATAAATTTTTGTATGAATGTTTAGTAACATGGAATACATCACATTGTAAGGGGTTTTTTTTCGTGCAGAAATTATGCAAATTAGATGAACTTTGATTTATTCAGTGCTACTTACACAATGTAAGCGCACATGTCAATACGGCTCAGGGTAGAAGCTGTATTTATGAACCGATCTTCACAAAACTTCTTGGGTACCTTTGTTATCACCTTGGGACGAGAATGAGTGTTTCTGGGTGCGGTCCAAAATTCAAGATGGCTGCCAGTGGCCATTTTGTACCGAAATTAGGTCCAATCAGTTTTTTGTCACAAGTTCTCTACAGCTTGTATTTATGAACTGATCTTCACAAAACTTCTTGGGTACCTTTGTTTTCACCTTGGGACAGGAACGAGTGTGTTTTGGGGTGCCTTTGTTATCACTGTGCTATGAGAACAAATATTTTAGGGTTCAGTCAAACCCACTCTGGGACTCAAAGATTTCTTTTCTAGTTTAGCATCTGACTGTCACCCACCTTTACAATACTTTACCTATACATTTGTTACAGGCAACGGTCAGTATTTATTTACAGACTGTTACAATACTTTATATGTACCTTTGTTATCAGGTCATTACCTAGATGTTTGTCATTGCTGTGTCACATACTATACATGTACATGTCTTTGTCTTAACAAGTTGAGCTACAGTGTCATTGACACTTTCATTAACTTTTTCTGTAAAATCTGTGGCTCGAAATTTGGTTTGATTTTTAGCTCACCTGACTGACTGAATGTGAGGATGAGCAAAAATGATCACTCACCATCTGTCGTCCATCGTCCATGAACATGGTGTTTGCAACTGCCCTTCTAAACCGCTGAACCAATTTTAGTTATATTTGAGGTGATTGCTTGTTCAGACATCGTATCGCAACGGGAAATACATGACATAGTATGAAACCACGACCATATGAAACAGACAATAGGTGTTTTGTAGCCTTTAGGGTGCTACTAAATGCCGAACACAATTACACAAATAAAATAATGGAACAGGTGTCAAATAAAGTTGATATACTGTTTACAAATATCACCTATTTTAATTTTTAAATACATCTGTCCACTTGAAGTGATTTTATTAACTTTTTCTGTCAACTCTGTGGCTTGAAATTTGGTTTGATTTTTAGCTCACCTGACTGACTGAATGTGAGGATGAGCAAAAGTGATCACTCACCGTCCGTTGGCTGTCATCCATCAACATGGTGTTTGCAACTGCCCCCTCTAAACCGCAGAACCAATTTTAGTTATATTTGAGGTGATTGCTTATTCTGACATCGCATTTTGGGGTTGTTTTTTTTTTTTCAAATCAACTTGCCCAGCCTCCTAGGGAGGGGGAGAATCCACCAAAATTCTTTAAAAATCTTCCTCTCATGAACTAGTGGGTACAATGACTTGATATTTGGTATGGAGCTTCCTTTTGAGGTGTAGAATCTACTTTGTTCAAACAAAGTTTTTGGATCAATATTTGCCTTTGTAATGGTAGGGGCAAGATATTTGGCCCCACACAAAATTTCTATATTTTTATACTGTACCAATGACCCAGACATAGCTGGTGCTAACTCTTAAAATATAGGGCCAAACACAAATTTTGCCCCCCAATCCCCAAAATTTGCATCTAAAACTAAAGAAAACATGTCCTGAAAGGCCCTCCACACTTCGCCCCTACTGCGCATGCGCAGTGTCAAGGACGTTCCGAAATTGGCGCCATTTATCATTCTAAGTTTGGCCCTTCATCAGTTAACATCTGACTGATCTTTGTGCTTTTAAATCTCAGTTTAAATGATGCCAGACACATAAATATTAGTGAAATGGTGATTCTAAGGAGGATAGAAAAGGAGGAGAGGAAAAGAATGTGTGACAGAATATTATCAGGGCTGTAACTTAAAATTTTTTAATGAAATTATGTTAAGTTACCTATTTTCAAGGCAGCAGCCATTTTGTTGTCATTCTGATTATTTAGTTACACTGTTTTTTCAAGTGTTTTTCCTCTCTCCCTGTCCTTTAAGTTCCCCCTTGCTATTCTCCCATGCTTTGGCATAGTTTCTGTAATTATTATTACTAAAATTTCTTGGGAGTTTTAGCTGAATAACAGAATGAATTCTGTTCTTTCCCCATGTTTACGTCTTCACCTACGGGTGGTTAGGCGTTGTGTTCTGCATCTACCATCTGATGTTCTGCAGTTTCTTCCCTGGAAGTCTCTGTTTTGCATCAGATGGTGTAATTTTTGGTAACTGATTTCGGGCCTGGGTGCCTGGAGTCTTATTTTAGTGTTTTTACACTCATTGTTTACATTTACAACAGCCCTCTGTGTGAGGGGGGGATTTCTAAATAATAATATCTTTATGTTATTTTAATCATAACTAGATACATTATTATTGTTCGTAAGTGTTGAATAAATTGTTTAAAATATTTTTTAAAATTTTTGTCCACACTTAGGCTTGGGATCCATTGGGGCTCAACGTTACTTTTCAGAAACTTGGGCTGTTCTGAAAAAATATTTTTTCAAAATATTTTGATTTCAATTATTTTTTCTATATTAATGGATCATATTATTATTATGTATTTTGATTGCCAGGGGTTAGTGCGAGTACCAGGACTTGTTTTCTTTTCACATTGAAAGGATATTGATCAATTGTTTTTAGAGGAAGTCTTCCTCTGACCTTATTATCATTCTATATGTGGTCAGTGTACTCGCATTAACTCCTGTTCTGTATCGTATGATTTCGATGACAATATGGGAAGCGTATGTCACGGTATGTTGTTGGGGATTTGGACACTCCGGTCCTTTCCCCGCAGGGTCACTCTACTTTATCAATTTCTATTTCAGACGATCAAGATTAGGGTGATGTATCTGTGATATCTTCCAACAGTGTGCCTCCGTCGTCACAATTAATGAAGGGCTAGCGGAAAAGTGCTCATGTAATACGCCAATTGCCTAAGAGGACCCTAGTAGGTTCGACGGCCTTTGACGTCCGCTAGCTCGCCCGGTGTAGCGTCCATTTACCGAATGGTTCGGCAGCCGGGTTCGTCCGTTGCGGTCTAGAAGGAATTTTGGGGTGATGCGAGCACTATAAAATTAACTTAATGCACACCCAGTGACGGCGGATCGGAGGGAGAACGGAGGAAGCCTTTTAGTCCGGTTCATAGCTCGTTCCGGTCCATCCGGACGGCAAGCGAGAGAGGCCCCTCTCTCGTTCAACAACATCTGGCCCCAGATGTTGTGGTACAAATGTGTCGTTAGCGGAGCATACGTCCGTCGCTCGGGACACTCCGTTGTATAGGCAGTCCGCTGAGACTGCTAAGGCTTCCTCTTCTCGTCAGCGCACACGACCGCATCTTGGCTGCGTGACCGCCGATATATTACCAGCTTCGCCGATCAAGGATTCTTCGGCGACCAGGTCACACCATCCGGCAGCCAGGGATTCGAGACCGATGGACTCCGGACGTTCGCATAGGAAAAGTATGCGGGAGCCATCTGATGCGGAGCTGCCCTCGGCGAAGCAGCGATAGACTGCGCCTCCGCAGGTCTCGACGCCGGACATTCTTGTGCACATAGCACAGCTTATCGCAGCATCCCAGCAGCCGACAGAAACGGTGTCGGATCGAGAATTATCCGACAGCGCTGGGTCGGTAGCCGGGGACTCGAGGCCTGCAGACTCCGGACGTTCGCATAGGAAGTGTGCGGGAGTCAACGTACACGGAGCTTCCAGCGGCAATGCATCGTAAGTCCGCTACTGCACAGGCCTAGGGAACGGATGTGCTTTCCTTAATAGCACAGTTTATCGCAGCATCCCAGCATCAACTGAATCTGTCGCATATTTTTTATCCGACGATGCTGGGTCGGGATGCTCCGCGGAAGCGGGTACGGACGTCCGAAAGTTTCATCCGGTCCGACGGGATACCGAAAGGGATTCGGTGGATTTCAAGCTTTCCCTTTCGGAACAACATATGCTGCGATGCCGGATAAGAAACTGATAGCGTCGGTGGACTTAGAAATTTTTTGGTTCGGTTCAGGGACATCGTCCCTCAGTTCCGACATAGTCCAATAATGTCACACAAACTTTCGAATTATTGAACGACGCTATATATATTATTATTTTATGCTTGCTATCCAAGCATTTCTGGTTTCTTGTTCGAAGAGTTATGGAGATGTCTTTCAAAAGTGTGCCTCTGTCGTCATAGTTAATGAGGAGTTAGCGGCAATAAGTGCTCATGGAATATGTCTATCGCTTACGGAGTGACATTCGCTAGCTCACCCGGTGTAGCGTACATTCATCGAATGGTTCGGCTGCCGGGTTCGTCCGTTGCGGTCTAGGAAGGAGATTTGGGTGATGCGAGCACTTTAATTACTTTAGTACTCACCCAGTGACGGCAGATTGAGGACAGATCGGAGGAAGCCAACAACATAGGGGACCGCATGTTGTGGTTCAGATATTTTACATTCGGAGCATATGTCCGTTGCTCGGGACGCTCCGTTATATTGACAGTCCGAGAGACTGTCTTTAATGCTTCCTCATCCTCACAGCAGGGCACACGATCGCACATTGGCTACGTGACCTCGAGTATCCGATCAGTTTCGGCATTCAGTGATTCCACAGCGAATAGGTCGCGCCATCCGGTAGCCAAGGGACACGAGGCCTATACACTCCGTTGGCTCGCATATTGGAAGTATGCACGGGGTAACGATCTCGGAGCTTCCTGCGGCAATGCATCGTAAGACCGCTGCTCCTCAGGCCTCAGTGACGGACGTGCTATCCGAGTTAGCACAGTTGTTTCGCAGCATCCCAGCAATTGACGGTTTCTCGGTCGAATCAGGAATTATCCGACGGCGCTGGGTCGGTGCGGTCCGCGGTTGCATCAAGCTACGGACGACCGAACGCTTTATAGGGTCCGACAGGATGGCGAAAGGGATTCGAAAGATTTCGAGTTTTCCCTTTAGTAGTATCGGAAGATGCCTTTCATATCTTCTGGCATTTCTTCCAGTGATTATTTTTCGGACTTCATTGCTGCGATCTTGGATAAGAGACTTATAGCGTCATTGGACTCGGATTTTTCGATCGGTACAGGGACTTTGTCCCTGACTTACCGAAGCAGTCCAATATTGTCATTACAACATGTGTTTTATTTTTCGACGCTATATATTTATATATATATACAAGCCTGCTACTAAGCATGATAGTTTAGTTTCTTGTCCGCGTGGCTCATTTCTGCCATTTTATCTTTTTTACATATAGTTTATTTTGGCAGAACAGGGCATACCGAGAGTTCATATGCGTCTAGACGGTGTGATTAAAGACTGCATATATTCTTTTTCGCCGTTTATGTCTTTTCCAATTTCAATGTTGGGAACGACATTATGTATAGTAGACTTAACTTAGACGCTTTATTATACGTAATCCGCCTTCTGAGGCGTTATCATTACGTCTTCAAGAAAAGATTTACGGGATATTATTCTCAATGTAATTTCTTTTGAGGGCAGTAGTTTGTTCACGTATAACTCCGCCCTTCAGTGGCTGATTGGAGTTGGTTAGACGTGATGCAGCCCTAGCTACATCCACGCGTGGATAGTAGGTTAAGAACTCTCTCAGAGTCGCTTCGTTCTCGGAGGAGCTTCTCTTCGACGGCAACTTTCCGGCAATCCATGAATTGCTTGATTTATACATTCTCTTGTCTATCTAGTGTTACAAGAGATTCAGACTGGGGCAAACATTCGGTGGTTGACTCAGAGAGTGCCGCCGCAGTTGCCGGACCCGAGTGTGGCTGTTATGACGGTTGCCAGTCAAACAGATTGGGATATATACTGATCCCTACGGATTCGAAGTGCCAGGGTCTTTGGGTTCCGCAGTCTTTTAGCTATCAGTTTAACTTCCGCGGAATAATGTTTTTTAGGCTTGCTTTATGTCATTGCATGAACATTATTCAGAAACGCATGCCCAAATTCCTGTCCTTTAATTCGACAGTAGTGGCGTATCTCCGGAACCAGGGAGGCACTCTTTCGTTTCCGTTATTCAATTTAATGGAAAGAATCCGTCTGTTGGTTATAGTACACCAAGTTCAGTTTTGATCCGTCATATTCTGGGTCGTCTGATTGTTTTATCACACTCCCGTTCTCTTACGGGTCGCTTGTTGCTGTCAGAATGGACTCTCAACAAACAAGTATTCAATCAGATTTGCTATCTATGGGAGCGCCCAATGATGTTTTATTTATGACACAGCTTGCTAATCATTTGCAGACGTATGTGTTGGCTTGTCCAGATCTCTGAGCTAATACTGTTAACGCTCTATTGATCTATAGGACGGAATGATAGGATACGCGTATCCTCCGGCGCTGTTGTTTTAGCAGGTATTGCTAAGATAAACAACCACAATACATTTCTGTTGATAGCATCTCTATCTTCACAGAGATCATGAGTAATTTACTCTCTTGTCTACTGTGGATCTTAACGTGAAATCTTCCTCTATGTGAGGATCTTTTTTCACTGGGTAAATCGTGTCATCTTTATCACAACCAGCAAGGTCGCAACCTTCATGTATTCCGTTGTGTGGTCCGTATTGCATTGTAAGCACTGTACTGGACGAGCTTTGGACGCGATTTCTTACTATAGGAGATCCTCTTCTTCGCTATTCTATGCGACTAAAGTGGAGGCTCTTCAGTCCTGGTGTAGGGATCATTATGTTCATATGGTTGATCCCTCCATACTACTCATTGCTATTTTTTAGTATACTTGTTTCACAAGATCTACTGCAGCCTGTTGTTATTTAGGTTATAGGTTTATGTTACCTCATACCTATGCACTCTACGATAGTTTACAATTGAGTCTTTTGTCTCTTTATCTAAGTCAGTTAGTAACTTTTTGATAAATAGACTTAGAATCTTTAGATTAAATTCCTATACGGATTTTAACTTCAGGTTCTTATTTAGCTAAGTAATCATTTGAGCCTCTGGAAACAGTAGTTTTCAAATTCTGACCTTTTAGACAGTAATTCTGTTGATTTCTCTTTTACTGTAGAGTCAGTGAGTTTCATGCACTATCGATGGATGATTTTCACTTTCATAGTTTCGGAATCAATACTTCCGTTACTATTTAGGTTGGATTGTTGCATAAGAGTTAGGCTCCTATTATCCGGAACCTATTATTTTAAGGTCCTTCCGTCTTCGTATGGGCATAGGCCTTTACTCTTTCCGGGTACAGTTTATGTATTTATAAACAGATATCTGTTTATTACAAGGGCGTAAGCTTCTTCTGTCTTTGATGTCTAGTAGAAGGACGTTACGCTCCATTTTATTGTTAATGGATTCTATTAACTAGCGTACTGCTTATGGTATATCATTGGCTTAGCAGTTGTGCTTAAGATTTCGGTTCATGAAGTAAGAGTTCTTCTACTTCTTGGGCTTACATTAATAGTGTTGCTATTATAGATTTTTGAAGGCTGCTCATTGCGCTCAGCCATCCATTCATGAATTTTATCTCAGAAATATCGAGTCCATTTGTGGAGGCCTCTATTGTTAGGTCTATTATCTACTGCTCAGAATGTCATTCACTTAACAGTTGCTACTATAGCTAGGTAGGCTGTCTGTTTCGGCAGTGTCTCCGTTCGGCTGCCCTCTTCGCTCTGGGCTATTTGACCCAGGGCAAGAAAAAGGGGGGGGGGGGGGGGGGGGAGGGTGTTCCCTTGGGTCACCTGTTTTTACTATGAAAACAAGGGGATACCTCCTCCGGAGTTAGTAATTCTGAGCTGTTATTGGGATGGTTGTTTAGTGAGAAGTTTAAGTTATAAAATTCATTCAAGTCTTAGTTTTTAAAGTATAGCTTTTGAATATTGCATATGTCAACGGACATGATTATGCAATTCTCACACACTTTTAGGAGTATAAGAGTCTCTATTCTCTAGACTTACTTTATTATTGGCTTACTTTAAAAATTATTAGTATAAGAATTATTGGATATTAATAGAGTACATGGATGTATGAAGCTCAATTTTTGGAAGGTGTTGTATCTTTCTAATTTATCATAAATAAGAAAGATACATGTAAGGCCTATTACTTCTTTTCCCTACAGGGGATGACTCTATTTTATTTTATTGAGCGTATTCCATTTTGCTCTATGTCCTTGGCCCTCCAGCCTTTTTACTATTCAGCTATGTCTGGGTCATTGGTACAGTATAAAAATGTTAAAAAATTTATAGTAATTTCTATATTTTTTATACTTACCAATGACCCAGACGGGGATGGCCCTCCCAGGAGTTGGGAACTCTTGCCTCCCCGCTGAGTACATAGCGCTTACCAGGCACTGGTTATTAGAATGATAAATGGCGCCAATTTCGGAACGTCCTTGACACTGCGCATGCGCAGTAGGGGCGAAGTGTGGAGGGCCTTTCAGGACATGTTTTCTTTAGTTTTAGATGCAAATTTTGGGGATTGGGGGGCAAAATTTGTGTTTGGCCCTATATTTTAAGAGTTAGCACCAGCTATGTCTGGGTCATTGGTAAGTATAAAAAATATAGAAATTACTATAAATTTTTTAACTTTCTGAACGGATGGTCTGATTTGAACCAATTTGATATGTGATATTATTGAGTCATAAGTACTTGATTCATGGGGAAAAAAATTGTCCCGTCTCTCCATGGGAACCCCAGGAGCTAAAAATAGAAATATTTTCAAATGCCCATATTTCCCCATATTTCGGGTGTTAAAGTTTGGGGGCCTTGCATTTTAATAAAATGATCAGTTGTTAAAAATATCTGCAACTTAAAATATTAATGCTGAATTGAAAGAAATGCTATAAAAAAGATCGCCACTGACAGTTTTAACCCTTTACCCAATGCAGACGATATCAAAATTTATTATTTTAAATATCATTTTTTCAAATTTTTCAAAAAATTTTAACAAAACCATATCATGTGACCCTTCGTTGGAATGAGCTCGACGAGCTCGTTACAACGAGGGGTCACATGATATGGTTTTGTTGAAATTTTTTGAAAAATAATATTTTTTCAACTGGTGACTTTGCATATTACGCGGGCGGATTCGGGCGATTCGTTGGGTAAAGGGTTAAAGTTTCTATGTAAAGTTGTCAATGTATTGAATTTGCAAAAATCAGCTCCTATGGGAATTTAACACTAGCTGCACTACAAAAATCTGGGTAATGGGGCACGATATATGTGCTATACTACTCCCCCTACCCCCGAGATCTCTTGAAAATGTATTGCACTGGGAAGGGGGGGGGGGGGCGGGTAACCATGTTTCCCAAACACACCTTAATATACCAATAACATGATTTTGGAGGGCGTTACGGTTCATTAACGGCCCGACAGCAATCAGTAACAGCCAGAGGTTCCATTAACAGCCCGAGGCGAAGTCGAGGGCTGTTAAAGGCCTGAGGGCTGTTAATTATTCCTGGAGGTCCACTTATAAACAAGGACACCCAACAAAATCTTGTTATTACTATTATTACCACTTCTAAAATGGTTAAATCCAAAGACTCTTCATCAGCTACAGACAACTTGGCAAAAGACAAAAGTCAAAACATACGTGTCGTCTGTTTTTTTATAAACAAAACGTTGTGTGCCCATTTAAATATTCATTTAAATACTCATTTGAATATATTTTTGTTCGCCTCGAAAATATTGACACGAAAGACTGGCCTCCTCCTGAAAACTTGACAACCCAAAACCTGAACGCTTCCAAATCTATTAATTCATGACCAAATGGTGAAAGTTCACAAATGTGTGATATTCATTACATTTATATGTGCGTTTGAAACTTCAATCAGAGCCGAGGCATTTTTGAAATATTCATCTGGAGGCTGGTCGTTAACCAGGTTACATGTAACACACAACTTCCGGTTTGAGACCGCGCATTATACACTTTTACCATAAAGGTAAAATTGTTGTAATCTGCTAGAGAACACCCTGTGAAGTGGTAATAATAATAATTAACTTTTCATGCATGTTTTTAGTACTGAAATGGTTAACCAGATAAACAGTTGTAAAGCGGTTGCCTACCTAACCGATTTGGAAAAACATCAACCGGTTAACCGTAATATCGATAATGATCACCATTCCATGGTTAAAACAAAGTAAATCTGTCGCTTCTATGGGATAGATTACACCTCGATGCAGCGCTGTATATATTGAGAAATAATCGACTTTGACGTTCAACACTTCGTTTATGATCGGCAATTTCCGTGAGTGCTGAGTAACTGCAGAAACTATTCCGTAGTATGTATACAAACGAACGTTGTCGAGTACTCGACAACGTTCGTTTGTATACACACTACGGAATAGTTTCTGGGAATACTGCTTTCCAATTTCTATAGTTACATGTATGATCCCAGATTCGGTGAAATAATGGCTACGGATAATCGGAAATTATCTGGTTATAGCTTGCGGTTAGTCGGTTGTGAAAATGAGCCAACCCTTTCAGCCCTACACGTATTACTTCCCCGAGTGAAACTTGGGAAGTGAAGCAGTACTTGTTTACTAAAGCAAATTTTTCTTTCACTGTTAAATAGGACACTTGGATGGATGTCCTCTAAATGGTCAACAGAGAGCTAAGTATTGAGCTGAACTTGACTTTATACTTGTGGTTCTGCAAACATGTAGATGTAGTCAAAGATGGATTCGATTCCAAATTTACCTTAAATACTAATAAATATATATGTAATCTCGAGTGCCTAATAATAGTACAGGACAAAATAATAGTTC
Organism: Pictodentalium vernedei; assembly: GCA_031216915.1. NCBI lineage: Eukaryota > Metazoa > Mollusca > Scaphopoda > Dentaliida > Dentaliidae > Pictodentalium > Pictodentalium vernedei. The sequence continues at coordinate 428,794,860 of CM062293.1, forward strand.
AGGGTGGAAAATTTCCTGAAAATTAAAAAGAGTACAGGGTCAAATAATAGTATAGGGTGAAAAATTCCAAGATGTGAGCCAACCGCTGTTTTCTGAACCGTTTTCAGACGTCTGATGCTCTTGAAGTGGCGAAGGACTAAATTACTTTCGGTTATCATAATTTTCACATGGATTTGACTTGTTGCAATTTATGGGAGAGTGCAGGCACTCTCCCATAAATTGCACCAAGGCAAAACCATATAGACTACTTATTTCTGTTTCAGTGATGGTATGAAGCACATCCACTGGGTACTAGGTCTTAAAGTTATGGTAGCAGTACTTCAGAATAAAGCCCAAATATATGCTTCCAGCTCTCTCTACCCATTAACATTTCCATTGCATCCTGTGTTTGCTTGTACATGTACCTTACTAGTTTGTTTTGGTGAACTTCTTGAGATAAGCAGCTGCTTTGCACTTTCAGTTGCTGAAAATTAATAATCATACAGGGCCAAGTAAGGATCATACAGGTGGGAATGTTGTTCAAAAAAGAATAATCATACATGTATGTTTATTAGGCACTCAAGAGTATGTGTTACTTTATTGGCTATAAAAGGCATTTAGCTTGCAGTCATTTAAATGTATCTCGTCAAAGCAATTTGTTTCCATTTCCAGGATCAAAACTAAATTTGTATAGAGAAAACATTTCACTGGAATATTCCTGCCGATATTTGCATGAATAGAGTTGGTATTGTATATAGAGTGTCAGCATTGAAAAACAGAGATGTTTAGTGCATATTGTGTTGCTGAAAATTAGGCGGCAACATTTTAGCCAGAAAGGTAAATGCAGCATGTGTTGATTTTGATATTGAGCATATAAAAATCAACGTCATTTAAAATTGAAACAAAAATATTTTTGTAAAATAATGGTGTGGCTGATTTAAGAATTTCTCCACTGATTCTGGGGGCACTTGGATAAACAGAATGAAACGTCGCCGTAAAATTCAAGAGAAAACAGGAAGTGAATCAGAGTCACATACAGCTGCATTGTGTTATATATGCGGCAAAACATTTTTACATGTGAATTCCCTTGACAAGCATTTGTTAATTCACAGTGATGAGAAGCCTTTTAAGTGTGGTGAGTGTGGAAAACAGATCAGGCAAGCCGGAGACCTCAAGTTTCATTTGAAACTCCATACTGGAGAGAAGGCATTTAAATGTGAAATTTGCAGCAGATATTATACTCGGAAGTCGCATCTGAAGAGGCATTTATTAACTCACACCAATAACAGACCATTTAAGTGTCACATTTGTAATAAAGCTTTCTTCCAGAAACCATTTTTAAAAGAGCACTTATTTGGTCATACAGGAGAAAAGCCTTTTTCCTGTGGCATCTGTCATCAGGTATTTAGTAAAGACTCGTCCCGGAAAAGGCATGAAGAGGGCCACAACACACATGAATTGTTCGAGTGTAAAATTTGTGATACAAAATATACAAGATTGAAAGGTCTTAAAGAGCATGAAAAAAAAATTCATAATGTGCCGCATCCATTTAAATGTGTAGTTTGTGATGGTGTTTTCAGAAAGAAACGGACTCTTCAAGAACACCAGAAGAAAAATCATCCATTAATAAGGGCATTTCAGTGTATCCACTGTGATAAAGCTTATTTCCATCACCAAAACCTTGCTGTTCATTGTTCAAGACATCACCCAGGCAAACCAGTAGAGGCAGTGACATAATTGGTCCCTGTTTTAAAGTTGAAGTAGTACACAGAGGTGGCAGAAGCCCCAAAAAGTGTGTGCGAGGGGAGGGGGCGGGTTCACACCAAAAAGTTTGTGTTGTGGGGGGTTCACACATTTCTGGGTACCGCTAGGGTGTAAGATGCCTGGATGGAAAATATTTTTTCTTGGTGGGGGGTCAATGGTGGTGGGTGGTTTATTCATGCAAAATATATAACTTTATATACGATACCACTAACCCTTGTTCCAATGTACATGTAAGACACCAACCATAGAGACCTCAACCTTTTTGTCATTATTTTGCGATATTGAATATTGACTGGTCAATTTTAAATCGTGTGGCACCAGCTGTCTTCATGTGGCATTGGCTGTCTCTGGGTGTTATCACAGATTAAGTTTTGCGTTTTTGATTAAGAGTAGCATTCGTCTTTATATATCTGACTTTTTGGTACACACTACAGCCTACATGTATATGGCATCCACCCAATTCGCATACTTTGGATTGAATTGAATTGGGCTTGTTCTTTTCCTTTGATTACAAATTTATATTTTGCAAAATCACTGTAAAAGTGAATGAGAAAAGAAATATGATGCATCTGAATGAAATGAGAATTGATGAGAAAGAAATGTGTAGTGGCCATAGGGGTTGTGTATGTCATGTAGGAAAATGGTGTTCGGGTACCTATAATTGGAGAAAAAAGTGTGTGTGGGGGGGGGGGGGGGGGGGGGGGGGGGGGGAGATGGTGGTGATAGTACAGAAATTTGTCGTTGCCCCCCTCTCCAATCTTTCCATCCTTGAAAACTCCATCTACAAGAATCAGTTTTTTCAGTATTTGAGAAAACAGTTATACTCTTGTGAATGCAAGTAGTACCTATTCCATACTAAAAAGGGCCTCATGTTTATATATTAACTAGAGTTCAACCTTCAAGAGCCCCGTACCAATTTTGGAAAGTTCCTCCTTTTACTTCTTCATGTCAAACACACGTCCAAAATGAAGGTTGCCTTTTGGTGGTCTTCCTGGTGAAAGTTACAGGACCATGGCAGTGATTTCTAGTGAAGGCTTGTTTATTTTTCTTTTTTTAACAGTTTTGTAATCAGATAAGCATCAAGAAATACATAATGTATATCCACAAATTCATAAGAGGTTGACAGAAGCAGAAGTTACAGAAAACATAAAATTTCTAAAATGATGTTTTAAGAAAGTATTTTCTCAGAAGGTATTTTGAATTGACAGGTTTTCACTTAGTAGAGTGTGCGTTCAGTTTTGCAAATAGTGAAACAAATTTCTTTGGGGACTGTTAAGCTCACTCGACTGCAAGTCACAGTGGGAGCTACAATGTATTGTCATCACTTGGCATCCGTCGTCTAATTTTTGGGGGTGTTTTGTGGGGTGGGGGAGGGGTTAGAGAGAACCACAGTAGTTGAAAACAAAAAACAAATTGTACAGACACTTTTTTGAGACTTAACAGAACAGCAGAGCTTTGTTTTTGCCTAGGATGCTTTCCTAGGACCAGCAGAAATGAATGGTTAAAAAAATTGATTTTGGTTGTGTCATGGCAAATCAAAAAATTGTTCTTGCTGTCCATCACTTTATGAGACACTCCTCTCTTTTGACAACTTGAGCCAGATCAGCATTCTACATGTAGGCCCAATTGCAGACCTGGCATTTTCAGGAGAGCGATTTATTTGCTCGCCTACTGCTCGCCTTAAAAAAATTGGGGGGGGAGCAAAAAATAGCCCTCTTAGCCTTAGAAAATAATGATTACCACAACAGCCTATTCCTAAAACCCACGGGTTTTCAGATCTCTGCTATGTTATTGGTCTCTGTAAGATGGCCACATTGCCCCTCCCACACCTCCGGGCCTTACCAAGGCCCAGACGTGTGGGAGGAGCAGTGCTGCCATCTCACAGAGACCACCTTGTTAGCAGCACCAAATAAAGTGTACAAAGCCCACTAGGCAGAATTCACACTGCCATTAATAGTACAACTTCGTTTTGCCACTTTTAGCTTTTGTAGGCTTGAGGAGATCTAATCGCTCCCCTAGGCCATGTGAGGAGAGCAATTTTTAACCCTCCTGCATTTTAAGGAATGCCAGGCCTGCAATTGAGCCCCTGGTTCCTTTTTGTGTGTGTGAAAAGTCTTTTTGAACAAATGCGCTCACACAAAATAGATGATTGCATGCACACATGTATATATGTTTCTGATATACACATGGGCATGCATGCATGTGGAAAAATGTGCACACGTGCATATAAAAGTTCAAACCGGACTAGATAATATAATTGTTTTATCAACCAGTTGTCAGCTGACAAAACAATTCTTTAGCATATTCCAGCCCAGTTTTATGATGTTTGCCTTTTTCAAAGGTTTGCCTTTTTCATTCTTCAAAGAGTAGGACCAGGGCATATATTTCATTCATACAGAGATTCGTGCAACGATGCCAGCGAGAATCCATGTAGATTCTCGCTGCACCTCTGGTAGGTTTCGCGAGAAAATAATTGAGTCAATTTAACCCTTTGCCAAGCAAAGCAGCAGCAAATCAACCAAAACAAGACTTACATGACCTGATATATCTTGACAGTTAGTCAATAAAATTGCACAAATATGGCTCTCATTGACCTGGTTCCAATGGAATCCATATTTATAAGGTTGTGTTGATATATAGAGGATATCTACGCTGTTTTAGTGAATATCGGGAATTATCTCATGAGTGTGAACCTGAAAGTTTTATTTTTCACGTGCGCTTGCGCGAGTTAAAAATAATACTTTCAGGTCCACATGAAAACAGCGTAGATTTTGTATGCCCTCCGACTTAAGTCAGGTGGCATATAGTGATTGAAGTGTGTTTGTCCGTGTGAGTGCGTGTCCGAGCCAATAACTCGAAAACTGTTAGGGCCATCGTCATCAAACTTCACACAATTATAAAGGACAATGGGAGGGTGTATCACACACCATAGCTGGGTTCGTACCTTCAAAGTCAAGGTTACATTTCAAGGTCACACTAAAAATTGATAAATATTCGTGTCTCAGCCATAACTCAGAAACGAATCATAGTACAATTGTTAAACTTTTTACAAATGTTAAGGACAGTCAGAAGGTGTGTCACATATAATAGTGTCTGCCGCATCTGCAAGGTGGAGGTCACAATTGACCTTCATATGTTCAGGGTCACAAATTGTGTCAAGCATAACTCCAAAACTATTAGGGCTACAATCATCTAACATCACTCAGTTATAAAGGACAACAGATGGATGTGTCACACACCACAGCCAGGTCCATAAGGTCAAGGTCACACTGGACACAGTTAGGGCCACAGTCATCAAACTTCACACAATTATAAAGGACCATGGGAGGATATGTCACACACCATAGCTGGGTTTGTACCTTCAAGGTCAAGGTCACACTAAAAATCGGTCAATATTCATGTCTCGACCATAACTCAGAAACGAATCATAGTACAGCTGTTAAACTTTTTACAAATGTTAAGGACAGTCAGAAGGTGTATCGCCTGTAATAGTTTCCACTGCATCTGCAAGGTGAAGGTCACAAGTGTGGGGTGGAGGGGGGGGGGGGGTTATGTGTTGTGTTACCTTAGTAACATTCTTCATGTTTATTATATGCTATATTACATTTTAATGAGCAATATTCAGCCCAATTCGACTGCTAACAGTTTCAATACAATAACAAAAAGCTGCTGATAGTTCTTTCAAGGTGACGTCATTCGCCGAAGCATAACATTTAGGAAGAAAAAATTCATCGTGTGGACCTGAAAGTATTATCCGCAAGCACTTGCGAAAAATAAAGCTTTCAGGTCCATACTCATGAGATAATTCCTGACCCTGTCTAAAATAGAGTAGATTTCTTTTTTATTATTTGCTACGAGGCCTTATATTGCACAGTATTCAGCCCAATTCAACCCCAAATGCATACGTTTCGAAACAATGACAAAGATCAGCTGATCGTTTCTTCAAGGCGACATCATGCGCCGAAGAGTGACACCATTTAGGAAGCTACTGAGGAATATTTCTCGATATCAAGAAATATCTTTCAGATAATTTGCGATAATTCACAGGCTAGCATATAATAAATATTGTTTATTTTTAATTCACCTGGGCAAAACTCAGGAGCTTTACTAATCACTTTCCATCTGCCATTAACTTTACATTATCGACTTCTCATAAATCACAGGGTGGAAATGAACCAAATTTTACGAGCATGTTCCTAGTCATATGTCAACTCAAGTTTGTTCAAATAAAGTTGCCACACCCACAGGGGACACCAAAAGGGGCATAACACGGATAGTACCCATATATTTGAAAAAAAAACTATTTTAAAAAATCTTCTTCTCCAGAACCATCAAATAGAATCTTTTGATATTTGGTACACAACATCTCTATGAGGGTCAGATTCTTGTTTGTTCAAATCGAGATCCTGAGTTAATATCTCGGCTCCCTGTGGAAGCCCAAATTGTAACTTTCTGCAATTTGAGGAAACTTCTTTAAAAATCTTCTTCAGATCCACCAGTTAGAATTCTTTCATATTTGACGTACACTATCTCTAGTGGGGCCAGATTCAAGTTTGGGTTCCCTATGGGATTTCGAATTTTAACTTTGTGCAATATGAGGAAATTTCTTTAAAAAACTTCTTCAGATCCACCTGCTTTCATATTTGGTTACAACATCTGGGGGTGGGGGGAGGGGGCAAATTCAAGTTTGTTCAAATGGAATCCCTGGGTTAATATTTGGGCTTCTTATGGGAGCCCAAATTAACTTAGTACAATATGAGGAAATTTCTTCAAAATTCTTCTTTAGGTCCACCAGTCAGAATCCTTTCATATTTAGTATACAAGATCTCTGGGGGGAGGTAGGTTCAAGTTTGTTCAAATCTGGTCCCTGAGTTAATGTTTGGGCTCTCTATTGGAGCCCAAAGTTTAACTTAGTGCAATATGATGGCATTTCTTTTAAAAAATCTTCTTCAGATTCACCAGTTAAAATGCTTTCATATACACAATATCTCTTTGGGGGGGGGGGGGGGGGGGGGAGGGGAAGGGTCATATTCAAGTTTTTTCAAATCGATTCCCTGGGTTAATATTTGGGCTTCCTGTGGGAGACCAAATTTTAACTTTGTGCAATATGAGGGAATTTCTTTAAAAAGCTTCTTCAGAACAATCAATTAGAATCTTCTGATATTTGGTAAACAACATCTCTAGAGGATTCAGATTCCAGATTGTTCAAATTTAGTCCACAGGTTAATATTGGGACTCCCTATGGTTATCCGAAATTTAACTTGGTGCAATATGAGGAAATTTCCTTGAAAATCTTCTTCTCCAGAACCATCAATAAGAATCTTTTGATATTTGGTATACAACATCCAGGAATGAAAGTTTTCAGGGATTTGACTGAATTCAGGGATTTTCGTTATAGGTTTTGTCTGTAAAGTGTTCAGGGATAGTGTTCAGGCTTCAATTTTTGTTTAACACACGTAGATCCCTGCACATATAACAAGCAATTATCTGTGGCTCTTCTCGGGTTCTGCCTTTGATTAAGCAAAGGCCATTGGCTCCTGATAAAAGATTTTCAGGGTTTTTGTGTCCGATCACATTCATCTCTGACAGCATCTCTAGTGAGGGAGGGGGGGGGGGGGGGGGGGGGCAGATTCAAGTTTGCTCAAATCGGGTCCCTGAGTTAATATTTGGGCTCTCTATGGGAGCCCGAATAATAACTTTGTGCAATATGAGGAAACTTCTTTAAAAATATTCTTCTTCGGATCCACCAATCAGAATGTTTTCATATGTGGTATACAACATCTCTAGAGGGATGAGATTCAAGTTTGTCCAAAACATATCCCTGGGTTAATATTTGGGCTCACATTTGGAGCCCAAATTTTAACATAGTGCAGTATGTGGAGAGTTCTTGAAAAATCTTCTTTTGAGATCCACCAATCGGAATCCTTTCATATTTGGTGTGTAACATCTCTATGGATATCAGATTCATACTTGTTCAACTTGTGTCCCTAGCTTAATATTTGGGCCCTCTAGGGTGCTAACATGTGTTATCAGTATACCACAGGGGTTCAACCATGGTGGCCTAATAGGATTCTGGGGCACTCGTAGCAGGTATGGATTCTTGCAACCATTTTCGTGAGAATCTAAATGGATTCTCCAAAATTTAGATGAAATGTACATGTAAGCCCTGATGACCATATAGACAGTAAATCCAGTTTGTAATATGCCTTCAGTTGTTCAGTGATGGAGAAATTATATTCGATGTATATTTTCCCAGCTTGCAGGCATCGATGCATTATTTTGTATAATAACAAAGACAGAGTCAGCATATCGTCTACCGCATTCTCACAAAAATCTAAAAGGGCGTAAGCCTTGTTAGTGGGAGAGAAATATTGTATTTGTCTCTCTCTGAGAAATTTAATAGTACAGTTTTTAAAAGTGGACGTTCAAAAAATAAATGAAGTATTGTCTCTTTTGTGCTATTGCAGAATGTGCAAAGCTCTGTTTCAGAAAGTTTATATTTATGTAGTTTTGAATTTGTGTACAATGTTTCTTGAAACATTTGATATTGTAAAGTTTGTAAGTAGATATCCATTATGAAATGCACTTCTGTATATCTTCTCCCAATCTTCCAGATGGATGTTGATATACTGAACTGCTTTCCATTTATTTTGTGCATTTACCAGAGAGGCAGTTGAAAGTTCTGGGAATAAGTGATAAGACCCCCCCCCCCACAAATGAGATCTTCTGTTTCTTATGACTTTTTTTTTGTAAAATTGCATACCTGTGAGCATTTTTAGTCGAGTTGTGACGAAGTCAAACTCGACCTATAGTTTGGTGAATGGCGGGCGGGCTTCGGGCGGGCGTAAACAATTGGTTTCCGGATGATAACTTGATAGTGGTTCAACTCACATTCATTAAACTTCATACATAGGTTGGTCTTGGTGGGAGGAAGAACCCTATTGATTTTGGACATGCTACGTCGAAGGTCAAGGTCACAGTGACCTTGTACGTAGTAAATCTTAAACAATTGGTTTCCGGATGATAACTTGATAATGGTTCAACTCACATTCATGAAACTTCATAGGTAGATTGGCCTTGGTGAGGGGAAGAACCCTATTGATTTTGGACTCGCTACATCAAAGGTCAAGGTCAACGTGACCTTGAACATAGTAAATCGCAACAATTCCTTTCCGGATGATAACTTGATAGTAGTTCAACCTACATTCATGAAACTTCATAGGTGGGTTGGCCTTGGTGCAAGGAAGAACTCTATTGATCTTGGACTCACCAGATCAAAGGTCAAGGTCACAGTGACCTTTAACATAGTATATCACAACAATTGGTTTCCGGATGATAACTTGATAGTGGTTCAACCTAGAGTCATGAAACTTCATAGGTGTGTTGGTCTTGGTGCGAGGAAGAACCCTATTGATCTTGGACTCACCAGGTCAAAGGTCAAGGTCACAGTGACCTTGAACATAGTATATCGCAACAATTGGTTTCCGGATGATAACTTGATAGTGGTTCAACCTAGAGTCATGAAACTTTACAGGCGTGTTGGCCTTGGTGCGAGGAAGAACCCTATTGATGTTGGACTCACCAGGTCAAAGGTCAAGGTCACAGTGACCTTGAACATAGTATATCGCAACAATTGGTTTCCGGATGAGAACTTGATAGTGGTTCAACCTAGAGTCATGAAACTTCATAGGTGTGTTGGCCTTGGTGCGAGGAACTGTTGTCACAACTCGACATTGGATCGGTGATCCTGAGTGGCATTTTTTTATTTTATTTTTTTATTTCTTCAATTATTTCTTTGCCATCAAAATTTCATGTTCTTGGTTTATGTTTTAGGTCTTATAATCTACAGCATAGCATGGGTGGTGGTGTATTTCATCCCTTGAGAGCAAGAAGGCTTTGCAATGCTAAAGTATTGCAATGCCTTCTTGCACTCAAGGGACAAATTTATCGATTTTTTTTTAACTTGGGTAAAATATCAGTCAGACATAAACCATTGATTTTTTATGTTTTTGTCTCGCCAATCATAGTTGTGTGAGCCTTTGGCATAGCGCTCATGTCGGCGTCGGCTTCCGGATTCATACATTTTGAATTTTTGTGTGCAGGTTTTGATTTTTTTTTTTTTTTTTTTTTATGTCAGCACGCTTTTCAGGGATAGTAATATTTTATTCAACCCTCTCCGTGCTTAGTTACTTAAATTTTGGACTTTTGTGTACATGTTTTTGATTTTTCTGTGCAGGTTTTTGACTTTTGCGTACAGGTTTTGAAATTTTGTCTTCAAATGGAGTTTCACCTTACTGGCATATTGCCATGGTGGTTATCTTAACATTTCAGGGTATTTTTCTCAATTTTAACCCTTTGAAACAAATGTGATACTTTTTTGACTTTTATGTGCAGGTTTTGAGGTTTGTCTTTCTTTTCTTCCAAGTGGATATTTTTCAAGTAGAGTTTCACCTTACTGGCATATTGCAATTGTGGTTACTGTGACATTTGCAGGGTATTTTTCTCAATTTTAACCCTTTGAAACAAATGTGATACTTTTTTTTTACTTTTATGTGCAGATTTTGAGGTTTGTCTTTCTTTTCTTCCAAGTGGCGACTTACCTTGTATAGCATATTCCCGTGTTTCCTATTTTACCTTAGGATGCTTCTTGGGGCTAGTATTATATTATTTAACCATTTAGCTGCTTATTTACTTTAATTTTGAACTTTTGTGTGCAGGTTTTTTACTTTTGTGTGCAGGTTTTTGACTTCTGTGTACAGGTTTTGTTATTTATTTTTTTTTTTTTTTTTCAAGGATAGCCCTCATGTCAGCGTCTGCGTCCAGATTCATCCATTTTGAACTTCTGTGTGCAGGTTTTGATTTGGGGGGGGGGGGGGGGGGGGCTTTTTTTTTAGCTCACCTGAGCGAAGCTCAAGGGGAGCTTTACTAATCACTTTCTGTCCGGCGTCGTCCGTTCCGGCGTTAACTTTACATTATCGACTTCTCCTCCTAAACCACTAGCCCAATTTTATTCAGATGTTGGCTAAATGTTTATTACCTAATGCCAATTCAGATTTGTTCAAATGAAGTTGCCCCTCCTCCTGGGTGGTGCCACGCCCCCAAGGGGCACCAAAATCTTTGTAAATCTTCTTCTCATGAACCAGCAGTAGCAGAGACTTGATATTCGGTGTGCAGCTTCCTTTTGAGGTGTAGACTCAGATTTGTTCAAGAGAAGTTTGTGGGGCTATACTTGGCGTCGTTATGAGAGGGGCAAAATTTTTTGCCCCGCCCAAAATTTCTATTTTCCAAACCGAGAGGCTGATTTGAACCAAATTTTATGTGAGGGCTTATTGGGTGATGAGTACTTGATTTATGCAAAAAAAAATTTTCCCGCAGCCCTGTGGGAACCGCAGGAGCTAAAAATAGAAAAAATTTAAAACGCCCATATCTCCAAAACTGCAGGGCACTGAGAATTTTTATTTGGTGTGCAGCTTCCTTAGGACCAACAGAAAGGATTGGTAAAAAAAAATTGCCATCGGTTTTATCATAGGGTACAGTTTCGGGACTTTGAAAAAGTGCTGAGTCAGCACTTTTTAACACTGTAGGCAATGGGAAAAACATTAAAAAATCATCTTCTCCAGATCCAGCAGGCAGAATCTTTTGATATTTGGTATGCAACATTATAGGGTGGATCTGATTCAAGTTAGTTCAAATCGGCCCCCTGGGTTCATATTTGGGCTCAGTATAGGAGCCCGATTTCGAACTTAGTGCATTTCAGGCAAATTTCTTAAAAAATCTTCTTCTCCAGATCCAGCAGGCAGAATCTTTTGAATTTGGTATGCAACATTGTGGGGTGGATCTGATTCAAGTTTGTTCAAATCGGCCCCCTGGGTTTATATTTGGGCTCAGTATAGGAGCCCAAATTTGAACTTACTGCATTTCAGGCAAATTTCTTTGAAAATCTTCTTCTCCAGATCCAGCAGGCAGAATCTTTTGATATTTGGTATGCAACATTGTGGGGTGGATCTGATTCAAGTTTGTTCAAATCGGCTCCCTAGATTCATATTTGGGCTCACTATAGGAGCTCAAATTCGAATTTAGTGCATTTCAGGCAAATTTCTTCAAAAATCTTCTTCTCCAGATCCAGCAGGCAGAATCTTTTGTTATTTGGTATGCAACGTTGCGGGGTAGATCTGATTCAAGTTTGTTCAAATCGGCCCCCTGGATTCATATTTGGGCTTACTATAGAAGCCGAATTCGAACTTAGTGCATTTCAGGCAAATTTCTTAAAAATCTTCTTCTCCAGATCCAGCAGACAGAATCTTTTCATATTTGGTAAGCAACATTGTGGGGTGGATCTGATTCAAGATTGTTCAAATCGGCCCCCTGGGTTAATATTTGGGCTCAGTATAGGAGCCCCGATTTCGAACTTAGTGCATTTCAGGCAAATTTCTTAAAAAATCTTCTTCTCCAGATCCAGCAGGCAGAATCTTTTGATATTTGGTATGCAACATTGTAGGGTGGATCTGATTCAAGTTTGTTCAAATCGGCCCCCTGGGTTCATATTTGGGCTCAGTATAGGAGCCCGATTTCGAACTTAGTGCATTTAGGCAAATTTCTTAAAAAATCTTCTTCTCCAGATCCAGAAGGCAGAATCTTTTGATATTTGGTATGCAACACTGTGGGGTGGATCTGATTCAAGTTTGTTCAAATCGGCTTCCTAGATTCATATTTGGGTTCACTATAGAAGCTCGAATTTGAACTTAGTGCATTTCATGCAAATTTCTTAAAAAATCTTCTTCTCCAGATCCAGCAGGCAGAATCTTTTCATATTTGGTAAGCAACATTGTGGGGTGGATCTGATTCAAGTTTGTTCAAATCGGCCCCCTGGGTTTATATTTGGGCTCAGTATAGGAGCCCGATTTCGAACTTAGTGCATTTAGGCAAATTTCTTAAAAAATCTTCTTCTCCAGATCCAGAAGGCAGAATCTTTTGATATTTGGTATGCAACATTGTGGGGTGGATCTGATTCAAGTTTGTTCAAATCGGCTTCCTAGATTCATATTTGGGCTCACTATAGAAGCTCAAATTTGAACTTAGTGCATTTCAAGCAAATTTATTAAAAAATCTTCTTCTCCAGATCCAGCAGGCAGAATCTTTTGATATTTGGTATGCAACATTGTGGGGTGGATCTGATTCAAGTTTGTTCAAATCGGCTTCCTAAATTCATATTTGGGCTTACTATAGAAGCTCGAATTCGAACTTAGTGCATTTCAGGCAAATTTCTTAAAAAATCATCTTCTCCAGATCCAGCAGGCAGAATCTTTTGATATTTGGTATGCAACATTGCGGGGTGGATCTGATTCAAGTTTGTTCAAATCGGCCCCCTGGATTCATATTTGGGCTCACTATAGAAGCTCGAATTCAAACTTAGTGCATTTCAGGCAAATTTCTTAAAAAATCATCTTCTCCAGATCCAGCAGGCAGAATCTTTTGATATTTGGTATGCAACATTGCTTGGTGGATCTGATTCAAGTTTGTTCAAATCGGCTCCCTGGATTCATATTTGGGCTTAATATAGAAGCCCGAATTCGGACTTAGTGCATTTCGGGCAAATTTATTAAAAAATCTTCTTCTCCAGATCCAGCAGGCAGAATCTTTTGATATTTGGTATGCAACATTGCAGGGTGGATCTGATTCAAGTTTGTTCAAATCGGCCCCCTGGATTCATATTTGGGCTCACTATAGAAGCTCGAATTCAAACTTAGTGCATTTCGGGCAAATTTCTTCAAAAATCTTCTTCTCCAGATCCAGCAGGCAGAATCTTTTGATATTTGGTATGCAACATTGCGGGGTGGATCTGATTCAAGTTTGTTCAAATCGGCCCCCTGGATTCATATTTGGGCTTAATATAGAAGCCCAAATTCGCACTTAGTGCATTTCGGGCAAATTTATTAAAAAATCTTCTTCTCCAGATCCAGCAGGCAGAATCTTTTGATATTTGGTATGCAACATTGTGGGGTGGATCTGATTCAAGTTTGTTCAAATCGGCTTCCTAGTTTCATATTTGGGCTCACTATAGAAGCTCGAATTCGAACTTAGTGCATTTCAGGCAAATTTCTTAAAAAATCTTCTTCTCCAGATCCAGCTTCAGAATCTTTTAAGATTTGGTAAGCAACATTGTGGGGTGGATCTGATTCAAGTTTGTTCAAATCGGCCCCTGAGTTTATATTTGGGCTCCGTATAGGAGCCCAAATTTTAACTTAGTGCATTTCAGGCATATTTCTTAAAAATTCTTCTTCTCCAGATCCAGCAGGCAGAATCTTTTGATATTTGGTATGCAACATTGTGGGGTGGATCTGATTGTGATTCATGAACGTATTTATTTGTAAAGTTGATAGAATCTTAGACAAAATTTGCAGAAAAGATCTACTATAGAAGGGGTGGTATCCAGGGTGAACCGTTTACCCAAATCTAGCAGTACTAATGCATTATTCACACACATCTCCGTTCAAATTTTATGACCCCTCATTGGAACACACGCATTCAGCTCATTCCAACAAAGGTCATATGCCATGTTTTCGAGACAAAGGAATAAAAATTTTAGTTATTCATGAAACTTTTAGGCAACTGTTGTCTGTTATTCACATTGCTTCATGAAATTTCAGTACTTTTAGAAGTTACCTCAGTAATCAAGGGTTAATTCTCCTTAATTAAATGTCGCCTCTAAAAAACAACCACTTTGCATATCTTACCTTTTTACCAGCATAACTGCCAAAACTTGTCAGCATTCTTCGCAAAAATCGCTATTCAAATTTTAATTTTTGTCTCTTAAACATACATGTACTTATCGCTTGGAAATACCCCATTGGAATGAGCTTTTTGAGCTCATTCCAATGAGAGGTCGCACACCATGCTTTTTGAGTCAAAAAAGCAATTTTTTTAGTTATTCCAGAATTTCGTACGTAAAACACAGCTTTATGACTTCACATTAAAATGAGCTCTCTAAGCTTGTTCCAATCAACATTCACGCACTATGTCTTTCACACAAAAAATAAAATTTTCCATTTATTCAGGAATTTTGTTTGCAAGAACACTCTTACCCCCCCCCCCCCCCCACACACACACACACGCAAACACACACACACACACACACACAAACACAGACACACACATCTAAAAGTTCGTCAGCAAAAAAACAGTTACTTCAATTTTTAAATGCATTATAGGAACAACTTGCCTAATCAAATTTAAATACTTTTGCATCATTCTGTATCTAGAACAAACCATTTACCATATCTTTACGCAAAATTCTCCAGCATCATTCACAAAAAAACACCATTATTTATATATTCACATTTCTGTCTCAAAAATATACCTGATCTTCCCATACCCCTATTGGAATAAGCTGTTTGAGCTTGTTCCAATGATGATAAAAAAAACTAATATTTTGGAAAATTTGTGAAAATTTTTGTTTTCTTGCATGCAAATACATACATGTAGCACATGGATATCCACAGTTGGGGAGAGATGTCCAAGGCTATCTCTTCACATTCCTTGTTTGTGCTTCATGCTAAACCAGTTTGTCTGCAGAGATAAATTTGCTTTATTAAAAATCATTGGAGATTGGCCACACACCAATGATTTTAAATAAAACTAATTTTAGGTAACAAATGTTGAACTTCAAACAAAATCTCTCACTCAACCAGTTAATGTTGATGAGGCATGACATGGTGAAGGTGACCTAAAATACTTCTTAGAGTCACTTTGTCAGGTGAGCGATTAAGGCCACGTGGGGCCTCTTGTTTACGTTGGCATGCTTTTCAGGGATAGTAATATTTTTTTCAACCCTTTCCACGCTTAGTAACTTGAATTTTGGACTTTTGTGTACAGGTTTTTGACTTTTCTGTGCAGGTTTTTGACTTTTGTGTACAGGTTTTGAAATTTTGTCTTTAAGTGGAGTTTTGCCTTACTGGCATATTGCCTTAACATTTCAGGGTATTTTTCTCAATTTTAACCCTTTGAAACAAATGTGATACTTTTTTGACTTTTATGTGCAGGTTTTGAGGTTTGTCTTTCTTTTCTTCCAAGTGGATATTTTTCAAGTAGAGTTCACCTTTCTGGCATATTGCCATTATGGTTACTGTGACATTTGCAGGGTATTTTTCTCAATTTTAACCCTTTTGAAACTCCCCGCAGGAACCCCGGGAAGTGAAGCATTGCCTGTTCACTGCGGTAAACAGGCTCTGTTTTACTGGTAAAATAGGACCCAGTCACCAATGCTTGGGAGGTGCAAACCCTCTCTAAAATGGGCAACATGGCTTATTAACGCACACCCCTGGTCTTGAGTTGATACTCATGTTGTGGTCATGATTAGCCATTGTGCAAAAATATGTGACCTTAAACACCAATAAATAAATAAATAAATAACCCTTTGAAACAAATGTGATATCTTTTTTTACTTTTATGTGCAGGTTTTGAGGTTTGTCTTTCTTTTCTTTCAAGTGGCGACTTACCTTGTAGCATATTCCTGTGATTCTTATTTTATGTTAGGATGCTTCTTGGGGCTAGTATTATATTATTTAACCATTTAGCTGCTTATTTACTTTAATTTTGAACTTTTGTGTGCAGGTTTTTGACTTTTGTGTGCAGGTTTTTGACTTTTGTGTACAGGTTTTGTTATTTTTTTATTTTTTTATTTTTTTTTTTAAAGGATAGCCCTCATGTCAGCGTCTGCATCCGGATTCATACATTTTGAACTTTTGTGTGCAGGTTTTGATTTTTTTTTTTTTTTACGTCGGCATGCTTTTCAGGGATAGTAATATTTTATTCAACCCTTTCCACGCTTAGTAACTTGAATTTTGGACTTTTGTGTACAGGTTTTTGACTTTTCTGTGCAGGTTTTTTTAACTTTTGTGTACAGGTTTTGAAATTTTGTCTTCAAGTGGAGTTTTACCTTACTGGCATATTGCCATGGTGGTTACCTCAACATTTCAGGGTATTTTTCTCAATTTTAACCCTTTGAAACAAATGCGATACTTTTTTGACGTTTATGTGCAGGTTTTGAGGTTTGTCTTTCTTTTCTTTCAAGTGGCGACTTACCTTGTAGCATATCCCTGTGGTTCCTATTTTATGTTAGGATGCTTCTTGGGGCTAGTATTATATTATTTAACCCTTTAGCTGCTTATTTACTTTAATTTTGGACTTTTGTGTGCAGGTTTTGGACTTTTGTGTACAGGTTTTGATAATTTTTTTTAAAGTGGAGTTTTACCTCACTGGCATATTGCCATGGTGGTTTCTGTAACATTTTCTGGGTATTTTTCTAAATTTCAACCCTTTGAAACAAATGTGATATTTTTTTTACTTTTATGTGCAGGTTTTGAGGTTTTTCTTTCTTTTCTTCCAAGTGGATATTTTTCAGGTAGAGTTTCACCTTACTGGCATATTGCCATGGTGGTTACTGTGACATCAGGGTATTTTTCTCAATTTTAACCCATAGAAACAAATGTGATATTTTTTTTTTTTTTTACTTTTATGTGCAGGTTTTGAGGTTTGTCTTTTCTTTTCTTCAAAGTGGAGACTTACCTTTTAGCATATTGCCATGGTTCTTATTTTATGTTAGCATGCTTCTTGGGGCTATTATTATATTATTTAACCCTTTAGCTGCTTATTTACTTTAATTTTGGACTTTTGTGTGCAGGTTTTGGACTTTCTTTTTTTTTTTACTCCAGCCACCACTTTACATTGGCCACCTGTACTGATACCCCCTCTAGTTAAAGTTTACATTGGTTATAAAAAGAGAGCATACGGCAGCCAAAAGGACCATGCAGGAGGGCCTGAGAAACAGCTTTTTAATTTTTTTAGGCATAAAAAATTTTAACTTTTTGGGCTGGATTCAAGTTTCTCTATATTACTGTTGGTAACTGTCTTGAATTCAGGCGTTTGTTTTATTAATTCTTTCCAAGCTGTAGGTTTTGCATCAGTTACTTCCTGGTAGACTGAACAGAGTTTTATTATTAAACTACTCTGAAAATTCAGAAAACCTAAAAAAAAATATTATCATTTAATAAATCGTTTATGAAGAACATGTCACCTTTACCATTTTTTGTCGACCATCTTTGTGCAGATGCCATATTTTGTAATTGCCAAAATTCTATAAGTGGCCTATAATAAGGGTTTTCCACAATGCTTGAATTGAACAAAATTGACGGGTGCTGTTTTAAGCTCCTGCGAAATCAGAGACGAGAGTAAATTGCACCCGTAAAATGTTATTAGTATATGAATTTTCGAGGGGGATACTGTCACCAAACACCAGAAACCTTAACCATTTGAACCTAAGCGGCTGCTTCTCCAGCCAGGAACATGATACGTCATAACGTCATTGAATAGGATGGCTGATCAGTAAATGTGTGGGGTAGACCAGTCAATATTTTCAATGTGCAACCCCGAGGCTGCACGTTGAAAATATTGATTGGTCTACCCCAAATAATGAATATGGATTCTTCTAATCGCTGCCATTGAAATGGCATGGCAGATACCACAAGTTTTCAAAGAAGGGTTAAATGTATATGGAATTGCTGAATTATGACAGTAACTTGCTACTGGCCACAGAGATCTGCTTTCTTAAAACAAAACACATTTATATGCCCTCACAGTATATTAGTGCTCCACAATACTTTTCAACGAGTGCATTTTTTAGCTCCTGTAAATAGAAAACACGAGTGCTGACGGGAGCAATTGCACTCGCACCCGTCTCATTTCCAGGACTGGTTTTCCATTGGGCAAATATGTTGTAATTGTCAAACTTCTCTAAGTGGTCTAGAAATAAGGGTTTTCCATGGAGCAAACATGTTAGGATCTAATAATTCCTTAATCCATGGGACCTCAAGGGTGTGGCTGAAAGTTTTAATATCATGGTTACTGTATTTAAGCCTCCTTTTTCCATTGATTTAACAGGGTTCTTGCAGGTTTTGAAAAACCTTAAAAAGTCTTGGATTTGAAAATCAATTTCCAAGATCTGTGAAGTCATTGAATTTCCCCAAAACTCCAAAAGTGGACTGGTAAACCCATGAAAACAATCTTTCAAAATATAAATAGAGTTTTATTATTAAACTTTTCTGAAAATTCAGAAAACCTAAAAAACATTATTATCACTTAATAAATCGTTAATGAAGAACATGTCACCTAAACATGTTAGGATCAAATAATTCCTTAATCTTTGGCACTTCAAGGGTGTGGCTGAAAGTTTTAATATCAGGGTATTTTAAGCCTCCTTTTTCCATTGATTTAACAGGGTTCCTGCAGGCCTTGAAAAACTTGAAAACGCCATGAATTTGAAAATCAATTTCCAAGGCCTGAAAAGTTGTTGAATTTCCCCAAAGCTCCAAAAGTGGCCTGGAAAATCCTTGAAAACAATCTTTCAGAATATAAATACCATCAAAATTTTTTTCGTGATTATCCTACAACTTCAGTGCTTCGTGTGAGCGATTTTTACGGGTGCAATATTTTGCACCAGTAAAATCAGAGACGGGAGTAATTGCCCCCGCAATTTGAAACAAATGATATTCAATGTATTATTTGTTAATAATGTTATTTGATGCATTCGATGCAAATTATTAATAAAATTGTAATGTAATCATCTGTAATCAGTTGTTTTCTGTCCCATATGGGCCCAGGGTAGTGCTGGGCGATGTTAGGATAATTAAATACCACGAAACATTTGCCACAAAAAATAAAAACGTTCGCTAATGGTTTCACTCAAAATAGTTACATGAAGTGATATCTCAGCACAACTGGAAGGAAATAAGGGGAAATTTGGAGAAATTTTAAATTTATTGATGTAGCCTAATTACGCACTCATTTTGAATTTTCGTCAAGATTTCGAAAACACATTAAGGTAGAGCACTGCCTTTCCTAAACACCAAGCCTTGTATTCATGACAAATATATGCAATTATGAACAGCCTGTTTGTTATTGTTGACCAGAGATTTGCAGTCATGGTGTCTACTTTTTCATTTTGGTCATTGATTTCAAGTCTTTATGTCATCCATCCGTTAAGCTGTTTTCACTTTCATATCTAGAGAGCAACACCCCACCTCCAAAGCAATGGTTATTACTGCTTATTGTTTTATATTTTTATTGTATTTAACAGTGCTATTGACAGGTCCTGGGCAGTCAGTCAGCGTGTCTGGTGGTACCAACAAAAATGCCCTTTAAAGTGGCTCAGAGAAATGTGATGGTTGAGGTAGTGTGGTGTGGTTGTGAAAATCAGGCAAAAACTGTCTGCAAAAGCTATTTTGCAGTCAGAAAGGCCATGCTGTATCTTTTTACTGGTTGAAAATAGAGACTTGTGTTTTTTGTTCATTCAGCTCGGGGTAGACTCCAGTTTCTTTTGCCTGAGTGAATTCCAAGGGGAGATCACTCTTGTTTTCTCTTTAAGGTTCCACACTACAGTTTCGCTCTTTTGCACAGGGGTGAAATTCTAAACATAGGGCATATGTTGAAACTAAGGCCATGTAAAATAGAGATATATTTTTATTATCAGATATATGATTACATTAGGCTTTTTGTTGGACAAGAGAATTTGAAGTTTTGGTCCCAAAGTTAGAGTCTGATACATAGAGGTAAATTACCAGATGAATTATGGGAAACAGTGGCTTCGAAAAATTGCTATTTTTTAAAATGTAAATTTTACACAGGTTTGGTGTCAGACAGGTAACTAAAAATAGGCCGATGAAATCGTCAGATGTGTACCCATACGTGCAATTAGTAGAAAGCTGTATGACGGAGGGCCACCATGGATGCTGACATAATGTACACCATACAAGGTATGGGTACATATAGAAATGGATTGGTGGAGTGTCTTGTTTGATGGATAAAGGGTTAATATCTCCGGATCAAATTATCAGATTTACATAAAAAACTATACAGCACAGCACATCAGTAACCTGAATAAATATATAAAGTAACATGACAATCAGATTGATATTTTTTGAGTTATCTCATGCCAAAGGGATTGGAGGAATTTTCAATTTGAAGGATAAAGGGGGTTAATATTTCCGGATCAAATTATCAGATTTAAACCAAAAACTATACAGCTCAGCACATCAGTAACCTGCACTCAATTATAAAGTAACTTGACAATCCAAGCAATATATTTCAAGTTATCAAATGCGAAAGGGATTGGAGGAATTTTCAATTTGAAGGATAAAGGGTTAATATCTCAGGATCAAAATAACAGATTTACACCAAAAACTATACAGCTCGGCACATCAGTAACCTGAACACAAATATAAAGTAACTACTTGACAATCCAAGTAATATTTTTCAAGTTATGGAATGCCAAAGGGATTGGGGGAATTTTTCAATTTGAAGGATAAAGGATTACCATCTCGGGATCAAATCATCAGATTTACACAAAAAACTCTACAGCTCAGAACATCAGTAACCTAAACACAAATATAAAGTAACTAGACAATCCAAGCAATATTTTTCAAGTTATCGAATGCCAAAGGGATTGGAGGAATTTTCAATTTGAAGGATAAAGGGTTAATATCTCAGGATCAAATTATCCGGTTTACACCAAAAACTATACAACTCGGCACATCAGTAACCTGAACACAAATATAAAGTAACTTGACAATCCAAGCAATATTTCTCAAGTTATCGAATGCCAAAGGGATTGGAGGAATTTTCAATTTGAAGGATAAAGGGTTAATATCTCAGGATTAAATTATCAGATTTACACCCAAAACTATATAGCTCGGCACATCAGTAACCTGAACAAAAATATAAAGTAACTTGACAATCCAAGCAATATTTTTCAAGTTATCAAATGCCAAAGGGATTGGAGAAATTTTCAATTTGAAGAATAAAGGATTAATATCTCAGGATCAAAATAACAGATTTACACCAAAAACTATACAGCTCGGCACATCAGTAACCTGAACACAAATATAAAGTAACTTGACAATCCAAGCAAAATTGTTCAAGTTATCGAATGCCAAAGAGATTGGAGGAAGTTTCAATTTGAAGGATAAAGGGTTAATATCTCGGGATTAAATCATCAGATTTACACCAAAAACTATACAGCTCGGCACATCAGTAACCTGAACAAAAATATAAAGTAACTAGACAATTCAAGCAATATTTTTCAAGTTATCGAATGACAAAGAAATGGATACGGACGCCGGACGGACAGACAGATGGACAAAGGATGGACGAACGACGGATGGTCAACCCGGATGCCGGCATTATGTGTACCATACATAGTATGGGTACAAAAAAAATGAAACGGAAACAAATTTTTTTTTTTTGCATTTTAGAAACAAGGGATGCTCTGCTCCAGAGGTAGGTAGGTGGGAAAAATCTGCTTTTGAGTTTGCTGAAAATGACTGGTTTCAGCATTTTTTTCATGCAATTTTTCAGGTTCAAGTCTTGCCTTTGACAATAAGTTGTCCTCGGTTCGAATCCCACCTGCGGCAACCACATTGTGTCCTTGGGCAAGACACTTCACCCCCCATTGCCCATGTAGGGCACGGTGGCACTGTGTACTAATGCGTCCTGCACGTCGATGGTGCACTTGTCTTCAACCAATGCTAACCCTGCTTGTGTGGAGTTAGTATGTTGGGGAGCTGACAGTTGCTCGGTGGTTCTCTCTGGGTACACCGGCTTCCTCCACCCGAAAAAACTGTCATGGTCATGCTTAGCCATTGTGCAGAAGTATGTGACCTTAAACACCAATAAATAATTCCACCCACATTCAGATTGTTCATTTCTACTCAGTCAGATAGTGTTATATGTTTTTTGTGGATCTGGGAAATGTAATACATGTTATGAGTTCGATAACTAAGTTACAGAATATTTGCATTTGAAGAGAGTGTATGGCATGTTATTTTTGGAAAGGCAGAAGCTATTCGGCGCCGGGCGCCAAATAGCACGGCACTATGCAAATTCAATAGGCCGTGCTATTTGGCGCCCGGCGCCAATTTTTTCTTTGTTCTCGAGGTTTGGGGGAAGGATGATGGGTTGTTTGGAAGGTAGACCACCCCACTTGCTCAGCTAAAAAATTGTAGCCGCGTTGTCGCATCCGATCCAGAGATATCGCACTATACGTTCCTGCTATATGGTGCCGGGCGCCAATTCTATTCTTTGTTCCCGAGGTTTGGGGGAGAGCTGATGGGTTGTTTGGAAGGTAGACCACCCCACTTGCTCAGCTAAGAAATTGTAGCCGCGTTGTCGCATCCGATCCAGAGATATCGCACTATACGTTCCTGCTATGTGGTGCCGGGCGCCAATTTTATTCTTTGTTCCCGAGGTTTGGGGGGGAGCTGATGGGTTGTTTGGAAGGTAGACCACCCCACTTGCTCAGCTAAGAAATTGTAGCCGCGTTGTCCCATCCGATCCAGAGATATCGCACTATACGTTCCTGCTATATGGCGCGGGGCGCCAATTTTTTTCTACGTTCTCGAGGATTGGGGGAAAGATGATAGGTTGCTTGGAAGGTAGACCACCCCACTTGCTCAGCTAAGAAATTGTAGCCGCGTTGTCGCATCCGATCCAGAGATATCGCACTATACGTTCCTGCTATATGGTGCCGGGCGCCAATTTTTTTCTGCGTTCTCGAGGATTGGGGGAAAGATGATAGGTTGTTTGGAAGGTAGACCACCCCACTTGCTCAGCTAAGAAATTGTAGCCGCGTTGTCGCATCCGATCCAGAGATATCGCACTATACGTTCCTGCTATATGGTGCCGGGCGCCAATTTTATTCTTTGTTCCCGAGGTTTGGGGGAGAGCTGATGGGTTGTTTGGAAGGTAGACCACCCCACTTGCTCAGCTAAGAAATTGTAGCCGCGTTGTCGCATCCGATCCAGAGATATCGCACTATACGTTCCTGCTATATGGTGCCGGGCGCCAATTTTATTCTTTGTTCCCGAGGTTTGGGGGAGAGCTGATGGGTTGTTTGGAAGGTAGACCACCCCACTTGCTCAGCTAAGAAATTGTAGCCGCGTTGTCGCATCCGATCCAGAGATATTGCACTATACGTTCCTGCTATATGGTGCCGGGCGCCAATTTTATTCTTTGTTCCCGAGGTTTGGGGGAGAGCTGATGGGTTGTTTGGAAGGTAGACCACCCCACTTGCTCAGCTAAGAAATTGTAGCCGCGTTGTCGCATCCGATCCAGAGATATCGCACTATACGTTCCTGTTATATGGCGCCGGGCGCCAATTTTTTTCTGCGTTCTCGAGGATTGGGGGAAAGATGATAGGTTGTTTGGAAGGTAGACCACCCCACTTGCTCAGCTAAGAAATTGTAGCCGCGTTGTCGCATCCGATCCAGAGATATCGCACTATACGTTCCTGCTATATGGTGCCGGGCGCCAATTTTTTTCTGCGTTCTCGAGGATTGGGGGAAAGATGATAGGTTGTTTGGAAGGTAGACCACCCCACTTGCCCAGCTAAGAAATTGTAGCCGCGTTGTCGCATCCGATCCAGAGATATCGCACTATACGTTCCTGCTATATGGTGCCGGGCGCCAATTTTATTCTTTGTTCCCGAGGTTTGGGGGAGAGCTGATGGGTTGTTTGGAAGGTAGACCACCCCACTTGCTCAGCTAAGAAATTGTAGCCGCGTTGTCGCATCCGATCCAGAGATATCGCACTATACGTTCCTGCTATATGGTGCCGGGCGCCAATTTTATTCTTTGTTCCCGAGGTTTGGGGGAGAGCTGATGGGTTGTTTGGAAGGTAGACCATCCCACTTGCTCAGCTAAGAAATTGTAGCCGCGTTGTCGCATCCGATCCAGAGATATCGCACTATACGTTCCTGCTATATGGTGCCGGGCGCCAATTTTATTCTTTGTTCCCGAGGTTTGGGGGGAGAGCTGATGGGTTGTTTGGAAGGTAGAACACCCCACTTGCTCAGCTAAGAAATTGTAGCCGCGTTGTCGCATCCGATCCAGAGATATCGCACTATACGTTCCTGTTATATGGCGCCGGGTGCCAATTTTTTTCTGCGTTCTCGAGGATTGGGGGAAAGATGATAGGTTGTTTGGAAGGTAGGCCCCCCCCACTTGCTCAGCTAAGAAATTGTAGCCGCGTTGTCGCATCTGATCCAGAGATATCGCTCTATACGTTCCTGCTATATGGTGCCGGGCGCCAATTTTATTCTTTGTTCCCGAGGTTTGGGGGAGAGCTGATGGGTTGTTTGGAAGGTAGACCACCCCACTTGCTCAGCTAAGAAATTGTAGCCGCGTTGTCTCATCCGATCCAGAGATATCGCTCTATACGTTCCTGCTATATGGTGCCGGGCGCCAATTTTATTCTTTGTTCCCGAGGTTTGGGGGAGAGCTGATGGGTTGTTTGGAAGGTAGACCACCCCACTTGCTCAGCTAAGAAATTGTAGCCGCGTTGTCGCATCCGATCCAGAGATATCGCACTATACGTTTCTGCTATATGGTGCCGGGCGCCAATTTTATTCTTTGTTCCCGAGGTTTGGGGGAGAGCTGATGGGTTGTTTGGAAGGTAGACCACCCCACTTGCTCAGCTAAGAAATTGTAGCCGCGTTGTCGCATCCGATCCAGAGATATCGCACTATACGTTCCTGCTATATGGCGCCGGGCGCCAATTTTATTCTTTCTTCTCGAGGTTTGGGGCAAAGATGATGGGTTGTTTGGAAGGTAGACCACCCCACTTGCTCAGCTAAGAAATTATAGCAACAGCAATATTTATTAGGATATGACTTGATGTTAATCATCGGAGAGATCAACATATTTCATATTAATTACATTAAGCCAAACATCCAAAAATACTATCAATTTTACAATAAACATATGATAGAGCAATCCCTTCTATTCAAAATTGATGCTGATAATCACTTGTCTACTGTGACAAGGCTGAAAATGTGTCTTACATATTCAAAATGTTGTGCACAGAGGGTTGATGCATTCATGCTAGTCTGCTAATGAGCTAGCATGAGTAAAATCGCATTCGCTGGATCTCATTATGCCAAGATGTTTTTTGAGGGAAACACAAGGCTAGGTCAAATGCTATCTAGCAGGATAGCAAGTATGACAATTAGTTAACGCAGCGACACTAATACAAGTGTCACAAATATTCACAAATAAATAATGGAATTGAATTTCGCCACTGGTGTACATATGTGGACGTGTTTATGGCATATTCATAAACAGTGTGAGTCCATGATCATGAATGCTCAACAAGATTCCGTGCATACACTGGTAACTCCAGCAATAACAATATTTTATTTTGATGTTTTTGAATTTTTTGGTTTCTAACAGAAAAAAGGAGAGACGTGATGAAGAGAAATTTTTAGTAGGGAGTAACTCAATGCTCATAGACTCCAGTTATCTAGTCTTACTTAGAAAAATTATCACCGAATTCCACGAATATTTATCAACTGGTCATTTAGGTTTCGAGAAGTTGTTAATTTTCAATCAGAAAGGTGGCACAAAACTTCAGAGTAGTTGGCCAAGATTAATCGATCAAGGAGTCTGGCCAGATGCATGTATTGGAGAAGAATGTAGCCACCAACAAAGCGAAACTATAGCGCCATAGATAATCCGTATCGATCGACATAAGGAAAATTATGCAAATATTATTCAAAGAAAAGTTAAGATAGTGAGTGCAAACAGAATAATGTGCATCGACAAATTGATTGCCACCAAAAGATGCCATTTTGGTCCGGGTCTGCTTATTCATATATATCACAGTTAACCTGCATATTTCAACAGGCCGTTCCCCTATCCGCCACCTGGGGACCCGCCTATTAGGGTATGACACGAAAACCCCGTAGGTTTTTTTTGTGTTTTTTTTTTTTGTTTTTTTTTTCTTTTTGTTTTTTTTTTTCTTTTTGTTCTTGTTTTTTTCTGTTTTTTTTTCCTGTTTTGTTTTGTTCTGTTTTTCCTTTTTCATATTTGTTTTTTTGTATTTTGCCTAACTGATTTATTTCAATTTACGCTTCATTTCTTTCCCATTAGTTCTTGCTTCTAATTTGTAAGACTAGCTCTTCATGTTCTGAAGTGATTCAGTTGAGAGTGTTGATGTTTTTGATAGCGTTTCAGTTCCGATGATGATTTTCAAGGTTAAGTGATATGATGTCCTCTTTCCATATTTCACTACGATAATATCCGGATAATCATAGTGTATGCGCTTTACTGTAACCAACCAGTTGCATTGATGTATGATTTTTTGTTCCAATTTTGTTTCAAACATATGGCTGTCAATATTATGTCCGGCGCATGATTTGAAACTGCCAACTATTGTATACACTTCCACGGTCACGTACATCCAGGTGTGCTGCGTGGACGACACTGTTTTGAATTGCGAGAATTGTGAGTACTGGACATGACGAAAGAAACAAGAGTGAAGACTTATCCATTCAAAATTGCATGAAGCAAACAAGGAACCATAATCGTACTCCCCGTTACCAACAACAAAACACAAAACATACAACGACGTTGTCAAATGGAATGATGAAAGGCGAAGCTTTATCTGAGTAGTTCAAAGAATACTGATCCCCCCAAACAAAACAAAACAACCTTCGCATGTCTATGACTACTAACTAGATTAGCAGGCATCTCACAGAATATTGGAACACATCATTTGGATAAAGTACATCTAGGGAGTGGCCAATAGTGGTCAAGAACCGAGGACATCAGCTGCATAGTCTCTGGCGTGAGCGATGCTCGCAGCTTCAAATGTTCGATCGTCAGGGCGACAAATGGAGCATAACCATACCTCCAGGAACGCTTATAAAAGTTCATTTTGCTTCCACATTTATCACAAGCAAGACCACGACTCGCCTTAGGACGCTCGCTCCAATCGGCAATGCTCTTTTCTAAGCGCACAGATTCGGGGGGCGTTGTTCTTGTTCAGAGAAGTTACTGAACGACCACTTGTTTCTGTCACCACACCGCAGTCGATTTTGCTGCATAGGTGCTGTTCAACAGTTTCATACATGAATGAGAAAAAAGTTAGAAAATGTGCAAATTCTGAGCCCCATAGGTTGAATGATTTCTGATTGCACTTGTATCTATTTCTTAGAATGAAGTGTAGCTTTCCCTCAAATCAGATACCAGCAGCTATCAGCATAAGGGTTTGAGTCAGCAGAGACAACGTCAATACATCGCTGTCCTTCAGAAGTGGGTTTTTCAAGTATTCACCCAGACCTGCGATAATTTCATCATGCCAGCAACCTAGAATTGCCAGCATGTTGTCGATCGTACAAGTATTCTTGAGATGAACCTCGTCTCCATTCAAATTTCTGCCAGAGCCGCCCCAGGTAGGAACACGAGGGAGAGTCTCTTTCACTATAAACCCGAAATCAGAAGGTGATGGGTCGTGCGGGAAGACTTCTGGAATTTTCGGCACATGTGTTGTGCGACTTTCCTTCATGGCAAGAAAATTGTAAGTCATTTTCACTGGTATCCAATTCATGTCCAGTTGTGTAGCGATAGCTACTCTTGTGTTGCCCTCATAAAGAAAACAAGATCCTGCAGGATAGTCGTCTGAAGAGTGTTTCTTCACTGCCAAAATTACAGGGATCTTAACTTCTTTACTATGTTTGATTTCAGCCATGAGTTTTTCGAAGTGACCTGGGAACTTCACATGGACCATCCTGTCCACTTCTACGAAAGGCAGAAGGTGTCTTGGCGAGATGTGTTCAATTCTTGCCAGTCTTATTGAAAAAGCTGCTTTATTCTGTTTTCGCGCCAAGAATGCATCATAACGCGCTTTGACCGCTTTGATGTCTTCGTTTGTTACGATAGAGTCCTGTGGCAAGTCAGGTGTTTTATTGATTTCATCCATGATCTCGTCTGAAACATCGGTAGCTTCTTCCAAACAAGATTTGCCTACCGAAACTGATGTGACAGACTGGCATTTCCTGCAAACAAATGGTTTCATCGCCCTTGGGGTCCAAACATGTTTCATGGAACCATTCCTTACAATAGGGACATTCTCTCATACTGCTTTTGTTGAATCCTTTGTTGTCAAGCGAGAATGCTGGTAATCTGCAGTAGCAAAAAATATCAATACTCACTATCAGTGGTCTTGGCAACAATATCTTTTGTGATGAAGGAAACTGTGATATTGAGCCTTTGTCAATGCAATCGGCGAGATGAGACCGACACGCATCTGGCTTGAATGACCGTTTTATAGGGTCACCTACTCTGCATAATTCAGTCGCCGCAGCCAGCGCCATAACTGCTGAGTTAGTCTTATCTACAAGCCCCAGATGTTTGATTTCAAGGCGCATCTCGGATCTTGGAACAAGACGTTGGCATACGAGCTTGCAAGAGTTCATAGCCAGACACCATGTTTGACTATCTACTTTCTCCGAGGATTGTAGTATGTTTGGGTCTTGTTGCATGCGAGAAATGAACATGTATGCGAACACAACCCCTAATTCACCACTTCCATACAGGCATGCGTACAGATTTTCAGGCAGACTCACAAGTTGTACGAATTTTGAACCATGCCTTTGAAATTTGACGTCGTCGCCTACTTTCACCTTCTCCAATCCTGAAATTGTTGGATATTTCTTCCTCAGCAAATTTGTCGCCATATCGACGGTCTCTTCAGACAAATGTGCCCCACTTCTGATTTCAATCAGTATTCTTTTCTTTTTTGTGAAAGATACCTTGACTTTTTCTGGCTTTTGGTTGCTGCGAGAGCCTTTTGGTCGTCCAGCTACCTTGCGCTTTTTTACAATGCCTATTTGTGACACGTGGGCGGCCTGATCTGGGAGTGACGACAAACTCCTATCAATGGGGTATTTCCAACTAATGAATATCTGCTTAAGTGTTCCGATTTTTTGGTCAAACTCATTTTGTCCTAATGTTGACAGAAAATTGCAAATTTCCTTGGCCAATGTCATCGCTTCCGTGTATCGATCAGACGTCGTCAAAACTACCTTCTGTTTTTCGTCTGGCGATGACGAAAATTCAATAGGAATGCTCAATTTGCTTGTCGCTTTAGTGGTCATTTCAGCAGATGTTTTTTTGTCTTAGAGTGTGTACTTCTGCATTCCGTTTTGTATCCACCGACACGTCTGGCAATTCGCCGTCGGAAGACGTACTTCTTTCCGGCAGTGGCAATCCAGACACATCTGAGTTCGATATCGAAATATCATCTGGTGGTTTCTGGTCATTGTTTGATACTAAATCGTTGTAACTGGGATTGAACTCGTTAGTGAGTACCGGGTTACTTAACCAGCGGTTTGGAATGTCTAAATCTTCCAACGGTGATTCCCCCAATGACTCATTTATCGCCATCAAGTGTTTACACGGCAGCTTCATTTGCACATTCATAGCACATGGGCATTGTCCGTGGAAGATATAGAAAAAGTTTCCATCTGTGTCCTCAACGGTAAAGTGATCATCATAATGGTCAACGATCACACTAGAGCTGTCCACATATTCACGATCCAACATTTCAGCTATAGGGACAGTGCATTTCTCGTTTATAAGACTAGTTGTTTGGTCATCCGATCTGGTTTCGATCGGTTTCTTGAGATTGACATCAAAATCACGCCTGCTTGCATCCTGTCGCCTCATTTCATAGACAGTTAAGAGGGCATCAATAACCTTGTCCAAGCTGGTGTACAGAGACGTTATATTCTGTTTGATCTTTTGGTTGAAAGCCTCAACCCTATTATTGTCATCTGTCATAAGAGTCACTTTGTCGTCTCTGAAAGACGTTGCCCACATCTCAGAGCATTCTCCCCAATTGGCCTTGAAATCATCGCGCCATTTTATGGGGATTCTGACGTCTTCTACAATATCGTTGTAGAGGGAATTATATATTTCCCGATCTTTGGTGAAAAGGAGTTCGTAGAGTGTTTTCGACAATTCCTTTTTAATTGCATTCGTCGAAACAGATCTGTGTTTCATCGGTTTGGTTTTCGAACTTTTGGTTTCCTCACAACCAGATTGTGGCAGTTCACTCAGTTCTTCACTTGTCCATGACAGTGATTTCACCATGTCTTTGAAATTGCGCAAAGTGTGAACTCTGCAAATAAGTATTGTCACTGACATTCCGAATGTCTCTCTTAACACTTTTATCATGGTGAAATCTTTATCGATCATGATTGTGACTATGTTTGAGATGTCATTATTATGAGTGAAGGCACTGATAGCGTCTCTCACATTTGTTTCTTGTTCATCAGCCAGGAGCGACCATGCGACCATCCTGCCCACCAAATGATTATCGACAACCACCCAAACATATACCACATATAAATTTTTTTTCTTTGTTCTCGAGGTTTGGGGGAAAGGTGATGGGTTGTTTGGAAGGTAGACCACTCCACTTGCCCAGCTACGAAATCATAGCCATGTTGTCGCATCTGAGCCAGGGATGTCGCTATAGGAGCTTGGCGTTCTATGTATGTATACGGCCCATTTAACTCAGCTATCAAAGTCGCATTATCATATAGGATCTATATATATACCATTGATTTATATGTAGTTATTTGATGATCTCGTTGGTTGTATTGAGTTTTAGTTGCATTGTCGGATCAGATTTGTAATTACCAAATTTACGAATCTCCGTCTATTTGACCCTCGACCCCACCCAAGTCAAAAATTCAACGCAGGTCGATTTGTTCACACTACGAATACGGCAACGCCTAACGGCCTGAATTCCGACTGTTGAAAGCGTGGGCATCTAATGTTACTATCGGATGGTCGCATAATTATAAAGAGCGCTGAGGCAGAATATTATATTATGCATTGAATGAATTCCACTCTTGTTTATAAAGAGCGTTGTTAACCGCTGGAAATGCAAATTAGTTTCATAGTCGTTACCAATCTGGTCAGCGGATTGTTGACTCCGATACTCTCTCGCCATTCTATTCACGAAATTTTATTATTGAATATACTATTTTGTTCTTGATATCTAGTTTGTCTACATTGCTTGCCATTTCTAGAATTAGATTCAGTTGGTTGATAGGAGTTTAGTTTTATATCACGTCCAGTTAGGATTCGTGTTCATCAGTTTCTACTCGCAATCGTACTCAAACATGAGTTCGAGTGGAGATGATGCTTCGAAGTGGTCTGTAAGTACCACCGATGTTGAAGAAACGGAGATATCGCGAGATTCTCCCATTGTCGTGCGTTCTAAACTGCACGATGAGTTATCAGAGGGGAAACTTTTCAAAAGTTTCCCAAATCTGGAGCTAGCAGTGTCAAAGTTGCGTTTGCTCAACGAAGTTTTCTCTGTCTTCAGGTCAACAAGGATGATAGTTGATCATCCCTGTGTATATTCCCGCATTTATTTCCAGTGCAAGTTTGGCATTCGTGTCCGCTCGAGAAAAGTCCGACGGTTACAACAGAAATACTTTGGCATCTTCGGTTGCAAGTCTAAAATTTATGCTAGGTACAGCAAAGTTGACGATGCTCTCAAAATCACCCATTCAGATTTCAAACATGAAAATGCAGACGGAAAATCTCACTCAATTGCACCAAGCGTTCTGAATCATATTCCAGAAGTCAGACGTCTCTCGAAAGGAGAGCAAAGTTTCCTGAAAGCATCCAGGAATCTTGGGGTTATATCTAATAAATTGGCTCATGCCTTTAGACAAAAGGCCAAACAAGTCGGTAAAGACAAAACTATAACCACGAAAGACGTCAAAAACTTCTTCCAAAAGGTAGACAAAATTAGCAAAGTGAGTGAAATTGATCGAGTCATCGGAAAGCTTGATGTTGAACAAAAAAACGGCGCTTTTGTGAAATTTAACGTTGACCGATCAACTTCTGAACTGAAGCACATATTTTTTCAGTCTCGACAGATGAAAGAATCAATGAGTGTGTTCGGAGACGTTCTGTTTGTAGATGGCACGTATCGTTTATCCAACTCCGGATATGTGGTATATGTTTGGGTGGTTGTCGATAATCATTTGGTGGGCAGGATGGTCGCATGGTCGCTCCTGGCTGATGAACAAGAAACAAATGTGAGAGACGCTATCAGTGCCTTCACTCATAATAATGACATCTCAAACATAGTCACAATCATGATCGATAAAGATTTCACCATGATAAAAGTGTTAAGAGAGACATTCGGAATGTCAGTGACAATACTTATTTGCAGAGTTCACACTTTGCGCAATTTCAAAGACATGGTGAAATCACTGTCATGGACAAGTGAAGAACTGAGTGAACTGCCACAATCTGGTTGTGAGGAAACCAAAAGTTCGAAAACCAAACCGATGAAACACAGATCTGTTTCGACGAATGCAATTAAAAAGGAATTGTCGAAAACACTCTACGAACTCCTTTTCACCAAAGATCGGGAAATATATAATTCCCTCTACAACGATATTGTAGACGACGTCAGAATCCCCATAAAATGGCGCGATGATTTCAAAGCCAATTGGGGAGAATGCTCTGAGATGTGGGCAACGTCTTTCAGAGACGACAAAGTGACTCTTATGACAGATGACAATAATAGGGTTGAGGCTTTCAACCAAAAGATCAAACAGAATATAACGTCTCTGTACACCAGCTTGGACAAGGTTATTGATGCCCTCTTAACTGTCGATGAAATGAGGCGACAGGATGCAAGCAGGCGTGATTTTGATGTCAATCTCAAGAAACCGATCGAAACCAGATCGGATGACCAAACAACTAGTCTTATATACGAGAAATGCACTGTCCCTATAGCTGAAATGTTGGATCGTGAATATGTGGACAGCTCTAGTGTGATCGTTGACCATTATGATGATCACTTTACCGTTGAGGACACAGATGGAAACTTTTTCTATATCTTCCACGGACAATGCCCATGTGCTATGAATGTGCAAATGAAGCTGCCGTGTAAACACTTGATGGCGATAAATGAGTCATTGGGGGAATCACCGTTGGAAGATTTAGACATTCCAAACCGCTGGTTAAGTAACCCGGTACTCACTAACGAGTTCAATCCCAGTTACAACGATTTAGTATCAAACAATGACCAGAAACCACCAGATGATATTTCGATATCGAACTCAGATGTGTCTGGATTGCCACTGCCGGAAAGAAGTACGTCTTCCGACGGCGAATTGCCAGACGTGTCGGTGGATACAAAACGGAATGCAGAAGTACACACTCTAAGACAAAAAAACATCTGCTGAAATGACCAATAAAGCGACAAGCAAATTGAGCATTCCTATTGAATTTTCGTCATCGCCAGACGAAAAACAGAAGGTAGTTTTGACGACGTCTGATCGATACACGGAAGCGATGACATTGGCCAAGGAAATTTGCAATTTTCTGTCAACATTAGGACAAAATGAGTTTGACCAAAAAATCGGAACACTTAAGCAGATATTCATAAGTTGGAAATACCCCATTGATAGGAGTTTGTCGGCACTCCCAGATCAGGCCGCCCACGTGTCACAAATGGGCTTTGTAAAAAAGCGCAAGGTAGCTGGACGACCAAAAGGCTCTCGCAGCAACCAAAAGCCAGAAAAAGTCAAGGTATCTTTCACAAAAAAGAAAAGAATACTGATTGAAATCAGAAGTGGGGCACATTTGTCTGAAGAGACCGTCGATATGGCGACAAATTTGCTGAGGAAGAAATATCCAACAATTTCAGGATTGGAGAAGGTGAAAGTAGGCGACGACGTCAAATTTCAAAGGCATGGTTCAAAATTCGTACAACTTGTGAGTCTGCCTGAAAATCTGTACGCATGCCTGTATGGAAGTGGTGAATTAGGGGTTGTGTTCGAATACATGTCGTTCATTTCTCGCATGCAACAAGACCCAAACATACTACAATCCTCGGAGAAAGTAGATAGTCGAACATGGTGTCTGGCTATGAACTCTTGCAAGCTCGTATGCCAACGTCTTGTTCCAAAATCCGAGATGCGCCTTGAAATCAAACATCTGGGGCTTGTAGATAAGACTAACTCAGCAGTTATGGCGCTGGCTGCGGCGACTGAATTATGCAGAGTAGGTGACCCTATAAAACGGTCATTCAAGCCAGATGCGTGTCGGTCTCATCTCGCCGATTGCATTGACAAAGGCTCAATATCACAGTTTCCTTCATCACAAAAGATAATGTTGCCAAGACCACTGATAGTGAGTATTGATATTTTTTGCTACTGCAGATTACCAGCATTCTCGCTTGACAACAAAGGATTCAACAAAAGCAGTATGAGAGAATGTCCCTATTGTAAGGAATGGTTCCATGAAACATGTTTGGACCCCAAGGAGAGGGCGATGAAACCATTTGTTTGCAGGAAATGCCAGTCTGTCACATCAGTTTCGATAGGCAAATCTTGTTTGGAAGAAGCTACCGATGTTTCAGACGAGATCATGGATGAAATCAATAAAACACCTGACTTGCCACAGTACTCTATCGTAACAAACGAAGACATCAAAGCGGTCAAAGCGCGTTATGATGCATTCTTGGCGCGAAAACAGAATAAAGCAGCTTTTTCAATAAGACTGGCAAGAATTGAACACATCTCGCCAAGACACCTTCTGCCTTTCGTAGAAGTGGACAGGATGGTCCATGTGAAGTTCCCAGGTCACTTCGAAAAACTCATGGCTGAAATCAAACATAGTAAAGAAGTTAAGATCCCTGTAATTTTGGCAGTGAAGAAACACTCTTCAGACGACTATCCTGCAGGATCTTGTTTTCTTTATGAGGGCAACACAAGAGTAGCTATCGCTACACAACTGGACATGAATTGGATACCAGTGAAAATGACTTACAATTTTCTTGCCATGAAGGAAAGTCGCACAACACATGTGCCGAAAATTCCAGAAGTCTTCCCGCACGACCCATCACCTTCTGATTTCGGGTTTATAGTGAAAGAGACTCTCCCTCGTGTTCCTACCTGGGGCGGCTCTGGCAGAAATTTGAATGGAGACGAGGTTCATCTCAAGAATACTTGTACGATCGACAACATGCTGGCAATTCTAGGTTGCTGGCATGATGAAATTATCGTGGGTGAATACTTGAAAAACCCACTTCTGAAGGACAGCGATGTATTGACGTTTTCTCTGCTGACTCAAACCCTTATGCTGATAGCTGCTGGCATCTGCTTTGAGGGAAAGCTACACTTCATTCTAAGAAATAGATACAAGTGCAATCAGAAATCATTCAACCTATGGGGCTCAGAATTTGCACATTTTCTAACTTTTTTCTCATTCATGTATGAAACTGTTGAACAGCACCTATGCAGCAAAATCGACTGTGGTGTGGTGACAGAAACAAGTGGTCGTTCAGTAACTTCTCTGAATACGAACAACGCCCCCTGAATCTGTGCGCTTAGAAAAGAGCATTGCCGATTGGAGCGAGCGTCCTAAGGCGAGTCGTGGTCTTGCTTGTGATAAATGTGGAAGCAAAATGAACTTTTATAAGCGTTCCTGGAGGTATGGTTATGCTCCATTTGTCGCCCTGACGATCGAAAATTTGAAGCTGCGAGCATCGCTCACGCCAGAGACTATAACCATACTGGGTAAAGAGTACCGACTGATAGGCTTCACTATCTATGTAGAAGGTAGTTCCCACTTTGTCGCGCGGATAAGGTATGAGAACGACTGGTTACTCTATGACGGAATAGGGAGAGACAATCTCACATTTGTGTCGTTCGACAAACTTGCCGCGCCTTGTACAGCTGTGTACATGTGTAAATAATTACAAACTCTGTTCTTCACGCTATTTGAGATTGCGTGAATTGTTTGCTGTTCAAGATACATCAGACTTGCAGGCGGCAGCTGATGTCCTCGGTTGTTGACCACTATTGGCCACTCCCTAGATGTACTTTATCCAAATGATGTGTTCCAATATTCTGTGAGATGCCTGCTAATCTAGTTAGTAGTCATAGACATGCGAAGGTTGTTTTGTTTTGTTTGGGGGGATCAGTATTCTTTGAACTACTCAGATAAAGCTTCGCCTTTCATCATTCCATTTGACAACGTCGTTGTATGTTTTGTTGTTGGTAACGGGGAGTACGATTATGGTTCCTTGTTTGCTTCATGCAATTTTGATTGGATAAGTCTTCACTCTTGTTTCTTTCGTCATGTCCAGTACTCACAATTCTCGCAATTCAAAACAGTGTCGTCCACGCAGCACACCTGGATGTACGTGACCGTGGAAGTGTATACAATAGTTGGCAGTTTCAAATCATGCGCCGGACATAATATTGACAGCCATATGTTTGAAACAAAATTGGAACAAAAAATCATACATCAATGCAACTGGTTGGTTACAGTAAAAGCGCATACACTATGATTATCCGGATATTATCGAAGTGAAATATGGAAAGAGGACATCATATCACTTAACCTTGAAAATCATCATCGGAACTGAAACGCTATCAAAAACATCAATACTCTCAAATAGAAACTGAGTGGAAGAACAACCAAACAGAAAACTACATACTGGAAAAAAAACATCTGAATACTGGAAAAAACATCTGAAAAAAACCTTGTAATCAAAGTAAAGCGAGAAAAGTAGTCAAACGATTGAAAGATAAAACAAGAGTTTCAGACGACAAAAAAAGGCTGAATCACTTCAGAACATGAAGAGCTAGTCATACAAATTAGAAGCAAGAACTAATGGGAAAGAAATGAAGCGTAAATTGAAATAAATCAGTTAAGCAAAATACAAAAAAAAAATATGAAAAAGGAAAAACAGAACAAAACAAAACAGGAAAAAAAAACAGAAAAAAAACAAGAACAAAAAGAAAAACAAAAACAAAAAAAAACCAAAAAAAAACACAAAAAAAAAACCTACGGGGTTTTCGTGTCATACCCTAATAGGCGGGTCCCCAGGTGGCGGATAGGGGAACGGCCTGTTGAAATATGCAGGTTAACTGTGATATATATGAATAAGCAGTTCCGGACCAAAATGGCATCTTTTGGTGGCAATCAATTTGTCGATGCACATTATTCTGTTTGCACTCACTATCTTAACTTTTCTTTGAATAATATTTGCATAATTTTCCTTATGTCGATCGATACGGATTATCTATGGCGCTATAGTTTCGCTTTGTTGGTGGCTACATTCTTCTCCAATACATGCATCTGGCCAGACTCCTTGATCGATTAATCTTGGCCAAATACTCTGAAGTTTTGTGCCACCTTTCTGATTGAAAATTAACAACTTCTCGAAACCTAAATGACCAGTTGATAAATATTCGTGGAATTCGGTGATAATTTTTCTAAGTAAGACTAGATAATTGGAGTCTATGAGCATTGAGTTACTCCCTACTAAAAATTTCTCTTCATCACGTCTCTCCTTTTTTCTGTTAGAAACCAAAAAATTCAAAAACATCAAAATAAAATATTGTTATTGCTGGAGTTACCAGTGTATGCACGGAATCTTGTTGAGCATTCATGATCATGGACTCACACTGTTTATGAATATGCCATAAACACGTCCACATATGTACACCAGTGGCGAAATTCAATTCCATTATTTATTTGTGAATATTTGTGACACTTGTATTAGTGTCGCTGCGTTAACTAATTCTCATACTTGCTATCCTGCTAGATAGCATTTGACCTAGCCTTGTGTTTCCCTCAAAAACATCTTGGCATAATGAGATCCAGCGAATGCGATTTTACTCATGCTAGCTCATTAGCAGACTAGCATGAATGCATCAACCCTCTGTGCACAACATTTTGAATATGTAAGACACATTTTCAGCCTTGTCTCAATAGACAAGTGATTATCAGCATCAATTTTGAATAGAAGGGATTGCTCTATCATATGTTTATTGTAAAATTGATAGTATTTTTGGATGTTTGGCTTAATGTAATTAATGTGAAATATGTTGATCTCTCCGATGATTAACATCAAGTCATATCCTAATAAATATTGCTGTTGCTATAATTTCTTAGCTGAGCAAGTGGGGTGGTCTACCTTCCAAACAACCCATCAGCTCTCACCCAAACCTCGGGAACAAAGAATAAAATTGGCACCCGGCACCATATAGCAGGAACGTATAGTGCGATATCTCTGGATCGGATGCGACAACGCGGCTACAATTTCTTAGCTGAGCAAGTGGGGTGGTCTACCTTCCAAACAACCCATCAGCTCTCCCCCAAACCTCGGGAACAAAGAATAAAATTGGCACCCGGCACCATATAGCAGGAACGTATAGTGCGATATCTCTGGATCGGATGCGACAACGCGGCTACAATTTCTTAGCTGAGCAAGTGGGGTGGTCTACCTTCCAAACAACCTATCATCTTTCCCCCAATCCTCGAGAACGCAGAAAAAAATTGGCGCCCGGCGCCATATAACAGGAACGTATAGTGCGATATCTCTGGGTCGGATGCGACAACGCGGCTACAATTTCTTAGCTGAGCAAGTGGGGTGGTCTACCTTCCAAACAACCCATCAGCTCTCCCCCAAACCTCGGGAACAAAGAATAAAATTGGCGCCCAGCACCATATAGCAGGAACGTATAGTGCGATATCTCTGGATCGGATGCGACAACGCGGCTACAATTTCTTAGCTGAGCAAGTGGGGTGGTCTACCTTCCAAACAACCCATCAGCTCTCCCCCAAACCTCGGGAACAAAGAATAAAATTGGCGCCCGGCACCATATAGCAGGAACGCATAGTGCGATATCTCTGGATCGGATGCGACAACGCGGCTACAATTTCTTAGCTGAGCAAGTGGGGTGGTCTACCTTCCAAACAACCCATCAGCTCTCCCCCAAACCTCGGGAACAAAGAATAAAATTGGCGCCCGGCACCATATAGCAGGAACGTATAGTGCGATATCTCTGGATCGGATGCGACAACGCGGCTACAATTTCTTAGCTGAGCAAGTGGGGTGGTCTACCTTCCAAACAACCCATCTGCTCTCCCCCAAACCTCGGGAACAAAGAATAAAATTGGCGCCCGGCACCATATAGCAGGAACGTATAGTGCGATATCTCTGGATCGGATGCGACAACGCGGCTACAATTTCTTAGCTGAGCAAGTGGGATGGTCTACCTTCCAAACAACCTATCATCTTTCCCCCAATCCTCGAGAACGCAGAAAAAAATTGGCGCCCGGCGCCATATAACAGGAACGTATAGTGCGATATCTCTGGATCGGATGCGACAACTCGGCTACAATTTCTTAGCTGAGCAAGTGGGGTGGTCTACCTTCCAAACAACCTATCATCTTTCCCCCAATCCTCGAGAACGCAGAAAAAATTGGCGCCCGGCGCCATATAACAGGAACGTATAGTGCGATATCTCTGGATCGGATGCGACAACGCGGCTACAATTTCTTAGCTGAGCAAGTGGGGTGGTCTACCTTCCAAACAACCTATCATCTTTCCCCCAATCCTCGAGAACGCAGAAAAAAATTGGCGCCCGGCGCCATATAACAGGAACGTATAGTGCGATATCTCTGGATCGGATGCGACAACGCGGCTACAATTTCTTAGCTGAGCAAGTGGGGTGGTCTACCTTCCAAACAACCCATCATCCTTCCCCCAAACCTCGAGAACAAAGAAAAAAATTGGCGCCGGGTGCCAAATAGCACGGCCTATTGGGTTTGGATAGGGCCGTGCTATTTGGCGCCCGGCGCCAAATAGACACTGCCTTTTGGAAATGCCTGGAAAACTGTGGAGCGGAACCTTCATCCTGATGACGCTGTCACTTTCAGTTTCCGTATTTTCATGCAATTCTCTCCCTCAGTCGTGACGTTGAGTGCTAGATTTCAGTAGTTGCCCCCCCCCCCCCCCCCCCCCCCCCCCCCACCTGTGGTATCCTCTACTTAATCCCATACTCACTTTCAGGGCTCCATACACCGGGCCTTCGTTCGATAATCTTGATTACATTTTGAAGGCACATGTGATCATCGGTATATGAATATTAAGTATCCTATTTCTCAGTAATTCCATTAACAAATACGAGTGTGACGTCATATAAATGGGTCTGATACACTATAAGATGGGTAGGACTACTTACCGAGAACAACCGAGACGAGAACAACCGAGGGCAAATTAAAATAATAAATAAAGGCAAAAATAAATATTAATTGTTAGCATATAGGTGCCCTATGTTGTATATAAAATAAGAAAAAGCAAATTTAAAGCTTTTAGACCGACTCAGTCTGTGGTGATGGGGATTATTTATCAATTTCGGATTCGCCGCCAATCCGAGAAGAGGCTACTTGCCGAGAACAAGATTGTGACTGTTAATTGACACCGAGGAGAGACTACTCGCCGAGAACAAGATTGTGACTGTTAATTAACACTGACTGCGTCCAGTTCATTTGTTCTCCAGACGTTGGCGTTTACTACTAACGCCACTACTCGTTTTTGAGTTCTTCACTGGCTTTCGCTGACCAGTTTTTTTTTTGTCACGACTGCAGTTTTGGGAAGTCATTTAATTTGCTGGACAGATAAGATAGAAAACGATGGTAGCATTGGAACGTGCCATTCCAATGCAAAAATACTGGTCCTATAAGTATTGGTGGATCTGAAATTGATTTCCGTATTAAGTTTGGATTTAGCAGTTACATAACATGCGGCCAGATTAAAAGTTCTGCCAATTCCACTTTGAATTGCGGATTTAGTAGATAAGCTTCAGGGTCAATTCAGCCTTGAGTCGATTCGGCCTGAATCGATTCGGCCGAGTCGATTCGGCCTTTGTTTAGGCCGAATCGACTCACTTTTTAGGCCGAATCGACTCACTTTGTGGAAAATATTTATTAATAAAAACCAACTTACCTTTTATGCGATGAATGAAAAATCCACCAAAATTTACACAAAACAAAACGTATTACATCCAAGGTACGAAATGAAATAAAAAAACGAATTGGAAGTAAATAATCCATGTAAACATTAGGATGAAAAACCGTGAACTGAGCGTTTTCCCATTTTCTTTGCTAACTGCGTTAATTATGTTTTTAGAAAGATAATCTTAAATCCAAATGTAATATTCGACCGCGGCAGCATGCTTTTTCAGAGGCAGAAACTATTTAAAGTAAATGTTGTTGCTAGTGACTTGGAAACAAATACAAGGACAAAAATACCAAAATATCCAAGAAGTTGCAGGAGGTTTGGGACACTTACTCGAATAATGAAATAACAGGAACTGGACTGTTAAAAAAAATGTGCTTATATATTTATTCTCCCCCAACTTCAGAATGAAATATTAAAATTTAATGAAAGTTTCCTAGAAATTTGTGTACCCAATGAAAATTATTTTCGATTTTAATACATCTTGTTTCCATAGGAACCGGACTTTTGCCGGTGCAACCTTTGCCGGTGCAAAATGTCGGCACCATACACCTGGATCCGACAAGTGGTGTACTTACTGCCTATGAGAAAATGTATTAAAATCGAACTAATAGACCAGGTAGGGATAATAAGAAAGTGAGAATAATTTAATGAAAGTTTCCTAGAAATCTGTGTACCCAATGAAAATTATTTTCGATTTTAATACATTTTGTTTCCACTCGGTTATGAGAAAATGTATTAAAATCGAAAACTAATAGACAATTACCAGGTAGGGATAATAAGAAAGTGAGAGTAATTTAATGAAAATTATTTTCGATTTTTAATACATCTTCTTCTTTACATTTATTTTTATTTGTTGCTTTTATTGCTGTTTAAAGTGGATTTTTTTCACTTTGCCTTTGTATATGTGTTCAATGTGGAATAAACTACAGATAAAAGTAAAAGTTTTTGTTATTTTTTTATCCCAATATGGTCTAAAGTAAAATCCCATTCAACTTACCTTGGGGCCGAATGGACCCAGGGCCGAATTGACTCAGGCCGAACCGACCCAGGCCGAACCGACCCAGGCCGAATCGCCCCGGGTCGAATCGACTCAATGCCGAATCGACCCGATACCGTAGATGCCAGGGAACGTGAACTTGTTTCACGTTCCCTGATAATGCCTTGGACGCTAACAATAAACTTTTATTTTCATTTTGAAATATTGTAACCAGTTCTTGTGTTGGGTCAAGTAACAACAAGTTGGTATAGAGTTTAACGTGGATTCGGTTTAATTATCACAAATCATCAAATATTTCATCAAAAACCAAACTCTACAAATAAACAATAAAAACTTCTTAAAATATGTACAACCTGGATATTTCAGACTTCATCCTCATCATTTCAGTGATTTCCACACAAGAGGTGTAATTAACTGAGCTCGTTTCAAGGAGTCATCATCTGATGTACATCACTGGAACAGGCTCAATGAGCTCATTCCAGTAGGGTACAGCAGTCAATGAACCCTTGACAGTCACTGTTATGTAATCAACAGTGAGCTCATACCAAGAAAGTACAATCCGATGCCACACACTGGGACAAGCTCCATGAGCTCATTCCAGTAAGATACAGCGGGCGATAGGCTCTTGGGATTAACCACAGTCCAACTCACCATAACATACCACTAAAAGGTAGAAACTAGCATGCCGCACCGGAGCGAGCCCAACAAGCTCATTCCGGTTAGGCACAACAGTTGATGGACTATCAGTGCACAGGTGTAATACATTAAACCAAAAGCTAATGAAAAAATGATGAGGCTATTATTCAATAAGAGTTGCTAATTATGACCAAGTTACTTCCCTTATATAAGATCCAGTAAATTGTAATAAAACAATCCAAATCAAACAAATATGGTTCACCCATGCGAACACCACAGAACAACTTGAAGACCTAAATCTGACAAAAAGTCCCATTGGTGTACCCACGAGTAAATCACACGGCATACCAGATCTTTCCAGCAAATCACAATCCAGGTAACATTTCTGCACAAATATGTAAGTCCTAAATGAGACATGGTGGATAATTAATCCACAGAAATAACAATCAACTACGAAGTGCAGACTGACTTAGAATCAAGCTATTGCTAAAATATACAATTTGACTGATTGGAGTTCAATGTTACTTTCAGCATATATGGCTATACCCAAAATACCAAAATAAATCCTAATTCAATAAAAGTGATTCAGCACAACTGACTCAATAGTTCACTGAAACTCGGTCAACGAATGACCTATAGCTTACCACTGCAGTGTAGTAATACTGCACTATTTAACAACAACAAATAGTGAAGTACCAGTATTTACATTATAAAACTAAGATGAAAATGGATGCATACCATCAGTGTGATAAGCTAGTCCTCCTGTGTCTGTTTCTCTACATCATGGTACAGTCAAGTCCTACTCAATGCTAGCACCTGAATATAATAAAGGATAACACTAAGAGCTTTACTAAAATAACAATGG
Source organism: Pictodentalium vernedei (assembly GCA_031216915.1). Lineage (NCBI taxonomy): Eukaryota > Metazoa > Mollusca > Scaphopoda > Dentaliida > Dentaliidae > Pictodentalium > Pictodentalium vernedei. The sequence goes on from CM062293.1 coordinate 428,838,788, forward strand.
GAGAGTCAATAATTACACTGTCCTCAGTGGTATGTGCTCAATGCATTCTGCAATGCAGAAAGCATTGAATCACACACTCACTGATGACAATGCAATTGCAGATATAATTTCCAGCATCAACAGTGCTGTACGAAGCCAAAGTATTTCCATTTATGCCAGATTAATTAATAATTAATTATTATAACTAAATATTACTTAATTACTACTAACCGCAGAAAACTACCAAGTTACAATTTAGAATTCGGAACAAATTGACCTCACAATATCGCAGCTCAAAACAGGAATTATAATTATTTAATTTTATAACTTATTACTGATTATTCCAATTATTGTGGGTCAGGACACTGATTGCATGACCAGACCAGTGCTCCAGACAATAGAGCACTGAACGGATGAGGCAATCAATGCGGCTGAAGTTATAAATTACCAGTTAATAAATAAATAGATAAATATTAAGATATATATATATAACCTATGCAGTAATTTGACTGTACCTTGACTCAAGAACTCCTCAATCCTCCTTATTCCATATTATTATGTTCCTGACATTTTCCATGAATTACACAGAGTAGAACATTTAATATAATTTTATAATTTTATCAAAAAATACAGATTTTACAAAAATAGCACTGATCTCTCTGCACAAAATTGAGGGTATAATTTGAAAACCCTTGTCCAGTAAATTACCTGAACAGACAGGTGAGCAGTAAACGAATCTGTCCAATGGTGTTACTTGGACAGATCTGACTGCCTAATAAGGTTATGTTAGTTGGTTGATTAGTGAACAGTGCATGAAGTTTGTCTGAGTTATATATGGAGCAAACTAGATTGTAGGTCATTGAGGAAATCAATAACCTGTAACTGGACATCAGTGGGCCAGATGCTCAGCTACAATATAAACACTCTAGGAGACATATATATAAACCGTTTTCAATGGAAATTATGTTCCATTCTGCATCACAGTACTTCACTTGAAAACAAAACTAATTTCTGCTAGCTAAAAACAGTAATAAACAGTATGTACAGTTGAAATAAAAATATATTGCAACATGCCCAATTCTGATTCTGTCACACAGTTCCCCCCATCGAGAAATGTCGTCCCAGACATTTACTCTTTAGTAATGAGAGACAGAACTGCTTGACATATACTACTACTGTTATCTTTAAAAAATCCTTCGTCTGCTAAAGACTTTAAAACACCAACTCTGTCTTTCCATTCTTCAGTAGTAGAAGTTTGTGCCATGCTGTATTCACCAGATGTCATCCATGAGGGTTGTTTTCGTGACCGAGTGGAATGGCTTGGTAATGCTACTGGTGGAGTATTACTTTCACCATGTATCACATCATTACTTTGAGCATTTCCAGGAGAAGCATCTGATGGGGTAATTTCTGTAATGGTTTCTACATTACTATCTTCTACCCTGGAAGGCACTGATTCATCAAGAATTGATGAATTTCCACCAGGAATAAGATCAGCATCACCTGGAATGTGATTGTGGGCGTCCCCACGCTGTTCTTCTTCCTGGGTCTCCCCAGCAGAGCCAAAGTCGTCACTTGGTTGCCGAGAGACAAATCATCCATTTTGGCCGGCCACTTCAGTATTTGGTGGAATACTGATTTCTGTATGAGGCATGACCATAAACTCATCCTCACTATCACTTTCACTTTTCTCTTCTTCCACTCGGTTCTTGATATCTGTAATTTCTTTACATTTCTTCTTTCGAGGTATTGGTGTAGGGGAACATGGTTCTTTTAATACTTTACGAGGTGCAGCTTTTGGTGGTGTTGGATCTTTAAGCTTCTCTGTACTTCTTGAAATTTTACGAGGTGCTGGTTCTTGTGGGACAGAATTCTTTTCCAAGTCTTCATTTAAAATATTTACAGGAAGCAATAGGTTTCTGTGTAAAATTCTAGATTTTCCTTCTCCATCTTCTCTTTTCACTTCATAAACTGGTATGGTCACATTTGGTTGGTCCACTATCACATAAATTTCGTCACTCCAACGGTCTACCAGTTTATGTCGTCCTTCAAAGGCCATTCTTTTAACAAGAACTCGGTCTCCCACTTGAATATGAGCACCTCTAACTTTGATGTCATATGTCTCCTTTTGATGACCTTGAGCCTTATCGATGTTTCTATTCGCCTTTCTGTATGCTTCTTGAAACTTCTCCTTCAAATTAGTGGCATACTTGGATAAGGACTGTGACTTTTGGTTTTCCTCCAATCCAAATTCCATATCCACTGGTAGGCGTGGCTCACGTCCAAACATCAAATAAAAGGGTGAGTATCCAGTAGTGTCATGGCGAGTGCTGTTGTAGGCATGCACTAATGCAGCTATGGTTGTAGTCCAGGCTGCCTTTTTCTCCTTTTCCAGGGTGCCCAACATGTCAATAAGTGTGCGGTTAAATCTCTCACACATTCCATTGCCCATAGGGTGATATGGAGTTGTGCGAGATTTATCCACACCAAGAACTGACAGCATTTCCTGAATCAATTTTGATTCAAAATTTGCACCCTGGTCAGAATGAATTCGGCGAGGTAAACCATAGTGTTGTACAAACTGGTTAAGAAATACATCAGCTGTAGTTTTCGCACTCATGTTTCTGGTTGGATAGGCTTGTGCATAGCGGGTATAATGATCTGTTACCACCAAAACATATTGTATGCCACCTTTCGATGTATCTAGCTGCAAATAGTCCATACAGACTAGCTTGAGTGGCTGAGATGTCTGTATATTCACTAGAGGTGCCTTTTGTTTCCCTATTTCTTTGAAACGGATACATCGACCACAGCTAGCAATCCAATTCTGTACATCAGTTGACATACCTGGCCAATAAAACCGGTCCCTCAATAGAGACATAGTTCTCTCTCTTCCAGGATGTCCAACATTATTATGAAGACTGTTCAAAACATGATAAATAAATTCAGATGGCAAAACTAACTGTAAATGGTTTACTTCATCTGTACAAGTTTCCTTATAGAGAACACCTCTTACAATTTTCAGACGATCAAAGTTTCTGTACATAGCTGTATGAAATGACGATAAGGGTAATTTAGATAAAATTGGTCTCCGTTTATTTGTTACAGCTGAGTACCAAACACTTAAAAATGTATCATCCCGCTGAGCTGCTCTTATTTCTTTTGTCGTCTTTTGCATAATTTCTTGGCCTGTTGGTTGTAAATCTGCTACAACATTCTCTGACATTGACAAGGATTCAATATAAGTCTGATGGTGAACACCATGACAAATGGCTTGGATTGTGTCCTTGTTGACCACCGATGTATTCTCTGTTTGAGACTGTTGGTGTGGTAAAGCAGGGTGTCTTGAAAGAGCATCAGCATCCTTGTTTGTTCTACCAGGTCTATAAACAATATCAAAGTTGAATGTTGAAAGGGCAGCAAGCCATCGGTGTCCAGCCGCATCCAATTTTGCTGTACTCAGAACATAGGTAAGTGGATTGTTGTCTGTTAGAACAGTAAATTTTTGACCATACAAATAATCGTGGAATTTATCACAGACAGCCCACTTGAGCGCCAAAAATTCCAGCTTATGAGCAGGATAATTGCTTTCTGCCTTGTTAAGTCCTCGGCTTGCATAACAAACCACTCTCTTCAATTTGTCATGGTTTTGATATAATACAGCCCCAATCCTTTTTGGCTGGCATCAGTGTGTAACTCAAATGTTTTGGCATAATCAGGATATGCCAAGACTGGTGGTGTTGATAACATTGCCTTTAAATTCTGGAATGCCATATCTTGATCTGGCCCCCATTTCCAAGTTGTTGGTTTTCCAGATTTTCTTTTTCCTCTAATTTTTTTCTCTGGTCTGGGCATAAGTTCTGTCAGTGGTTTAGCGACTTTGGAGAAATCTTTGCAGAATCGGCGATAATAGCCAGCGAAACCAAGAAACTGTTGGACTTCTTCTGGTGTTGTAGGTTTTGGCCAATCTTTAATTTTCTCGATCTTCTTTGGATCAGTTTCAATCCCATTTGCTGATACGACATGACCAATAAAATTTACTTTCTCCTGGAAAAAAGAGCACTTTTTCGGTGACAACTTTAAACCACACTCTCGAAGACGAATAAATATTTTTTCTAGTCTTTCCATATGTTGTTCTATACTATCAGAAAAAATGATTAAATCATCAAGATAGATAAAACAAATTTTTAAGTGTAGTTCACCGAAACATTGCTCCATAACACGCTGATATGTCGCAGGTGCATTGGCTAAACCAAATGGGAGACGATTGTACTCGTAAAATCCCAGTGGACCAACAGTAAAGGCAGTTCTCTGTTTGTGGTCTTCATCTATGTCAATCTGGTAGTAGCCGGACTTCATATCTACAACACTAAAATATTTTGCACCAGCTAAAGAATCTAATACTTCATCTATGCGAGGGAGTGCATAACTGTCTTTGACTGTCTTGTTATTTAAAACTCGATAGTCAATACACATTCTCAGCCTACCGTCCTTTCGTCGTGCTAAGACAACAGGAGACGCATAGGGAGAATATGATGTCCTGATCACACCAGAGGATATTAGTTGTTGCAGATGTTCCCGTACTTCTTCATACATAGCTGGGGGTATTCTTCTAAATCTCTGCTTGAATGGTGTTTCATCTGTTAACTCTATCCTGTGTTTTACCTTTCCATAGTGACCAATGTCTTTTTCATTTTGGGAGAAAACATCTTCATACTTCATCAACAAATCGTTGAAGTGTTGACACTGTCCAGTGGATAATGAAGAAGTTGAAATCTCCAAATCATCAATAAAATTCTTGAGCTGGTTACACTCTCCATTTTGTAGAACCTCTCCATGTTCAATCATGACTGGCTGAACTTCACAAAGTATTGCATTTGGTGGAATTGTGACAGTTTTTGTTGAACAATTAGAGACTGGTACATCAACAAAACATTTTCCTTTACCACTGTAAGTAAAGATTGACGGACTCAAATCTAAATCTTTCATAAACACTGCATCAGTTGTAGACTGTAAGATTGCATTTGTTGAAGTGTAGTCCATAGTCTGAATCATACATCCAGATATCGTAGCAGAAGTGTTTGGTAAAATAGTTACACTTTTGCTCTCACAGCATTTCACTATTCCCAAAATATTCTTGTTGCGCTTTAAATTCTTCTCACGCTGTAGGATACACTTAAAACTGATGTACCATGGTGTAGATAGAGTTCTTGTTTGCATCATTCTGTATCCATATGTATCTGTACAGGACTGTAATACAGGGTTTAAAATATTTGTTCCAACAAGTAATGGGACCCTAGAATTATAGTTACTTGTAGGTACAACAAGAGCAATACAACTCTGATCTACTGGTTTTGGTAATCCTGAGAAACAAACATCTAGTTCCACATATCCTTCATAAGGTAAAGTTTTTCCATCTGCACACTCAATGTTCAGAATACAATTGAGAGACTTCATCGGCATATCTGACAAGTGTGCATCATAAAATTCTCTTGAAATCGTCGATACAGTTGAACCTGTATCCAATAGAGCATAGCTATCGATACCATTTATTGACACTTGTGTTTCAGTACTGGAACCAACTAAATTTTCAGTACCTGGGCTAGTATCAGTAGTGTTTTGACCTATGAATAGCCCATTTTCATAGGTCTTCAATAGTTTAAATTAAATCTTGGAGATTTTTTCTGATGGTCAAGTCGAACCCTACAGCCAATCTGTAGATGTCCCATCTGACCACACCTATAGCACTGGACTTCATTTCTTGGCCGTCTGTAATTGTCATCTTGTCTTTCAGAACTGTATTGTTGTCTTGGTGGATGATCTCTGTAATTTGGTCTCGGTCTATTTTCCTGTCTCCAATTACGATTGGGTTCATTTCGTAATGAACTACCAGCAGATTGGTAATCTGGTCTGAATCTTTGTTGGTGTGTTTCATCAGAATCTTTCTTTTCTATTTTTGATTTCAGCTCCTTAACTTCAGAGCGGAGTTGATTTACAACCCCTGTTAGAGACCTTATTGGGTCCTCTGAAGTTATGGCCGATTTAGTGTGCACAGCTAAGAATCCCATCTCAGACTCAAGTCTTCTCAGCTCTACTCTAAGTCTATCAAAGCTAATAACCTCGTTAAACTTGAAGGCAGACACTGATTTTAATTGATGGTTCAACCCAGCATAAAGTGCTGCACAAAGCATATCATTTGTTTCTGTTGACTGAACGACACCAGCATTAACAAGTTTGGCAACAAGATCTTCCAATCTGCTGGCAAAAGTTGAAACGTCTTCACCATCATTTTGTTTGGCACTATAAAATGCTGCCTGCAATGACTGTCGGATATCGACAGAACCAAACTTATCAATAATTTGTTGAATAGTTACATTTTGTCCCATGTGCATCAAAACTCTTGCAGCATTACCCTTAACTGACCTTCTAATAGCTAATAGTATATCACTATTTGAATACACATGATCATTTACTAAAGATGTGACTTCATATCGCCACAAGTCAAAGTCACAATCTTTTGATGCTTTATCACCAGAAAAGAAAGATATTTTTAATGGTCCATAATGGTAAGGTAAAGTTGGTTCAGACTTGACATCAGGTCCTAACTGACCAGAGCTGACTGCATCAACCATCCATTTTGCTAAGTCCTCAGAACTATCTACCTTAGGCTTCACGCCTAACTTTTTAAATGCTTCAGCAAGCTTTTCAAGCTCTAAACTAGTTAATTTTTCAGCCATTGTTACAAATATGGTAATAATAATAAATAATTGTACTATAAATGTTTTGGACACCCTAAATGTTTTCGAATGAAAACATGACATAGCGAACATATGATACAATATGTATAAGTAAACCAGTAGTCACATTATTGGACACCATTTAGTTAAGTGCCCATTGCTTGATTTTTTCAATGGTTTAATGAAGTACAATGTGTACCTAAAATTTTTGTTGAATAGTTTTAATTTGGAACAAGTATCACATTATTTTAACTCCATGTACCAACTTGAAAATAAATGAATAGTCATAATTTGAAAAAAAAAAATTTTTTCAAAACATCTAAGTTTCACTGAAAATCAGAAACAAAATGTTCAACCTGTACAAAAACATTATTAGTGTATTCAGTGGTTAAAGAACTCAAAAATTTTGTTGATTAGTGGTGCACAATGTTATATTAGATCAACCATTGAATTGTTCAGCTGAAAACCCTTATAGAAAACCAGTGTGCACTAAATCATAATAAAACAATTGTACCGGTACAAACCACAAGTGGTCACTCCAAAAAAAAAAACATTAAAGTACAATCATTCTGAAAATGAAATGATCATTTCTCACATAAAACACCGTTGAGAAAATTGAATTGCAGTTTGGTATACCAATATATAATTTATAATAAAACAGTTATGTCAACAGTTCCTAAACCTTCGGTTAACTGCAAGTATTTTTAAAAAAAAATTTATAAGTTGAGCAGTCAAAAAAAAAAAAAAATTAAAGTCAAATGTGTAAGTGGGGTCAGTCAGTGTTTTTCAGTCACACAACACAAAGATGTTCCAGCACAGATTGGTAACAGTATGTGAATTGTTTATCTACTAAGTCTCACCAACAGTGAAGCACACAGCACATGAAGACAATGTTGACAAGTTCCAATCCATTGTTGACACAGGAAGTTGATGATGATGTTGTTGTTGTTGTTGTTGATAATCACCAGTTGGGCGCCATTTGTAACCAGTTCTTGTGTTGGGTCAAGTAACAACAAGTTGGTATAGAGTTTAACGTGGATTCGGTTTAATTATCACAAATCATCAAATATTTCATCAAAAACCAAACTCTACAAATAAACAATAAAAACTTCTTAAAATATGTACAACCTGGATATTTCAGACTTCATCCTCATCATTTCAGTGATTTCCACACAAGAGGTGTAATTAACTGAGCTCGTTTCAAGGAGTCATCATCTGATGTACATCACTGGAACAGGCTCAATGAGCTCATTCCAGTAGGGTACAGCAGTCAATGAACCCTTGACAGTCACTGTTATGTAATCAACAGTGAGCTCATACCAAGAAAGTACAATCTGATGCCACACACTGGGACAAGCTCCATGAGCTCATTCCAGTAAGATACCTCGGGCGATAGGCTCTTGGGATTAACCACAGTCCAACTCACCATAACATACCACTAAAAGGTAGAAACTAGCATGCCGCACCGGAGCGAGCCCATCAAGCTCATTCCGGTTAGGCACAACAGTTGATGGACTATCAGTGCACAGGTGTAATACATTAAACTAAAAGCTAATGAAAAAATGATGAGGCTATTATTCAATAAGAGTTGCTAATTATGACCAAGTTACTTCCCTTATATAAGATCCAGTAAATTGTAATAAAACAATCCAAATCAAACAAATATGGTTCACCCATGCGAACACCACAGAACAACTTGAAGACCTAAATCTGACAAAAAGTCCCATTGGTGTACCCACGAGTAAATCACACGGCATACCAGATCTTTCCAGCAAATCACAATCCAGGTAACATTTCTGCACAAATATGTAAGTCCTAAATGAGACATGGTGGATAATTAATCCACAGAAATAACAATCAACTACGAAGTGCAGACTGACTTAGAATCAAGCTATTGCTAAAATATACAATTTGACTGATTGGAGTTCAATGTTACTTTCAGCATATATGGCTATACCCAAAATACCAAAATAAATCCTAATTCAATAAAAGTGATTCAGCACAACTGACTCAATAGTTCACTGAAACTCGGTCAACGAATGACCTATAGCTTACCACTGCAGTGTAGTAATACTGCACTATTTAACAACAACAAATAGTGAAGTACCAGTATTTACATTATAAAACTAAGATGAAAATGGATGCATACCATCAGTGTGATAAGCTAGTCCTCCTGTGTCTGTTTCTCTACATCATGGTACAGTCAAGTCCTACTCAATGCTAGCACCTGAATATAATAAAGGATAACACTAAGAGCTATACTAAAATAACAATGGGAGAGTCAATAATTACACTGTCCTCAGTGGTATGTGCTCAATGCATTCTGCAATGCAGAAAGCATTGAATCACACACTCACTGATGACAATGCAATTGCAGATATAATTTCCAGCATCAACAGTGCTGTACGAAGCCAAAGTATTTCCATTTATGCCAGATTAATTAATAATTAATTATTATAACTAAATATTACTTAATTACTACTAACCGCAGAAAACTACCAAGTTACAATTTAGAATTCGGAACAAATTGACCTCACAATATCGCAGCTCAAAACAGGAATTATAATTATTTAATTTTATAACTTATTACTGATTATTCCAATTATTGTGGGTCAGGACACTGATTGCATGACCAGACCAGTGCTCCAGACAATAGAGCACTGAACGGATGAGGCAATCAATGCGGCTGAAGTTATAAATTACCAGTTAATAAATAAATAGATAAATATTAAGATATATATATATAACCTATGCAGTAATTTGACTGTACCTTGACTCAAGAACTCCTCAATCCTCCTTATTCCATATTATTATGTTCTTGACATTTTCCATGAATTACACAGAGTAGAACATTTAATATAATTTTATAATTTTATCAAAAAATACAGATTTTACAAAAATAGCACTGATCTATCTGCACAAAATTGAGGGTATAATTTGAAAACCCTTGTCCAGTAAATTACCTGAACAGACAGGTGAGCAGTAAACGAATCTGTCCAATGGTGTTACTTGGACAGATCTGACTGCCTAATAAGGTTATGTTAGTTGGTTGATTAGTGAACAGTGCATGAAGTTTGTCGGAGTTATATATGGAGCAAACTAGATTGTAGGTCATTAAGGAAATCAATAACCTGTAACTGGACATCAGTGGGCCAGATGCTCAGCTACAATATAAACACTCTAGGAGACATATATATAAACCGTTTTCAATGGAAATTATGTTCCATTCTGCATCACAGTACTTCACTTGAAAACAAAACTAATTTCTGCTAGCTAAAAACAGTAATAAACAGTATGTACAGTTGAAATAAAAATATATTGCAACATCCCCAATTCTGATTCTGTCACAATATTATTTTGTTTTGTTCTTGGCAAGTAGTCTCTAGAGTAGATACATGCCTTATACGCAAACAATAGACTTCTATTTTCATTTTTAGCTTAACTTGACATAGTCAAGATAAGCTATTGCCATCACGCGTGCGGAAGTCTGTGACGTCTGTGACGTCTGTTCACATTTTCCTTTAGCACGGGCTACACCCCGCAGTTCTTGTCTGATCGTCACGAAATTTCATATGCAGGTTTGGGGTCATGTCCAGATGAGAACGTCCCCTTTTGGTTGCGATCGGGCAACTGGTATGGCTGCCCGAGCCCAAAACCCGAAAACCATTAGCACAGTCTACTGGTCGTATTTATGAAGGGATTTCATTGTAACTCGGTAGGATGCCTCTGTATAATGCCTAGATGAGAACGTCCCCTTTTGGGCATGATCTATCAACCGTGATGGCTGCCCAAGCCCGAAACCCAAAAACTTTTAGCACAGTTTGCGGGTCATGTTTAATGTGGAGGGATTTCATTGTAACTTGGTAGGATGACTCCTTATGATGTGTAGGTGAGAATTTCCCCATTTGGGCATGATCTGCCAACCGTGACGACTGCCTGAGCCCAAAACCCGAAAACCTTTAGCACAGTGTACAGGTCATATTTATTGAGGAATTTCACTGTAACTTGGTGGGTTGACTTCATACAATGTCTAGATGAGAAAGTCCCCTTTTGGACGTGATTGGGCAACTGCGACGGCTACAGGGGCTCGAAGCCCGAAAACCTTTATCACAGTCTAGAGGTCATATTTATGAAGGGATTTCATTGTAACTCGGTAGGATGACTCCAAATAATGTCTAGATGAGAACGTCCAATTTTGATCGCGATCATGAAGCCTTGATGGGTGCCCGAGCCCAAAAACCTTTACCATAGGCAAAAGGTCATATTTATGGAAGGATTTCATTGTAACCTGTTAGGTTGACTCCATATAATGCCTAGATGATGACATCCCCTTTTGGTCGTGATTGGTCAGTTGTGATGGCTACAAGTGCCCGAAGCCCAAAAACCTTGAGCTCAGTCTACAGGTCATATTTATGAAGGGATTTCATTGTAACTTCTTAGGATCACTCCAGATGATGCCAAGATGAGATTGTCCCCTATGGTTGCGATCATTCTGAATTTCAGTCATGATGGCTGCCCGAGCCCGAAGCCCAAAAAACCCTTAGCACAGTCTACAGGTCATATTTATGAAGGGATTTCATTGTAACTTGGTAGGTTAACTTCATATAATGTCTAGATGAGAAGGTCCCCTTTTGGACATGATTGGGCAACTGTGACGGCTAAAGGTGCCCAAAGCCTGAAAACCTTTAGCACAGTCTGCAGGTCATATTTATGAGGGGATTTCATTGTAACTTGGTAGGATGACTCCAAATAATGTCTAGATGAGAATGTCCCATTTTGATCGCGATCATTCAGCCTTGATGGGTGCCCGAGCCCCAAAACCTTTAGCATAGGCAAAAGGTCATATTTATGGAAGGATTTCATTGTAACCTGTTAGGTTGACTCCATATAATGCCTAGATGATGACATCCCCTTTTGGTCGTGATTGGTCAGTTGTGATGGCTACAAGTGCCCGAAGCCCGAAAACCTTGAGCACAGTCTACAGGTCATATTTATGAAGGGATTTCATTGTAACTTCTTAGGATCACTCCAGATGATGCCCAGATGAGATTGTACCCTATGGTTGCGATCATTCAGCCATGATGGTTGCCCGAGCCCGAATCCCGAAAAACCTTTATCACAGTCTACAGGTCATATTTATGAGGGGATTTCATTGTAACTTGGTAGGATGACTCCAAATAATGTCTAGATGAGAACGTCCCATTTTGATCGCTATCATTCAGCCTTGATGGGTGCCCCAGCCCCAAAAACCTTTAGCATAGGCAAAAGGTCATATTTATGGAAGGATTTCATTGTAACCTGTTAGGTTGACTCCATATAATGCCTAGATGATGACATCCCCTTTTGGTCGTGATTGGTCAGTTGTGATGGCTACAAGTGCCCGAAGCCCGAAAACCTTGAGCACAGTCTACAGGTCATATTTATGAAGGGATTTCATTGTAACTTCTTAGGATCACTCCAGATGATGCCCAGATGAGATTGTACCCTATGGTTGCGATCATTCAGCCATGATGGTTGCCCGAGCCCGAATCCCGAAAAACCTTTATCACAGTCTACAGGTCATATTTATGAGGGGATTTCATTGTAACTTGGTAGGATGACTCCAAATAATGTCTAGATGAGAACGTCCCATTTTGATCGCGATCATTCAGCCTTGATGGGTGCCCGAGTCCAAAAACCTTTAGCATAGGTAAAAGGTCATATTTATGGAAGGATTTCATTGTAACCTATCAGGTTGACTCCATATAATGCCTAGATGATGACATCCCCTGTTGGTCGTGATTGGTCAGCTGTGATGGCTACAAGTGCCCGAAAACCGTGAGCACAGTCTACAGGTCATATTTATGAAGGGATTTCATTGTAACTTCGTAGGATCACTCCAGATGATGCCCAGATGAGATTGTCCCCCTTGGTTGCGATCATTCAACCATGATGGCTGCCCGAGCCCAAAGCCTGAAAACCTTAAGCACAGTCTACAGGTCATATTTATGAAGGGATTTCATTGTAACTTGGTAGGATGACTCCAAATAATGTCTCGACGAGAACGTCCCATTTTGGTCGTGATCATTCAGCCTTGATGGGTGCCCGAGCCCAAAAACCTTTAGAATAGGCAAAAGGTTATATTTATAGAAGGATTTCATTATAACCTGTTAGGTTGACTCCATATAATGCCTAGATGATGACATCCCCTTTTGGTCGTGATTGGTCAATTGTGATGGCTACAGGTGCCCGAAGCCCGAAAATCTTGAGAACAGTCTACAGGTCATATTTATGAAGGGATTTCATTGCAACTTCGCAGGATCACTCCAGATGATTCCCAGATGAGATTGTCCCCTTTGGTTGCGATCATTCAACCATGATGGCTGCCCAAGCCCGAAAACCTTTAGCACAGTCTACAGGTCATATTTATGAAGGGATTTCATTGTAACTTGGTAGGTTGACTTCATATAATGTCTAGATGAGAACGTCCCCTTTTGGACATGATTGGGCAACTTTGACGGCTAAAGGTGCCCGAAGCCCGAAAACCTTTAGCACAGTCTACAGGGCATATTTATGAAGAGATTTCATTGTAACTTGGTAGGATGACTCCAAATAATGTCTCGATGAGAACGTCCCATTTTGGTCGTGATCATTCAGCCTTGATGGGTGCCCGAGCCCAAAAACCTTTAGAATAGGCAAAAGGTTATATTTATAGAAGGATTTCATTATAACCTGTTAGGTTGACTCCATATAATGCCTAGATGATGACATCCCCTTTTGGTCGTGATTGGTCAATTGTGATGGCTACAGGTGCCCGAAGCCCGAAAATCTTGAGAACAGTCTACAGGTCATATTTATGAAGGGATTTCATTGCAACTTCGCAGGATCACTCCAGATGATTCCCAGATGAGATTGTCCCCTTTGGTTGCGATCATTCAACCATGATGGCTGCCCAAACCCGAAAACCTTTAGCACAGTCTACAGGTCATATTTATGAAGGGATTTCATTGTAACTTGGTAGGTTGACTTCATATAATGTCTAGATGAAAGCGTCCCCTTTTGGACACGATTGGGCAACTGTGACGGCTTCAGGGGCCCAAAGCCCGAAAACCTGTAGAACAGTCTACAGGTCATAATTATGAAGGGATTTCATTGTAGCTTGGTAGGATGACTCCAAATAGTGTCCAGATGAGACCGCCCCCTTTTGCTTTTGGTCACGATCATTCAGCCTTGATGGCTGCCCGATCCCAAAAACCTTTAGCATGTCTGTAGGTCGTATTTATGGAAGGATCTCATTGTAACTTGTTAGGTTGACTCCATATAATGCCTAGATGATGACATCCCCTTTTGGTCGTGGTTGGTCAACTGTGATGGCTACAGGTGCCTGAAGCCAGATAATCTTGAGCACAGTCTACAGGTCATATTTGTGAAGGGATTTCATTGTAACTTCATAGGATCACTCCAGATGATGTCCAGATGAGAATGTCCCCTTTTGGTTGCGATCATTCAACCATGATGGCTGCCCAAGCCTAAAGCCCAAAAACCTTTAGCACAGTCTTCAGATCATATTTATGAAGGGATTTCATTGTAACTTGGTAGGCTGACTTCATGTATTTCAAGATGAGAACAGCCCCTTTTGGACACCATTAGGCAACTGTGGTGGCTACAGGCGCCCAAAGCCCAAAAATGTTTAGCACAGTCTACAGGTGATATTTATGAAGGGATTTCATTGTACCTTGGTAGGATGACTCTAAATAATGTCTAGATGAGAACGGCCCCTTTTGGTCGCGATCATTCAGCCTTGATGGCTGCCCGAACCCAAAACCTTTAGCATAGTCTATTTGTCATATTTATGGAAGGACTTCATTCTAACCCGTAAGTTTGACTCCATATAATGCCTAGATGATGACATCCCCTTTTGGTCATGATTGGTCAACTGTGACGGCTTCAGGGGCCCGAAGCCCAAACACATTGAGCACAGTCTACAGGTCGTATTTACGAAGGGATTTCATTGTAACTTTGTAGGATCACTCCAGATGGTGCCCAGATGAGAATGTCCCCTTTTGGTTGCGATCATTCAACCATGATGGCTGCCAGAGCCCAAAGCCCAAAAACCTTTTAGCACAGTCTACAGGTTATATTTATTAAGGGATTTCATTGTAACTTGGTAGGTTGACTGAATATAATGCCTAGATGAGAACGTCCCCTTTGGACGCAATTTGGGAAACTGACGGCTACAGGGGCCCGAAGTCCGAAAACCTTTAGCACAGTCTACAGGCCATATTTATGAAGGGATTTTAATGTAGCTTGATAGGATTACTCGTTTTGGAATAATTTCACTGTAACTTGGTAACTTTTGTTGATATCCGTTAACTGTGAGGACCACATACATTAACTGTGAGGTCATATTAACCCACCCCTCAGCTCTTTAGTACAGTGTACAACTCATATTATTTTTATCATAAACATAGCATACAGGGAACAGAAATGAACATATTCCCAATTATCACAATTCTTGTCTTATTTCATAATCCTTTCATAAACATTGAACATTATCCTTTTCATCAAACACAACACACAAGTTAAGTTACAGTGTCATTGACACTTTCATTAAATTTTTGTTTTGTTCTCGGCAAGTAGCCTCTTCTCGGTTCCGCGCCGAATGTGGGAATTATTAAATAAACCCATTCACTGTAGACCTGGCTTGTTTAAAATTGTTTTGTTACTAATTTGTATATAATATATGGCAGATGCATGCCTTAGACGCTAACAATAAACTTTTATTTTCATTTTGTTCTCGGCAAGTAGCCTCTTCTCGGTTCAGCTTCGAATGTGGGAATTAATAAATAATCCCATTCACCATTGACCTGGCTGGTTTGAAATTGTTTGGTTACTAATTTGCACATAATATAGAGTACTTACATACTTTATACGCAAACAATAAACTTTTATTTCGATCTTTATATATTAATTGGTTTTGTTCTCGGCAAGTAGTCTCTTCTCGGTTTGGCGGCGAATCCGAAATTGATAAATAATCCCAATCACCACAGACTGAGTCGGTCTAAAAGCTTTAAATCTGCTTTTTCTTATTTTATACACAGTATAGGGCACCTATATGCTAACAATTATTATTTATTTTTGCCTTTATTTATTATTTTAATTTGTTCTCGGTTGTTCTCGGTAAGTAGTCTCACCGCTTTACGATTGGCAGATATATGTTATATGGTCTCCATTTGCGTCATTTCAGCTGCAGATCAAATCGAGTCGAACAAGAAAAAGAAAACAGGTGTGTGTGTGCGTGTAGATGGGGAGGGGGGAGGTTGCAAAACAACAGTTATGGCATGGGTGCTGTAGGGAATGTTAAAAGCTATGCCTGTATTTAAATTATTAATTATTGAGTTTGGTTTATGACGTTCACAAAGTAGGTGCAAGTGTGCAACTTCTTTGGAAAAGATGAAACGATGCCACCGAAACTAATTCCGTGAGCAGACTCACTGAGCTGGATACGACACGTGCACTGCAAGCAAGTCGTTGTTATTCGTACACACCCCCACTTCAACAAAACTTCAAAGCTGCTGAGTGCTGGCAGTCTGGAACTGGAAGACAGTGCAGACACACGTATTTTTTTTTAATCATAGCATTTCCAGTTTCCAGAGCGCATCATACTGTTCATGTTTCATAGGTGCAGGTGCAAGGACGATCGTGGGCTCCTAAAAATCGAAGGTTTGCTGCAATATACTTACCTGGGATTATGCGCGTTAACTGCTCTTTTGTTTCTGCACATGTCACATGGGTAAATCTTAGGCCATGGACGATGTTTCTCTTTCATATTATTACGATTCCTGTGTGATACGAAATAGAATACAGCATGCAACTTGCGTGCTGATGAACCTGTTCACTCATGTGAACGTTACACTGTATCAATCATCAACAGTGAGGCAGCTATTCGGTGATCTATCGGGGCAACTGATTAATCAGTTAACCGGGGTTAATCCATGTGATTAATCGACCAAGCAAACCCTTTAACCGTTTCAGCTCTAGTCAATAGCCAGAAAATGGGACATTATTAACACTGATCTATCGGGACAACTGATTAATCGGTTAACCAAGACTAATCCATATGATTAATCGATCAAAAAAAACCTTCAGTGTTTCAGCTCTAATATTTGGTATGGAGCTGCCTTCTGAGGTGTAGTATCACCCAAAATTTCTATCCTCTGAACCAACGGTCCGATTTGAACGAAACTCGGTATATGGCATTATTGAGTCATAAGTGCTTGATTCTTGCTAACAGATATTTTCCCATGTTCCCCAGGAAACCCCAGGAGCGAACATTAGAAAATATTTTCAAACGTCCATATTTCCCAAACCACACGGAAGAGACAACAGTTATATGGTATGAAGCATCCTTAGGACCAGGACAATCGATTGATAAAAATAAATTGTCATCGGTTTTGTTGGGTGCTCTGTAGAGGGCATCGAAAAAATGGTGAGTCAGCATATTTGTAAATATTAAAAAATTATCATCTTCAGAACCACAGATCAGAATATTCTTATATTTGTCTAACAGCATCCAGGGGGAGGGGGGGGGGGGGGGGTCAGATACAACTGGATTCAATTTAAGCCCCTCGGTTCGTATTTGGGCTCAATATGGAGCCGAAATCTTAACTTAGGGCAATATGGGAAGTAAGCTCTAAAAATCTTCTTCAGAATCACAGGTCAGAATATTTTAAAATTTGGTAAACATCATTGTTACGAGGGTCAGATTCATGTTTGTTCGAATCAAGTCTCTTAGTTAATATTTGGACTTTCTATGGGGGCCCGAATTTTAACTTGGTGCAATATGAGGAGATTTCTTTAAAAATCTTCTGAAGATCCACTAGTCAGAATCCTTTCATATTTGGTATCCAGCATCTCTATAGGCGGGTCAGATTCATGTTTGTTCAAATCGAGTCCTTGCTTTTAAATTTGGGCTCCCAAATTTTAACTTAGTGCAATATGAGGAAAGTTCTTCAAAAATCTTTAGATCCACTAGTCAGAATTCAAATTCTATGTAAGCTGTTCATTCTTCACTTGGTATAAGTGAATCTTGTAAAGAACAGTGACTACAGACCTTCTTGCTTGTTGTGTCAGGTCATCAACACCTCATTGTCACAGGTCTGACAAAGTTGCTGCTGATGCATCAAACTCAGGTGAGAATTGAAACAACTGGGCATCCCCGGCAGAGGTAATCCAAACCAGATTATGTCTTATAAATTGTCATCCTACTCCATAGATGTTGTTAGCATTGCTTGTATTATTCCCAAGAAAGAAAGAAATAAACAAACATCACTGAATACATTTAATATAGCTGAGAGAATAATACTATCAACATTAAATCTCAAGTCTGCATTCCAAATCTGGTCTTCATCAAGTGGCCAAGTTTCAGATGACAGGTTATTTCTTCCCACTACTCCGGGAAGTGAAGCCATTTCTGTTCACTGTGGTAAACAGGCTCTGTTTTACTGATAAAATAGGACCCAATCACCAATGCCTGGGAGGTGCAAACCCTCTCTAAAGTGCACGTGGCCAACATGGCTTATTAACGCTCACCCCTGGTTTTGAGTTGATACTCATGTCGTGGTCATGATTAGCCATTGTGCAAAAATATGTGACCTTAAACACCAGCAAATAAATAAATAAATTTCTTCCCACCATCAAGGGGCCATGTGTAAGATTAGCTATTTAAAGATAATTATCAAGTCCCATATATGTGTGTGGAATTTGTCGTGGAACAGAAATTAACTTATTCTCAATTATCACAATTCTAGTCTCATTTCATAATCCTTTCATTAACATTGAACATTATCCTTTTCATCAAACACTACATACATTCAAGCTGAGCTGTGGTGCCATTGACACTTACATTTAGCTTTCTATTGGAGCTCAAATTTTAATTTAGAGCAATGTGAGGACATTTCTTTAAAAAACCTTCTTCACGTCCACCAGTCAGAATTCTTTCATGTTTGGTTTCTAACATCTCAAGTGAATCTGACTCAAGTTTGTTCAGTTTGAGTTCCTGGCTTAATACTTGGGCTATCTTGGGTGTGTGTGTGTGTGGGGGGGGGGGGGGGGTGCAGGTTAGGTTCAAGTTAGTCAAATCCATTCCTTAGAGTTTTTCCATAAAATTTGCCTTTCGTTACTTCATTCCTTTGTAGTGTTGATGAACCATGTCTAGCTGAATGACCCCAAATACTTCTTTGAACCACTTTGTCAGGTGAGCAATTAAAGCCCCTTGGGGCCTCTTTTTATAGAGTGCTTCTTGTGAATTTGGAAGGATTGTTAGACAACGTATCAAAATGGGCACGGTGTGGGGGTTTTACCACTATTCAACTTGTTACTCTGCCAAGTAATAATAAATTTCTAAAAGACCAGTCTCTTGAAACTTTAATGATTTTTTCCATCTTTACGTAGTTGTTTAATATGTAATCATTATGGAGATTGTATTCAATTCCTAGAATTTATATAATTGTAAACAGAGAGTTGTGGTTCCAGTGAATCTTTTTGTCGTTTCTCTAATGCACGTTTTTTTTTATTTGATCCATATTTGAGTTCTATCAAGGTTATTTTTCAATCCGAAAATTTTAGAAAAGATATGTACTGTGTTTGGCACGTTATTTGAAGAATGTCCGTCACCTTCAGAAAAGCGTAGTGTCATCTGCATATTGATTTATAAAGTATTCAAAATTATTTATAGATATACCATTTATATTGGGGTTATATTCAACTGCTCCGTGAAGTAATTTTACGCTATGTTTAAAAAGATACGTTGAAAGTGGATCTCCCTGTCGCACTTGACATGTCAGGTCAGATGTTTCTGAGTGATGACCGTTTTTTTACAACAAAGCTAAAAACGTTTTTTTTTTACAACAAATCTAAAAATATTCTTAAAGTGCTATCTTATTATAAGGGAGGAATATTGAGTAGAATTATCCGAGTAAAATTCTCAGAATCTGTGACAAGAATCAAATGAATCATAGTTTATACATGTACTCATTCGTTTCCTTGCGAGAATCAATTCTTGCATGAATTTTAAGCTCTGGTATTGATACTCCATACTCATCTATCCTATTCTGTTACTTAGTGGTACAGTTTTCAAAACTTCAGCATGCATTTTTAGCAAGATAAGCTATTGCCATCACGCGTGCGGAAGTCTGTTAGTCTGTGAGTCTGTTCACATTTTCCTTTAGCACGGGTTACACCCCGCAGTTCTTGTCTGATCGTCACGAAATTTCATATGCAGGTTTGGGGTCATGTCTAGAAGATAACGTCCCCTTTTGGTCGCGATCGGTCAACCGGTATGGCTGCACAAGCCCAAAACCCGAAAACCATTAGCACAGTCTACAGTCGTATTTATGAAGGGATGTATGAAGGGACCTGATAGGATGCCTCTGTATAATGCCTAGATGAGAACGTCCCCTTTTGGTCATGATCTGTCAACCGTGTTGGCTGCCCAAGCCCAAAACCCAAACACTTTTGGTCGCGATCGGTCAACCGGTATGGCTGCCCGAGCCCAAAGCCCAAAAACCTTTAGTACAGTCTACAGGTCATATTTATGAAGGGATTTCATTGTAACTTGGTAGGTTGACTTCATATAATGTCTAGATGAGAACGTCTACTTTGGACGCAATTGGGAAACTGACGGCTTCAGGGGCCCGAAGCCCGAAAACCTCCTCAGCTCTTTAGTACATTGTACACCTCATATTATTTTTATCAAAAATATAGCACACAGGGAACAGAAATGAACATATTCCCAATTATCACAATTCTTGTCTTATTTCATAATACTTTCATAAACATTGAACATTATCCTTTTCATCAAACACAACACACAAGTTAAGCTACAGTGTCATTGACACTTTCATTACCTATTCATTATGGTGAACTTGTAGTCCCGTGCTGAGATCTCTCCCAAGATTTATTGACCTAATGTGCTTGCCAATACAGTGTAGCCCTCTAAACTGGATATCTATTTTTTGTAAATACCTATTAATTGAATATAACTTTCAAACACAAACCATTTGCCAAACCATCAGTACAAACGTTACCTGTAAATTACATATATATATAAATATTTGTGCTAACTGAATATTTAGGGCCCCGCCGACTTTCAGTGGAAGCCCTATAGTAATCACTGTTCGTCTATCGACCAGCATATTCCTATGTCGTACAATAACACAAGTCTCCATTGACCAATTCTCATAATATTTGTACACAATATTGAAATTAATCAAACGAAGCTCCCTTTCGCTTTTGGCAGTTTTCTGTTTTCTTTCCAGGGTTATGGGACTTGAATCTTCAAAAAACTGGCATTTTTTTACATGTTGTATGATAACTCAGTAATGCTTTAACCGAATATCTTCAACTTTTGTTTCAATCCTACAATCAGTAAAGGCAATACCCATTTCAGTTTTTATGATTTTCAGGCATGTCATTCAGGAGTTTTGGGACTTTAAAAATGACAATATTTCACATGTCATATCATTACTCAAGTTTATTTTCACCGATTCTCATAGGTTATATACACACTATTGAGATTGATCAAACAAAGTTCATTTTCATTTTTTTTAACAGTTTTCAAATTTGTCGTTCCAGAATTATGGGACTTCACTTGCCTCTAAAGACAGGTTGTCTCCCAAGGAAGATCTTAATGTACTGTGTACTTTTCGTCTTTTAGTTTCCGAATTGCAAACCGTTTCAAATGTGATCGCCCCCATCACATTGCATTTAGTTTCCATTGCCAAGAGGCTTTTCAATTAACTGGGTTCCATTGTAAGGTATTTTGAAGAAAAAAGGATGCACATCTGTGCACATATGATGAAATCAACTGCTCCAATGCTTTAGAGCAGTAAATTCTTAGAATTATTGCATACAGATTGATTACTAATTTGCAACATGTGTGTAGTAGATGGTTTTTAGCTCACCTGACTTTCAGTCAGGAGAGCTATACTGATCATTCACCGTCCGCCATCCATCGTCATGGTGTTTGCTTCTTCTCCTCCCAAACCGCTGAACCAATTTAATTGATATTTGAGATAATAGTTTGTTATGACATCGCAATTTGATTTTGTTCAAATCTAGTTATCTCGCCTCTCGGTAGGGCCACGCCCAAAAAGTGTACTTAAATCTTAAAAAATCTTCTCATGAACCAGCAGTAGCAGAGTCTAGATATTGGGTGTGCAGCTTCCTTTTGAGGTGTGGACGCAGATTGTTCAAGAGAAGTTCGAGGAGCTGTATTTGCCTTCGTTATGGGAGGGGCAAGAGTTTTCGCCTCACTCAAAATTTCTATTTTCCAAACCGGGAGGCAGATTTGAACCAAGTTTGATATGAGGGCTTATTGGGTCATAAGTTCTTAACTTATGCCCAATTTTTTCCCGTCGCCCTATGGAACTGCAGTAGCTAAAGATAGAAAAAAATTAAAACGCCCATATCTCCAAAACTACATGACACTGAGAATTCTTGTATGATGTGAAGCTTCCTTGGGACCAACAGAATCGAATGGTAAAAAAATGCTATCGGTTTTATCAAGGGGTACTTATTTGGGATTTTGAAAAAGTGCTGAGTTGACATTTTTTAACACTGTGGGTAATGGGAAAAACATTTAAGACCATTCTCTCCCAAACCACTGCTCCGAAAGCTTTCAAATTCCACATATTACATTTGGAAGATTGTTTCACAGGTTTATTGAAATCCAATCCCTTGGTCCATATTTGGGCTCTCTATGCGAGCCCAAATGTTTAAATTAGTGCAGTATGAGGAATATTCTTTAAAAATCTTCTTCTTCAGATCTACCTTTCAGAATCTTTTGATATTTGGTAATATGCAGCATGCTTAGAGGGGTGAGATTCAAGTTTGTTCAAGCCAAGTCCCTGGGTTCATATTTGGGCTCACTGTCGGAGCCGAATTATAACAGTTCAAAATGAGGAATTTTCTTTAAAAATCTTCATCTTCAGATCCAGCAGTCGGGATGTTTTGATATTTGGTATGCAGCATCCTTTGGGGGGTGAGATTCAAGTTTGTTCAAGCCATGTCCCTTGGTCCATATTTGGGCTCACTGGGAGCTTGAATTGTAACTTAGTTCAAAATGAGGAATTTTATTAAAAAATCTTCTTCAGATCCGGCAGTCGGAATGTTTTGATATTTGATGTGCAGCATCCTTAGGTGGGGGGGGGGGGGGATTCAAGTTTGTTAAAGCCAAGTTCCTGGGTTCATATTTGGGCTTCCTGTGGGAGTCCGAATTATAACTTAGTTTAATATGAGGAGTTTTTCTTTACAAATCTTCTTCAGATTCAGCAGTCAGAATGTTTTGATATTTTGCAAGCAGCATCCTTAGGGGGTGAGACTTAAGTTTGTTCAAACCAAGTTCCTGGGTTCATCTTTGGGCTCACTGTGGGAGCTTGAATGATAACTTAGTTCAGAATGAGGAATTTTCTTTAAAAATCTTCTTCAGATCCAGCAGTCAGTGTGCTTTTGATATTTGGTATGCAGCATCCTTGGGGGGGGGGGGGGGGGGATAAGATTCAAGTTTGTTCAAGCCAAGTCTCTGGGTTGATATTTGGGCTCCATGGGGGAGCCCGAATTATAACTTAATTCAATATGAGGAATATTTTTTAAAAATCTTCTTCTTCACATCCACCAGTCAGAATCTTTTGATATTTGGTATACAGCATCCCAATGGAGGTAAGATTCAAGTTTCTTCAAGCCAAGTTCCTGGTTTCATATTTGATCAGAATATTTGGATATAATCTTTTGGTACAAGTTTTTCTTAGGAGGGGCAGATGCAACGTGTTGAAATCAATTCCCTGGGTTGATATTTAGGCTACCATGTCAGGTGAGTGCCCTCTGGCCCCTGGGGCCTCATGTTTCAATTGTATACCGAATTACTGCCCCTGACTGCTTCCTATTTTTTAGTTTTTAGCTCAACGTGATGAAGTCAAGCTGAGCAATTGCCGTCACTTATTGTCCATCGGCGTCCATACATCCACAATTTCTTACAGCACACTGCACAGGTTGCATGTATGTTCGGATCGCATTGAAACTCTGTATGCTTGTTTGGAGTGACATCTAGATAGGAGCAGGGACGTGGCAACTGGAGGGGGGGGGGGGGGTAGGGGTGGCAGGGTGGCAGGCCAAAATTTTCTATAGTTGGAAATTGGGAGGGCAAGTCATGAGCAGTTGGATATTCTATTTATCTCGATTTTAGAGATTCTTTGGTGATGCTGATGTCTCCTTTACTTCCCAAAATCCAACTCGGTTTCAAATCGGCAAAAAATCCAACTGTTACTATTTACAACTACTGTGTACGCAATAGCGAGCTTCATAAGTATGCATGATGTCAATCGGTACGAGTTTCTATAGTACGTTTACTTATCTTAATAAAAAATCCTCGAAATGCACTTCAAGAAAATCACATCATGTAAAATCGTCCTGTGTTTATTCCATCATTCACAGTTACAAAAACATCGAAAATTGATCATTCCCGCATAAGATCTCATTTAATGTTAGGAGAGTGTGAATTATTCAAAGTTCTCAGCTTGAGCATTTGTTTAGCACATACTCAACTCCCAGAATAATTCCATATAATAATAACAACCTGATAATTCTATTATAAATGTGTTGGCATTTCAGTTATTAGAATCAATTTTATGCCCCCTTTCATGGTTTAATTTTCAAAATATTTCTCGGTAGTGAATTTCCAACTAGGGGGAGGGACCGGGAGGGGGTTACCCCCTCCAGATCCCTTCCCCTAGTTGGCAATTCACTACTCTACACCCCCTCCCCCATTCAGGTACCTCTACCCTCGTGAATAGGATCTATTGATATTCTTCCATTTGCGTAAAAAGATGTTGAAGTTGGCAACGATCTTTGAACTTAGTTTAGTCAGGCATTAATATTTCCTTTTGATACTGTGGCACACCCTACAGGAAACATTTATGATCAGATTACTTCGAAACCTAGTATGCTTGTTTGCTGTAACCTCTAGATGATGGCTATCGATTTTCTTCCATTTCCATCACTAAAAATTGCCATTGGCACCCTGGCAACGACCTTTGGACTTAGTTAAGTCAAGCATCAATATATTCCTTTGGCATAACCTACAGGGCGCATTTATGACCTGATCACTTTGAAACTTGGGATGCTTGCTTGTGGTGACCTCTAGATGCGAGCTATCGATTTTTTTCCATTTCTGTCAAAAAACGTTGCCGTTGACGACGACCTTTGAACTTCGTTTAGTCAAGCACCAAATATTCCTTTGGCTCGGCCTGCAGGGCACATTTATGATTGTAACACTTTGAACTTGGTATGCTTGTTTGGGGTGGCCTTTAGATGGGAGCTATGTATTTTCTTCCATTTCTATTAAGAGATGTTGCTGCTAGCAACGACCTTTGAACTTAGTTAAGCCAGGCATCAATGTATTCCTTTGGCTTGCCCTACAGGGCACATTTATGATCAGATTGCTTTGAAACATGGTATGCTTGTTTGGGGTGACCTCTAGATGGGAGCTTTCGATTATCTTAAATTTTCGGCAAAAAAGTTGCCGTTGGCAGTGACCTTTGATGAACTTGTTAGAATCAATGGACGATCTGATGTTATTGAAGACTTCGGGAACTCCCTCCATGCAGTGTGATAAGAGTCTAAAGTACGGAGCATTGCAAGGAAATACAATGGCAAGGTCACTTGTATGAAATGTGAAGACAACCATATATCAAGTGCCTGCCAAGTAGGAGCCATCTCCTGCCCTGACTGCAAAGGTTAGCATTCGAGCAGCTATCCGGACTGCCCCACTACAACAAAATGTTAAAATGAATATTCAGTTAGAGTCGCTCGAACTGGACAATTCTGCCAATGCACCCTCCCTCCACTCTGTCACATCCCACGGCGTCCTAAACAGCCACATCGCGGTCACCTTACCCGAGTTTTGTAAAGACGTAAGTAAAACGACCCTTATTCTCTTTAAAACTCAAATTTCTCATACATTGCGTTCTTATTCTTTTGCATTTTAACGCAATACATTTGCGTTATTATGCATAACTTTTTTCATTTTAACGCAATACTTGTGTGTTATTACACAAAACTTTTACATTATAACGCAATACATTTTGCGTTATAATGCAATGCTTCTACAATATAACGTAATATTTTTGCGTTATTACGCAAAACCTTTGCATTATAACGCTAACCTTTTGCATTGTAATGCAATAATTTTGCGTTATTACGCAAACCTTTTGCATTATAACGCAAAACACCTGCATTATAACGCAAACCACTGTTATATAAGATGATGCTGCAGCCCACTGCCACGGTCCAATTTTGCCCCTGGGAAAGTAGCAGTCATGGACGTTGACAAAATGAACGTCAGAAATCAGCATTACCCCAGAACGTTACCACGGACCACGACGACCACCCGTTATGATGTTGACCCGATTGACTTTGATCAGAATATGATGTCCAAAGAAGAGACCGATGAGATGTTGAAGTATACGAAGATAAATGGAGTTCTGCTACAAGACACCCGTACCAGTGCAAAGTACATCGCCGATTTGGGCTATAGATTAGATTCGTTGAAATCTGGGTGTGTGAGTGGATAGAGATGAAGAAGACCGATTCCACACTCAAAGCCTTCCTGAAAGAGAAATTTTCAGACAAAATAAATGGTGCAATGACCAGAAGTATTGAAGGAAGTGAAGACCGGTGAACTGTTTGGTTTAATCGACTGAGATGACACATATCTTCAAGAATACAGATACCTCCATAGATGATATTGGTGAACACATGAAGTCCTTTGCTGAGAAGAATGGAATGATGAAGAAACCCCGTAGAAGTTTGATCGGAAGCTATGTATCAGAAAAAAATGGGTTTTTTTTGCAATCCCTTTGCTGCTGTGGTATCTCCATCAAGGTATTGAAGTTGATCACATCTACCAGGTTATCCAATATAAACCAAGAAGATGTTTTGAGAAATTTGGAAATGAAGTATCAGAAGCTAGAAGATAAGGAGACATGACCCTGACAAGTCGATTGTTGCCAACACCACGAAGCTGTTGGGAAATTCTGGTTATGGAAAAACCGTTACTAAAACGAGAAGCATCAGCGTGTGTTGTGTACTATTGCAATGATGTCCTTCAGAGCTTTGAATCCATTAGATGAAACTTTATCTGAAGTCTGACTCAAGAAGACCATCAAGATGGATCTCCCACTCCACATCGGATTCGTTGGTTACCAGTATGCGTAACCCCGGATGGTTCAGTTCTTTTTTGATGTCATCGATACTTTTATCAACAGTGAAGATTTCGAACATGCTTAAATGGACACAGATTCTGGTTTTCTTTGTCCCTCGTCACCATCCGTAGTTGAATTAGTGAAACCAGAGAAGAGTTTTACAAAGAGAATCGCAAGTGGTTTCCTTACGAGTGTTGTGATTTCCACAGAGATGATTATGTGAAAACCAAATTAGAAGGCAAAGAATGGCTATCTCCCCCATGTTGCTAAAAAAGAAAGTGTTTTGACATGAGGACTCCGGGTTTGTTCACGGTAGAATGGCAAGGAACTGACATTGTTTGGCTGTGTAGTAAAACGTATTACTGTTTCGGTGCCACCAAAAAATTTAGTTGTAAAGAATCAGCAAACGCCACAATGATTTGATGAAAGAGAAATATTTGCGAATTTTGAAGACTCAACAAAGTGTGTCCGGCATCAGCCGAGGATTTGTTATGAATGACAACATTGTACACTTAACAGCAGAGTAGAGATGGACTATCGTATTTCTACCCAAAACAATACGATGAGTTTAGAATATGGAATTAGCACCATACCACTGGCGATTTAACCAACAAAGAATAATATTGTCAAGAAGAATTAAAAAGAAACTATTCAGTGAGTGTCATATTTTCTACAACCAGAAAAAGTCGAGCTTTTGCCTAAAAAAGTCCTGTTAGGTTGACCAAAAAATTCCTAAAAGCCGTAATGGATTTTAGGTGGTCTACTCAATCCCGTTAGGTTGACAGAAAAATTCCTAAAAGCCATAATGGATTTTAGGTGGTCTACTCAATCATGTTAGATTCACAAAATAAAATATTTTCTAAAGTCCTATATGGCAGTCCTTTTCTCTAATTAAAAAGTTCTATATGACAGTCTCTAAAGTCCTTTATGGCAAGTCCTCATACAGTCCTGAATGGCAGTCTCTTAGAGTCCTAGGTGGCAGTCCTCAAAAAGTCCTGTATGGCTGTCCTATATGGCAAGTCCTCAGAATGTCTTATATGGCAGTCTTTCTTTAAAGTCCTTTATAGCAGTCCCCAAAAAGTCCTTTATGCCAAGTCCTCAAATCCTTCATGACAATTCTTAAAACAAAGTCTTACAAGGCAATACATAGAAATGGGTTGAAAGTTTGTTTCTCAATTTTAGAGAGTTTTTATACGCCCGTTTTGAAAAAGCGGTCGTATTATGGTACACGGCTGTCCGTCCGTCCACACGTCGTACAATAACTCGAAAACGCTTCAAGCAATTTTTTTTGGGGGGGGGGGGGAAGTATATGTTGATGGAAGGAAGCTCCCTTGCGATTTGTGTCGCTGTCCGATTTGTCATTCCAGAGTTATGGCACTTTCTTCGTCAAAATATAGGCAATTTTCCACGTGTCGGACAATAACTTGAAAATGCTTAGAGCAGTTTTCATGATTTTTTGGTTGCAAGTATATGTTGATAGAAGGAATTTACCTGTCGATTTGTGTCGCTGTCTGATTTGTCATTCCAGAGTTATGGGACTTTATTCGTCAAAATATAGGCAACTTTCCACATGTCGGACTTTGAGCAATTTTCATGATTTTTTGGTCATAAGTATATTTAATCTGACAAGTACACATGTATACTCACATTGTGTGCTTCTCTCTTGTAATTAATAACGGGCGTATCATGCGCTCATGGCGCAGTTGTTTATTATCATCATCATGTTGTAATTTCCTGGTATACTTTAGGTTAACCCTATTGGAAGTGCAGGATACTCCTTTATATTCACTCCAAACTTAGTAGTTTCATTCTATGCGAGAAATGCCCCCCCCCCCCCCCCTTAAAATTGATTCAATTAACCCTTTACCCAACGAAAAGGACAACGCTAGCCAGCATTATTATACAAAAATATCCATTCAATTTCAAATTTTATTATGTTTTACATTTTTGTCTCCAAAACAAGCTTATGACTCCTATTTATAGCATCGTACACAAAAGAAAACTAAAGTTATTGCACGCAAATCAAAAATCTATTTACACTAATGGTGACCTTGACATTTGACTTGTTGACCCCAAATCAAATGCAATCCCAACGATCGACACCTCAGATTCAATCACAATATGAAGTTATAGCTTCGTACACAAAAGAAAACTAAGTTATTGCACGGAAACCAAAAATCTATTTATAATAACTTTGACCTTGTCGTTTGACCTACAGATCCCGAAAGCAATCCCAATCATCATCCCATTACAAGCAGCTTAACTGTGAAGTATTGCGTTGTAATGCAAAAGTTTTGCATTATAATGCAAAAGTGTCGCGTAATAACGCAAAAAGTTTTGCATAATAACGCAAAAGTATTGCATTATAATTCAAAAGTTTTGTGTTGAAACGGAGAATTTTTTTTTCTCTCTATTGACTTGATGACCGTAATTGGCTTCCGTGTTTGTATTCCTCAATATATATTTGAGGTATAAATGTTGAAAATCAATTAAATAAAAAAAATGTTAAAATTAAAAAAATATTTATTGGGGCCGAAATGGCTTGGTATTGTATTAGATCGAACCAGTAACCTATAGTTTCCAGCGATAAATTTTCAGTTAAACCTTTTAGCGCAATATATATTTTGGCTAATCATTCACTAGTTTCAAAATTCCATTTAAATTGTTTCTCCCCGGCTAATTATTGTTGACACTTTCATCCATTTTGGGGACAATACCGACACTGAGGAGCAAGATGAGTCCTGATTGGCTCATTGTTTCCCATCGGATTCATCTTGTCACACTCAGTGTCGCTATTGTTTCCAACAGGTATAAAAACCGGTGATTTATTAAAACCATTTCCTGAGGGTCGAAAAGGGCTTGCCCCATGGCGTTTATGCGCGCCTTCGGCGCGCTAAAACCATTCCGTCCTGGCTTCCTCGAAGCCATTTCATCCCCACAGCGTAAGAACCATTTCCTTCCGAAACCATTTCATATTGGCTGTCGCTCCCGACTCTCGTGGATTTATAAGCAAATAAAGCTATAAAGCAAATAAAGTTATTAGGGGTCGCAAGAGATTTCAATCCCACATCGTCCTTGTGCGCCTTCGGCACGCAGAAACTTTTCATTCTTTCATTCAACCATTTCATTTCAAGTTTAGCCACCTCGGCGTATTGGAAATCCGGTACGAACTGTGAAGGAATACCTTCACACTTTATTATTTTTTTTTCAGCCCCGCAGAAAACACGGGATGTCGTGATAGTTTATTTTTGTTTTCCCAGCCTTCACCTTGGTCGATGAGTAGACCCCGCCCCCCGTGGAAAGATTGATAACTAAATTTAGAACCAGAGTAGTATGTCATTGTGTCACATTGTGCTTTTTCACATAAGCACATATGACAAAAAAGGGATTCTACAGCCACAGGTGTTTCCCAAAAATGAGATTCCATAATGCCATTGGATATAGGCTTTTATTATACACATGGGAGATAACTCTGCATACAGGTTATGGGAAATTAAGCAATCTGATTGATTAGTTATAATCTAGATATATGAAACAACAAGAGTACTTGGAATAGGGTCAGAACTAACAAGAATAGACCAGAATAGCTAATTATAGTAAAAATAAAGTAAACTGTTCCAACTAATAGGGGTCTTCTGCGCTACTGGAGTATTCTCCAGAACAAAGGAACATACCTAGGTAGACGTAAACTATTACATATATAGATAGAAGCAAAGAATTCGAAATAGTAAAAAGTTGGGTGGATTTTGGTGATTTGGACAGATTGTCGGGTTGTTTGTGGTAATTAGATTTACTCCGATTCAATCGAACACACCCTCCGAACATACCCCGTCCTATTGCAGAAAAATTGGGTAACATAGCAATCACGTGCTACCATAGAAACCAAGATGGCGGCCTACAGTATACAAAATGGACGACGGAAACACGTATCATCCTAACAACACGCGCTACGCATGCGCACTAACAACATTTATCACTATGGAGGTGACGTCACAACATGGCCGCTCTCGCGGGTTACCTTAACACAACATGGCGCCACTGTGCCACGTGAATATGACTTCACATAAGATCCGGCATGAGATAAGGGCAAATACGACCTGTCCGGGTACATGACATACTACTAACCAGAAATAATGTGTGAATTAAACTCGAAGTCAATTGGGATTGGGATAAATCTACAAAGGGACTGAAATTGGGATTTCCATTTGAAATTATTATAACAAAGTGCTATGAAGCTGTTGTTTTTTGCAATAAAAGGCTGAACTGGGATATTTTCTCTTATTGTTGTTTGTTGTCAGAATTATCACTCGACGATGCTCCACATCCCAGTGATCTGCACTTGGAAGTCCAACGCCACCGCGAACACGGCCTACTACAGTATATTGAGGCCGAGTGACTGGAATCTTTTATGGTAGTCACTTCATCCCCAAGTCATTTCTGCCCTTTGTCGCTTCGACCTCAAAGTCATTTCGCCCCTTATACCGAACCCACTCACTTCGGCTCTTTGGTCATTTCGGCTCCATTTCGAGGGTAGAGGTCCGAACAACAACGCATAGTTTATGTTAAAAAATTCCTCGCCGGAACCCCGGGAAGTGAAGCAGTGCCTGTTCACTGCGGTAAACAGGTTCTGTTTACTGGTAAAATAGGACCCAGTCATCAATGCTTGGGAGATGCAAACCCTCTCTACAATCAGCAACATGGCTTATTAACGCTTTCCCCCCCACCCCACCCCATCACCCTCATCTACCTTGTAGGCTGATGGATGACTCCCAGCTTTCAAAAAGACATATTGGTGGATTTTTAGCTCAACTTTGACCTAAGTCAAATTTGAGGTGGTTAAGCAATGGCCCGTATGTCCGTCCGTCTGTCCGTCAACAATTCAATACGGTTTGGGGTAAAGTCCGTATTTATGAACCGATCTTTACGAAACTTCTTGAGTACCTTTGTTATCGCCTTGGGACGAGGACAAGTGTTTTGGGTGCTGTCCGAAATTCAAGATGGCCACCAGCAGCCATTTTGTACTTTAATTAGTGCAATCAGTTTTTTTCTACAGAACTTCTGTATGAAAGTTCTGATTCGAATAAATTTTTGTATGAATGTTTAGTAACATGGAATACATCACATATAATACGGGTTTTTTCTCGTGCAGAAATAAGCAAATTAGATTAACTTTGATTTTTTCAGTGCTACTTATACAGAGTAAGTACACATGTCAATACGGTCTCGGTCTAGGGGCTGTATTCATGAACCGATCTTCACGAAACTTCTTGGGTACCTTTGCTATCACCATGGGACGAGAGCGAGTGTTTTGGGGTGCGGTCCGAAATTCAAGATGTCTGCCAGTGGCCATTTTGTACCAAAATTAGGTACAGTCAGCTTCTGGTACAGAACCTCTCTATGAAGGTTCTGATTTGAATAAATTTTTGAATGAATGTTTAGTAACATGGATTACATCACATATAACACAGGTTTTTTTTCTCGTGCAGAAATTACGCAAATTAGATGAACTTTGATTTATTCAGTCCTACTTATACACAGTAAGTGCACATGTCAATTCAGCTTGGGCTAGAGGCTGTATTTATGAACCGATCTTCACGAAACTTCTTGGGTACCTTTGTAACCACCTTGGGACGAGAACGAGTGTTTCTGGGTGCGGTCCAAAATTCAAGATGGCTGCCAGTGGTCATTTTGTACCGAAATTACGTCCAATCAGTTGTTTGTACACAATTTCTATACGGCTCAAGCTGGAGGCTGTATTTATGAACCGATCTTCACAAAACTTATTGGGTACCTTTGTTATCACCTTGGGACAGGAACGAGTGTTTTGGGTGCCTTTGTTATTACTGTGCTATGGAACCAAATATTTTTGGGTTCAGTCAGACCCACTCTGGGACTCAAAGATTTCTTTTCTAGTTTAGCATCTCACTGTCGCCCACCTTTGCAATACTTTACCTATGTGTTTGTTACAGGCTGCGGTCAGCATTTATGTACAGACCGTTACGATACTTTACATGTACCTTTGTTGTCAGGCCATTACCTAGATGTTTGCCATTGCTGTGTCACATACTATACATGTACATGTCTTACACAAGTTGAGCTACAGTGTCATTGACACTTTCATTTCCTTTTTTATAACCGTCGTGGATAATATGCTGGGTCTGCTATCAAACCAGCGACTGCTTGGGTTTCTTATTATTTTTTTCTAAAAGAACCCTCCACTGCGGTTCCAGTATTACCATAAATATGCTCACGTTTCTAAATAAACACAGAGCAGAATTCTTGTAGTTATGCACAATTCCTAGTCATCTTACAGTTCAAGGTTCTCTGGGGTCTGACTCAAGTACCCTACTGCCAGTGCGCACACTCAAACTACATAAGATTAATGGCCCTTGACTCTCGTGGATTAAGTTATTCGGGTCGCATGTGATCGCTCTGTGAGCATTCGACGCACTAAACTTTTCAATAATTTCACCATCATAAATTGAAACGATTTAAAGACCTGCAAAACAAAGCCTTCAGCAAACTCCAGGATAGTGAATTAATGTTAGAACTAAACGGACACCGAATCTGTAACAGAAAAAAAAATAAGTCACAGAAAATTAAAATTATACAATATAATTAAATTACTTGGAGCCTCAGTGAGGACTGCCTCGCTACCCATTGATAACTTAAGAATTGAGTCCATGAGGACTACCTCTACCTCGCAACTCTGCGTGTGATGAATCGGCTACAAAGACACCCACCACTCGCCCCATTAGTAGCAACAATTACACAACAGTCAAAATATACAACAGCGGATTCTATATCTCTCTAATAAAGATATGGAGGAGTGGAGTCGGTGAGGATTGTCTCGTTTCCGACTCCTATGGATTCATAAGGAAATAAAGTTATTCCGATACATGGGGGCACGATGACACCGTGTACTCGGGCGTACTGCACGTCGATGGTGCACATGTCTTCAACCTCTGTAACCCTGCTTGAACGTAGCTTGCACAGAGTTAGAATGTTGAGGAGCTGACAGTTGCTCGTCGATGCTCGGTGGTTCTCTCCGGGTACTCCGGCTTCCACCACCCATAAAACTGCCATGGTCATGATTAGCCATTGTGCATAAGTATGTGACCTTAAACACCAGTAAATAAATAAATAAATAGTTATTCGGGTCGCATGGGATTTCAAGTCCCACATCGTCCCTGTTCGCCTTCCGTGCGCTGAATTTTTTTTTCATTCGTTCTTCATCATAAAAGAAAATTTACTGAGTATGAAGGAATACCATGTATCGTTTGTATGTTAAAATTTTAAAAAAATATTTAATAGAGAACGCAGTGAGGTTTATATGTAACACACATGCATATGTAGAGAAACACGCAATTTTCAATGAAACAGTATATCTAACAAACTGGCTTGTGTTTGCCCGTCCGGGCGGCCATTTTTGCGTTCGAAATTGAATTCTGGGACAGTTGTAAATAAAAATTGCAACAAAAACAAGTGAGTGCACTGTGTGTCCGCCGCGTCGAACTTTCTGAATAAACAGACAGAACGGTACATGTGGCTGAAAGGGTGGGTGTTTTACTTAACGAGCTGGAATGGCGTAGTGATATTTCGCGAGAGCCGTAGGCTCGAACGAAATATGTTTACGCCATTCCAACGAGTTGTGTAAAACACACACCGATTCAAACACACATCGCGTTTTTTGTTTATTACACAACCCATGCATTAAAATTCATTTAAATAAACAAATTTTAATTCCGATGTTTAAACCCAAAAGTGAAGTCTGTTTGTTTTGACTGAAGCTGTTCTGATCAAATGGATAGATGAAAAATCAAAACAACTTTTGCGGAACCAGTCTTTGTTAAAATTCGTATCGCTGTTTCTCTTCGGCTGGTGCCCATTCCGCCTAACAATTTGGTGGCTATTAATGTTAGTGAAAATATAAATACAAATTCGTGCAGATTTGCAAAACAGCTTGGAGAAACAAAATGTACGAATATTTATCGAAATAAAGTTGACCAATTTAGATATAACGGCCCTGGTACTGGGTTAATGTTCTGGTTGGAAATGGTTGGGTTTTTTAGCTCACCTACTTCTATTAGAAGTGGTGAGCTTATATGATGACCTCTGGCGTCGGCGTCCGGTTGTAGGGGACTATCAGAACAGTATTTAACCCTGATACTGCGACTTTTTTCCAAATTTCACCTAAAATTTTCAACAAAACTTGTAAGAATATGCGTTTAGGTGTTGTAAGAATTTGCGTTAAAGTCAGCTTTTGTGCAGATAGTGCTGCTTTAACTTCTCATTACTGTTGATTTTCATATTTCAATAACAACTGTAGGTATTAACTCTACTGTATTCAGAAATTTAACGGAAATTTCTTTTTTTTTCAGTCAAAATTTTCATGTTTTTCTCGGACTTAGTAAATTTTTAGTTGTAAAACTTTGTAAACTTTGTGTTTAGGTGAGTTGTGTTTCTATGTGTCTTTCCAGGCGATTAATATTCTACACTTGAGTTACTGAACTCCATTGCAGTGATATTTAACCCTCATTACATGCATATTTGAGGAATTTGAGGCTGATTTTCTGCCAAAACTTGTAAGAATTAGCGTTTAGGTGTTGTAAGAATTTGCGTTAAAGTCAGCTTTTGTGCAGATTGTGATGCCTTCACCTCTCATTACTGTTTATTTTCTCATTTCAATAACTACCTGAGGTATTAACCCTACTGTATGCAGAAATTTAACTGATTTCTTTTCTTTTTTTCAGTCACAGTGTTCACGTTTTTCTCTGACTTACTCAATTTTAAGTTCTGAAAGTTTGTGTTAAGGTGAGTTCTGTTTCTATGTGTCTTTCCAGGCAATTGATATTGTACACATGGATTACTGAACTACATTGCGGTAACGTTGCGCCCTCATTACATGCATATTTGACGAATTTGAGGGGGATTTTCGGGACTTATGTTCACTTTGTTTAAAAAAAAAAATTTTCAACTTTTTTTTTCACTTAATACTTTCTCATACTTGTTACTAGTAACATTAAGGCTTATTTTAGTTGTTGATGTGATGTATTTTGGGGGGACTTATAGTCACTTTCTTGAACGAATGTTTTTCCGCAACTCCTCTTTAACCAATGAATGTATACTTCAATTACAATTTCAGTGATTAATAATTACATAATGCCATTTTGCACCGCCTATTTTATTTTTTGATCTGATGTATTTTTATTAGCTCACCTACTTTATTACAAGTGGTGAGCTAAAATGATGATCTCGGGCGTCAGCGTCCGGCGTGTCCAATATTGTAAGATTCAATGTTAAGGTTATCTTTTCAAAGACCACTGGCCTCAGGCCTTTCATATTGCATATGTACGTTGTAGGCGACTATCAGCACATTATTTAACCCAGATACTACGACTTTCTTTCAAATTTCACCTACAATTTTCAGCCAAAACTTGTAAGAATTTGCGTTTAGGTGTTGTAAGAATTTGCGTTAAAGTCAGCTTTTGTGCAGATTGTGCTGCTTTAACTTCTCATTACTGTTGATTTTCATATTTCAATAACAACTGTACGTATTAACCCGACTGTATTCAGAAATTTAACTGCAATTTCTTCTTCTTTCAGTAAAAATTTCCATGCTTTTCTCGAACTTAGTCAATTTTAAGTTCTTAAAGTTTCTGTTTAGGTGACTTTTGTTTCTATGTGTCTTTCCAGCCGATTGATATTCTACACTTGGGTTACTGAACTCCATTGCAGTAATATTTAACCCTCGTTACATGCATATTTGGGGAATTTGGGCCTGGTTTTCTGCCAAAACTTGTAAGAATATGTGTTTAGGTTTAAGATTTTGCGTTAAAGTCATCTATTGTGCACATTGTGGTGCCTTCACTTATCGTTACTCTTTATTTTTGTCTTTTCAAAAACTACTTTAGGTATTAACCCTACTGTAAGCAGAAATATAACTTATTTTTTTTTTATATCCAATGATTTTATGTTGAATTGATATATAATAAATGCAGAAATATAGACTTTCCAAAGCCATCACATAAACCACATTAATCATTTGATGCCTAGTTAATGATTTATATTAACTAAATATTAGGCATGTTACATTGGAACGACATTATCAAACGCGAATGTAGGTGAGCGTTGGGATGTAACATCCCTCTTGTTTAAAAATATTATCTCATTTTTTGGTTAACTAATGCTTTGTGAACCGACGTTATTTTGCTTTGGACGTTTTCATTTCCACACTATGCGACAGACTGTCGATAATTGTATAATGAAGTTTGGAACTTTTCCAAGCGTAACTAATGACTCTAAGCCAAAGGACCTGGTATGAACAGTTTCTGGACGTTTTGTGCCCAGGACATTTTGTACCAAGACGTTTTGTACTCAATTGGACGTTTTGTACCCAAATCGCTGGACTTTTTGTACCCAAACTATTGGACGTTTTGTACCCGCCATCGGACGTTTTGTACCCAGTTCGATTATTTGTACTTTGTGAATGAATAAAAGTTTTTTTTTGTACTACGTGTGAGCAAAATTCACTTTTTGAGATTTAATTTCTTTTAAATTACGGTTACCACCCCCCCCCCCCCCCCCCCCTGACCCTTTTTCTAACGATTTGTTTTACCCTGGTTTGCCCATGGTTTGCCCAAACGTCTAGGTCCGAGATCTCCAATGAGTTGTTCTGTATTTGCTCTCTCACTTGGACCATCCGCCCCGTCTTGATTTTTGAGTTGAAAATTCTAGGAAACATTACTTTACATCATCGGCTGTCGGGGGAGATTTACCAAATAATTAAGATAACGGAGTTTCTATAGGTCTATCCTGTCCATGATCCTCATCCACCCAAGCTCACCCCTGATTGCTTCTGGTGCTGCGGCATTACTCGACCCCGTTATCCATCGGCCTGCATCGTTCTGCATGATTTCCAAGCTCTTTACAGCCGTCTGGTTTAGATGTACCACTTCCGTACCGTATGTTATACTTGGCAGATCCACCATTTCCCAAATGGTTTTCCACACGAAAACCTTATTGAAACTGTTTCTCTCTATAAGTTTCATTTGGTTAAGGATTCGCTTCCCCTTCAGAATCAATTTATTTGTGTGGTTTTGGTAGATGCCTCTTTCTGTGATATTTATATTTACCCCCAGATACTCGTAGTCACCTGTCTCTTCTACACTAAGAAGTTTGCTGCAACCTTGCCGAATGCAGAACTCCCCCCCCCCCCCCCCCCCCCCCAATCTCTACCTTCGAGTGGGGTCCACTTTGCGGCCCACAGGTATAACTTTGCTCTTGCTTTCATTAAGTTCGAGTCTCCATTTGCTCCCATATTTCCTAACAATTCCAAGCGTTTTCGCTAGTCCCTCTTCGCTTTCTGACTCTAGCACCATATCGTCTGCAAAAAATAGCCCTGGGGTCTTCCAAGTCCTCAACTGCTACCCCTCGTCGCTATGCAGGAGTTCATCTCCTAAATCTTTGATGTGCAATGCAAAAAGAATTGGCGAAAGGATACATCCCTGTTTTAGGCCTATCTCCATAGACACACGTTTTGTTGTTATGTTTCGTTGGCTAAGTTCACTCTGTACATCTTTATATAATGCTTTAATGCTTTCATAATTCCAACAAACTCGCCTCCCAAGCCCAGAGCCTCAAGCTTGCGCCACATTACCTCCCTCCATACTCTATCGTATTCTTTTTTAGGTGGAAGGTTAATGCATTGGACGTTTATTCGCAATGTATGTCGTGTGCATTGAATGTCGACGAGCTGTTCGTCTGAGACAGCAAGGCTTACGATGTGATGATTGTTGGTGTATATTCTACATATTGTGGTGTCCGCTTAACCCTTTAATTCTTTAGATGAATAGAGATCGACACAGCTAGCTAAAATTTCATTGTTTTTCTAACTATAATCTTCAACTCCAGTGGATGGTAACAATAACATAGTAACAGTTCACAAGGCCTACTGAGACCATACATCCCAAACTGTTTAATTAGACAAGTTTATGTTCAATGTGTTGTTTTTAGCTCACCGAAAGGAGCTCAACTTATCATTTGCCGTCCGTCGTAGTGAACATTTTTCAAACGACTTCTCCTCTGAAACCACTGGTCCGATTTTCACGAAACTTCGTGTGGATGTTCATTACTATATGTCAATTCAGGTTTGTTCAAATGAAACGGCCACGTCCCTTGGTGGCTCCGTATGGG
This sequence comes from Pictodentalium vernedei, assembly GCA_031216915.1. Classification (NCBI taxonomy): domain Eukaryota; kingdom Metazoa; phylum Mollusca; class Scaphopoda; order Dentaliida; family Dentaliidae; genus Pictodentalium; species Pictodentalium vernedei. The sequence continues at coordinate 428,877,936 of CM062293.1, forward strand.
GCATAACTAGGATAGCACCGTATGAATTATAGAAAAATTATTATAAAATCTTCTTCTCCAGAACCAGTAGGCAGAATCTTTTGATATTTGGTATGCAGCATCTTGGTATGGGTCTGATTCACGTTTGTTCAAATCTGCCCCCTGGATTCATATTTGGGCTCACTATAGAAGCCCAGATTCGAATTTAGTGCATTTCAGGCAAATTTCTTAAAAAATATTCTTCTCCAGATCCAGCAGGCAGAATCTTTTGATATTTGGTATGCAACATTGTGGGGTGGATTTGATTCCAGTTTGTTCAAATCGCCCCCCTGGATTCATATTTGGGCTCAGTATAGAAGCCCGAATTCGAACTTAGTGCATTTCAGGCAAATTTCTTAAAAAGTCTTCTCAAGATCCAGCAGGCAGAATCTTTTGATATTTGGTATGCAACATTGTGGGTGGATCTGATTCAAGTTTGTTCAATTCGGCCCCCTGGATTCATATTTGGGCTCAGTATAGAAGCCCGAATTCGAACTTGGTGCATTTCAGTCAAATTTCTTAAAAAATCTTCTTCTCAAGATCCAGCAGGCAGAATCTTTTGATATTTGGTATGCAACATTGTGGGGTGGATCTGATTCAAGTTTGTTCAAATCGGCCCCCTTGGTTCATATTTGGGCTCAATGTAGGAGCCCAATTTGAACTTAGTGCATTTCAGGCAAATTTCTTTAAAATTCTTCTTCTCAAGATCCAGCATGCAGAATCTTTTGGTATTGGGTATGCAGCATGCTTAGGGGGTTAAGATTCGAGTTTGTTCAAGCCAAGTTCCTGGGTTCATATTTGGGCTCACTGTGGTAGCCCGAATTATAACTTAGTTCAAAATGAGGAATTTTCTTTAAAAATCTTCTTCTTCGGATCCAGCAGTCGGAATGTTTTGATATTTGGTATGTAGCATCCTTAGGGGGTGAGATTCAAGTTTGTTCAAGCCATGTCCCTAGGTCTATATTTGGGCTCAGTGTGGGAGCCCGAATGATAACTTAGTTCAAAATGAGGAATTTTCTCTAAAAATCATCTTCTTCAGATCCAGCAGTCGGAATGTTTGGATATTTGGTATGCAGCATCCTTAGGGGGGTGAGATTCAAGTTTGTTCAAGCCATGTCCCTAGGTTCATATTTGGGCTCACTGTGGGAGCTTGAATTGTAACTTAGTTCGAAATGAGGAATTTTCTTGAAAAATTTTCTTCTTTAGATCCAGCAGTCGGAATGTTTTGATATGTGGTGTGTAGCATCCTTAGGGGGTGAGATTCAAGTGTGTTAAAGCCAAGTCCCTGAGTCCTTGGTATGGGTCTGATTCAAGTTTGTTCAAATCGAGTCCCTCAACCAATATTGCGGCTCACTATGTGGGCGTGAATTTTTACTTAGTGCAATTTAAGAAAAATTCTTTGAAAATCTTCTCCAGAACCAGTGGGCAGAATCTTTTGATATTTGGTATGCAGCATCTTGGTATGGGTCTCTTCAAGTTTGTTCAAATCGAGTCCCTTGGTCAATATTGGGGCTCCGTATAGGGGCATGAATTTTTCCTTAGTGCAATTTAAGGAAAAATCTTCTTCTCCAGAACAAGTGGGCAGAATCTTTTGATATTTGGCATATAGCATCTTGGTATGGGTCTGAATCAAGTTTGTTCAAATGTAGTCCCTTGATCAATTTTGGGGCTCACTATGGGGACCTGAATTTTTACTTTGTGCAATTTAAAAAAAAAATTAAAAATCTTCTTCTCCAGAACCAATGGGCAGAATCTTTTTTATATTTGGTATACAGTATCTTGGTATGGATCTGATTCAAGTTTGTTCAAATTGAGTCCCTCCATCAGTATTGAGGCTCACTAAAGGGTTGTGATTTTTTACTTAGTGTAATTTAAGAAAATTTCTTTAAAAATCTTCTTTTCTGGAACCGATGGGCAGAATCTTTTGATATTTGGTATACAGCATCTTGGTATGGGTCTGATTCAAGTTTGTTCAAATTGAATCCCCCGTTCAATATTGGGGATCACTATGGTGGGGGTGAATTTTTACTTAGTGCGATTTAAGAAAAAATCTTTAACAATCTTCTTCACCAGAACCAGTGGGTAGAATCTTTAGATATTTGGTATGCAGCATCTTGGTATGGGTTGGATTCACGTTTGTTCAAATTGAGTCGTTTGATCAATATTGGGGCTCACTTTGGGGGCCCGAATGTTTACTTTGTGCAATTCAAGGAAAATTCTTTAAAAATCTTCAGAACCATCATGCAGAATCTTCTGATATTTGATCAGCAGCATTGTCTCATTCAGTTCTGTTGATGTTTTAGCTCCACAAAGAGTATAGATTTACTCTGTAGAAGCTTAAGAATAGCTTTTGATGAAATTTGTGCCTTAACAGTATGGAACATTCGGTGAGCGTCTAAGGCCCCCTGGGGCCTCTTGTTTAAATTACTTTTTATACAAAAACATATTCGGAAGTCATTTTGTCCACCTCTATATTTAAGTGAGAGAATTTTGTCTGCATTTTTACCGATGACATTATGTGCGAGGGCATTTACCCTACAATCGTAAACCTAATGGATGCAACCAATAAAAAATCAGTTATTAACAATAGACTGAAAAAGGTGACAATACTGTAATCCAATTAAGTACCAACAAGACAAAGGATTAATAACACCTTCGTCAAATCCAAGGAATTTCCTCAAAGTTACTTACAGCAATTCAGGAATTTACTGCAAATAGACCGACCGCGGCTTCACATTCACTGTCAAAAAGTAAACGACGACCACATATTGGTTGTGTTCTCGTCAGTTGTCCCGCAACAATCACAGAGAAAGATGGATTCAATCCTGGGTGAAGACCACACAACCATCCTCCAGATGATATTACATGTGTTGGAATTTCTGCAGACCTTTACCAAACGCGATAGCCAACATCATTTTTTTGTCTAAAAAATTTACCTCATGTTCTGACCTCTGATCGATACGAGCTTTTTGGGCTCGTTACAATGAGGAGTCATAAGCTGAGCATTGTAAAAAAAGAAGTTATTAACAATATTTATATACGCTTTCTGGGCTCGTTCCAATGAGGAATCATAAGCTAATGTTTTTAAAAATTAAAATCTCATGTGGTCTGCTATCCACCTGGGGAAAATTGTTGAATAAATTTCTTGAATCTCCTGTCATTCCACTGTTTTTTTTTCAGACAAATGTACATATGTATTATATAATGCAATATAAAATGCATATCGATCATATTTGTTGGTCTCGAAATTAATTTTTTATAATTTTCTTGACATAGAATATATTTCTATATTTGATCTCATAAAATCTTCATATGGTATTAACCAGTCGTTGTCATTTTTTCACAAGCAAAACATACTATGCATTTGTGACAAAATGCACCTTTTGTACCCAACTAGAATTGACAATTCAAGTTGGGTACAAAACGTCCAATGGCGGGAACAAATCGTCCAATGGTGGGTACAAAACGTCCATCAGTTTGGGTACAAAACGTCTTGCGATTTGGGTAAAAAACGTCCATCTGGGGTCAGAACGTCTTGGTACAAAACGTCCTGCGCACAAAACGACCAGGTCCGTATGAACGGTGCTGGGAAAAAAGTTCCGACTTGTACATCGCCCATTGAATACAGAATCATTTTTGTCATAGCGATATTCCGTTAAATACAAGGGTTTAAAGTTGAATGGATGTATAATAAATGACGTTATTATTTCTTTTAACTTGCACACTGGCTTCCTAGAATTCAGTATTAAATTGATATTTGCTACATGAAAATTTTAAAAATCCTACTTTTGACCACGAATCTTTTCTCTTTTGGTTTACTGCCAGTAATACGATATCAAAAGTTGACAAAACTACTGGCGGTAGCAAGAATCATTTTCTTTCAGTTATACGGTACAGTAGAGTCCTTTGCGACTGCGTTCTCTGCTAAGTCTAACCTAATTCATATTAATATTTATTGGGGCCGAAATGACTTTGTACATTGGGGCCGAATTCACTTGAGGCGGAAATTACTGAGGACGAAATGTCTTGGGGTAAGTGACTGGCAGTCCATTCGCAGGGGCGCGTTCGCGTGTGTTTCAGGTGAACTATACCGGTTTACTTGGTTTACAATTCCAAGTAAACCTAAACTATGAACTAGAAATCCCAATAGAACGATATGCAGCTTTTAAGACTTTGTGCGGCATTCAATGGACCAACCGAATAAATATGTGTAACAGTGTACTTGTGATTGTATTATGTAGTGTTGGAAAAAAAGGTGTAAAATGACCACCATAAACTATGTTTAATACTTTTCCTACATCAATAACACAAGGTTCTGGCATTATTTTTTCGAAAGCTCTAAAATAATGCAAGAACCTGGCGTTATCGATGGAGGGAAATTACGACACAGTTTATATAGTGGTCGTCCTACAACTTGTTACTGTATTGGTTATTCCAACTGTTTTACTATTTTCAGAACTGCATTGTCTTATTTATATCTTTATCTTTTTAATGTGGGCTAACGTAATAAACATACATAGAATATGGACCAGTCTTATCTTTTTCTCTTACCCTAAACCAAAAGCCGAAATCCCGTCGGCGAATTTGAGCCATAAAATTCAGACAAAAACTGGGTCGAATTCACCGAAGTGGATCGAAATCACTCTAGGTCGAAATCTCAATGCCAATTCGACCCATTTTATGCAGACAAAAAACTGGGTCGAATTCGCCGAAGTGGGTCGAAATCACTCTGGGTCGAAATCACTTAAAGAGGGTCGAATTCACCGAAGTGGGTCGAAATCACTTGGGCCGATCGACGTGTTTCAAATCACCGACTACCGTTTTTATTCCGTGTCTGCGCATGCTCAAAATAAACCAAGTAAACCGGAATAGCTCTCTGAAACATACCCTTAATTTCACCAGCTGGCACAGTTCATTTGCCTGAAAACGAAAGTACCAATTACACAAAAAAGTCTCCTCGCGTTGCTGACTTGACGCGAAAAAAGTCTCCTCGCTTTGCTGATTTGACGCGGAGTTCAGCAGGATTTAATTTTCAGCACAGTTACTGTTATCTAAAGTCAGGTGACAGACTGTCATATTTGCATAAATGCCATGAATTGTTTCATTAGACATTACAGAAAATTGCAATCAATCCGCTTTATTCAATTTATTGACCAGAAAATTGAAACAAATCGGTAGTTCTAAAATGAGTCCGCAGGTAGAAAAAGAGACCGTAAGAGTCCGTAAGAGACCGCAAGTAAACTATGGGGGTTAATGTTCTGAAATGAATGGTTTCTGGTTCTTTGGGTTACAAATAATACACATCCGAAATTTGGTATCGATATTTCAACTTTAACCCCTAAAATTTCCCTATTAATGTATAGCGCGTTTTCAAACTTACCGACTCATTTTTCGCAAGACGGGCCAAAGAGTCCGCAAATGAACTACTAGTCATACAAATATCAAATGAACGGTTTCTGGTTGAAAACAGTACAAATAATACATATCCGAAGTTTGGTGTTGATATTTCAACGTTAACCCCTAAAATTTCACTATTATTGTATAGCGCGTTTTCAAACTTGCAGACTCATTTTCGCAAGATGGGCCAAAGAGTCCGCAAATGAACTACTAGTCATACAAATATCAAATGAACGGTTTCTTATTGAAAACAGTATAAATAATACATATCCGAAGTTTGGTGTTGATATTTCAACGTTAACCCCTAAAATTTCACTATTAATGTATAGCGCGTTTTCAAACTTATGAACTCATTTTTCGCAAGATGGGCCAAAGAGTCCGCAAATGAACTACTAGTCATACAAATATCAAATGAACGGTTTCTTATTGAAAACAGTATAAATAATACATATCCGAAGATTGGTGTTGATATTTCAACGTTAACCCCTAAAATTTCACTATTAATGTATAGCGCGTTTTCAAACTTATGAACTCATTTTTCGCAAGATGGGCCAAAGAGTCCGCAAATGAACTAATAGTCATACAAATATCAAATGAGCGGTTTCTTATTGAAAACAGTATAAATAATACATATCCGAAGTTTGGTGTTGATATTTCAACGTTAACCCCTAAAATTTCACTATTAATGTATAGCGCGTTTTCAAACTTATGAACTCATTTTTCGCAAGATGGGCCAAAGAGTCCGCAAATGAACTACTAGTCATACAAATATCAAATGAACGGTTTCTGGTTGAAAACAGTATAAATAATACATATCCGAAGTTTGGTGTTGATATTTCAACGTTAACCCCTAAAATTTCACTATTATTGTATAGCGCGTTTTCAAACTTACGGACTCATTTTTCGCAAGATGGGCCAAAGAGTCCGCAAATGAACTACTAGTCATACAAATATCAAATGAACGGTTTCTTATTGAAAACAGTATAAATAATATCCTAATAATCACAAACAACATGCCACACAAATAACGGTGATTTTAATTTACCGATCAAACAATTCAGTAGCCATAACGATCACACTTATAGGCTTGGACACATGGACAGCGGTACCTTTTGATATCTGAGCTAGGGATCATTGAATTATCATCTACAGTTATTTTTGCGGACTCTTTGTCCCGTGTTGCTAGAAATGAGTCCGAAATTTTCAATACGAAGTATACAATAATAGTGAAATTTGGGATTTCTAACTTCAAAACCCAATGAGTATTTAGTATGACACGGATATAAAGATTATTGACGGATTAAGATTAAGTGTGAGTATGTACTTGAACGGTATTAACTGCACTCTTGAAACCCTCTGATAAATTTGTAATGGGAAACCAGTCATCAGAGCTAGCGATAATCCAATATAATTTTGACACCTACTTAATTGTTAATTCGACCAGTGGTTTTCTTCCGGTATCTCTGTTTGAAAACGAGTAAGGGTAAGTTTGTGAAAGCGCAAAACATTAATAGTGAAATTTTAGGGGTTAACGTTGAAATATCAACACCAAACTTCGGATATGTATTATTTGTACTGTTTTCAACCAGAAACCGCTCATTTGATATTTGTATGACTAGTAGTTCATTTGCGGACTCTTTGGCCCATCTTACGAAAAATGAGTCCGTAAGTTTGAAAACGCGCTATACATTAATAGTGAAATTTTAGGGGTTAACGTTGAAATATCAACACCAAACTTCGGATATGTATTATTTATACTGTTTTCAACCAGAAACCGTTCATTTGATATTTGTATGACTAGTAGTTCATTTACGGACTCTTTGGCCCGTCTTGCGAAAAATGAGTCGGTAAGTTTGTGAACGCGCAAAATATTAATAGTGAAATTTTAGGGGTTAACGTTGAAATATCAACACCAAACTTCGGATATGTATTAATTATACTGTTTTCAATCAGAAACCGTTCATTTGATATTTTTATGACTAGTGGTTCATTTGCGGACTCTTTGGCCCATCTTGCGAAAAATGAGTCCGTAAGTTTGAAAACGCGCTATACATTAATAGTGAAATTTTAGGGGTTAACGTTGAAATATCAACACCAAACTTCGGATATGTATTATTTATACTGTTTTCAATAAGAAACCGTTCATTTGATATTTGTATGACTAGTAGTTCATTTGCGGACTCTTTGGTCCATCTTGCGAAAAATGAGTCGGTAAGTTTGTGAACGCGCAAAATATTAATAGTGAAATTTTAGGGGTTAACGTTGAAATATCAACACCAAACTTCGGATATGTATTAATTATACTGTTTTCAATCAGAAAACGTTCATTTGATATTTTTATGACTAGTTGTTCATTTGCGGACTCTTTGGCCCATCTTGCGAAAAATGAGTCCGTAAGTTTGAAAACGCGCTATACAATAATAGTGAAATTTTAGGGGTTAACGTTGAAATATCAACACCAAACTTCGGATATGTATTATTTATACTGTTTTCAACCAGAAACCGTTCATTTGATATTTGTATGACTAGTAGTTCATTTACGGACTCTTTGGCCCGTCTTGCGAAAAATGAGTCGGTAAGTTTGTGAACGCGCAAAATATTAATAGTGAAATTTTAGGGGTTAACGTTGAAATATCAACACCAAACTTCGGATATGTATTAATTATACTGTTTTCAATCAGAAACCGTTCATTTGATATTTTTATGACTAGTGGTTCATTTGCGGACTCTTTGGCCCATCTTGCGAAAAATGAGTCCGTAAGTTTGAAAACGCGCTATACATTAATAGTGAAATTTTAGGGGTTAACGTTGAAATATCAACACCAAACTTCGGATATGTATTATTTGTAACCCAAAGAACCAGAAACCATTCATTTCAGAACATTAACCCCCATAGTTTACTTGCGGTCTCTTACGGACTCTTACGGTCTCTTTTTCTACCTGCGGACTCATTTTAGTACTACCCAAACAAATGGCCAAACAAATTCGGAGTGAAATTCCTCTACATCACCCGAGTACATGTACTTTTCTTTAAATTAAAGTTCAACCGTTACGGCAGCTGTACATGAACTTCAAATTACAGCACATGAATAACTTCCCGTTCTAATAATGTTCTGTGTAGAGAGCTAGTGAACGCGGCATGCTATGGAGTATGGTGGTAGGAACACGCTTGTGCCAGTTGTGTTATTCACCGTGTCCTTGTCTGCGTCACTGTTATTTTAATGTTCTCAAACTCAAAGGCTTTTGCAAGACGCCGAGTATCAATCGACAGTTCAGTATAAAAGTGTCAGCAAAATATTCAACTATCATGCCCAAGGATAAATCAACAAACCAAAAGGTACATATACAACTGCTGAATTACACCCAAACTAGCCTCCAGCCAAAACGACCCACACAGTTTCCACCAAACTAATTAACAATATAACAATAACATGACTTTGGAGGGCATTGTGGTTTCTTAACGGCCCAACAGGTGTAAATAACAGTCTGGCAGCTTATAAAAGGCCCAAGACGAAGTCGAGGGCAGTTAATAAACTGAAGCAGTGAAGGGTTGTTATTCACACCTGTTGAGCCGTTTCGGCACTTGGCCAAGTCGTTTCGGCACCACTTCAGGTCGATTCGGCAACAGATCGTTTTGGCACAAAGTCGTTTCGGCACTTGGCCAAGTCGTTTATAATCGTTTGACTCTAAGCAAATCCTAGAATTATTCAACATAAATGTACAAGAAATATACTATCATTCTAATGTGAGTAGAAAACACTATTAATCATTATCATAAATCAAAGAACGAATAAAAGCATAGCATGTATGAATGATAAGAACAATAACTTCTTGATGAAAGGGTAAGTGTGTTGAATAATTCTCCGATTTGAAAACTATTGACGTGCAGTTATTTTGAATAGGGATTGGGAAGAACATTCAAGTGACTTCAAAATAACTGCCAGTCAATTGTTTAAACAAAACCGAGAATTATTCAACACACTTCCCCTTTAAACAAGAAGATGAACAATAGAGTGGTAATAATAATAATCAGTATCACATTTAAGGCCCATAAATTCCTGCACATTTAAAATGTAAAAATGGCAGTGCCATCACTTTTCTTAAAAAGGTGTAAACTTCATCTCTGAGACACATTATTAATTTATTGTAATAAAAACCTAATAGCATTATAAACATCATTACTAAATAAATTAAAAGGGCACTAAAAAATACAACCCAGGAATTTTCTACTTGCACCTACACTACGCACTGAAAAAATACAACTTATTAATTATCATTATCAGAGAGAATGAATGTCCGTGGCTCTGCCACATTAGCATGTGTCTTTTCTGACACATAATTAATTTATTGTAATAAAAACCTAGTAATCTTATAAAGATCGATACTAAACTTAAATAAACTAAATTAAATATGCACTAAAAATACAACCCAGAAATTATCTACTTGCACCTCCACTACACACTGAAAAACTACAACTTATTAATAATCATTATCAGAGAGATAAATATTCACTTGTGCTTTGATTTTAACAGCTATAAATTTCCCTGTCTCCATCGCATGAGTATGTGTCTTGAGGCCATTTTTGAAGTTATCGCTACAGGTATCCTGAATAACAGTTGCTGGACAGTTCATTTCTTTTGTTCACAATGAGGGATTTTTAATACGACTCTTATCCTCATTTCAGAAAAAAGGAGTGCCGAAGGTCATATGTTTTTTCAAAAAAGGGGTGCCGAAATTGGGGTGCCGGGGAAATTGCCATTGATATAGGTTTTTATTATACAGAAGGGAGATAACTCTGTTCGATTAAGTACAGGTTATGGGAAATCAAGCAATCTAATTGGTTAATTATAATTTATATAAATGATCTAGATAAATGAAACAACAAGAGTACTTGGAATAAGGTAGGAACTACTGGTATTACGTACCACCTTACCAGTAACAAGATGATACAAAGCATTTGGTAGGTTAATAGTATCAACGGTTAGGATGGGATCTATAGGGGAACATACCAACCTTACTCTGCTGCCGTTCTGTATTACCAGGCATTGAACCCACCCCAGAATACCGCTCAATAATATGAAGCACCTGGTGGATCAGTAGTACCAAGGGCCAGCAAGAGACCTACAGGGATATGACAGCCTATGCTATACTACCGTTCTAAACTATCAAGCATTACCCCCCACCCCCACAAAATCACTAGGTCTACCATAACGTACTACATATACCAGCCATATAATAAGACAAAGCAATCGGTTGGTTAATAGTACCAAGCACTAACAGGGGCCTATAGGTGTATATCCCGCCATACTATAGTACCGTTCTAAACTACCAGGCAGTACCCCTACCCACAATACCCTTATGCCTAGCATTGCATACTACCTATACCAGTCATAGGATAACATAATGCATCAGGTGGATTAATAGTACTAAGGGCCAGCAAGAGACCTATAGGGATATGTACAGCCTATATAGTATCCTCAGATAAGTATCCTATAAAAGGTATCCTCAACTGATACGTGGCCATGTCATAGGTATCCTCAAATACTGAAATGAGTCGAAGAGTCATTCGAGGAGTCACTCGAACGAGCAATTGCTCGTTGGCTCATTTACTCGATGGGATTCGAGTCATTCGAGCAATAGTTGCGAGTCACTCGACATAAGACGGGATCCCATTTGTGGAATCCCTTTTTCGAAAATGCCTGTGGCTATGGAATCCCTTTTTTCTGAAATGAGTCGTTCGAGGAGTCACTCGATCGAGCAATTGCTCGTTGGCTCATTTGCTCGATGGGATTCGAGTCGTTCGAGCAATATGCCGAGTCACTCGATCGAGCAATTGCTTTAAGGCTCATTTGCTCGATTGACTCAGAGTCGTTCAAGCAATGACTTATCAGTAACTGCTCGATAGCTTATTGGCTTTGGGACTGTTTTTGTTATACACAAGGGAGATAACCCTGCATACAGATTATGGGAAATCAAGCAATCTGATTGGTTAGTTATAATCTAGATATATGAAACAACAAGAGTACTTGGAATAGGGTCAGAACTAACAAGAATAGACCAGAAATTGCTAAATATAGCAATAATAAGGTAAACTGTTCCAGTTGATAGGCTCTTCTACGCTACTGGAGTATACTCTAGAATAAAGGAACATGGCCAGATAAACGATAACTATTGCATATATAGATAGAAGCAGAGAATTCTGGGTAAATTTGTCCTATAGCACTACATGCTATTCTTAATAGGGGAAAAGCGTCATGGGATAGGGATCCAAAAAGGGATTCTGGGAGAATTCTAATCCAGGACATTACTCCTGTTCAATCGAATGCACCCCCTTGTACCCCTTAGTACTATAGCACTACGTGCTAAGCCGATAAATTGGGGAAATAAAGTCAATTTCGGTGAATTGGGATAGATTTTGGTGATTTGGGGGTTGTCGGGTTGTTTGTGGTAATCAGATTTACTCCAATCCAATCAAACACACCCCCGAACATACCCCGTCTTATTGCAGAAAAATTGGGTAACATAGCAACCACGTGCTACCATAGAAACCAAGATGGCGACCTCCTGTATACAAAATGGACGACGGAAACACGTATCACCCTAACAACACGCGCTGCGCATGTGCAGTCACACCACATATCACTATGGGGATGACATCACAAGATGGCCGCCCACGTGGGTTACCATGACAACACAACTATGACGTCACTTCCGGGGTCATCCAAATAGGAGGTGAAACATACAAACACTACTACTAGTACATGTACCTGTTTATTTGTAAGTTTCTTCAACAGCTCTGTTTTGCCGTGTAGGAGGATTTTGGCCTGGGTTGTTCTTGGGATGTTTGGAGTAAAACAAACTCACCACTTTCATGCCAGGATGGTGGTTTTCTGATACACTGTGATCTTTGTGTTGTTGGTATGGATATTGTTGCAGAATCAAAAGCTTCTGCAGGTAAAACACCTGGCACTGGCACCAATACCCGTATCCTCTGCTGCAAGTTTATTAACTCCATGCATGCTGCTGGCTGATATTCAGCTTTTTCCATCTTTTTTCAGGATGATGCTTTTCTTGTGCTAGTAATTGATGGAGATGATTTCCAACTTCATCTAACATACATGGAATTCATCCAAAATGTTTAAATGATGACTCATCATGAAAGTCAATTTTATGGTGGACTGAATTATAAAAAAACTATATCTTGACTGTGCTGTGAAAAGTATCATAAAAGTAAATAATGTACAAGTTGTGAAACTTCTTTCACCTGGTCAGATGAAGATTCTCTGTCAATCTTATCCAATGATGTGCCATCAGGTTGAACCTCAAATGTCAGATGTGTAGCCAGGATTCTATAATACGGAGTGCCCTAGCTAATTTGGGGGAGGGTGGAATCATTTGAAGGTGATTGTGTGGGGTTTTGGGATCTTCCCAGCCCTAACAAGGACCATCCAGTTGTCGCCCCCCCCCCCTCCCCTCCTCTTCACACTTCCCTAAAGTGAAGAGGGAGGAGGCACTGACTTGTGAGTCATTTTCGTCAGATCTTGTCATTCTGAATTAGAAAACTGAAGCAAATAAAATTTAACGAAACAGACTTACCACACCATTGGACTAAACTATGGCAGCCATGTTTTACAACGAAATTTTGGAAAAAATTGATGGCTCCCATCTACATGTAGCCATCACACAAAAGCCAAGTATGAAATTTGAAACTAATCAGGTTAGGGATGCGGCCTGCAAGGTGTTCTAATGCATTTGTTGACAATTTTTATGCCAAATCCAAGATGGCTGGTGGACTGGGAGGCAGCCATATTTTTCAACAAAATTTGGAAAAATTTGTAAGATCCCATCTGAACATTATTACTCCACAGCCACGTATGAAATTTGAAACTGATAAGGTGAGAGATATGGCCTTTAGGGTCTGCTCAAGAAAATGTTGATGGACAGCGATACAGACATACATGTACTAATGAAGTACGGATCGCAATCCATCCAAATAGCTCATACCAGATGTCAAGTTAAGCTAATCACTATCAAGTAATAAAAATTTTTGAATTGAGACAAACGGCTGATAAACATTTGTATATCCATGTATCATCAGTGAACTATGTGTGAGAACTTGCATTTATTCAAGTTCACATATACAGTGGAGCCCACTTAACTGGATATTTCTTAACTGAATAAACCTGTTAATTGAATATGATTTCCCTACACAAAACCATTTACCATACCTCCCATACAAATTTGACCTGTTGATTGAATGTACCAGTAGGTTATAGAGTAAACCTCTTTTAATTGAATAAAAAAATGTGTAACCTATCGAGAAATTACCCTGAGTCTCCACAGTTCTCCTTTGTTTGTAGCCCTATTTGGCCTCAGTACATCCAATACAGGCATTTAATCTATTATATCTTGTTTGGCAGAGCTCACTGAGCTCTGTCAAACAAGATATAGTAGAATAAATGCTAAGTTTTTCTCTGGTAACGGTATGCTGGGAAGAGACACAATCAATTGAATTCTATTAATTGAATAATTTTCATTGGCTATTCAATTAACAGTTCCACTGTATTGCAAGAAATGCTTGACTTTTGAAGCAACCATGACCACTGCGATATATTGGATGCACTAAAACCCAAATAAGTTTATTAACTTGGGGAATTTGGTGATTGTCTAGTAGAAGTGATTAAGTGATAAGGATTTGCGACCGTCATCTGCTTGCTGATTAAATGAGTGCACAATTGGCCGATTGTCCGTGTCGATGTGAGATAGTCACAACCAAAAAGAATAGTACATTCAGGAATGCACAGCATAGGGTTAATTTTACAGTACAGTCAGGTTGATTGGTTCATTGACCCCAAGAGCCTGTCTCTGTGTGTATTAAAATAAAATACGACATCATCGGAAACAAGTTAACAGTACGGCATCTTTGATTAATGATCAGATGCCATGCTGTTATTCCTTTACCTAACATGAAAAGCAGACGACACATGCAAACAAAATTCTTGAATAACCAAATATATTCTCTTTTTGTTTTAAAAACATAGCTCATCAAGTTTGTTCCAATGAGGGGTCATAAGCTATGTTTTTGAGACAAAAAATAAAACAATAATGAAAATTGAATGGTGATTTTTGTAAATAGCGCTGGCCAGTTTGGCCGTTACATTGGATGAAGGGTTAACTTGTTTCTGCTGATGTATTTCATTGAGCCATCACATGACACGTGGCATTCTGTGTCTTGAGCAGCTATTTAGGAGGGGGAGATCAGACCAATCATTGGGTAAGACCAATCATTATTCCTGCCAATCATTGTGGCAACTTATAATGTCTCCCCTTCACCAAAGGGAGACATGTTGTTTTACCCTGAATTCTTCTCCTTCTCATTGTTGTTGTCCCTTCTTCTTCTTCTTCTTCTTCTTCTTCTTCAACTGTGTCCGGGTCAGAACTTTTTTTAAGTTTTGACCTCGGCTTATGATATTTAACATGTGGGTGTACCACCATGAGACAATGTGTCAAGTACCATCCTGACCCACATATGACATTGACCTTTGACCTCAAGGTCGAATTACTGGTTTTTTGGCAAGTAAGCTTGTCCGGGAAAGAACTTATTTACCTTTTCACCTTGGCTTATGATATTTGACATGTTGAGGTATCACCATGAGACGATGTGTCACATACTATTATGACTTACATATGACCATGACCTTTGGCCTCAAGGTCAATTTATTGATATATATTTTATCTTTTGACCTAGCCTTAGGATATTTGTCATATGGGTGTATCATCATGACCCACATATGACATTGACCTCGACTCACATGACCTTGACCTTTGACCTCACTGTCAAGTTATTGATTCTTTTTATCTTTTGACCGAGGCTTATGATATTTGGCATGTGGGTGTATCACCATGAGATGATGTGTTGCATACTATCATGATCCACATATGACCTTGACCTTTGACCTCAAGGTCAAATTATTGATTTTTTTTCATTTTTAATCTTTTGATCTAGACGTATGATATTTGGCATGTGGGTGTATCACCATGGGACGATGTATCATCATGACTCACCTTTGACCTCGACGCACATTTGACTTGGCCTTTGACCTCAAGGTCAAATTATTGATTTTTTTTTTATGTTTTCACCTCGGCTTTTGATATTTGGCATGTGAGTGTATCAAAACAAGACAACATTGTATCATGTACTGTTGTGACCTTGATCTTTGACATCAAGGTCAAATTATTGAATTGTTCAGCTAGGATTATGATATTTGGCATATGAATGCAACAGCAAGTCTGATGTGTTACATTCTCTCTTGAACTTCCATGATCTTGACATTTGACTTTTAGTTTGACCTTTGTTAGTCATAAGTTGGAAGCAAGGAACTAATCGAAGGGGAGACATGAGTTTTAGTTCACTAAAACGGTCCCCTCTAGTTGAGCTTGAAACTGCTTGCATGAAATCGTGAATCAAACATAAATACAAACAATTTTGATTAAATGGTGTTCCAAGTAACCATCGGCACGAACCGATGTTCAAACACTTCTACCGATGGCTTAAAATCAGCCGATGTCGGATGCAATTGCCGAACATTGGTTAACATCACTATTTTCTAGTTTCCTGACAAAATGCAAGATTTTTTATTCCATTAACAGGAGGTTACTCTATAAACTATATGCAATTAACAGGTAAAATTTGTTCTGAGAGTATGGTAAATGGTATTGTGTTTGGAAATTATATTCTGTTAATTCTGTTATTCTTTCAACAGAGTTATTCAATAAAGAGATATCCATTTAAGTGGGCTTCACTGTACTATATACATGTATATTGAGTTACTGAACCAGTTATTGTTTATAACTTTATTTTATAGAATGGAAACAAAAAAAAGAAAGTCTTTGCTGCAGAAGCAAACATAAGCCAAGGCCCTGTATCACTGAAAGGAAGTGATGTACTTATCAAAATATTGGCTAAGCCAGGAGCAAAGCAGAACTCCATCACAGGTTTGTACTCATCTAGAAAAATATGCAGAAACCCCTCATGAAGCTGGACTAGAAACTAGGGCTGAAACGGTTGGCTCATTTTCACAACCGATTAGCTGAGAGCTATAACCAGTTAATATCTGGTTACCCGTAGCCATTATTTCACCAAATCTGTCATCAAAACTAGAGTAATTGGAAAGCAGTATTCCCAGAAACTATTCCGCAGTGTGTATACAAACGAATGTTGTCGAGTATTCGATAACATTCTTTTGTATACATACTACGAAATAGTTTTTGCGGTTACTCAGTACTCATGGAAATTGATGATCATTAACGAAGTCTTGAAGCCAAAGTCGATTATTTCTCGCTATATACAGCACTGCTTCGAGATGTAATCTAATCTAACCTAAATGAAAAGCGGCAGATTTACTACGTTTTAACCATTTCAGTTAACCATTTCAGTACTACTAGAAACAAACATTCTTTTGTATACATACTACGAAATAGTTTTTGCGGTTACTCAGTACTCATGGAAATTGATCATTAACGAAGTCTTGAAGCCAAAGTCAGTTATTTCCCACTATATACAGCACTGCTTCGAGATGTAATCTAATCTAACCTAAATGAAAAGCGGCAGATTTACTACGTTTTAACCATTTCAGTTAACCATTTCAGTACTACTAGAAACAAACCCTTCCCAAAACAGTTTTTGAAGAAGTTTTTTTTTTTTTAAATCCACCAGACGAGTCAGTAAGGGAGAATGTGACAATCAGAACACATAGAGTAGGTGAACTTTATTCCCTAATTTGTGTTTTTTGTGGACGCCATAGGCTAAGCAACTGGGTCCTCTAGAATCCCTAAGGTCAGTCCTGGTAATTTGTTTTCTCGGCAAAAAAATTGCTGTTGAAAATTGGTGCTTCTTCGGCAATTGCTGTCAAAGCTGTTCGATTGTGTAAAAATCCTCAGGGGGCAGGGCATAGTCTCAATGTATATGTAGTATGCAGTGAATTTAAAACTTTCAAGTAACTTTAACATGTGAAAGTAGTTCGAGATACATGTGTATATGATCACAATCAATGTGCAGAATCTTTCACTCAATCAGATCATGCCAATATGATGAACAATGTGAATGCCGAGAACAAATCTTGGAAGTAAGCAGGTGACTTGCTCAATATGTATAGTTTGAGTGAAAATAAGATGCAGCATAACCACAAACTAAGTATCTCACTGCTTCTATGTTCATAACACCAGAATCTGACATCAGTTTCTGGAAAGCTCTGTAAAGCTCTGGTGTTATCAACATAGAAGCAGGAGACAGTTTCTAGTGCTTATGCTGCAATTTGTACTGTTAATTGTAAGATCAGCAATACAGCATAGTGCAACTCAACATGGTTTGATTCCTTGCGTAACCTGGATGTTGTGCAATTACTGCCACCACAAGACTTTCTGAAGAAGCCATCCTCGGCAATATTTTTGCTGTGGATATTTTTCATTTCTGCTGCATTTTCACTTCAGCACTGCTGATTGCTGAGGATGAATTACCACGGCTGCTAAGGATGACCAGAGGGAAGATAAGCTGAATCCAATGTAGATACTTAGAGACATGGCTCTTTCTGGCGAATGGTGTTGTACATTCTATTGCAGGTGTTTTCCAAGTTAACCCTTTACCTAACAGATGACATTTGTGAACACAGTTCTTGGAATAACTAATTTTTTTCATTTGTTTGGCTCAAAGACATAGGTTATGACCCCTCATTGGAATGAGCTTGACGAGAGGAGTCATAACCTATGTTTTTGAGACAAAAAATGAAAATATAATGAAAATTAATCGGCGATTTTTTAGAATAGCGCTGACCAATTTCGGCCGATACATTGGGTAAAGGGTTAATGAGCTTAAAGTGTTATTTACTATATGCTCTTAACAGAAAGAAGAACCAAACGAAACCGATACTATGTATTGTACGCATAATGCCGGCATCTGGGGTGGCCATCCGTCGTTCGTCCATCCTTTGTCCGTCCATCTGTCCGTCTGGCGTCCATATCCATTTCTTTAGCATTCGACAACTTGAAAAATTGGATTGTCAAGTTACTTTATATTTGTGTTCAGGTTACTGATGTGCCGAGCTGTATAGTTTTTGGTGTAAATCTGATAATTTGATCCTGAGATATTAACCCTTTATCCTTCAAATTGAAAATTTCTCCAATCCCTTTGGCATTCGCTATCTTGAAAAATATTGCTTGGATTGTCTAGTTACTTTATATTTGTGTTCAGGTTACTCATTTGCCGAGCTGTATAGTTTTTGGTGTAAATCTGATGATTTGATCCCGAGATATTAACCCTTCATCCTTCAAATTGAAAATTCCTCCAATCCCTTTGGCATTCGATAACTTGAAAAATGTTGCTTGAATTGTCAAGTTACTTTATATTTGTGTTCAGGTTACTGATGTGCCGAGCTGTATAGTTTTTGGTGTAAATCTGTTATTTTGATCCTGAGATAATAACCCTTTATCCTTCAAATTGAAAATTCCTCCAGTCCCTTTGGCATTCGATAACTTGAAACATATTGCTTGGATTGTCTAGTTACTTTATATCTGTGTTCAGGTTACTGATGTGCCAAGCTGTATAGTTTTTGGTGTAAATCTGTTATTTTGATCCTGAGATATTAACCCTTTATCCTTCAAATTGAAAATTCCTCCAATCCCTTTGGCATTCGATAACTTAAAAAATATTGCTTGGATTGTCAAGTTACTTTATATTTGTGTTCAGGTTACTGATGTACTGAGCTGTATAGTTTTTGGTGTAAATCTGTTATTTTGATCCTGAGATATTAATCCTTTATCCCTCAAATTGAAAATTTCTCCAATCCATTTGGCATTCGATAACTTGAAAAATATTGCTTGGATTGTCAAGTTACTTTATATTTGTGTTCTGGTTACTGATGTGCCGAGCTGTATAGTTTTTGGTGTAAATCTGATAATTTAATCCTGAGATATTAACCCTTTATCCTACAAATTGAAAATTCCTCCAATCCCTTTGGCATTTGATAGCTTGGAAAAATATTGCTTGGATTGTCAAGTTACTTTATATTTGTGTTCAGGTTACTGATGTGTTGAACTGTATAGTTTTTGGTGTAAATCTGTTATTTTGATCCTGAGATATTAATCCTTTTATCCTTCAAATTGAAAATTCCTCCAATCCCTTTGGCATTTGATAACCTGAAAAATATTGCTTGGATTGTCAAGTTACTTTACATTTGTGTTCAGGTTACTGTTGTGCCGAGCTGTATAGGTTTTGGTGTAAATCTGATAATTTTATCCTGAGATATTAACCCTTTATTCTTCAAATTGAAAATTCCTCCAATCCCTTTGGCATGAGATAACTCAAAAAATATCAATCCGATTGTCATGTTACTTTATATATTTATTCAGGTTACTGATGTGGTGTGCTGTATAGTTTTTTATGTAAATCTGATAATTTGCTCCGGAGATATTAACCCTTTATCCATCAAATTAGGCACTCCCCCAATCCATTTCTATATGTACCCATACCATGTACATGTATGGTGTACATAATGTTGGCATCCGTGGTGGCCCCCTGTTATACAGCTTTCTACTAGTTGCGCGTATGGGTACACATCTGATGATTTCATCAGCCTATTTTTTCAAGTTTGTATTGGTTATAAAAAGAGAGCATGCAGCAGCCAAAAGGACCATGCAGTGAGGACCTGAGAAACAGATTTTTAACTTTTTAGGCCTTACATGTATATAGAGTTAGTATATGCCATGGTTCATCACGGCACAGTCCTACATGTAAATAGGGCTCTAATTGTTACCCCTTCCACCCTCTTCCCTTTGTAGGCCTGGAAAAATGCTGAAAATGTCAAGAAACAAGTTCATTTCAATAAGTGTTCATAGGCTTTGCTTTGGCGGCAAAAAAGGGAAATTTTCAGTATTAACTTTACTTTACAAAGTCAAGATAAGCTATTGCCATCACGCGTGTGAAAGTCTGTGAGTCTGTTCACATTTTCTTTAGCACAGGCTACACCCCATAATTCTTGTCCAATCATTGCAAAACTTCATATGCAGGTTCGCGGTCATGCCTAGATAAGAACATCCTGTTTTGGTTATGAGCTGTCAATCATGACGGCTACGCGGGCCCGAAACCCAAAAACTTATAGCACAGTCTACAGGTTGAATTTATGAAGGTATTTCATTGTAATATGGTAGGATGACTCTGTATAATGCCTAGATGAGAACATCCTCTTTCGGTCACGATTGGTCAACCCTGATGGCTGCACAGGCCCGAAACCCAAAAACCTTTAGCACAGTTTACAGGTTGTATTTATGAAGGGATTTCATTATAACTTTGTAGGATTACTCAATATGTCTAGATAAGACCATCCTATTTTGGCCATGATCGGTCAGCTGCGACTGCTGCACAAGCACATGACCTAGATTTGTTTAGCACAGTCTACAGTTCATATTTATGGAGTGATTATGAAGGACACATGCAACTTGGTATGATGTCTAGAGACTGTCCTATTTTGGTCACGATCACTCGGCCATTACCGCTGCTTGGTTACGTGACCTAGATTCCTTTAGCACTGTCTATAGGTTGTTTTTGTGAAGGGATTTCATTGTAACTTCTTACATGTAGGATAACTTGGTGTGATATCTAGATGAGACTGTCCTATTTTGGTTGTTATCGGTCAGCCCTGACCGCCGAAGCATCATGTGACTTTGACTCCTTTAGCAAAGTCGATGAGTTATATTTATGAGGGGATTTCATTGTAACTTGGTAGGATGACCTCATTTTGGAATGATTTTACTGTAACCTGGTAACTTCGATTGGCATACGTTAACTGTGAAGGCCACATTAACCCAGGCCTCAATTCTTCAGCGCAGTCTGCACCTCAAATTATTCTTATTGAAAGCACAGCAAGTAGGGAACAGAAATTAACATGTTCTCAATTATCACAATTCTTCTCTTATTAGTCCCCTACGGGAACTGTAAGGGGACTATAGGATTGCACTCCGTCCGTCCGTCTGTCTTTCTGTCTGTCCGTCCGTCCGTCCATCTGTCTGTCCATCTGTCTGTCTGTCTGTTTTTTATGTTACCACCTCTCCCTCCAACATGCTTTAAGCTACACCTTTCATATATGGTACATGGATAAATGGTTCTGAGGGGATGATGCACGCTCAAAATTTTTTTTTCAAAATCCAAGATGGCGGAATGGCGGCCATTTTTGTTGTGTTTTTTAAGCTTTTTTTTTCTCTATTTTCATGTTACCACCCCTCCCACCAACATGGTTCAAGCTACACCTTTCATATTTGGTACATGGATAAATGGTTCTGAGGGGATGATGCACGCTCAAAATTTTTTTTTCAAAATTCAAGATGGCGGAATGGCGGCCATTTTTGTTGTGTTTTTTAAGCTTTTTTTTCTCTATTTTCATGTTACCACCCCTCCCACCAACATGGTTCAAGCTACACCTTTCATATTTGGTACATGGATAAATGCTTCTGAGGGGATGATGCACGCTCAAAATTTTTTTTTCAAAATCCAAGATGGCGGAATGGCGGCCATTTTTGTTGTGTTTTTTAAGCTTTTTTTTCTCTATTTTCATGTTACCACCCCTCCCACCAACATGGTTCAAGCTACACTTTGCATATTTGGCACATGGATAGAGGGTTGGGAGGGGATGATGCACGTTCAATATTTTTTCTTCAAAATCCAAGATGGCGGCATGGCGGCCATTTTTGTTGTGTTTTTTTAAGCTTTTTTTCTCTATTTTATGTTACCGCCCCTCACTCCAACATGGTTCAAGCTACACATTTTATATCTGGCACATGGATAGAGGGTTGTAATGGGATGTTGCACGTTCGATATTTTTTTTCCAAAATTCAAGATGGCGCCATGGCAACCATTTATGTTGTGTTTTTTAAGCTTTTTTCTCTATTTTATGTTACCACAACTTCCTCCAACATGGTTCAAGCTGCACTTTTCATATATGGTACATGGAATAAGGATGTTGTGAGGGGATTATGCATGCTCAATATTTTTTTTTCAAAATCTAATATCTGTCTGTCTGTCCGTCTGTCTGTCTGTCTGTTTTTATGTTACCACCTCTCCCTCTAATATGCTTCAAGCTACACCTTTCATATTTTGTACATGGATAAATGGTTCTGAGGGGATGATGCACAGTCAATATTTATTTTTCAAAATCCAAGATGGCAGAATGGCGGCCATTTTTTTGTGTTTTTTTTTAATCTTTTTTCTCTATTTTATGTTACCACCCCTCCCTCCAACATGGTTCAAGCTACGCCTTTCATATATGGTACATGGATAAAGGGTTGTGTGGGGATTATGCACACTCAATATTTTTTTTTTAAATCCAAGATGCTTATATACTCTAGTGTCTTCTGTGACAAAAACACCTTATGTCACAAAAGCGTCATAGGGGACTAATACCACCTCAGTGGTCAAACACTTGTTTCATAATCCTTTCATAAACATTGAACATTATCCTTTTCATCAAACACTATACAGAGTCAAGTTGAGCTACAGTGTCATTGACACATTCATTGAAGAATTTTTGTTGCAAGCATCGTCGGTCATTTGTAAATTTATTCACTTAAAGGGTTTATTTTATCTGTCATAACATACCTCATCAGTTATAGTATTTCATTTCTTAGAAAATAGTACCTTGCTTATAATGGAAATACCAACATCGTTTTTCTTCAGTAGATTTTGGAGATGAAGAAGTCGCCATACAGATAGCAGCACCTCCTGTAGATGGTGAAGCCAATTCAGAGTTGGTCAAATACTTATCAAAAGTGTTAGGAGTGAGGAAATCTGATGTTTCTCTTGACAAGGTATAATACATGTTGATGCTAACTCTTTACCTGATGAATGGGAATGTGGTGGTTCAGTGGGTACAGATGCAGGCTTCAAGCCGAGAGGTCCTTGGTTCAAACACCACCTGCGGCAACGGCATTGTGTCCTTGGTCAAGGCACTGCATCCCGATTGGCCACATGGGAGCACAGTGGTGCTGTGTACTAAGGAGATGGTGCATCTGTCTTCAACCAGTGCTAACCCTGCTTGTGTATTGTTAATACATTGGGGAGTCTCACAGTTGCTTGCCATTGTTCGGTGGTTCTCTCCGGGTACTCCTGGCTTCCTCCACCTGTAAAACTGTCTGACATGGGGTGATCCTGGCTGTCGAAAGAGTCGTTAAACCCCAATAAATAAATAAATAACTTAACGTTCTTGGAACTTAGTTTAGTCAGACCTCAGTATTTCCCTTTGGCACACCCTACAGGACACATTTATGATCAGATTGCTTTGAAACCTGGTATGCTTGTTTGGGGAGACCTCTAGATGGGAGGTATCGATTTTCTTCAATTTCCATCGAAAAATGTTGCCGCTGCCAACGTTCTTAGAACTTTGTTTAGTCAGACCTCAATATTTCCCTTTGGCACACCCTAGAGGGCACATTTCCAAAAAAACCCAAAAACTTTGCCACAAGCAATGACCTTCTACTTAGTGCATTTGTGTATTAACATCTTCCTTTGGCATGCCTCAGAGGTCACATTCATTATCAGGTTGTTTTGAAACTTTATATGCTTATACAGGTTGACAAAGATAGGAGCTATTGATTTTCTTTTCATTTCCATCAAAACTGTTGCTGTTAGCAACAATCTTTGAATTTATTGCATTTGTGCATCAACATTCTTCTTTGACATGGCCTACAGGCCACATTTATCATAGGATTGTTTTTGAACTTGGTGTGCTCATTAGGCAAGACCTTTAGATAAGAGCTATTGATTAGCATTCATTTCTGTGAAAAAAGTTGCCATTTACAATAACCTCTGAACATACATGTATTGCATTTGTGTATCAACATTCTTCCTTTAGCCAGTCTTACAGTTTACATTTAAAAATGCATGGATTACTCTGATGTTGTGCACACACAATGCTGTTATGTTGAAATTTCATCAAATAACATTGGTACCAATGATCTTCAATTTTGCCATTTCATTTATAACTTACCAAGTTCAAGTTTGTCAAGTTGAGCTACAGTGTCATTGACACTTTCATTTTAGTTAGTAAGGAGTGGAGTCGGACATTTGCTTGCCACTGCTCGTTGCTTCTCTCCAGCTTCCGCCACCCGTAAAACTGTCTGACAAGAGCTGACCCTGGCTGTCATTAAACCTCAATAAATAAATAAATGTTTTATCCTCGCGCATCAGGTTAATCTCCCTTTTCATTCCTATATCTAGCTGTCTCTGTCCCAAATCATTAATATTCCACAGAAAATGTGCTAATATGGAACATTGTTGATATTTAGGTTCATGAGGATAAACGGTTATGTTATAAAATCATGATTTAGGTTTTTGTCAGTTCTTGAGTTTGGAACAAACTGTGTTCTGTTCAGCCAGTAACAAGAAGTGAAAATGCATAACAGGTTTTGCATTACTCATATATTTCAAGTTGAGAGATTTTTGAATATTTTTTTCTTTGTTCATTTGGAAGGCTCAAACAGGCTTTAAAATTTGTCACAATTCACGAGAATCAGTTCAGATTGTTATGAATTCCAATTACATGTGCCATTATACCCCTGTGAGTACAATCAGTACATATTCCCTATTGGAAAACACAGCTCATATTTATACACATTTATACATTTACTGGAGTTTAACCCCAAATAGCCTACTTCCTTGTCTCTTGTAGAAAACATGATCCAACAAATAGGCTTTTGGTGAGCTTGCTGATGGAAGTTACAGTATCTTGGTAATGGTTTTAGTGAAGTCTGGTCAATTTTGGTTTTCTAGTTTGGTTCCAGTTTTTATAGCAAACCAGGAGCCCAAACCACAAGATTCAGCAAAAACTGGCTAAACATTTTCACTGTGTTTGTGCATCACCTGATCAAATTACCTTACTGGGAAGGAATTGTATCACTTTGCCCCCTGTAGACTCTGATCTCTTACAGATGTTGTCTATCTGGCAAAGAGGTGAATCTGTCATATTCTCATTTGTTACATTTTCTCCTTTATTGACTTGTATGGTGGAGAACACAATATCGATTTGATAAACTGGCTACATGACACTCCATCGAAAGACACTTCGTCGAATGGACACTTCGTCGAATGATCATTTGGTCGAATGAACATTTAGTCAAATGGATACTGCATCAAATAGACATTAGGTCGAATGGACATATGGTCAAATACAATTTCTGTGGAACTTTCATCGAATGTTTGAAAAATTTTATTCGGGCTAATTTAATTTCTTTTCAACCTACTCACAATTGTTTACAATTGGCTGTAACATAAGTGCAAGCCCTACTTCGGAACTAACTCAAGCTTTTAGAATCTTTTCCAAACGAGTTGGAAAAGTACTAGAGTGCAAAAGCACGAAAAAGATCGAAAAAAGGGTCGAGCGAGACCAGCGCTCGAAATTACAGGTACTCTCTCTGCACACCTCTTGCGTTTACCGAGCGCATGCGCAACAAACCGTGACGTCAATTCCTTTATTTTCCGCCATTGTTCATGGTCGGAAATTTTTGTGACTGTGCTGTTTATGATACTAATTCTTCGTGAACAACTTATTAATCGTCTTTAGTGTGCTACTGGATTGTATCCTTTTTCAAGCTACCAAATTATTACTCTACATTTAATGTTAATTTGTATTATTATTGCTGTGCTTTTCACACTTTATCTTGCCTTTCCCCCACGTGTGAACACGACCTTCGTTCTGTTTTCCGTCGGCGGGAAGCTTGATTGTTGTATTTATATCATGCCTAAGACTATTCCTTGTACCTCTTGTTTGCAGGTGAAACATGTGGACGATTCCCATACCACATGTGTCACTTGCAACAATTGCACTCAGGCCCAATCATGTGGTATCTGTGGGGTTTGGTCCTCTAAATTTTGGGCTTCTGTTAACAAGGTGGTTCTTTCCAGAGCTAGAACCCCTCGTTCTCGGGGTAAGGGTAGCCGTGCCGTTGCAGACATTTCTGCTGGTGCACGTGGTGACTCTGTCACACAGGATTCGGATCTGACTTCTGTGGCGAGCTCCTCTGCAACTGTTGACGGTGTTTGTTCTGTGATACCTGATGAGGAGACCGCGGTCTCTTTGTCTTCGGATGTCACTATTGAGGCGTCTGTTTTCGTTGAGAGCTTTTCCGAGGTCAACTCGGTAACCCTCTCCGATCTGCCTCCAACACCGTCCACCGTTGTTGAGGGGGTTGCTACTCCAGATCCTATTCTGTCTGATGGTGGCTCTTCCATCTCTTCTGGGGATGGTCTACAGTCTCGGGGGACCGAGGCTGTATCTGCTGGTGTGTCTGTGTGTTCTCAGCCTCCCCCAGCCTCGCGGCGAGGCTGTGCGGGTTTGCTGTCTGCTCCGTCTCATCTGGCTAGGTTTGCTCCTAGTCGGTTGAGCCGGCCGGTCGCTTCGGCAGCGATTCCTCGTCCCTCGAGTGAATCGTTTATTGTTCCACCTTCGCCTGCTAGTGTGCCGACTAGCGGGATGCTGTTGGGACGTTGGCATCCAGGGCCTGCTGTTCGGCAGCGGTCAGTGACAGCCCCGGTTAGCTGTCACTCTCGGAACCTTCCTCCGGTGATTCCTCACTGTGTTCCGAGTCTGGGTGTCGATCGATGCTTGCCGTCGGTCTCAGAGGATAGGCAGTTGGGGCCGTCTGCTGCGCAGAGGTCAATGACAGGTTCCTGTCATTCTTGGGACAATCCTCCGGTGTCTTCTCACCGTGTCCTAGGTCCAGCTACCGATCGACGTGCGCCGTCGGTCCCTTTCGAGGATTTGCAGGCAGGGCCTTCTGTTTCGCAGAGGCCAGTGATGGCTCCTGGGCGTCACAATCGGGACTATCCTCCGGTGTCTTCTCACCGTGCTCCTATTCTGTCTGCCGATCGACGTTCGCCGTCGGTCTCTTCTGAGGATTTGGGTTCTTCTACCAGAAGGGTCCATTGGGAGGACACTCCGTCGGGCGTTTCTGCTGCGACGGATTCTCAGGGTGACCTACGCCAGGCCGTTTTGGCGCTCACCCGGTTGCTTTCTGGCAACCCTCAAGTTGGCCTCCCTGTGCCTCCTGAGGCACAACCTCCTTTGGTCAGTCGCCGAGATGTCTCGCCTGGCCCCTTGGATACTGCACAGTATTCACAGGAGGTTTCTGCTGGTCAGCCCGAGTTGGGCTACGTCTCCTCTGCTACGGAGGATGACGAGTATCTTGAAGGTGATGGTCCCCCCTCGTCAGTCTTGGGGCAGGCTTTGGATTTCGTCTTTGGCTTATTGCCGGACGTTCTACCTTCCGACCAGCCTTCTGTGACCGTCCGGCCGCGGTCCACTGTGGAGCGCCGTAACCCTGTTGAGCCTTCTAGCTCCGGGGCTTTGCGTCCTCTGCAATCGGCTCAGGTGGTTGAGTCCTTCCAGGGCTTAGACGCCAAAATGCGTTCTAAGGCCCTTAAGGGTTCCTTCTTTTCTAGAGCTGATGCCTTCCTGCCTCCATCGCGGTTTCGTGTTTACGATTCCGTCTCTCCACCAGTCTTCCAAGGGATGACTACTGTGGATGAGGATTCTTCTTCCCTCGGGTTGACTAAGCCTAAGTCGGCAGTTCTCCCGATGTCGGTAGTTGAGTCTATGGTGGGCCTGTCCCGAGAGATGCTGGGTATGTTATCTCTCGCGGACCATGTTGTCGCTGCTCTGGCTGAATATTTTCCACCAGGGGAGTTTGATGACGCTCAGGCGCCTTTTCGCGTTTTGTCACAGGCTCTTATGAACTTGACTCACGCTCACGCCTGTAACACGGCCAATTTGGAGCTGGCACGCCGGGATGCGGTTTTGGATTCTTTACCATCCCTTCCTTCTGAGCAACGTGCTGTTCTGAGGTCTGCCTCTTTGGTAGGACCTCAGTTGTTCCATGGTTCCGTGGAAGCTGTTCGTGGCGAAGTTCTTCGTCATTCGAAGGACCAGCTTTTGCTGAGACAGCTTGACCCACCTGCTGCTGCGGGTGGGGGTCGTTCCAGGCCCGCCAAGCGTGCTGCTGCGTCTGCCTCGTCGGCGACGTCGGCTACGCCTTCGGCTCCGTCTGCTCCTTCTGCTCATAAGAAGCGCCGACGTGGCCAGGCCCGCTGGCAGCCTCAGGCTGGAAAGTCTCAGGACTCTGTCACTTCCCGAGGTGGTTTCTCCTCTCGGGGGCCTCGTCGAGGCCGCAAGTGAAGGTTCTCACCTCGATTCGCCTCCAGTCGGAGGAAGGCTGTCGCTGTTTTACGACCGTTGGACAGAGATAACGTCGGACTCTTGGGTCCTCGACGTCATTCATTCCGGTCTGCGACTGTCCTTCCATCGGCACCCCAGTTTATCTCGGGTGCCCCTTCCGACTCAGGTCCCTTCAGATTCTCTGCGTCGGGACCTTCTGGTGCAGGAGATCGACAATCTCCTCACCAAAGGGGCGATCGAGGTGGTCAGGAACACCCTTTCACCGGGGTTTTACTCGAGACTTTTCTTGGTGCCGAAGAAAAACGGCCAATTTCGTCCTGTCATCGATCTGAGTACCCTGAACGAGTACATAATTGCTCCTCGTTTCAGTATGGAGACTTTCCGGTCGGTTCGACGTTCAGTTCATCAGGGCGATTTTGCGGCCAGTATCGACCTGAAGGATGCCTACTTCCATGTACCCATTCATCTGGCGTCACGGAAATACCTTCGGTTCTCGTTTCGGGATCGAGTTTTTCAATTCAGAGCTCTCCCGTTCGGTTTGAACCTGGCTCCTTGGGCCTTCACCCGACTGATGTCACATGTGCTTGCTTTCCATCGCACTCAGTCGGCGGTGACTTCGTCCGCCTACCTAGACGACATCCTCCAACGGCACCACGATGCTGCTGTTCTGGAGTTCGATGTCCGGCAGTTTCTTTGCCTTCTAGCGTCGCTGGGTTTCAGAGTCAATCGCGAGAAGTCGGATCTTCTTCCTTCTCAGCGATTCCGTCATTTGGGGATGGATTTCGACACTCTTCACAATGTAGTGTCGGTTCCCCAGGCTCGGGCGACGATTCTTTCCGCCTTGACTCGGGACCTGCTTCAATCTTCCTCGGTCTCGGCCAGGACTTTCCTTCGGATGCTGGGCCTTTGCGGTTCGGTGACCGATCTCATTCCGCTCGGTCGCTTGTTTGTCCGACCTCTCCAACACTTCCTGTTGGATCATTGGCGTCCGAATGTAGATCCGCTGGACCTGGAACTCACTATTCCTCGGTCTCTGCTTTGTCACCTCCGCCCTTGGGCAAATATTCCCTGGCTGACACAGGGTGTTCCGTTGGATCTTCCTTTGGCCGATCGCATCCTTACTGCGGATGCCAGCGATCGGGGCTGGGGTGCGACGTTGGACCCTCTCGGTCTGTCTGCTCACGGAGAGTGGGACAGCGAGCAGGTGGACCTTCATATCAACCAGAAGGAGCTCCTTGCTCTTCTGTTGAGTTTTCGGCTTTGGATCCCTCATCTGTCGGACCATGTTGTCCTACTTCTTTCGGACAATTCGACAGTAGTGGCCTACATACGGAATCAGGGAGGCACTCATTCGATTCCTATGTATCGGCTGTCTCGGGATCTTCTTCTGTTGGCACGGGATGTGGACGCTCGGGTGTCCATTCGACACATTCCCGGGCGTCTCAACGTCCTAGCAGACTCCCTGTCCCGACGCGACAGTGTCCTTCCAACCGAATGGATGCTACATCGGTCGGTGTTTCAGGCGATTTGCGAGCAGTGGGGTCGTCCTCAGGTCGACCTTTTCGCTACTCGCTGGAATCATCAGGTAGAGACTTTTGTCTCCCCTTGTCCAGATCCTCTGGCATTTGCAGTAGACGCTCTGTCTCTGGACTGGACAGGCTGGGTCGGCTATGCCTTTCCTCCTGCACCGATTCTTCCTCAAGTTTTAGCGAAGATTCGTGCTTGCAGTTGCAGGATCATTCTGATCACACCCCTGTCTCCACAGAGGGTGTGGATCAATCTGCTGCGGCCTCTATTGGCCGATCGACCGATTCGTCTACCTCTACGTCGCGATCTTCTTTCACAGGGTCGTCCCAGGAAGTATCACAACAACCTGGCGAGCCTGTCCCTTCACGCCTGTCTTTTATCAGGTCCAGTCTCCGACGTAGAGGTTTTTCGAGACGATCAGTGGAGTGCATTTCTGCATCGCGGCGACCTTCCACTGGAATGACTTATGCCGCCAAGTGGAAGGTTTTCTGCCGCTGGTGTTCAGATCACAATGTGAATTACCGTGATCCGTCTATCGCTCAAATTGCGGATTTTCTGGTTTTTCTTTTTGACTCCAAGGGCCTCCAGCCTATTACGATTAAGGGCTATCGGTCTATGCTGTCTGATACTTTCTCTTATGTGGGAAAGCGGTGTATCGGTCGTAATCTTTTCCTCTCCAAACTTATTCGGCACTTTTCTTTGAAGAGGCCTCGAGTTTTGCGTCTTACACCCAAGTGGAACTTGGCATGGGTGTTGCACTGTTTGGAGGGGGCGCCTTTCGAGCCTTTATCTGAGACCGACATGCGTTTTCTCACCTATAAGACGGCTTTTCTTCTAGCGTTTGCTTCTGCTCGTCGAGTCAGTGAGCTTCATGCGCTATCTGTTGATTCTGCCTTCTTCCGAAATGAGGCTAACAGTGTTACATTCACTACTGATTGCTCTTTTCTGGCTAAGAATCAACTCCCCGATTCGGTACCTCCTCCCATCTGCATTCGGGCTCTCCCTGCTGTAGATGGACGGAGGCCTCTTCTTTGTCCTGTTCGTGCGGTCAAGACTTACATTACTCGCACTCAGTTCATTAGGAGGGATCGGAAGAGATTTTTTCTGTCTCTCATTCCTAAGCGGCAGTCTATCTCTTCCCATTCTATTTCCAGGTGGATCTGTCTTGCAATCAAGCTGGCTTATTCTCGCTTGTCTGCATCGGATCTTGTTTCGAACCGGCTTAATGCTCACGAGGTTCGTGCCATTTCTACATCCTGGGCGTTCTCCAATTCTGTTTCGCTCCGTGATGTTATGAATGCGGCTTACTGGAGGAATGCTTCTACCTTCTCCTCCTTTTATCTCCGCCACCTTCAGCAGCAATCTGAGGACCTTTATTCTTTAGGTCCTCTCGTTGCTGCTCAGGCTGTGGTGCACCCTCGTTAAATTGTTTTTGTCGAGGTTGCGCTTCTCTCAGCCTTGTTCTTTTCAGGTGCCTTCTCTCTTTCTTCATTACAGGTTTTAGTTTTTGTTCTCTGCCATCCTTGCTTTCGTTACTGCTACTCTTGTTGGTATTGGTTATGTGATTCACCTCCTCCTATTGTTTATTCAGCCAATTGTAAACAATTGTGAGTAGGTTGAAAAGAAATTAAAATTTTTTAGTAAATTTTGTTTCTTAACATACCTACCACAATTGTTTACCGGAGGCCCACCCTCCTTGGGGATATCTTTGATATCGATGCCTCCCCGCTAAATCACAAACTTCTCGTTGGCGGAAATACGGAATTGACGTCACGGTTTGTTGCGCATGCGCTCGGTAAACGCAAGAGGTGTGCAGAGAGAGTACCTGTAATTTCGAGCGCTGGTCTCGCTCGACCCTTTTTTCGATCTTTTTCGTGCTTTTGCACTCTAGTACTTTTCCAACTCGTTTGGAAAAGATTCTAAAAGCTTGAGTTAGTTCCGAAGTAGGGCTTGCACTTATGTTACAGCCAATTGTAAACAATTGTGGTAGGTATGTTAAGAAACAAAATTTACTAAAAAATTTTAATTTTTTTGATAAACATTTTTCATTGATTAGGAGGGAATATGCATTGAAAATACTTGACACAAATAACTTTACTTTATAATTTGTGTTTTGGAGCTGTAACAAGAATTTTTTTTTTTATTTTCTTCTTTTTCAAAACTAGCATATGCAGTTTATTGTTTTATAACATATATATGCAGGTTGATGATAGACGCTGTCAATACATTTCGTTCTGTTATAAAACCAAAATCTCACGCATATGGAACCAAGAATAGAATGAACCAAATTCCTGGTCAACTCAGTATCAGAAAAAATAAATATAGCCTGGTCTCTATTTACCTTTGTACTACTTTAAGAGAAAATAAAAAAATAATGAACAAAAATAATTAAAAAAAAATGTAGAGTAAAAAAGTTGAAATTTTAATTTCGACGAAATAGCCTAATTTTTAGAAATGAAAATTTGACCAAATGTGTATTCGACAAAGTATCCTTTCGACCAAGTGTTCATTTGACCAACTGTCCATTTGGCAAAGTGTCCATTCTACCAAGTGTCATTTCGACCAAGTGCCACTTTGACCAAATATGTATTCGACGAAATATCTTTCAACAAAATGTCATGCTCCTGATAAACTTTATTCATTTCTTACCCTAATTTATTTGATCTTTTTTGGTTTCAATATTCTTAGCAACTGATCCTCTAGAACCCCTAAGAATGATCAAAGTGAAGTTAGGCTGAATATCATGGAGATATTTACACTCAGATCTTTTTTTGTGGTGAGTGGTGTCATACAAACTATTGCAGGGTTTTTTTCCAAGTTAAGGAGCATGAAGTGATGTTTACTATATGTTCATGTTAATAAAGTATAGAAAAACTGAACCAAAACCCTTTTTTTTTCCTGAAACGGAACTGAATCTGCAAAATCAAAACCTCCCAGCTCTACAGCCAAGATTTTACAAGGCTCCAAATAAGTAAATGAGAGAGCAAAAAATAAGTAAAATTCTGCAGGCCTTTAACTGACAGAGTGCTGGATGCCCATATTTGGGCTTTATTCTTAAATGTAGGTACCATAAGTTAAAAGCTTCATAATCTGTGGATGTGCTTCAAATTATCTTTGAACAGAAATTATGTCATCCGTGTGGATTTGCCATGTTAGAATTTATTGGAGAGTGCCTCTGGGCACTCTCCTTGAACCATTTTCAACAAATTTTGGTGACCAAAAATAATTTGGCACTCTACCTGTTAAGAACACTTTCAGAATCTTTTACGAGAAACAAATGAATATTTTGCATGTATCAAAGTTGATTCTTAATGCTTTCCTTGCATGAATTCTTTCCAAGAATCGATTCTGCTTCTCACAAAAACTTTAAGCCTTGCTAAAAGGATGATCTTAAAGGGCTCTGTAAATTCCAAAGCAAAATGTATTTTCACCAATGCAAAATCAATGTGCCTTGCATATTTTGTGGCTGAGGCAAATTTTCGTAATTGACTGGCCTGCTTGAACCAGTGCATGAGTCCCACTCCAGTTTTTGAATTGAAAATGTTGTGTTTACCAGAGATTTCCAAATTATGATTTGACAATATTAAGCTGTGTCAGATGACTTGTACCAAGTGTTTTTAACTTTAATTTTACATTCATTTCAATGAAACTTCATGACAAATAAAATTTTGAAAAGAGAACTTAATAATATTATACTTACATACTTTGTTCATTTATTCCCTCGTTTTCTTGCTCACTTCAGAATTCATTTAACCCTTTACCCAACATAATGACCCAAACCGTCCAATGCTATTCTCAAAAGTTGTCAATTAATTTTCAATATTTTTTAATTCTTTGTCTCCAAAACATATGTTATGACCCCTCATTGGAACGAGCTCATCGAGCTCGTTCCAATGAGGGGTCATAACCTATGTTTTTGAGACAAAAAATGAAAAAAATTATTATTCAAAAATTTTTGTTTGCAAGTGTCGTCTGCTTTTCATGTTAGGTAAAGGGTTAAAGAAAAATTTCAAATTAATCATGATTTGTATTTGAAACCAAAATTATCAACAAAATGATGTATCACTCAGCTGTGGATTCTCATTGTCTTTTCAGGGTTCTAAATCAAGAAATAAAAGTGTTGCTGTAGTGGGAATAGCAGTTGATGATGTAACAGCAAAACTAAAAGCACAGATTGAGTAACTTCATCTGCTATTCTTTAAAGAGCATATCTGTTTTCAGTCGGTGTTTACTGTAGTGGGAATAGCAACTGATGATGTAATAGCAAAACAGAAAGCACAGATTGAGTAACTTCATCTTCTGTTGTTTGCCTATCTGTTTTCAGTCGGTGTTTACTGTAGTGGGAATAGCAACTGATGATGTAATGGCAAAACTGAAAGCACAGATTTAGTAACTTCATCTGCTATTCTTTCCATATCTATTTTCAATCAGGAGAAGAAGAATGCTGATCGATCTTTAAAGATGGCGTCGGTCCTCTGGACTCTTTGCCATTCTGTTGACTGGTAGAGTGCTGGAAGCCCATATTTGGACCGTTTTCTGAAGTGCAGGTTCAGCAACTTAACCCTTTACCCAACATAACGGCCAAAACTGGCCAGCACTATTAACAAAAATCGCCAATTAATTTTCATTATTTTTTTCATTTTTTGTCTCAAAAACATAGGTTATGACGTCGAGCTCGTTCCAAAGAGTGGTCATAACCTATGTTTTTGAGACAAAAAATGAAAAAAAATAGTTATTCAAGAATTTTGTTTGCAAGCGTCGTCTGCTTTTCATGTTAGGTAAAGGGTTCATATTCTGTTGGTGTGTGTAATTTGTATTATCTTTGAACTCAGACCTGTCGGAACCGGGGGGGGGGGGGGCTGCAGCCCCCCCCCCCCCCCCTCCCAATAATTTGCTCATATTTTGTTGTTAGTTTATCCATGATGGGAGCAACCAATGTAATCTGAATAAAACTGGACATTACTTTATTGAACTCAGATTAGAACAGTGGCGTAGGAACCGGTTGGGGGGGGGGGGGGGGGGTAAAGGGAGATATTTCCCCCACCCCCACAAATTTGTCAAAAGTAGGCTTTACTGGGCTGGGTTGGTGGTTTTTCCACATGAGATGCCCACTGGTTACCATATTCCGACATTACTGTTAATGATTACTGGATTGAGTGGGTTCCATGTGGGCTTTCTTCCACCAATAAAACTGACAGTCGTGTTTTCGCCAAATTGTGGAAAGCGATGTTAAACCCCAACCAACCACAGGGTAATTCATTGCATGTTCACTATTCTTGTCATTCTGCTCGGAAATCACGCTGAATTGATCAGAGCTGACGTATTTCCTTATTGACGATGTATTTGCTCAGAATGCATATTTGTACATCTTAAATTAAAAAAATTTCCCGGGGGAGGCCCCCGGACACCCACCAACGAGACGGGGAGGTACCCCCTCTCGTGCTCGCCTTTTCGCGGTTCGGATGACGCTTCGCGTCATAGTAATATACGATTTATTTGCTCAGAATGCATGTTTTTACATCTTAAATTCTAAAATTTTCCCGGACCCCCCACCAACGAGACGGAGGATATCCCCTCTCGTGTTCACCCCCACTCGCCGCTCGGATGACGCGTCGCGTCATGGGAATATAGGTCCTACCCCTCCCCCCCCCCCCCCCCAATAAAATTAGCTTACTACGCCCCTGGATTAGAATTATGAACATATCACTGAATGTATAACATGCACCTGCATATGTTGATGTGCAAACGTTTTGAGCAATTCCTTTGGCAGCTCAGAAGACCACAACAACCATTGCCGTAAGGATAAAACTAATGAATCCACCATAAGGCCTGACTGTTTTTTAGCATGACGGAATACGGCCACGGCCTGCAGGTGAGCCCGGTGTGAGAACCGTCCCCAAATGTTATGGGGTTCTATTGGGATTTTTTAAACATTTTGTTAAAAAAACAACTTTTGCCGTTTAAAAAAATCAAGAGGTTTTTGCTTCAAAAGCTACCAGAATGCTTCCTTTGATTGCCCTTTTCAAAAGAATTTCTGGGGGAGTAACCCCCCCCCTCCCCCACCCCCTAAAAAAGCACGTGCCTTCAGCACTTGCGCCAGATGCCTTTGGCACCTGGATACCCCATACCCATTTAGTATCAGCCAGTTCACCCAAATTAGCAATATCAGCCCCCCTCCCCCCTCCCAATATAAATTTCGTTCCGACGAGCCTGGAACTGAAATTATTAGTCTGACTGCATTTGCATTGTTACAATTTATGGGAGAGTGTGGGCACTCTTTCATAAATTCTGACAAGGCAAAGACATATAAACAAATTTTGACAACTAAAAAGAATTCAGCCCTCTACCAGCTAAGGGATTCAATGTACATGTATGATTCACAATAGACAGAATTATATGTTACTCTTAACAGATGTCTTAGTTTTCACTTCGAAGAAACAACAAGATCATGATATAATCTTTGGAAATGGAAACAGGCCTTTTTTCTGGCACGAGGATCCACTAGCATCATCAAAGCCTATCAAGTTCGAACAAACTATGTCCTAATTCAAGGGATTCCCAAAATCTCTGTTGTGTCTAACAGTTTGTCAGGCACCACAGATCTACTGAGATCTCTGGAATTGAAGCTCCTAAAGTAGTCCTAGCAACTTGCCTGTGAAAATATATTCCATGTATGGACTGACCTAGTAAGTAGCCAGTATGAATTTGGCTCCTAAAATTCTGATTTGGCTTGTAACCATAAGACCCTATCCTCTATTGGACCACCAAGACTTGACTAGGCACTACTGTGAAAATGGATGGTTATTGTTGTGTAATAAAACTATTTGTTAATCATTTCAGAAATAATTTTAATTTTGCCAAAAAGAAATTAATTGTATCTCAAATGTATGCCCTGCACAGCTGATAGCTTCCAGCAAGAAGATTGCTACAGTTAGCTGGTAGAGTGCTTGAAGCCAATATTTGGGCTTTATGTTGGTGTGAAGGGGCTGATTGTTCTGTAAATGTACTTCATATTATCTTTGCAGTTCAAATATATCATCTCTGTGGTGTTGCTTTCTTGCAGTTCATGGGTGGCCGCTTGTGCCCATAGGAACTCTCCCATAAATTGTAACAAGGCAAAACATATGAAGAAATTTTGACAGTCAACAATAATTTAGCACTCCACCTATTAACCCTTTACCTAATGAATCGCCCGCCTCCGTCCGCGTAATATGCAACTTCAGCAGCTGAAAAAATATTATTTTTCAAAAAATTTCAACAAAATCATATAATGTTACCCATCATTGGAATGAGCTCGTTGAGCTCGTTCCAACGAGGAGTCACATGATATGGTTTTGTTGAAATTTTTTTTAAAATTTGAAAAAATGACATTGAAAATAATAAATTTTGATATCGTTTGCATTGGGTAAAGGGTTAAGAGGTAAATCTGGCTTCTAGATTTCAAAAGTAGGCTCCAAGTCAGGCTCCTATTTTCAAATGCTCAGGTCGGTAGAAAGGAAACGGTTAGGCAGATAACTGGTTTGCAACCAGTTATTAGCATAACCGGTTGGAAAAGCTGTCAACCGGATAACAACTATGTCTAGAGTTTATGGGATAGCGTCGGGCGAAAATAAATAGTATTTGACCACAAGACAATAGAATTCTTTTGCTGACACAAGCATTGTCAAAGCTACCAAACATTTTTCATTTACAATGATGTGTACTTGATGTAATATGAAAGGGTTAAGGTTTTGGAATGTTGAATGAACAGTTATTTCCGTTACTTTGGCTGTCAAGTCACGGATAAATGTTTGTTACTTTGTATCCAACTGCCAACAGTCGAGTGCACTGCAGGTTTTCTGCGTGGGTAGCAAGGAGCATGTGCCTGTCAGTGTAACATTGTCTTCTACAGACAAATTTAACATTCTTCTTTTTGATGAGGTGTTATTATGCTGAAAAAAGCCCTCCGTGTCAGTAAAGGTGCTTTCAGAATAAATTTGACTGTTTGGTACTTTACAAATGTGTTTCAGAAAAACCATGTTTTGATTTTATTGAACTGTTTAAAAGCATGAACATACGTCATAAAAAAAACTATTTTAAAATCTAGCATTCTAAAATTTGTTTTTCAATGGTCAATGTCAGAAAATGTGAGGCTCTTGGTCAATGGGTCATATAAAAATTTCTTACCACACCACTTTCATGACTCGCAACATATTCCTGCCAGAAATTTCATTGTGAGGATAGGTGAATGTAAACGTGGAACTGTTTGCCTGCAGTGAACAGAAAAGGGTACTCAAAAAATTAGGATTACACATTCACCCGATGATCATATCAAATTCAAGCCACTCAAGTTAAGAGGCTCTTTGCTAATACAGTGGGACCCACTTAATTGGATATCTCTTAATTGTATATCCCTGTTAATTGAATATAATTTTAAAACACAAAACCATTTAGCATACATTCAGTACAAATTTGATCTGTTAATTGCATATGGGTTGTAGAGTCAACTCCTGTTAATTGTATATAAATTTTGTAATATGTCGAAAAAATTACTGTGACACGCACCAAATTCCCCTTATTTATCAACCTTTTTGGCCTCACTACATCCAATACAGACATTTATTCTATTATATCTTGTTTGACAGAGCTCTATGAGCTCTGTCAAACAAGATATAATAGAATAAATGTTCAGTTTACCCCCAGAACACCGGAAACTGACCAAATCCCTGTTAATTGTATACTCCTGTTAATTGAATAATTTTCACTGGCAAAATGGATATTCAATTAAGAGGATTCTACTGTACAGTTAAGTAATAACTATACCTAACTACAATTTACAAACTGGTGGGAAAATTCTTAACTAATAGCAATGACATTTGTCCCTCACTTCAAATGCACCCCCGTGGGTACAAATTACACACAAAATTTTTGTTTCAGGTGCGCAGCATGCCGCACACCTGTGATTTTCACATGTCAGTCTCCTGTGATTTAATTTTCAAATGGCAAGGCCTGTTTTTGTGACTTGGCAATGCAGGCTGACCACAGTTACGATATATCATCACTATTATGTGAGACCACTGCAGTCATATAAATTGGTAACGATTGTTTGCACATTGGCGATTCCCATTGGCACTCGATGGTGTTCGTTTGTTTACGTTTTGCGGAAATCAGGTGGCAGTGTTTTGAACTTTTTTTCTCGCTATTCTTTACTGATTTTGCGTTGTAAGCAATGCAAAAATGCCAGTTGTTAAAATTAATGGATATCCAATTGAAATCCGGTTATGCCCAACGGTTAGCCGGTTACAAAAATGGGCCAACCTTTTCAGTACCACAGGTCGGTCCCTGATTTCATGGCAGTTTAGTGACTACATGTATGCATGTATTTGTGCAGGACTTGGAACTCTTTTTGGTAGATGATAAGCCATGCCTTGGAAAACCTGGTTAATTGAATTGGCAAATTTCAAGCCAATTTCACATTGGGAATGGGACAGAATATCAGCCCTAATTAGGCCATGGATTAAGCCCTGAAGGTTTTAATTGGAATGTGAGAGAATGATGGCATTGTGTACCACAGCATAGGGTACAATGACAGTTCATATGCCTTCAGCCGATGCTAACCCCACTCATGCTGGCTCAGTAACAAAATCAGGGAGTAGTTTCAGCCACTTGGGAATTTGTTGAATACTTCACCTAACGTAATTGTCATATTCAGCCAGCTTTATTTACAAAAATCACCATTATTAAAAATAACATTTTTTTCAATTTTTGCCCTCAAAATTTCTCTTATGACCACCCAATGATAGGCTTTATCAGACAGGGGTCATAAGGTATGTTTTTGAGGCAAAAATGAGAATATTTAGTTATTCAAGAAAACTTTGTAACTGTCATCCTGTAGTTGTTAGGTAAAGGGTGAATCCTTTACCCAACTTGAATAACAGACAATGCTTGCCAAAAATACACACACAAAAATTATTTTTTTAACCTATAGTTTATGAGGGAGCTCAATGGCTTGTTCCAGCAAAGGGCCATAAGCTATATTTTTAAGGCAAAAATTGGAATAATAGAATGGGAATACATATGTAGCAGTTTTTGTGAATAGCCCAGGTTGGTTATGGCCACTACGTTAGGCAAAGGGTAACCCTTTTCCCAATGTGGATGACATCAAAATTTAGGATTTTAAATATTTTGAAATTCCAACATAACCGTATCATGTGACCCCTCATTGGAACGAGCTTCATTGGCTCCTTGAAATGAGTGGTCAGATGACTGAATTTTTTTTTCTTCTGCTGCTGAGTTTGTATATTTCGCGTGCGGCCAATTCATTAGGTAAAGGGTTAAGAAAGAACTTGCTATGTAATTAAATAGTAACATTTCCCAACACTAGAATGATTTTCGGTGTGGTCTGATTATTATTTGTGTTTTTTTATTACTTGTTCACTTGGAAATTGTGTCCGTCCGAGCCAAATTTTGTCTCTTCAGTCTGTATCTCGGGTATCGAATGTTCTATTGCAATGAAATTTGCCGTGAACACTGCTTATGGTATAGGCTTTAAAAAAAGATGATTCAATGATATTTCAGACATTCTCCTTTTTAGAGTTATCCCCCTTTTTTGACTTAGAAATTGTAGGAAATAGACATTATTTGTCTGTTCAGCCTGTATCTCAGGTTCTGTTGGAAAGTACACATTTATTTCTATAATATTTGATCATAGGTATGCCCACACTAGGCGGTACACCACGTGGTGATATGCACCAGACGACAGTCCAGCTCTTGGTCTTTTTTTTTCAAATGAAGGTCATGCCAAATATGTCAAAGAGGAGGAACAAAAGTATTTCAGAATTTTACAACATCATCTTCCATGAACCAATGCAGTTACTATGCCTTAATATTTGGTATTCAGATTCATTTTGAGGTACAGGATAACGTTTGTTCCAATGGGCCAATTTTTGCAGCGATTCTGGTAATCTGGAAGGAGCAACATATTTAGCGCTGCGAAATTTTCATGAGCTCCAGGCTCATAAAATCTGGAGCATGATATAGGCGGATGGCATTTTCTTGATTTCTGCATGAAAAACCATTAGCCATATTCCATGAAGCAACACGGTCCACAAAAGGAAAAAAATCCAAGGGATGCAATGAGTCTATATTCTGTATTCAGCCTTCCTTTTGGGTTCAACATCAAATTTGTTCACAGCAGGTTTGAAGGGCAAAAGTTGATCTGGATGGGCAAGATTTTTGTCTCTGCTCAGATTTTCAGTTTTCAAAAACCCTGGGATATTTGATTGAAAATTGCAACTCAATATATACTGATTTCTGAAAAAAACATGAAAAATATTAGCTGCTCCCCTCCTTTTTGTGGTGTTCTGGGTGCCAAAAATAGCACAAAAGTGTTTCCCCAAATTGTATGTATCTTCTTTGTATGGTTGATTGACAAGTTTGTTCAAGTCAGTTCCCTGGGGGTCATATTTAGTGATGTCATGGAGCACTCATACTCATACTTTAACACTGTTGGTCGAGAAAATATTCTTCCAAACCACACCTCCAGAAGATACATTTGTTGACATAACATCTTTGTAAGGATGATTTATGAGTTTGTTCAAAGCAATCACCTGAGGTCATATTTAGGGATGTCACAGGACCCCTAGATTGCTATTTTTTTATGCCAGACTTTTGCAAAGGAATAAAATTTAAATAGAGGTTATGTCTTGAATCTAAATTGGAGATAAATATTTTTAGTTTCTGGTGTATGAAAGCATTAGGCTATGTACTGGAAACATACTTCAGAGTTGTGGTCATCGGGTTAGAGCCCAATGTATGGTGGTATATTACCACAGGATTCATGGCCAAGCCTGGAAATAAGCAGTCTGTCATTTGCAGATGGAGGTCCCCAGAGGGTGAATTTGCTTATGCTATCCCATACAGTGGGCTAGAATCCCCCAAATATCCTCTGGGTTCTTCTTTCTGTTTAGTCTTGATATCTTGATTCAGAATGCGGTTCACAGAGAGTAAATTTAGTGATGCTACCCTGCATCACCAAATTCACCCTCTGGGGACCTCATTCTGAAGATGGCAGTCTGCTTATTAATAGACTTGATTCTGCAAACAATTGCTTAAAAAATCTGACAACTGTTTAGATGTATTTACACAGGATTGTTCGGAGGTCAGTAGCAAACAAATGAGAAAGAAAACATTTCCTTTTTTTTATTTCATATTTCTATTTTTTTTTTTTTTGGGGGGGGGGGGCGGGAATAGGGGATGATGAGCTCCAGGAAGGTAGGGTTAAATGAAGAAACAGAGATAATTCTGCTTTTGTGGCTACAGAGTTACTAGTAATAACACATTTTGGCACTTTGTTTCATTTAAATTTTCACACTGAAGTTCTACATTTGACAGAAGTTTTCCTTCAACATTCACAAAGGGGAAAAAAAGGGATGTCCATTTGTTTTTGGTGTGGATACCGATGATTTTCTCATGAATTGGTAGTTGGATACAATAAATATTTATTTCAAGATGTTGTGGCTTTGCCACAAGTGGAAATAAATGATTTTACACGTCCACAAATGAAATATCATCAGCATCCATGCAAAAATATTAGATTATCTTTCTATTATGCACACTTGAGAAATATATATTATACATGTATACTATATTTGGCAGAGCCATCAAGGAATCATTCAAACACAAATCATTTATTTATTTATTTATTTATTTATTTATTTATTTATTTATTTATTTATTGGTATTACGATCACATATTTCTGCACTATGGTTAATCATGACCACAACAGTTTTACGGGTGGAAGAATCCAGAGTACCTGGAGAGAACCACAGAGCAATAGCGAGTAACTGTCAGGTCCCGAACAAACTAGCTCCACACAAGCAGGGTTAGCACTGTCTGCAGACAAGTCCACCATCAGTGTGCAGTACGCCTTAGTATGCAATCCCACCATGCCCCCACGTGGGCAATGGGGGTGAAGTGTTTGCTTAAGGACACAAAGTGGTTGCTGTAGGAGGGATTCGAACAGAGGATCTGTCAGCTTGCAGCCTGCACCTCTAGCTACTGAGCCACTGCGATCTCCACAAATTATCTGATTTCTGTTTAACAGCTTGAGTGCTAGAAAGCTACTCTCATGGCTCTCTTGAGCTGAAAGCCTCTTAATTATTGTGGTTTTACACTGTACACATTAGTCTGTTGTTTGATCAGCAGTAGAAAAAAAAATCTTTATATAAAATTGTTTTGTTTCCATTTATTGGAGAGTGCCAACAGGCACTCTCCAATAAATGGAAATAAAACAATTTTATGAAGGACATCCTACTAAACAAAGCCTCCTCTTGCTGGTAGCATGGTATCCTTGAAAAAAAATACTCAAGTCACAAAGCATCTTCGAAAAATAATGTAGCACTCCACAGTTAATCATTCTTCCACTTTGTAGGAAAATTTAGTCCCCTACTAGTAGTATTTTGTGTACAATTTAAAAATGGGCTGAAATTGTTTTAGAATAAGAATTCAGTTTAAAGACCACAGAACTATATACTCACAACAGTTGTACTAAATTATCATAAGCAAAAAACTGGATAGCGGACGTGGCATTTTGGCATTGAATGCCATGCTATCATTCAACAGATTATCTGTACCTTTTGCCTGAGAGATATACAAGTATTACAACATCAACATTTTCTTGATAAATTACAGCTAGGGACATAATAAATATATTGTATTTCAAGTTTATCGGGCAGTATTCTTTATTTTAGTGGATTTAGAAAATAATACATGTCATGGTTAGATAACTCAGTTCACAACTATTTATTTATTTTTATGGGTGGAGGAAGCCGGAGAGAACCACTGAGTAATGGCGAGCAACTGTCAGGCTCCCCAACATACGAACTCAAGACAAGCAGTGTTAGCATTGGTTGAAGACAAGTGCACCATCGACTGCAGCACACGCCTTAGTATACAACGCCACTGTGCCCCCAATTCAGAACTAGCAAAGTTTATGCAAGCTCATTGCAAACCTTTTTGGGAAATGCATGAAAAATGCTGAGCATAATCTTATCATTTTAAAATAAATACCCTGAAGTGGTGAAATAATAATGATCCCCCCCCCACACACACACACACACACACACACACACACACTCCAAACAAAAAACTAAATAAACTAGTAGTAGTTGATATTTACTGCTGAAAACTTTGCCATTTTGACATCAGAGTGCAGAGGGTTAATCCTCTTTCCACTGTAAACACAATATTCATTGAAAATAGAATATGTTTTCATTTTTGGA
The DNA here is from genome assembly GCA_031216915.1 of Pictodentalium vernedei. Taxonomy (NCBI): domain Eukaryota; kingdom Metazoa; phylum Mollusca; class Scaphopoda; order Dentaliida; family Dentaliidae; genus Pictodentalium; species Pictodentalium vernedei. The sequence goes on from CM062293.1 coordinate 428,922,350, forward strand.
ATTCACTTTAAAAATTTCCACAATCACTGAGCTCTGTCAAACAAGGTTTTTTGGTTAAATATCAAAATACATTACGGGAAATATTTGCTGCTGAAGACTTTGCCATTTGACATCAGAATGCAGAGGGTTAATAAGCCCTAGCTGTGAACTTCCAACACCGAGCCGGTTTAACACTCGAAACAATAGTTTGTGAGGCCTACTAATTTACCAAGCTAGCAGGATAGTCTACTTTCAACAGACTTTCATTCCCCCATGGGAACCCCGGGAAGTGAGGCAGTGCTTGTTTGCTGTTGTAAACAAGCTCCATTTTACTGGTAAAATAGGACCCAGTCACCAATGTTTGGGGTGCAGGTTCTCAAAAATGAGCAACATGAGTATAAATGATTGACTGAACTTGACTTTATCTCCATGCTGTGGTTACGATTAGCCATTGTGCAGAAATTTGTGACTTTAACCCTTTACCCAACGCAGACGATATCAATATTTATTATTTTAAATATCATTTTTTCAAATTTTTCAAAAAATTTCAACAAAACCATATCATGTGACCCCTCGTTGGAACGAGCTCGACGAGCTCGTTCCAACGAGGGGTCACATGATATGGTTTTGTTGAAATTTTTTGAAAAATAACATTTTTTCAACTGCTAAATTTGCATATTACGCGGGCGGATGCGGCCGATTCGTTGGGTAAAGGGTTAAACACAAATAAATAAAGAAGGCCTCACAAAGTAGATCTTATGTTTGTCAAAATGCGATTTTAATCAGTATTAATTCTTTTATTGATATACTCCCCCATGGAAACCCTGGGATGTGAAGCAGTGCTTGTTTACTATGGTAAACAAGCTCCATTTTACTGGTGCCAATAGAACCGAGGCAGCAGTGATTGGGGTGGAAGTCCTCTAAAATGGGCAACCTGGGAATAAATGTTTTACTAAACCTGATTTTATCTCCATTTTGTGGTCACGATTAGCTATTGTGTTTTACTAAACTTGTAAGTGGAAAACAAAATGGCAATACAATGTTTTATAATTCGACTTAATCGAAAAGCATTTTCAAATCATTATTAAATCGGTGGTAATTTTCTATCCTCTCAATTTTTAACCTTTATTTGTGGGAACATTCATAACATAGTTCTATTAAACACAGTTGTCCCCTGTTGAAACCCCAGGAACTGCAGCAATACTTGAAACCAAGCAAACAAACCAGCAAGCTGTTTCACTTCATTCTCAAACAACATGAGTTTCAAATGCATATGCATTTGTGTTTCACATCGCCAAATCAGTGTGTTTAAGAAACAATGGGCCAAACACAAATGTGTTTTCCCGAGAAATAATGCTTATATATTTAACAGGTTTCCTAACACTCCTGTCATTTTTAGCTTTTTGGCTCACCAGACTGCAAGTCAGTGGGAGCTATTGTCATCACTTTGCATCCACCTCCGTTAACTTTTGAAACTTGTCTTCTTCTTCAAAACCACTGGGCCATATTCAAGCATATATTGCACAGACCATCTTTGGAGTTTACCCTTTCTATTTTGTTCAAATGAAGCAGCTGCCATCTTCAAGCTGTGGTTAATATCCCCAAAAGCCTAAAAATCTGTAAAAAATTATCTTCTCATGAACCACCAAAGAGAATGCCTCGATATTTGATATGGAACATCCTTTAGAGTTGAAAATTTATAGTTTGTTCAAGGGGAGTTTGTAGGTCAATATTTGGGCTCTCTGTAGGAGCATACCCATTTTGGGCTCCACCGAAATGGGTATTTCAAGAAACGATGGGCTGATTTGAACCAAATATGGCATATAGTATAATTGGTTCTCAAATACTTGATTGATACCGGCGAAAAAAAATTTCTCAACCCGTGGGAACTCCTGGAGTAAAAAATAGAAAAAAATCAAACACCCATATTTCACAAACCACATGATACAGAGAACTGTTATTTGGTACGAAGGGCAGTAGAATGGATTGGTAAAAAAAAATTGCTATCGGTTGTGTCGGGGTATTCTGTAGAGGGGGGGGGGGGGGGGGGGGTGGTGGTTGTCAAAAATGCTGAGTCAGCATATTTGCAAAAATTAAAAAGCGTCTTTTCTCCAGAATCACTGATATGAATCTTTGGATATTTGGTATACAGCATCCATGGGAGGGTCAGATACAAGTGTGTTAAAATTAAGCCCCTCGGTTCACATTTAGGCTCAATACATGAGTATGGGGACTAAGATTTAAAAATCTTCTTCAGAACCACAAGTCACAATCTTTTTGGCCCAGTTTATACGACGCACCACAGACGCGTCGTGCCGACTGTGCTTGGTCCGTCTGTGGCACGACAGTAGCGCGTGATTGATTTATACTGGATGTTCCGCGGCACGTCTTTTCAGTGGCATATTACGTCACAACACGTGCATAGGCACACCGCTCGTAAATATGGCTGTTGTAAATATGGGAAGAATGTTAATCTTGAAAATGTTTTTCGAAAGAATGAGGAGGAAGAAAATGAGGCAATTTTCAGTACTCATTTCACTTTTGCGTAAACGTAAGATGATATTGAAAGTTCTCTTAATTGCTTCTGATCAAGCGTTTACATATTCTACGCAACAAACGAGAGTATCGTTTGAGATCTTGTAGAAGACTGAAACGTCACCAAGGCTGGTTTCAGTTTGACCAGGAAGATTACAATGAAAAACGTTTTAAAAAACATTTCGAATTTCCAAAGGCACGTTTGGCTATATATTCTAGATCGAATCCGTCCGCAGCTTGAGAAAAAACACGGTTACAGAATTACCTGTAAGCCCAGAACAGCGACTGGCAATTTGCATTTACCGCCTTGCTGGAGGTGATTACTATTATACAATAGCGCAGATGGCTGGCCTGGGTGTAGCCACCGTGCAAATTATCGTGTCGGAAGTGACAAAAATAATTCTTTTTGCCTCATGACGCAGCCAGTTTCAGAGCAAAGATATTAGATATGGAGGAAACATGGCAATTTCCTTATACATGGGCAGCTGTTGACGGATGTCATATTCCCGTCAAGTGTCCTGCTGGAGGTGATGAAGCAAGAAAGGAATATTACAATTTTAAAAGCTATTATTCAATTTTACTTATGTCTCTTGTCGACGCGAAGAAGCCTATAGGTTTGTCTGGGCATCGTGTGGATTTCCCGGAAACTCCCACGACGCAACAATATTTCAGGCAACCGAATTATGGGAAGAGGTTGGCAATGGTGATTATATACCCAACATCCAGTCGGCTGTTTGGGAAGTAAATATCCCTCCGTTAATCGTAGGTGACTCCGCATTTCCACTCAAAACATGGCTTATGAAGCCTTATGCCAATGCAGTCCTAACTGACAGAGAGAAATTTCAATTACCGCCTGAGTCGTGGTCGAATGGTAATAGAAGGGGCATTTGGGCTGCTCAAAGCTCGTTGGAGACTGTTAGAGAGGAAATGCGAATGTGAACCCCAAAATGGCAACACTGGCCTGCATCGTCTTGCACAACATTTGTATTGAACGCGGCGACACGGTTACAAAAAAAAACTGAACTTGTCATTGGATCCCTTGAACAATGAAAGGCGACCAAGTCAAGTTGTAGAAAGACTTTTGCATCTGATCCCAGCTACCCATGTTGATAGTGATTCAAGGAATGCGTCGAGAATAAGAGATACCTTAGTTAAACTGTGGTCTGAAAAAGACATTTAGGCATTTTCGTTCGTATTCATTCCCCGACTTGTGTCCAAGGTACTCTGAAAGAAAAATACTTGGAAACAGGTGCACTTGGTTAACACCCATCAGCTTACACGGTGTTTAAGAATAATTTTAGGCAATAAAAACAATTTAAATAAGTTATACGGAAGTATTATAAAGTAACCCTTTTGCTTTGTGTTGACTTACCCGAAGTCCACCCCCCCCCCCCCCCCCTCTCCTTGTAAGCTAGCTCTTAGCCCTCGGATGGGCTATTGATAAATCCCATGCTTTTGACCAAGAAAAAATCAAGTGTGGATGGTTTGGCATTGGTGTCGATGCATGGGCTTTGTGTGTGTGTCTGTGGGGAAGGGTGGGTGTGTATGTGTGAGAGAGAGCGTGTGTGCGTGTAGGGGGTTAAGTGTCTGGCGCTCATATCATAAAAGAACTTCGTGGATGTGGGGATGTCATCCACAATGGTGTAGCCACCGAAGGGATGTGTTTGGAGATCCCCCGTATTAATTCATCCCCCCCCCCCCCCCCCCTCAAATGGATTCTGACGAAGAAAGAGAGTTTTATATGTATAGTATATAACGTAACAGGCAAACCATAGCTATACACTATTATTTATTTTCCCTTTTTGGCAAGTTTTTGCATCCAAAACTGAGCTTATGAGTGCGTGGGTCTCGTACCAATGAGGTGTTTATACGCTGTGTTTTGGATTCAAAATGGAAAAAAAATAGTTCTTGGGTAATCTTTTCAGCATGCCGTCTGCTTCTCAGATTAGGCAAATTGTTATATTGGTTAGTGGGTCATGAATAATTCGATTCATCTTGAAATATGAAATCTTCATGACAATTCACTGTATAAAGTGTGTATAACATACCGCATACTGTTTTTCACCCACATTGCCCATGTGGGGGCACGATGACGCCGTGTGCTAAGGCGTACTGCACGTCGATGGTACGCATGTCTTCAACCAATCTAACCCTGCCTGTGCTGCAGTGCGGAGTTACGATGTTGGGGAGCTGGCAGCTGCTCGTCGTTGCTCGGTGGTTCTCTCCGGGTACTCCGGCTTCCTCCACCCGTAAAGCTGTCACGGTCATGATTAGCCATTGTGCATAAATATGTGACCTTAAACATCAATAAATAAATATAAATAAATATATACCGCATACTGTTTGATATTATTACGAATTGGTCATCCCTCTTTCATCCTCTCCCCAGTTCGAAGTGAGGCCTGCCAATAGGTTGCAGACTGATTATGCCCCTTGACATTCATGTTACGATTAAAGTTAAATTGGATGGATATTTTGTCATGTGAATTTGTCTTGATTGTGTTAACTGGAGGTTTGTTATGGGCAGTCTCCAACTAACTGTATCAAGAAAAATTCATTGGAACGAAATTTTATTTCCACAAGTAATCTTGCCTGTCAACTTCTCGGGTGAGTTGAAGAGCTGGTTATTTCTGAAAAAAAGACGCCGTTCTTCCCACGATGTGCCTTTATCAGTGTTGTCAAGCAGTTCATTGCGGTACTGAAAGTGATGCAGAACCACGCTAACTTGAGCTAACAACAATCTCCAGGCGAGGTCTGTCAAGGACATAAATTTTGGAAGTTGACGACTTGATCTTTAATCCTTTATCTCATTAACGACCGCACCACCCAGAGCCACACATGGAAAGAACCTGCCATTTATGCTATTGTGTAAATGTTTCATTTTTAGCTCAACTTTGGCGAAGTCAAATTTGAGGTATTGTCATGGCCTGTCGTCCGTATGTCTGTCTGTCGCGCCGTACACACGGCTCGGGCTAGAGGCCGTATTTATGAACCGATCTTTACGAAACTTCTTGGGTACCTTTGTTATCACCGTGAGGCGAGAACGAGTGTTTTTGGGCCCGGTCCGAAATTTAAGACGGCCGCTGGCAGCCATTTTGTACAAAATTAGATGTAATCAGATTTTACGCAGAACTTCCACATGAAAGCTCTGATTTGAATAATTTTTTGTATGAATGTTTAGTACCATGGGATACATCACATTTGATACAGGTTTTTTTCTCTTGCGGAAATTATGTAAATTAGACTAACTTTGATTTATTGAGTGTTACTTTCAGCACTGTAAGTGCAAATGCCAATACGGCTTGGGCTAGAGGCCGTATTTATGAACCGATCTTTACGAAACTTCTTGAGTTTGGGTGCGGTCCGAAATTCAAGATGACCACCAGCAGCCATTTTGTACTTTAGTTGGTGCAATCAGTTTTTTTTGTACAGAACTTCTGTATGAAAGTTCTGATTTGAATAAAGTTTTGTATGAATGTTTAGTAACATGGAATACATCACATATAATACGGGTTTTTTCTCGTGCAAAAATTATGCAAATTAGATGAACTTTGATTTATTCAGTGCTAGTTATACACAGTAAGTGCACATGTCAATACGGCTTGGGCTAGAGTCTGTAGTTATGAACCGATCTTCACAAAACTTCTTGGGTATCTTTGTTATCACATTTGGACGAGAACGAGTGTTTCCAGGTGCGGTCCAAAATTCGAGATGGCTGCCAGTGGCCATTTTGTACCGAAATTAGGTCCAATCAGATTTTTGTACACAACTTCTATTCGTCTCAGGCTAGAGGCTGTATTTATGAACCGATCTTTACAAAACTTCTTGGGTACCTTTGTTATTACCGTGGAACGAGAACGAGTGTTTTGGGGTGCGGTCCAAAATTCAAGATGGCCACCAGCAGCCTTTTTGTACCAAAATTAGTGCAATCAGTTTTTTGTACAGCACTTCTGTATGGAAGTTCTGATTTGAATAAATTTTTGTAGGAATGTTTAGTAACATGGAATACATCACATATCATTCGGGTTTTTTCTTGTGCCGAAATTATGCAAATTAGATGAACTTTGATTTGTTCATTGCTACTTATACACAGTAAGTGCAACATGTCAATACGGCTCGGGCTAGCGTCTGTATTTATGAACTGATCTTCACGAAACTTCTTGGGGTTATCACCTTGTGACAGGAACGAGTGTTTTGGGGTGCCTTTGTCATCACTGTGCTATGAGAACAAGTTTCTTATCGACCTACCTTACAATTGTTTACTACAGGCTTGCACTACAGTGGAAGACCCTAACTCGGATAAAATACTCTCTATTTTAATCTTTCCCAAGAGATTTGGGAAAGAAAAGTGGTGTAAAAACACCACGAAAAAATAAGTATAAACTGGGTCGAGCGCCATCGGCGCACACCCAGCAGGGGACGCTCTTCTCTTAGTACAATTCCACGACTTCCGTTAACCAGTGCGCAAGCAGTCATCAAACCATTCTTTTTTTTTAGCTTAACTTGACAAAGTCAAGATAAGCTATTGCCATCACGCGTGCGGAAGTCTGTGAGTCTGTTCACATTTTCCTTTAGCACGGGCTACACCCACAGTTCTTGTCTGATCGTCACGAAATTTCATATGCAGGTTTGGGGTCATGTCTAGATGAGAACGTCCCCATTTTGGTCGCGATCGGTCAACCGGTATGGCTGCCCGAGACCAAAACCCCAAAACCATTAGCACAGGCTCCAGGTCGTATTTATGAAGGGATTTCATTGTAACTTAGTAGGATGCCTCTCTATAATGCCTAGATGAGAACGTCCCCCTTTGGACATGATCTGTCAATCGTGATGGCTGCCCAAGCCCGAAACCCAAAACTTTTAGCACAGTCTGCAGGTCATGTTTAATATGGAGGGATTTCATTGTAACTTGGTAGGATGACTCCTTATGATGTCTAGATGAGAATTTCCCCCTTTGGGCGTGATCTGCCAACCGTGTCGACTGCCCGAGCCCAAAACCCGAAAACCTTTAGCACAGTCTACAGGTCATATTTATTGAGGAATTTCTCTGTAACTTGGTGGGTTGACTTAACATAATGTCCAGATGAGAAAGTCCCCTTTTGGACGTGATTGGGCAACTGTGACGGCTACAGGTGTCCGAAGCCCGAAAACCTTTAGCACAGTCTACAGGTCATATTTATTGAGGAATTTCATTGTAACTTGGTGGGTTGACTTCATATAATGTCTAGATGAGAAAGTCCCCCTTTGGACGTGATTGGGCAACTGTGACGGCTACAGGGGCCCGAAGCCCGAAAACCTTTAGCACAGTCTACAGGTCATATTTATGAAGGGATTTCATTGTTACTTGGTAGGATGACTCCAAATAATGTCTCAACGAGAACGTCCCATTTTGATCGTGATCATTCAGCCTTGATGGGTGCCCGAGCCCAAAAACCTTTAGCATAGGCAAAAGGTCATATTTATGGAAGGATTTCATTGTAGCCTGTTAGGTTGACTCCATATAATACCTAGTTGATGACATCCCCTTTTGGTCGTGATTGGTCAACTATGATGGCTACAGTTGCCTGAAGCCCAAAAATCTTGAGCACAGTCAACAGGTCATATTTATGAAGGGATTTCATTGTAACGTCAAAGGATCACTCCAGATGAGCATGTCCCCTTTTGGTTTCAATCATTCAAACATTATGGCTGCCCGAAGCCCGAATACCTTTAGCACAGTCTACAGGTCATATTTATGAAGGAATTTCATTGTAACTTGGGAGGTTTGACCTCTAGATGTGAAAGTCCCCTTTAGGACACGATTGGGCAACTGTGACAGCTACAGGGGCCCGAAGCCTGAAAACCTTTAGCACAGTCTACAGGTCATATTTATGAGGGGATTTCATTGTAGCTTGGTAGGGTGACTCCAAATAATGTCTAGATGAGAACGTCCCCTTTTGGTCGCGATCATTCAGCCTTGATGGCTGTCCGAGCCCAAAAACCTTTAGCATACTCTATAGGTCGTATTTATGGAAGAATTTCATCGTACGTTGTTAGGTTGACTCCATATAATGCCTAGATGATGACATCCCCTTTTGGACGTGATTGGTCAACTGTGATGGCTGCAGGTGCCCGAAGCCCGAAAATCTTTAGCACAGTCTACAGATCATATTTATGAAGGGATTTCACTGTAACTTCGTAGGATCACTCCAGATGATTCCCAGATGAGAATGTCCCCTTTTGGTTGCGATCATTCAACCATGGTGGCTGCCCGAGCCCAAAGCCAAAAAACCTTTAGCACAGTCTTCAGTTCATATTTATGAAGGGATTTCATTGTAACTTGGTAGGTTGACTTCATATAATGTCTTGATGAGAACAGCCCCTTTTGGACATCATTAGGCAACTGTGACGGCTACAGGGGCCTGAAGCCCGAAAACCTTTAGCATAGTCTACAGGTGATATTTATGAAGGGATTTCTTTGCACCTTGGTAGGATGGCTCCAAACAATGTCTAGATGAGAACGTCCCCTTTTGGTCTCGATCATTCAGCCTTGATGGCTGCCCGAGCCCAAAACCTTTAGCATAGTCTATAGGTCATATTTATGGAAGGATTTCATTGTAACCTGTTAGTTTGACTCCATATAATGCCTAGATGATGACATCACCTTTTGGTCGTGATTGGTCAACTGTGACGGCTTCAGGGGCCCGAAAACCTTGAGCACAGTCTACGGGTCATATTTATGAAGGGATTTCATTGTAACTTCGTTGGATCACACCAGATGATGCCCAGATGAGAATGTCCCCTTTTGGTTGCGATCATTCAACAATGATGGCTGCCCGAGCCCAAAGTCCAAAAACCTTTAGCACAGTCTACAGGTCATATTTATGAAGGGATTTCATTGTAACTTGGTAGGATGACTTCATATAATGTCTAGATGAGAACGTCCCCTTTGGACGCAATTGGGAAACTGACAGCTACAGGGGCCCAAAGCCCGAAAACCTTTAGCATAGTCTGCAGGCCATATTTATGAAGGGATTTCAATGTAACTTGATAGGATGGCTCGTTTTGGAATAATTTCACTGTAACTTGGTAACTTTAGTTGATATGAGTTAACTGTGAGGGCCACATACATTAACTGTGAGGTCATATTAACCGACCCCTCAGCTCTTTAGTACAGTGTACACCTCGTATTATTTTTATCAAAAACATAGCTTTCTGGGAACAGAAATGAACATATTCCCAATTATCACAATTCTTGTCTTATTTCATAATCCTTTCATAAACATTCAACATTATCCTTTTCATCAAACACAACACACAAGTTAAGCTACAGTGTCATTGACACTTTCATTTGTCTGCATCACGAAACAGTGATAATTCAACTCGTCGATAATGGTTTTCCTATGACTGGAATTATGGATCTGAAGATCGGATGTATAATAACAGGACTGTGTTTTATATATTCTCGTTAATATTTTCAATCCCATTCTCATTGTATTTTATTTATATATTCCCTTTTCGCGAATGTTTTTTCGACATCGTGTCAAAGCGGTTCGGAAATAAAAATTTTCGGTTGATAAATTTTATTGTTATTGGAGTTAGGTGTCAGTGAGGGACTGTTTGTACAGGATTTCCTCACTCTGTTGAGGGCTGAATTTCTGTTTTAGGTCCCTGTCGGCCGTCTGGGTTCTGTCGTGTACCCACCGGTTATTTTTTCTGCCACCTTCTCTCGTAGTTGGGGGTGTTCTTCTACTTTATGTATCTGTTGAGTCCACCTTTTTCTTCTACTGTTCTCACCTCTGTTATTTCCAGTTCAGTTCTTTAGGGCAATTCCTTTTGACCTCGCATTTCGGGGGGGGGGGGGCGCTGTCGTTTCAGGGCCTCCCGACACGACCACATCTGGTGTGAGTTATACCCCCTCCGTAGGGGATGTTCAGCTCCTCCCGCACCCGCGGGGGTGGGGAACGCTGTCGTTTCAGGGCCTCCCGACACGACCACGTCTAGTGAGAGTTATTCCCATCCGTGGCGGATGTGCAGTTTTTTTACCGTGGTGGATACTGCGGGAGCTGTTGGATTTCTGGTGAAGAGATGCCTGGTTCTGGGACTATGCGCCCTCTCCAATCGATATCTGAGGCTGTCACTAGGGTTGTGACTCCTCCTTTGGAGGCCGAACTAGGTGGCTCTCTCCCCGTTTCCGCCAGTTCCAACACCTCCCTTCGCATCTGCTGCTACTGCTGTTCTGTCTACAACGTCATCGGTCACCGTTTTAGCCGGCCTCGGCTTTTCCCTGCGGGGGTCTGTAGTGTGGTTGTTGGGTATCGGCCTCAGCCTTCCCTGACTTCAACTCGGCGAAGTCGGAAGTGGCTGCCGACTGAACCCCCTGCTGTGTCCTCTCCGCCGCTGAGCACAGCAGTTTTATCCCTGCAGGGGTCTGCAGAGGTGTCTGGTGGTGTTGACGCGGGGTATCGGTCTCAGCCTTCCCTGACTTTAACTCGGCGAAGTCGGAAGTGGCTGCCGACCGAACCCCCTGCTGTGTCCTCTCGGTCGTTGGGCACCGAAGTTTTCTCCCTGAAGGGGTCTGCAGCGGTGTCTGGTAGTGTAGACGTGGGGTATCGGCCTCAGCCTTCCCTGACTTCAACTCTGCGAAGTTGGAAGTGGCTGCCGACCGAACCCCCATGCTGTGTCCTCTCAGTCGTTGAGCACAACAGTTTTATCCCTGCAGGGGTCTGCAGGGATGTCTGGTAGTGTAGACGTAGGGTATTGGCCTCAGCCTTCCCTGACTTCAACTTGGCGAAGTTGGAAGGGGCTGCCGGCCAAACCCTCCACTGTGGTCTCTCAGCCATCGAGTACCTCAGTTTTTCTCATTGGATTCAGATGTTCATGGTGGGGTCACCATGAGCTCCGTGGCGTTCCCGTCCACGCACTCTGGTCCCATGGCCAGTTTTGTGTGACCAACGCTTTTTGTGCAGCCTGGACCTTCTGTCCCGCAGAGGTCCGCGGCGACTCTCCTGCGTTTCCGCTCTGTTGATCCTCGGGGTAGGTGATACCCCACTACACATCTGCCTTCAGATGTTTTCGGCTGCAGCTCGTCGCCGCGCGTCGGGTGTATTTGAGGATCGTGACCCTTCGCTGGTAAATGGGTCAGGAGTGAAGCCACTTTGTCGGTTCGTTCCCACGTCGTTCCGTTCCGACAGTCAGTGAGCTTAGGAAGGCCCTTTCCTTGCTCACTTAGGTTCTGTCCAAGAGCCTTTTCCGTTGCTTCCAGCGAGGCTACGACTGGTTTCCGGGCGCCCCCTGTGGCGTCGCCTCCCGGGATTGGAAACAGGTCGCTTTCTGATCCCCTGGTGTGCCCACACCTTGGGAGGCGTCGTCTGGTTTGCCCATGATGGGCTATGTGTCTTCCGACTCATGGGATGAGTCTGACATTCCTGACGTCGAGAGCCAACAGTCTTCTGACTTGGGGGCAGCTCTTGACTTTGTGTTTGGGTTCCTTCCAGGTCTCAAACCGTCAAACCAGCCGACAGTGTCAGCCCGGCTGCGATCATCGGTCGCACGCTCACAGCCTGACGAGCAACATGCTTCTGGGCGCCTTCGGCCGTGCCTGTCGGTACAGGTGTTGAAGCATTTACCGCTTTGGACTCTAAGCTGAGTTCCAAGGCTATGAAGACGTCATTCTTCATCAAGGTTGACACTTTTTGCCTCTGGTGCGTTATCGTCCCTACGATTTCGCCAGTCCGTCAGTCTGCTAGACTGCGGCGGTCTTGGATCGGGATACCAACTCATCAGCCATATGGAGACTCTGGAGTCCAGGTTGGGCTTATCGAGAGGGATGCTGGAATGCGTTCTCTCTTTGATCACGTCGTCTCTGCTTTGCTGCTTATCTGCTCCCAGATGAGTTTGACGACAGGTTTTTGTTTTGTGTGTGCTGTTCAAGGCGCTCATGCATCTTCTCACACATATGCCTGTTACGCGGCTAGCTTGGAATTAGTTCGCAGGTACGCTGTGCTGGACACAAGACGTCCCCTTTTTGTGGGGGTAGTGCGCTGCTCTTCGATCTGCCTCTTTCGGCGGGTCCGAGACTATTCCATGGTTCCGCGGCGACGGTCCGGGATGGCTCCCTTTGTCATTCCATTGATCTGCTGCAGCTTAGTCAGCTTTATCGGCCTTCTGTTGGAGGCAGGTGCCGTCCAAAGCCTAACAAGTACCCTTCTGCTTCCTCTGTGAAGCTAAGGGCTGATCCTCCTACCGTCACTTCTCGCCCACAGGGTGGGGTAGGCGTCGGCAGAAGTCGCCTCGATTTCGTCCCAGGTTGAGGCACTCCACTAAGTAGAGAGTGCATCTTCCCACATGAGTCCATTTCAACGTTACACGTTGGGAACTTTTGACCACGGAGATAGGCGATCTCCTGTCAATTGTCAAAGGGGACAATCGAGGTCATCAAGAACTTTCTTTCAGTGGGATTTTGTTTCCCGCATGTTCTTGGTGCCGAAGAAGGACGGCCGACTCAGATAGGTTATCGATCTGAGTATTCTGACGCAGTCTATCATTGCTCCTCAGTTCAGCATGGGGGCTTTCAGATCAGTTCCCCGCTCCATTCCCCAGGATCTTTTCCAGTTCAAGGTCATTCCCTTTGGCCTCGGCCTGGATCATTGGGCCTTCATCTGTCTGATGTCGCGTGTGTTAGTCTTACATTGCACACAGTCCAAGGTGTCTTCTTCGGCTTGTCCAGTTGATATCCTCCAGAGGCAATCCAATGCTGCTTTTCTGGAGTCTGATGTCGTCACACTGTTGAGACTACTCACGTCCCCAGGGTGCAGCGTCAACGGAGAGAAGTCGGACCTGGTCCCTCCTCCGTCTTGTCATCTGGGATGGATTTCATCAGCTCGGGGTCTTCCCTGACTGCTTGGCCTCTGCGTTTCGGTGACGGATCTCATTCCTCTAGGTCAACTGCATGTCTGACCTCTCCAACACTTTTTGCTCAGTCGTTGGAGGCCGAATGCCGATCCTCTGGTTCTGGTGCTTCTGTTACCGGAGTCTCTTCCTCGTCACCTTCTCCCCTGACAGATGTTCAGTGGATTATGCAGGGAGTTCCGTTGGACTTCCCCACGTCCGATCGTGTTCTGACGGTAAACGCCAGCAATCTCGGATGGGGTGTGACATTGGATCATCTAGGTCTTTTCCTTCACGGGTCATGGGACCAGGATCTAGCAGCTCTTCATGTTGCAGTTGTCGAATCCTTTCGATCACACCCCTGTCTCCTCGGTGGGTGTGGATCAATCTGCTTCGCTCTCTGTTAGCGGCGGTTCCGGCATGTCTCCCTCTACGTCGCGGCTTTCTTTGCCAAAGTCGCCCGAGGAGGTTTAAGGTCGACCCGACTTCATTGTGCCTTTGCGCATGTCTTTTATAGGGTCCTGTCTCCTCCGTAGTGGTTTTTAAAGACGAGCAGTGGAGTTGCTTTTCTTCTTCAAGGAGGCACTCACTCCGCTGGTTTAGCCTCTGTGGCTAAGTAGAATGTTCTTGTGTCGATGGTGTGCGATCGCTCTGTTGCTTCTGTCACTCCTTCGATCACACCGATTGCGGAGTTTCTGGTATTTGTTTGTTTCTGAGGGTCTCCAGCAATGGGTACAAGTCCATGCTTCGGAGACCTTTTTCATATGTGGTACCGCATCGTTTCGGCCCTCTTCCTTGCCTCTCCAAGCTTGTTCAGCACTTTTCCTTGAAAAGGCTTAGGACTTTGCAGTTTACTCCAAGATGGGCATTTTCTTGGGCGCTGCTCTGCATTTTCCATTTATCTGCGACAGTTGCAGGAGCAGACAGAGGACCTTTGTTCTACAGGCCCTCTTTCTTCTGCTTAGGCTGTTGTCTATCCCAGACATTCAGCTTTTTTGTCTGTGCGTCGCACATCACCATACGCCTCATCTTTCATTGTCTTGTACTAGTGTTTGTGATGCTATGGTTTGATAGGACTAGGGATCTCTTCCTCTGTCCACGGTTCCAGTGCAATTGAGTTATGTGTGGGTTGGTTATGTGATTCCCTCCATCCTATTGTCTATTCAGCCTGTAGTAAACAATTGTAAGATAGGTTGATAAGAAATATAAATTTTATAGTAAATTTCCTTTCTTAGTATACCTACCGCAATTGTTTACCTGGAGGCCCTCCCGTCTTCTTATTCAGGTAAGAATCCTTCCTCCCCGCTGATCACATAACTCCTATGTTGGCGGACTCAAAATAATGGTTTGATGACTGCTGTGCACTGGTTAACGGAAGTCGTGAAATTGTACTAAGAGAAGTGTCTCCCCTACTGGGTGTGCGCCGATGGCGATCGACCCAGTTTTAGCTTATTTTATCGTGGTGTTTTTACATCACTTTTCTTTCCCAAATCTCTTGGGAAAGATTAAAATAGAGAGTATTTTATCCGAGTTAGGGTCTTCCACTGTAGTGCAAACCTGTAATAAACAATTGCGGTAGGTATAATAAGACAGGAAATTTACTATAAAATTTATATATTTTTGGATTCAGTCAGACCCACTCTGGGACTCAAAGATTTCTTTTCTAGTTTAGCATCTAACTGTCACCCCACTTTTACAATAGTTTACCTATATATTTGTTACAGGCTACAGTCAGCATTTATGTACAGACCGTTACAATACTTTATATGTACCTTTGTTATCAGGTCATTACCTAGATGTTTGTCATTGCTGTGTCACATACTATACATGTACATGTCTTAAACAAGTTGAGCTATAGTGTCATTGACACTTTCATTTTTTTTTGGCTTCAAAATATATTTTAAAACACTCGTGTCAAAGAGGGATAATGTGTACAAAGAAATATCTATTTGAAGCTAAAAAATGAGAGTTTTTATGCGCGAATCGTCGTGGTTCATGTCGTCTTCTGCTTTTGTTATTTTCAAGGTTAACGCGTCGTAATCGATGGTTCAAGATCGATCGATATTCAGCCTCTTTGGGGTGGATGATTCTCATCACTTGGCGTCCGTCGTCGTCCCGCGTCCATAAACTTTTCATATTTTCATCTTCTTCTCTGTAACCGCCGAGCCGATGTGAACCAAACTTGGCAGGAATGGTCTATGGGAGGTCCTCTACAAACGATCCTCATTTTGTTCCCGTCGGATGAAAAACATGGCTTCCAGAGGCATTCTTTGATTCTGGTTGGTGGATTTTCAAAAATCTTCTCCTCTGAAACTGCCACTCCAAGTGTTTCGAAACTTCATATAAATGATGACTGGGACCCCCTCTACCAACGATCCTCATTTAATGTTGATCGGGTTGTAAACATGGCCACAATTGCGGCTTATATTTACTATAGAAACCCTATTGGAAATCACATTTTCCTCTTCTTCTCTGGAAAAACCAAGGCGACGTGAAAACAAACATGGCAGGGATAGTTTATGGGAGGTCCTCTACAAACAATCCTCATTTTGTTCCCGTGGGTTGAAAAACGTGGCCCCTAGGGGCATTCTTTGATTCTGATTGGTAGATTTTCAAAAAATTTCTCTGATGAAACTGCCATGTGAAATGTTTTGATACTTAACATAAATGATGACTGGGACCCCCTCTACTAACGATCCTCATTTAATGTTGATCGGGTTGCCAACATGGCCACAATCGCGGCTTATAGTAACTATAGAAACCCTATAGGAAATCACATTTTTACCTCCTCTCTGGAACTACTGAGCCGACGTGAACCAAACCTGGCAGGGATGGTCTATGGGAGGTCCTCTACAAACGATCCTCATTTTGTTCCCGTGGGTTGAAAAACATGGTCGCTAGAGGCATTCTTTGATTCTGATAGGTGGATTTTCAAAAATCTTCTCTGAAACTGCCAGGCTGGTTGGTTCCAGTTTTCTCCACTGAGAACTGGGGAAAAAAAGTCCAAATATTGTGTATACAGTTCAAGTCAAAATAAGCTGTAGCATAACTGCAATAAACTAAGTAAACTGCTGCTCCTGCCCTGACAAGATCAGAATCTGACATTTTCTGGAAAGCTATCAGTGAGAGCTTTCCAGAAAATGATGTCAGCTTAGGAAGAGAAAAAGATACACAGTTTATAGGATTATTCTACAACTTATTTTGTCTTAACTGTAAACTATTGGAACTGTACATGGATGCTAATATATGCTCATTACTCATGTTACTTATCAGATAAGCTTGGTTGTTGGCAGGTGTTTGGAGAAAACAGGAGATTTTGCTAACATTCTTGCAATCGTGTCAGCTTAGATGACCGTAATTATTGTATATCTTTTTAAGATTTGACAAAAAATGGAGTAATGTTTTTCCTGTAAGCCTTTTACCTATCCAAAGCTATTTTGAAAAGAAAAAAGTTGTAATTTTTCAAAAATATTTAACCTTCTTTTACTGATTTTTGGTTGAAAACAGAATTCATAAATGTGTGCATTTTCAAGAAAATCTTCTTTGAAACTACAAGGCCAAATGGTTTGGAAACTTAGTTGACTGATGATGACTGTAACCCCCTCTACCAATGATCCTCATTTTAATCTTCATCGGGTTACAATTATGGCTGCAATTGTGGCTTATAGTTACTATAGAAACCCTACAGGAAATCACATTTTCATCATCTTCACTGAAAGTACTGAGCCAATGTGAACCAGACTCGGCAAGCATTGTCTATGAGAGGTTCTCTACAACTGTTACTCATTTTATTCCTGTTGGGTGAAAAATGGGGCCGCCAGAAGCATTCTTTGATTCTGATTGGTCAATTTTGAAAACTCTTCTCCTCTGAAACCACAGGGCCAAATGTTTTGAAACTTTGCATGGTTGATAACTGGGACACCCTCCACCAACGTTCCTCATTTTAATGTTGATCGTATTGCAAACATGGCCACAATTGCGGTTTATAGTTACTATAGAAAAAAACTACAGGAAATCACATTTTCATCTTCTCTCTGGAACTATTGAGCTGACATGAACCAAAAAATTGGCAAGAATGGTCTATAGGAGGCCCTCTACAAACGATCCTCTTTTTGTTCCCGTTGGCTGGGAAATATGGCCACCAGACATTCTATGATTCTGTTTGATGGATTAAAATGTTTTGAAACTTCACGTGATTGAAGACTGGGACACCTTCTACTGATGATCCTCGTGTAATGGTGATGTAATCTTGCAAAACATGGCCACAATTGCAGCTCATAGTTAACATGGAAAGCCTATGGGAAATCACATTTTTTATATGTATTTCCAGGTGAGCGATTACAGGCTCTGTAGAGCCTCTAGTTTTGTTTTCCTATACGTTTTAGCAAAATATTCGACTACAAGCTTTTCTTCTGGTGGTGCAGGGTGTTGTGGGGGTGGGATTCTCCGGAAATATCTGCTCACTAACCATTTTTCTGACATGACAACAAACAATAGCTGGTGCTGCATACATATATCGCACTTTTTTTCTCACTTTTTTCGGATTTTTCCCGTGAAACCTAGCTTCTGATCTAACTTGAACGAGCTCCTCAAGGTCGTTCCAATGAGGGATCATAAGCGATGTTTCGGTAGCACACTCTACATTTGTTTTAGCTATTTAGAAAAAAATATATATATTGTGAGTATCACACCGCAACTCTCGATCTGTAAAACGCTTAATGCAACATTGGCCGAAATGTCCCATCTCGGATCCTGTATAGTATAGAAAAAATAACCGTCGACTTACCACACTTGCCAACGAAATCAGTCGTTTAATCGACGATTCTCCACTGCCATTTGTAAACCCGTAACTAAATGGTCTTGACTGGGGGTGAGCAGAGGTTCATTCCAACTCACTGGGGATGATTATTGAAAAACTCCTTTCTAGACACCATATATGCTCTCAATTAGAATAGCACCACAAACTCAACATTCACATCCTCTTCTGTTCAAGAGCCGTTTTAAAAACTTGTATCTGCATATGGTCTAAGATGGTTTGTGCAGAGGGGGAGTTTTCGACACAAAAATTCTCTTGTTCAGAACAGAAAGTCAGCCCATCTCCATTCTCAACACCAAACGCACCTTTTGCGCGAGCTCTTTTTTTATTTAAGGTCGCCCAGTATATACTCCCCCTAGAGGGGAAGTAGTGGATGAGTTTCTGATGAAACTGCACCCCCCCCCCCCCCAACTTTCCTCTTGATAAGAGTGCATAAAATTCAGACTTCTTTTAGACCCCCACCTCCTCCTCCACGGGTCAGAAGAGGTGTCTGAATAACGTTTTCCAGTAGAGTTGACACCACCTTTCATTAAGTTTCATATTCGCGTCTGTCTCCTTTTGTGGCAGGGAACTCAAAGATGAAACTTGATGAGGTAAATTGAATTAAATTCTTAATAGATTTTAGTTCTTTGCTATGTATTTTCAATGGTTCATTCGCGCGCCCAGTCGTCTATCGCCAAATAATGCATGTTGAAAGCAAAGAAATAGACACTTGTGGAGGCGCTTTCTCCTGGATATAGAGTACACAAGGGGTGAAAAAAGAGTTCTTTTCGTTGGTATGATCTAATCAATTGCGTTTTGAAAACGCACTCTTGACTATCTGACATCATCAAAGAAGGTATGTAATCGGATAAGTTTTCAAAATTACTCTCAATGAGAGTGACAGCGCACTTCATGCTATCTTGTTTCAAGAAATGGTTTCAAACAGAAATACAGACCAATCATTCATAGTTTGTCAAGTCGGAAGAATAGCCGAATTTTTTTACTTAATTTTTTCAACGCACTTTTTGAAGCAAATTGTCTGTATGAAAGTAAAACTAGACAAATGGTTTTAACGTTTTAAAACCACCGGTATAGATAACTTTAATTCATAACTGGGTTTAACCGTGATAAAATTAGCAAGAACAAACACACGATATTTGCTTCTTATTCCACACATAAATTTGAGAAGCATAAAGTTAAAAATATAGGAGGGGAACTGTATGATATTATCTTACAAAGACTGATAAGTGGGTGGATCAGAATGATCAGTGGTAAAGGGACCCCCAACCCGGAAATGTATGGGGCTGTATGTAAGACTGTCGTGGGTAACTATGAGGCTGTATGTAAGATTGTCGTGGATAACTGTGATGCTGTATGTAAGACTGTCGCGGGTAACTATGGGTCTGTATGTAAGACTGTCGTGGGTAACTATGGGGCTGTATGTAAGACTGTCGTGGGTAACTATGGAGCTGTATGTAAGACTGTCGTGGATAACTATGAGGCTGGATGTAAGACTGCCGTGGGTAACCATGAGGCTGTATGTAGGACTGTCGTGGGTCACTATAAGGCTGTATGTAAGACTGTCGTGGGTAACTATGAGGCTGCATGTAAGACTGTCGTGGGTAACTGTGAGGCTGTATGTAAGACTGTCGTGGGTAACTATGGGGCTGTATGTAAGACTATCGTGGGTGACTATGGGGCTGTATGTAAGACTGTCGAGGGTAACTATGAGGCTGTATGTAAGACGGTCGTGGGTAACTATGGGGCTGTCTGTAAGACTGTTGTGGGTCACTATAAGGCTGTATGTAAGACTGTCGTGGGTAACTATGAGGCTCTATGTAAGACTGTCGTGGGTAACTGTGAGGCTCTATGTAAGACTGTCGTGGGTAACTATGGAGCTGTATGTAAGACTGTTGTGGGTAACTATGAGGCTGTATGTAAGACGGTCGTGGGTAACTATGAGGCTGCATGTAAGACGGTGGTGGGTAACTATGAGGCTGTATGTAAAACTCGTGGGTAACTATGAGGCTGCATGTAAGATTGTCGTGGGTAACTATGAGGCTGTATGTAAGACTAGTGGGTGACTATCAGGCTGTATTTAAGACTGTCATGGGTAACTGAGGCTGTATGTAAGACTGTTACCAAGAACAAACACACGATATTTGATTCTTATTCCACACATAAATTTGAGAAGCATAAAGTTAAAAATATAGGAGGGGAACTGTATGATATTATCTTACAAAGACTGATAAGTGGGTGGATCAGACTGATCAGTGGTAAAGGTACCCCAACCCGGAAATGTATGGGGCTGTATGTAAGACTGTTGTGGGTAACTATGAGGCTGTATGTAAGATTGTCATGGGTAACTGTGATGCTGTATGTAAGACTGTCGTGGATAACTATGGGGGTGTATGTAAGACTGTCGTGGGTAACTATGGGGCTGTATGTAAGACTGTCGTGGGTAACTATGGGGCTGTATGTAAGACTGTCGTGGATAACTATGAGGCTGGATGTAAGACTGCCGTGGGTAACTATGAGGCTGTATGTAGGACTGTCGTGGGTCACTATAAGGCTGTATGTAAGACTGTCGTGGGTAACTATGAGGCTGTATGTAAGACTGTCGTGGGTAACTGTGAGGCTGTATGTAAGACTGTCGAGGGTAACTATGGGGCTGTATGTAAGACTGTCGTGGGTAACTATGGGGCTGTATGTAAGACTGTCGAGGGTAACTATGAGGCTGTATGTAAGGCGGTCGTGGGTAACTATGGGGCTGTATGTAAGACTTGTGGGTCACTATAAGGCTGTATGTAAGACTGTCGTGGGTAACTATGAGGCTCTATGTAAGACTGTCGTGGGTAACTGTGAGGCTCTATGTAAGA
Organism: Pictodentalium vernedei; assembly: GCA_031216915.1. NCBI lineage: Eukaryota > Metazoa > Mollusca > Scaphopoda > Dentaliida > Dentaliidae > Pictodentalium > Pictodentalium vernedei. The sequence goes on from CM062293.1 coordinate 428,943,410, forward strand.
CTGTCGTGGGTAACTATGGAGCTGTATAAGACTGTCGTGGGTAACTGTGAGGCTCTATGTAAGACTGTCGTGGGTAACTATGGAGCTGTATAAGACTGTCGTGGGTAACTATGAGGCTGTATGTAAGACGGTCGTGGGTAACTATGAGGCTGTATGTAAGACTCGTGGGTAACTATGAGGTTGTATGTAAGAATCGTGCGTAACTATGAGGCCGTATGTAAGACTCGTGGGTAACTATGAGGCTGTATGTAAGACGGTTGTGGGTAACTATGAGGCTGTATGTAAGACTAGTGGGTGACTATGAGGCTGTATTTAAGACCGTCATGGGTAACTGAGGCTGTATGTAAGACTGTTACCAAGAACAAACACACGATATTTGATTCTTATTCCACACATAAATTTGAGAAGCATAAAGTTAAAAATATAGGAGGGGAACTGTATGATATTATCTTACAAAGACTGATAAGTGGGTGGATCAAACTGATCAGTGGTAAAGGTACCCCCAACCTGGAAATGTATGGGGCTGTATGTAAGACTGTCGTGGGTAACTATGAGGTTGTATGTAAGATTGTCGTGGGTAACTGTGATGCTGTATGTAAGACTGTCGCGGGTAACTATGAGGCTCTATGTAAGACTGTCGTGGGTAACTGTGAGGCTCTATGTAAGACTGTCGTGGGTAACTATGGAGCTGTATAAGACTGTCGTGGGTAACTGTGAGGCTCTATGTAAGACTGTCGTGGGTAACTATGGAGCTGTATAAGACTGTCGTGGGTAACTATGAGGCTGCATGTAAGACGGTGGTGGGTAACTATGAGGCTGTATGTAAAACTCGTGGGTAACTATGAGGCTGCATGTAAGATTGTCGTGGGTAACTATGAGGCTGTATGTAAGACTAGTGGGTGACTATGAGGCTGTATTTAAGACCGTCATGGGTAACTGAGGCTGTATGTAAGACTGTTACCAAGAACAAACACACGATATTTGATTCTTATTCCACACATAAATTTGAGAAGCATAAAGTTAAAAATATAGGAGGGGAACTGTATGATATTATCTTACAAAGACTGATAAGTGGGTGGATCAGACTGATCAGTGGTAAAGGTACCCCCAACCTGGAAATGTATGGGGCTGTATGTAAGACTGTCGTGGGTAACTATGAGGCTGTATGTAAGATTGTCGTGGGTAACTGTGATGCTGTATGTAAGACTGTCGCGGGTAACTATGGGTCTGTATGTAAGACTGTCGTGGGTAACTATGAGGCTGTATGTAGGACTGTCGTGGGTCACTATAAGGCTGTATGTAAGACTGTCGTGGGTAACTATGAGGCTGTATGTAAGACTGTCGTGGGTAACTGTGAGGCTGTATGTAAGACTGTCGTGGGTAACTATGGGGCTGTATGTAAGACTGTTGTGGGTAACTATGGGTCTGTATGTAAGACTGTCGTGGGTAACTATGGGGCTGTATGTAAGACTGTCGTGGGTAACTATGGGGCTGTATGTAAGACTGTCGTGGATAACTATGAGGCTGGATGTAAGACTGCCGTGGGTAACTATGAGGCTGTATGTAGGACTGTCGTGGGCCACTATAAGGCTGTATGTAAGACTGTCGTGGGTAACTATGGGGCTGTATGTAAGACTGTCGTGGGTAACTGTGAGGCTGTATGTAAGACTGTCGTGGGTAACTATGGGGCTGTATGTAAGACTGTCGTGGGTAACTATGGGGCTGTATGTAAAACTGTCGAGGGTAAATATGAGGCTGTATGTAAGACGGTCGTGGGTAACTATGGGGCTGTATGTAAGACTGCTGTGGGTCACTATAAGGCTGTATGTAAGACTGTCGTGAGTAACTATGAGGCTCTATGTAAGACTGTCGTGGGTAACTGTGAGGCTCTATGTAAGACTGTCGTGGGTAACTATGGAGCTGTATGTAAGACTGTCGTGGGTAACTATGAGGCTGTATGTAAGACGGTCGTGGGTAACTATGAGGCTGTATGTAAGACTCGTGGGTAACTATGAGGTTGCATGTAAGACTCGTGAGTAACTATGAGGCTGTATGTAAGACGGTCGTGGGTAACTATGGGGCTGTATGTAAGACTTGTGGGTCACTATAAGGCTGTATGTAAGACTGTCGTGGGTAACTATGAGGCTCTATGTAAGACTGTCGTGGGTAACTGTGAGGCTCTATGTAAGACTGTCGTGGGTAACTATGGAGCTGTATAAGACTGTCGTGGGTAACTGTGAGGCTCTATGTAAGACTGTCGTGGGTAACTATGGAGCTGTATAAGACTGTCGTGGGTAACTATGAGGCTGTATGTAAGACGGTCGTGGGTAACTATGAGGCTGTATGTAAGACTCGTGGGTAACTATGAGGTTGTATGTAAGAATCGTGCGTAACTATGAGGCCGTATGTAAGACTCGTGGGTAACTATGAGGCTGTATGTAAGACTGTTGTGGGTAACTATGAGGCTGTATGTAAGACTAGTGGGTGACTATGAGGCTGTATTTAAGACTGTCATGGGTAACTGAGGCTGTATGTAAGACTGTTACCAAGAACAAACACACGATATTTGATTCTTATTCCACACATAAATTTGAGAAGCATAAAGTTAAAAATATAGGAGGGGAACTGTATGATATTATCTTACAAAGACTGATAAGTGGGTGGATCAGACTGATCAGTGGTAAAGGTACCCCCAACCTGGAAATGTATGGGGCTGTATGTAAGACAGTCGTGGGTAACTATGAGGCTGTATGTAAGATTGTCGTGGGTAACTGTGATGCTGTATGTAAGACTGTCGCGGGTAACTATGGGTCTGTATGTAAGACTGTCGTGGGTAACTATGAGGCTGTATGTAGGACTGTCGTGGGTCACTATAAGGCTGTATGTAAGACTGTCGTGGGTAACTATGAGGCTGTATGTAAGACTGTCGTGGGTAACTGTGAGGCTGTATGTAAGACTGTCGTGGGTAACTATGGGGCTGTATGTAAGACTGTTGTGGGTAACTATGGGTCTGTATATAAGACTGTCGTGGGTAACTATGGGGCTGTATGTAAGACTGTCGTGGATAACTATGGGGCTGTATGTAAGACTGTTGTGGGTAACTATGGGTCTGTATATAAGACTGTCGTGGGTAACTATGGGGCTGTATGTAAGACTGTCGTGGGTAACTATGGGGCTGTATGTAAGACTGTCGTGGATAACTATGAGGCTGGATGTAAGACTGCCGTGGGTAACTATGAGGCTGTATGTAGGACTGTCGTGGGTCACTATAAGGCTGTATGTAAGACTGTCGTGGGTAACTATGAGGCTGTATGTAAGACTGTCGTGGGTAACTGTGAGGCTGTATGTAAGACTGTCGTGGGTAACTATGGGGCTGTATGTAAGACTATCGTGTATGTAAGACTGTCGTGGGTAACCATGGGGCTGTATGTAAAACTGTCGAGGGTAAACTATGAGGCTGTATGTAAGATTCGTGGGTAACTATGAGGCTGTATGTAAGACTCGTGGGTAACTATGAGGCTGTATGTAAGACGCGTTGGTAACTATGAGGCTGTATTTAAGACTGTCGTGGGTAACTATGGGGCTGTATGAAAGACTCGTGGGTAACTATGGGGCTGTATGTAAGACTGTCATGGGTAACTATGGGGCTGTATGTAAGACTGTCGTGGGTAACTATGAGGCTGTATGTAAGACTGTCGTGGGTAACTATGGGGCTGTTTGTAAGACTGTCGTGGGTAATTATGGGGATGTATGTAAGACTGTCGTGGATAACTATGGGGGTGTATGTAAGACTGTCGTGGGTAACTATGGGGCTGTATGTAAGACTGTCGTGGGTAACTATGGGGCTGTATGTAAGACTGTCGTGGGTAACTATGGTGCTGTATGTAAGACTGTCGTGGGTAACTGTGGGGTTGTATGTAAGACTGTCGTAGGTAACTATGGGGTTGTATGTAAGACTGTCGTGGGTAACTTTGAGGCTGGATGTAAGACTGTCGTGGTTAACTATGGGGCTGTATGTAAGACTGTCGTGGGTAACTATGAGGCTGTATGTAAGACTCGTGGGTAACTATGAGGCTGTATGTAAGACTGTCGTGGGTAACTATGATGCTGTATGTAAGACTGTCGTGGGTAACTATGATGCTGTATGTAAGACTGTCGTGTGTAACTATGGGGCTGTATGTAAGACTGCCGTGAGTATGTGGCTGGTTTTCCGAATAAGAGCAAGCGGGTAAGGGACCAAATGTTTGGAACTGATAAGAAGATCCTGGGGAAGAATGGCCTTCAAGTGAATTAGCAGCTTGGCCTTGCGCCTGGCATTGCATAAACTTTGAAAATAATTGTAACTCGTGTTTCCGAGATCTTTCGAGGTCTTCCTTCATAAATTTGATCAGTTCTTGGGTAAGGTCATTTTTGATTGCGGCCTTCAGCAAATCGATTGTTTCTAAGATTAAAGTCTCTTCTTTCTCTTTCTTCTGTTTTTTCCTCCTGTTCTCTAATGTGGGAACAAACAATGATGTTTCAGTCGAGTGTTCATCAACGTTGTCATCAATGGACTCGTCGAGGTGATCAGTAGTGTTTGTAGTATTAGCATCTTCATCTGCTTGGGCAGACTTTCTCTTCCCAGACGGTTCAAGAGCAAGGTGTAGGTTGCACGAATATCTGGTTTTAACGACAGGGTATAGAGCATCAAACCAGGAACCGTAGCCTTTTTCATCAACGAATCTCTCAATTCCGGAACCCGTTTTAAATTTAAGTGCAGCACTTTTGCAAATACCAATGAGTTTCTTAACCCTTTACCCAACGTAACGGCCAAAACCGGCCAGCGCTATTCTCCAAAATTCGCCAATTAATTTTCAATATTTTTTAATTGTTTGTCTCAAAAACATAGGTTATGACCCCTCATTGGAACGAGCTCGTCGAGCTCGTTCCAATGAGGGGCCATAACCTATGTTTTTGAGACAAAAATGAACAAAAAATAGTTATTCAAGAATTATTTTTGCAAGTGTCGTCTGCTTTTCATGTCAGGTAAAGGGTTAAATTTGTTTCGCATTTGTATAACAGAAAAAGGAAACTGGCTGTTTATCTTAAAAATTTCATTCTGAACACAACAACAATAGTCGGTTTTATTTTGTTTTTGTTTTTTTTGTGTTTAAGAAGATCAGTTTATTCTTCGGAATTTCACTGTTGACGATGATGTCAATCATGTCACACACCTCGTCTTCTGACCAAAGAACTCTCTTGCTTTTAATGGAACTCTCATCACATATGTTGTCGTCAAGTTCATCTTCCAAGTTTGACAAACTACAAATATGAAAATTGGTAATTAATAGTCATGTCAATCAATCTAAATCCAGACGTTTCTGGTAAAAGGGGCCGAAGACAGGGTATCTGACATGTAGAGACGGGTGTGTGATTATTTGTTACAATGGTACTGGCATCATATGCCAGGAGCATATCTTCTTGGTACCCTTGCAGGAAGATTTTACCCCCTAGTACACAAAATTGAGATAGATGGTGAAAAAGGTGTATCCTCGGGGGGATGGTGAAACTGAATCATATTTTTCAAGGTTTCGGGTACCCTCCGTAAACAATTTATAATACCCCAAAATTAGTGCAATTTTGAGCTCTGCTAGACATTTATTTGCCTTACATCCGCAATGTAAGATGAAAGTTTTTCGAAACGAAACAATTTCATCTAACATTGTGAAGGCAAGGCAAATAAAACTTTCGTATCACCGGACTAAGTAAGAAAATGTTCAACAGGCATTTTTTGTCTGGCAGGCAGGTCAGTATGGGACTAGCTACCACCTCCGTCTCGCACCCTCATCCCCCCCCCCCCCCCCCCCCCCCCCCCCCAGGAACCCCCACCTGCACCAGGCATGTTGGAAAACATGGAAGAAAGAAATTTATTTGATTTGTGGATATTTCTATGATGTTAATTTCCACGGATCATAAATTTGACCACATATCAAATCATAGTTATAGTCGAAACAAAATATTAGGGCAATATATGACATGTTTTCAAACGATTGAGTATGAGGCGGTCAAACATGGATGTAGGAAAACATTTCAAACTTTGTAGCGCCGTCATAGAAGGGCAGAATACCACATAGGCCTTTGCATAAAAATGTCCAGCGATGGAAACGTACGAGCTTTCCTGTAAGCACATAGTCAAAACGTTCAATGGCAGACCCGACACCCTACATCGCGATACGCAGGGTAATCTCACTAACACCACACTCCCGAGGCGACAATGGGTCGCAGCGGTAGAGGAAAATTTAATGACACTTGGGATTTTGTTTATTAAAATTTTGGAAAAACGACGGCAGATTTATAAAATACAATATACTTTACTGCAGCAGTTGGGCTATGGGAGAGAGGGGGGGGGGGGTTCTCACAAAAGAAAGGTTTGCCCCCCCCTCCCCCCTCCCCACCTCTACATGCCCATCTGCAATCCCATCATTTCAATGGAATTAAACATTCAAAATCAAAAGAACCCTGGCAAAAGGGAACAAGAAAATTTCAGCCGTTGAAACTATGTGTCCGCAATTTTGCCTTCAACACTGTAAAATTTCGCGAGTTTGACAGAAACACCCAGATAGTGTTAATGTCATTCATTTGATTTCATCTGGTCTTGATTTGGTAATATTAACAAAATGTCAATCAACCAGTGCAAATGTGTCGCAATCAGATAACGGAACAGATCAAGAAAAAAGATTAGTCTGGTGATAACATTGTGCCCGCCCCACCCGACAACCTAGATTTTTCCGTCATTGCCCCAATTAATAGAATTTTCCCTTGTTATATGAGACTCTTCACCATGTTACTTTGTTCACAGAAAACATTCTTCTGAAATGTGTTTGTATGTGAGGGGGGGGGGGGGGGGGGGGGGGTGGGCGGAGATCTACGTATTTTACCTTACCTTCTTGACATAAGCCTAAATGATAGATATGCCTGAATTCTGGTCTGTGCAATTTGCAGACCATATTTACCATTGCCAAGTATCGGCTTGTGTTATTCGAGAAAGTTCACTGTGAACATCAAATACAATCACAACTAGACTTTATGATTCTGGAGAATCATGGCTTTTCCCGATTAGATTCCATGATTTGTCATGACCCCACAGTGTCTGATGAATTGTTTTTAACTGTCTCACTGAAGTTCCCTCATTGATGTTATGAGAAAGGTGAGTATAGTAGTCTCAAATGACTCGGTTTGGGTTTGATAAAAAAATGTTTAGGTAAAACCCATCATTAATGGTAGAATGGGTTAACATCAAGATCAATGTTTCCCTATTAGTTTTGCATCCGGTAAAAGAAGTTACGTTTCTCTGTGGCATTTCCATTTGTTGGTGTCCAAAAACAGACTATTTCTTCAATTTTTTACATTTAGCAGCCCATGGAGGGTTAACAAATACCTACCAGAATAATTTATCCATGCAGCTGGTCATATGACACCAAGACCTATCAACGGCCATTTTCTCTTGGAAACCCCACAAAATGTTTGTAAAGAAATCCAGGGAAAACGATTTTTTGAGCTATCGATGGGTATCCGTGTTAACCTCCACATCAGGGGTTAACGCTTGGTTTTTTTTAATACCCTTATTACTTACAAAAATGGTCCTCTGTGAATTCCACTTCCAACGAAGGATAATTATGTTTATCTCTCATGTATACATTGGGTGCTGTGCATGTCTGAAAACAGCCCCATGTTAACAAAATTACGATGCTTGGCAGCTTGTAGATGGTTAATAAACGCTCATCGGAGTATTTTGTCCATGCAACTTGTAATGTCACATAAAGACCTACGAATAGTCAATTTGTCTTGAAACCCTACAAGTTACCATTAGGGAAATTCACAGAAAATGGGAATTTAAAGCTTTCAAGGGATATCTCTCTTTAGCCTGCCCAAAATGGGTTAAGACGTCGACTTTTGAATACCCTTACTGCTTACAAAAATGTTTCTGTATAAATTGTGCACTCGATAAAAGGAGGCACTTTTCTTTGTGGTGTACCCTTCGGGTGCTGTTGGTGTGCAAAAACAGCCCATTTTATCACAATTTTGACCTTCAACAGCCCAGGGAGGGTTAACTAATGCTGACCGGAATATTTTGTTCATGCAACTTGTAATGTCACACCAAGACCTGCAAATAGCCGATTTTTTCTTGAAAACCTACAAAATGTTGATAGAGAAATCCACAGAAAACGGGTATTTTAAGATTTTAATGGGTATCTCTATTTAACCAGCCCAAAATGGGTTAAGACGTCAAATTTTGAATACCCTTACCACTTTCAAAAATATTTTCCGATCAATTTTGCGTCCGATAAATGAAGGACCCTTTCTCTCTGGTATACCGTTTGGGTGCTGTTGGTGACTAAAAACAGCCCATTTTATCACAATTTTTACGTTTAGCAACTCGGGGAGGGTTAACTAATGCTCACCGGAATATTTTATCCATGCAACTTGTAATGTCACACGAAGACCTGAGAGTGACCAATTTTTCTTGAAAATCTACAAGACTCGTTTAGAGAAATCCACGGAAAACACAAACTTTTGAGCATTATGGGGGTATTGCTGTTTAACCAGCTCAAAATGGGTTAACGCTTGGTTTTCTGAACACCCTTATTACTGACAAAAATGATCCTCGGTGAATTCCACTCCCAATAAAGGAAGTTATGTTTATCTCTCGTGTATTGTTTGGGTGCAGTGCAATTGCTGAATTTTCAGCTGGTCGTGCCTTATACCGTAAGTACGTCGCATCGAAAGCGCGACGTATAAATCACAGACAGACTTCGAGCGTCGGTACGAGACGTGCAGCACGTCAGCCCGAGCTTTGAAACGTTTGTCGAACCGAGTTGATTTATACGTCGTACTTCACTTGAGCCATGGCAGTCAATACCAAATACATGTTCATCTCATTGGTTCGACCCATGAAAAGTTGGACGTCAAAACTGGGCCTTAATATTTGGTATACTCCATTGTTTCGAGGGTCAGATTCTACTTTGTTCAAATCATGCCCCTCAGTTGATATTTGGGCTTCTTCAGATCCACCATTCAGATTATTTTGATATTTGGTATATAACATCTCAAGGGGAGGGGGGGGGGGGGGTGTCAGATTCAATTTGTTGAAATTGGGTCCTTCTGTTAATATTTGGGTTCCGCCCAAATTTTAACTTAGTGAAATACGAGGAAATTTCATTAAAAATCTTCTTCAGATCCACCAGTTAGAATGCTTTCATATTTGGTACACAACATCTTGGGGGAGTGGGGGGGGGGAGCTTCAAGTTTGTTCAAATCGGGCCTCTGAGTTAGTATTTGGGCTCTCTATTGGAGCCCAAAGTTGAACTTGGTGCAATTTGAGGAAATTTCTTTAAAAATCATCTTCTTCAGATCCACCAGTCAGAATCCTTTCATGGCATCTATAGGGAGGTCAGATTCAGGTTTGTTCAAATCAAGTCCCTAGGTTTATATCTAGGCTCCCCAAGGGAGTCCAAATTTTAACTTTGCACAATATGGGGAATAATCTTTAAAAATCTTCTTCAGATCCACCAGTCAGAATCCTTTCATATTTGGTATTCAACACCTTGAGGTGGGTCAGTTTCAGCTTTGTTCAAATCAGTTACCTGGGTAAATATTTGGGCCTGAATATCAACTTAGTGCAAAATGAGGAATTTTTTTTAAAATCTCCTTCTTTAGACCCTGCAGTCAGAATGCTTTCATATTTGGTATACAATATCTCTGGAAAGGCCAGATTCAAGTTTGTTCAATCCTAGTCCCTGGGTTGATATTTGAAAGTTTAACATAGTGCAATATACGGAATAATCTTTAAAAATCTTCTTCCTTAGATCCACCAGTCAGAATCCCTTCATATTTGGTATACAACATCTCTTGGTGTGTAAGTTTCAAGTTTGTTCAAACCTGGTCCCTGGGTTTATATTTGGGCTTCCTATGGAAGCCCGAATTTTAACTTCGTGCAATATGAGGAAATTTCTTTAAAAATCTTCTTCAAATCCACCAGTCAGAATCCTTCCATAGTTGGTATACAACATCTCTGAGAGGGTCAGATTCCAGTTTGTTCAAATCGAGCCCCTGGGTTATTAATTTGGGCTACCATGGGAGCCTGAATTTTAACTGGTGCAATTTGAGGAAATTTCTTTAAAAGTCTTCTTCTTCATAGTAACTCGGCATTATACCGTATATAAATAATTGAATTTTTTTCTATCTAAGTGTGTAGAGTAATAATTAATTGTCAGTTTTGTTCTGAATTTTAAAGGCTTTGATTGCTTTGTTACGATGATAATTTATATTTTCAACTGTTATATTTATGCATCTACATATATCTGTAAGATGATGGGGTGCCACAGGAGGGGGAGGGATTTGGCCCTATGTATAGGCTTGTCCCCTCTCCCCCCCCCCCCCCCCCCCATTTGCAGATTTCTGGTGAGCCATACTGGGGGGGGGGGGGCATGCCTGGTTTTCCTGTCATGGGGGTGGAAGGGGGCTCATTTTCCGAGTAGCAAATGTCCAGGTGGGCAGTTGTCCAGGGATTGGGGTGGAGGCAGATGTTCAGGGATTGGGGAGGAGGCAGTTGTCCAGGGATGGGGAGGTTGTTAATGAGCAGATGTCCACGCACCACTTCGATGCACCCTCAGAGGAAATGTTCCAAAGTAAATAAATATATCATGGATTTTCTGTGGACCAAAATGAATACATATTCATACTCGCTGAGTTCGTTCCAATGAGCAGTGGCGTAGATAAAGGGGGGGGGGGTGTCAGATTCAATTTGTTTTGTCGGAAATTTTTTGGGACCATTTTTAGGCGAATTTATGCCTAATAACATTAAAATGCTGGCTTTGGGGATAAAAACATGCCATTTTGGGTAAATTTGGGGTAAAAAAAAACAATTTTCAGTACATTTGCAGTAAACAACAGATTCTTTCTGTTTGTTTGGATTTTTGTTGTTGTTACACTGTCGGAAAATTTTCGGTCTGTCGGAAAATTTTGGGCTTGCCCCTCCGCCAGTGTAAAGCTATCTACGTCACTGCCAATGAGGGGGTCACAGCATATGTTTTTGAGACAAAATATAAAAAAAAAAAGTTATTCAAGAATTTTGTTTGCAAGTGCTGTCTGCTTTTCGTGTTAGGTAAAGGGTTAATTAACTGGTACAGTGCTAAATTATTCTTGGTCGACAAAATTTGCTCACATGTCTTTGCCTTGTTATAATTTATGGATAAATTGTAACAATGCAAATCCATACAGACAACATAATTTCACTTCAAAGACAATATGAAGCACAAACACAGAAAATGAAGCATTGAAGTTGTGGTACCTGCACTTCTGAATAAAGCCCAACTATGGTCTTCCAGCACTCTACCAGTTAACAAGGTTCCACTGTACAATTGTATATTATACATACTGCTGTACTTATTGTTAGAAACTGTTGTTTGAAGACTTAATTGTAGTCTTACAAAAAAATCTCAAAAGTATTTTGTCTAGATTTCCTAACACACTTTGATACATGTACTTCATTTCTAATTTATACTTCTACTTCATGAATAGGGCTGGGTGGTTTTCATTTTTCCAGTTCGGTTCCAGTTTTTGCATCAAACTGGAAAATTGAACCGCAAGACCCGTCAAAATCCATTTGAATGGTTTTCCTGTCAGACTCCCCAGCAAACTAACGCCGCATTGGTTGAAGATAAGTGCAGTATTCCTTACTACAGTGGAGCCAACTTAATTGAATATCTCTGAATTGTATATCCATGTTAATTGAATATAATTTTCAAACACAAAACCATTTACCATACCTTCAGTACAAATTTGATCTGTTAATTGCATATGGGTTGTAGAGTAAACTCCTGTTAATTGTATATAAATTTCTGTAATATGTCGAAAACATTACTGTGTCACACACCAAATACCCCACATTTATCAACCTTTTTGGCCTCACTACATCCAATACAGGCATTTATTCTATTATATCTTGTTTGACAGAGCTCTATGAGCTCTGTCAAACAAGATATAATAGAATAAATGCTCAGTTTACCTCCAGAACACAGGTAACTGACCAAATCCCTGTTAATTGTATACTCCTGTTAATTGAATAATTTTCACTGGCAAAATGGATATTCAATTAAGAGGATTCTACTGTACACAGCACCACTGTGCGCTCATGTGGACAATCGGGATTAAGTGCCATGCCCAAGGACACAATGCATTTTCCTCTGCCAGGGATCGAGGGATGGAACCTTCGGTTTGAAGTCCAATGCTGTAAGCACGGAGCTACCACTCTCCCATTCGCTGATCAACAATGCAGAAATATGAAAAGCTCAGGATTTGAAAATTTAATGCACAAACAACTTTAACCTTTTACACAATGCACTCAACGTTCTCAAAATCAAAGTTTATTTTAAGTATTGTTTTTTAGATTTTGTCACAAAATTTCAATAAGACCCTTCATTGGAACTAACTGAGGGTACTTGTTTCAATGACTGGTCACAAGATATGGTTTTGTTTAAATATTAAAAAAAAAAAATTTCAACTGTTCATTTTGTAAATTATGGATGTGGTTGATACACTAGGTACATGTAGTTTGTTAAGGCTGTCATTCACCTGGTGCAATGTGATCAGTTTTTTATTGATGATTTTTTAGGGGCCTGAGAAGCTTTGAATTTCAATTCAAAATTGTTTCAATGATTTGATTAAATTTCATTTGCATCATGCTGCTTCAGAAATTTTTCAAATCGAGTTCTAAGATCCTACCGGGTGTCACCTCTTGAACGCTTCTTCTATCATCAGGTCTCCTGTTCAGGCAGTCCTGGAAATGAGATGGGTGCGAGTGTAATTGCTCCCGCCAGCACCCGTATTTTCTGTTTTGCGGGAGCTAAAAAATGCTCTTGTTGAAAAATATTGTGCCACACTAATATATTGTGAGGGCATATAAATGTGTGTTGTTTTGAGAAAACTGCACTCTGTGGCCAGTGGCAAGTTACTGTTATAGTTCAGCAGGTCCTTATACATTTAACACTTACGCCCCCGAAAGCGACTATTGACACCTATTTTATGATGATTATCTGTACATTCTGATATGTGCAGATCAAATCTACCATCTGATTACTTGTTGGAAAGGGCTCACAGAGCCCTTTCCAACAATTAGTCAGATGATAGCGTTTCAAGTATGTCATAAATTTTAAAAAACTTCCTTGCACACAGATCCTGGATATATGGCTAAAGTGATCGTGGCAGTAAAAAGGTTAAAGTTTCTGATCTTTGGTGACAGTATTCCCTCAAAATTCAAGTATTAATATTTTACGGGTGCAATTTGCTCCCGTCTCTGATTTTACAGGAGCTTAAAACTGCACCTGTCAATTTTGTTCATTTCCAGCCCTGGTTCAGGAGACCGAATGACAGAAGCAGAGTTCAAGAAGGTTTCACTTCTAAAACTGCTTTGAATGCATTCTGGAATACTCCATTTTTTTTCTTGTGCTCCAAGAGACGATTTGCCATTGAATACAGTACTTGCGTGAAGATTGGCAATATTCACAGTCGTAAGGGGCAATATTTTCAAATCTAAGAGCTATGAGATTCAAATCGAGATTTGATTTAATTTGAGAATCGATTCAAAATCTTGTCTGATTCGATTTGGATTCGATTCAACATGAAATTTCAGATCCTCCTGGTTCAATACTTATTGTTGAATGTTTGAAAATTTGAAACGGATTGATGGACTGGAGTGGAGCCATGTAAAAAAGTGTTTTGCCAACACTGAGATCCATGACACTTGATCCCAAATTGCCCAAGTGAGAAGATGGTAGCACTGAATGCTTGTGCATACAGCATGTCAAAAGTACATATTTATTATTTATTTATTGATGTTTAAGGTCACATATTTATGCACAATGGCTAATCATGACCGTGACAGTTTTACGGGTGGAGGAAGCCGGAGTACTCGGAGAGAACCACCGAGCAACGACAAGCAGCTGCCAGCTCCCCAACATCGTAACTCTGCACTGCAGCACAGGCAGGGTTAGATTGGTTGAAGACATGCGTACCATCGACGTGCAGTACGCCTTAGTACACGGCGTCATCGTGCCCCCACACGGGCAATGGAGATGAAGTGTCTTGCCCATGGACACAACGCGGTTGCCGCAGGTGGGATTCGAACCGAGGACCTCTCGGCTTGCAGCCTGCATCTCTACCTACTGAGCCACCGTGCTCCCCCAAAGGTACATAAACACAAGACTTCAGCATATGCTAACTTTGGATGCTAGGGTTAGTAAGTTGAAGATACCAAGTTACTTGCCACTGCTCAGTGGTTCTCTCTGGATACCTTTTGCTACCCTTAAAAATGTCCGTCACAAAATGACCCTGGCTGTTGAAAAGTGTTATTAACCCTATACCTAGCATGAAAAGCAGACGATACTTGCAAACAAAATTCTTGAATAACTAATTTTTAGCTCAACTTGATAAAGTCAAGCTGAGCTATTGCCATCACTTCTCGTCCGTCTGCGTACGTTCGTATGTATGTCCATCCACAATTTTCTTAGGCACACCTCACAGGTTGCATTTATGATCAGATCGCTTTGAAACTTGGTATGCTTGTTTGGGGTGACCTCTAGATGGGAGCTATCGATTTTCTTCCATTTCCGTCAAAAATGTTATCACGGCAAACGTTCTTAGAACTAAGTTTAGTCAGACCTCAATATTTCCCTTCGCACACCCTACAGGGCACATTTATGATCAGACTGCTTTGAAACCTGGCGTGCTTGTTTTTTTTTTTTGGGGGGGGGGGGGGGGTTCCTCTAGATGGGAGTTATTGATTTTCATCTATTTCCGTCAAAAAATGTTGCTGCGGACAGCGTTCTTAGAACTTCGTTTAGTCAAACCTCAATATTTCCCTTTGGCACACCCTACAGGGCACATTGTGCTTCAACTTATCCCTTTTGCACTCTCTGCAGGGTATATTTATGAATTTCCATAAAAAAAAACCTTCTACTTAGTGCATTTGTGCATTAACCCTTTACCCAACGAATCGGCCGCACCCGCCCGCGTAATATGCAAATTCAGCAGTTGAAAAAAGATTATGTTTGAAAAAATGATATTTAAAATAATAAATTTTGATATCGTTTGTGTTGGGTAAAGGGTTAACATGTTCCTTTGGTATGTCTCAGAGGGCACATTCATTATCAGGTTGTTTTGAAACTTTGTATGCTTATGCAGAGTGACAAAGATAGGAGCTATTTTCTTTTCATTTCCCTGTTGCTGGTAGCAACAATCTTTGAATTTATTGCATTTGTGCATCAACATTCTTCTTTGACATGGCCTACAGGCCACATTTATCATAGGACTGTTTTTGAACTTGGTGTGCTCATTAGGCAAGACCTTTAAATAAGAGCTATTGATTAGCATTCATTTCTGTGAAAAAAGTTTCCATTTACAATAACCTCTGAACATACAGCATTTGTGTATCAACATTCTCCCTTTTGCCAGTCTTACAGTTTACATTTAAAAATGCATGGATTACTCAGACAATGTGCACACACAAGGCAGTTATGTTGAAATTTCATCAAATAACATTGGTACCAATGATCTTCAATTTTGCCATTTCATTTATAACTTACCAAGTTCAAGTTTGTCAAGTTGAACAACAGTGTCATTGACACTTTCAGTTTCATTTTTTGTCTCAAAAACATAAGTTATGACCCCTCATTGGAACGAACTCAACAAGCTCCTTCCAAAAAGGGATCATAACCTATGTTTTTGAGACAAAAAATGAAAAATCACAATGAAAATTAATTAGCGATTTTTGTGAATAGCGCTGGCCAGTTTTTCCCATTACCTTGGGTAAAGGGTTAAACCACTTTAAAAAAATAACTGAAACCCATGTGCAAACGGATTGAATGTTTCCCTTTGGATCTTGGGCTCAGGGTAACCCATTAACTAACATGATTAGCCAAGCTCTCACCACCATTCTGATTCTAAAATGAATTTGACGCTGTTATGGCCTGGAATCAGACTAGCCCTTAAATAGTCCATCACCCATTTTTGAACTAAATTCTCAGGAATATTACAGTTAATCAGAAAAGTGAACCTGTGGTTCGCTTTTCAGCCTACTGAAATATTTCAGACAACTGAATCCAAAAAAATAGCAGAAGCCTTCATTTTCTTTGAGTCAACACAAGTTCTAAGTGTTTCCTAATCGACACTCAAGTTCACAGTATCTTTGGTGACATTATCATTATATGAATGAAGACTTACTACAGACGAAGTTTTCTGAATATGCTGCATAGTTCCACCAATTGTGTTAATATCTTGATGTATTCAAGGTGAAGTAAATACTTATTGACTGGAATATCTTTAACTGCAGGGCTTATATTTCATCTAAATTTGGGAGAATCCATTTGAATTCTTGCAAAAATGGTTACAAGAATCCATACCTGCTATGAGTGTCCCATGAGGCCACAGTGGTTGAACCCCTGTTGTATACTGATAACAAATGTTAACCCTTTACCCAACACAGCTTTTTAATTTTTAAAACATAAACTCAATTTGATAATATTTTAAAAAATAAACACTATTTACCAATAAAACCTTACAAATATGGATGTCACTGGAACCAGCTCAAAGAGCCGGTTCCGATGACAGCCATCCATTTTTGTACAATTTTAATGACAAAGACATCACAAAGTGTCAGGATATTTCAGATCATGTTTGTCTTGTATTGGTTAATTTGCTGCCGCAATGTTAGGTAAATGGTTAAATTGACTCAATCCTTTTCGGGTTAATCCTAGCATAGGTGCAGTGAGAATCTACTAGGATTCTCACTGGTTTTGTTGCGGGAAGCGATTCTCAGATTCTCGTCGAAATATACATGTAACTCTGAACTGGAACATGACAGAATATCTGTATATGTTTGTGAGTGAAGAGACATCACATTATAGCCTTACGGTCACCTGCACACAAACTCCATGATAAGTGGGTAAACTGACAGCCCATAACAACATTGAATTCTTTACAGAATTAGGTTGGTGACCCCAGAGCTTGATGAATTACAGATGACAATTATAAAAAAAAATCTTGCATGAGCAACTTTTTATATTTTGGCCTTAAAAACATGGTTTATGCACCTCTTTAGATTGTCCTAATTTTGGCACAATGAGTGATGGTACTGCTGGACCAATCGGGCCAGCCAAAGTTCGGCCCAGTAGGAGAGAATGTTGAAAATATATACCCAAAGCTAGTCATTTCTTCTCATCTGGAGCCCCAGAGAGAAGAACCCTGTTCAATATGATTTTGATATTATATTCTTGTGGAGACACTAGAGGATACTTTTATTTGGAAAATTATTCAAATGAACCCATAACTTGGGCAAGTTATTGTATTTTGAGCATGCCATTCACCATCAGTGATTTTGAGAATTTGAAGACAGCCCCCCCCCCCCCCTCCTCTTCCCTCCCCCACCCACATTAGAATGAGCTCAACAAGCTTGTACCTTTGAGGATTAAGCAGTCATAAGCTATGTTTTTGAGGTAAAAATAAAAAAATAATACAAATTTGAATGGTAAATTTAATGAATAATGTTGGCTGGTTATGACTGTTATATTAGGTAAAGTGTTAATTAAATATCTTGATTTAAGAACGAATCTCAAGAGTCTAAATGCACTCCAATAAAATGAGAAAAAAAATTGTTAGTTATGATTTTATTGCATGCATTAACAAAATGAGAAGAAAAATTGTTGGTTATGATTTTATTGCAAGCTTCACATCACATGAAGTATATATCAACCTTTAGGTGATTTAGGTTCAGCCAGGGGTGTTTTGAAGAGGATCCAAGAGGCCTAACATCTCCCTCACCCTAATACAAATTCTGAACAGGATTTGGGGATGGTGACTAAAAATAATCACAGCAAGGTGGCAAATTTTCTTTAAATCAAATATATAAACTGCCAACAACCCTTGGAGGCTTTCAGTGCGTTATTTATTTATTTATTTATTTATTTATTTATTAAGACCACATATTTCTGCACAATGGCTAATCATGACTGCAACATGGAGATAACGTCAAGTCCAACCAATCGTTTATACTAATGTTGCCCATTTTAACCCTTTACCTAACATGAAAAGCAGACGACACTTGCAAAAAAAATAATTGAATAACCAATTCTTTGCATTTTCTGTCTCAAAAAATAGGTTATGCTCTCTCATTGGAACGAGCACAACTGGCATGTTCCAAAGAGGGGTCATAACCTATGTCTTTGAGACAGAAAATGAAAAAATAATGAAAATTAATTGGCGATTTTTGTGAATAGCGCTGGCCGGTTTTGGCCGTTACGTTGGGTAAAGGACTTCCTCCAGGCATTGGTGATTGTGTTATATTTTATAAGTAAAACAGTGCTTGTTTATCACAATGAACAAGTGCTGCTTCACTTCCCGGGGTTCACATGGAGAAGTGTTCCAGGTTTAATTTTTTTCCAGGAAAGTCTATCACAAGTATCAATCATCACTAAATGATTAAAATAGAAAAATTAGTTTTAAGGGTGTCAGGCAAACCATACACAACAAGAAATATATTTTCAGTTTTCTACATTTTAGTGGATTCTGGTTTGATAATGTGATACAAAACATATATCATAATCAGCAACATGTTTTATGGGTTACTTCCGAAAAAAATATTTCAGTTCACTGTGCCATGCCCACACAGTATGCCATACAATAAAGTAGGTAAACATATGGCAGGGTATTATCATCTTTCCACCCCATGTGTGACTGTTTTTTCACCGTGGTAAACAAATTCTGTGTTACAGGAAAAAGAGGACTTTGTGTCCAATGTATGGCATGGAAGTCCTCCATAAAATGGCAACATTGGCACACAGGGCTGGTTAATCTTGCTTTTATCCTTGTATTGCATCTCAGTATAGCCATACATGCTGAAAGTGAACTCAATTTCTCCTTTGATCAGAAATGTTCAATTTTTATCCCTTTACCAAAAACTGCTAGCAGATGACAAAAAATATTTTGAGTAACTAAACATTTTCTTTTTTTCGCCTTAAAAATAGCACATGACCCCAGCATTACTATGTTTTGGAAGTAAAAAACCTAAAAAATAATAAAATTTGCACTGCAAGTTTGGGAAATAATAGTATTGGTCAGATATTCAATTACATTAGGTAAAGGGTTCATATTCTGCACACTGATGTCAAAATACCAAAATTTCAAGCAGCAAATTTTTCTCAGAAGACAACTAGGAATTTAACCAATTCAGTTTTGTTTCACAGAACTCAATGAGCTCTGTCAAACAAGATTGAATTGGTTAAATTTCTAGTTGCATTATGGGAAAAAATTGCATGTAGAAATTGTGGGGAAGAGGGTTGAACACCATTAGCCCTTTACTCAACGTAATGGCCAAAACCGGCCAGCTATTGACAAAAATCACCATTCAATTTTCATTTTTTGTCTCAAAAACAGCTTATGACCCCTCATTGGCATGAGCTCAATGAGCTCGTTCCAATGAGGGGTCATAAGCTATGTTTTTGATGCAAAAAATGAAAATAATAAGTTATTCAAGAATTTTTTTTGCAAGTGACGTCTGCCTTTCGTGTTAGGTGCAGGGTTAAATAGATATCTTTCCATAAGATTATTTGCAGGTGCTGAGATTATTTCCCAAGGTAAGAGTTGGTTGGGCCACCTAGTTCACAAGTAAAAAAAGAATACACAAATGGCTTTAGCCACTAGGTTGTCAAACTGCAACATTTACAGACTAGTTTGGAATGTTATAAATGGCATCCACTATTGGTTTCTTGTCTCTTGTAACTTTCACAGTCATGTATGACATTTTTCTGCTTGGTTCTGTAATAGCCTTTTTGGCAAAGACTTTGCCATCCACTGAAATTTCAACATTTAATAAATGTTTGTGTTTATGATTAGGTGAAACAGACGGTTTGTTGTAATGGTGATTTGATTGGTGAGATGCATGTTTTTGACTTTCCAAGAGGGTTCCAGGTTTCTTCATAATATTGTGTCCAGCAAAAGCATTTTTGGCATAGCTGTTGTCATCTTTAAAACCAGTTTCCTGCCTGGAGTTGGAGGAGCCGGCCATTTTGGAGGAATAACGGGGATTGTTAAATTCCTGGTTGGATGAAGTATCTATGCCAGTGTTTATGCCAGTTTCTTTGTTTCCAAGAGAGTTTTGCATCATTTCTTGGTTTATGCCAGTTTCTTTGTTTCCAAGAGAGTTTTGCATCATTTCTTGGTTATTATCATTATTGACACTAATTCCATGGTTCGGAACAGTATCTATCTTTTTTCCCTGCATGTTGTAATATTTTGTATTTGGGTATCGTCGAGAATCTTGGTTGAAGCGTGGTCCACTATTTCTTTGCATATTACTGGTTTTATCTTGTTGCTCTGCTTTGGTTGGTTTAATAAAAAGCTCTGATGAATTTGGCTCTTTTTCACCCCTGACACCTTTTCCCTCGCCCGTTTCTTCACGTATGCCATTACTAGAATCAAAAGGGTTTGACTTCCAGTTTGTGGGATCCTGATTATTCCACCCAGTAGGCACTGATGGGCCAGTTTCATCTCTCAATATTACATTTGTGCCACGTTCATTTTGTTTCTCTCTCCCAGTTGGTGACAGATCCGACACTTTTTCTGGATTTGTGAGTCCTTCTACAAATTCAACTGGTTCATCACCCTCAGATGTATCATAACCCCATGGTTTGATATTTTTTTTCTGTGAGAGAACAACACCTGTTCGAAGGAGATCTGCACGTGTTTGTGGTGGCATCACTGGCCGTTGCCATTTTGAAGGAGAAGTACCAGTTTGAACATTTGTTGGTTTAGCATTTTCTTTTTCAGATGTCAGTTTTGTAGGAGAAGCCGTAGAAGATTTTACAACATATGTCATACTTTCAGAAGTACCTGTAATGGAATAAAAAAAACGTTAACGTTTTTGTACACAATGTTAACCCTTTACCTAACGAATCGAGCATTTCTGTCCATGTAGTTTACAAAATGAGGCGTTTGTAAACCAGTATTTATTTATTTATTGGTGTTTAAGGTCACATACTTATGCACAATAGCTAATCGTGACCATGGCCGTTTTACGGGTGGAGGAAGCTGGAGTACCCAGAGAGAACAACCGAGCATCGACGAACAACTGTCAGCTCCTCAACATTCTAATTCTGTTCAAGCTTCGCTCAAGCAAGGTTACACCGGTTGAAGACATGTGCACCATTGATGTGCTACGCCTTAGTACACACCGTCATCGTGCCCCAATGTAGGCAACTGGGATAAAGTGCCTTGCCTAAGGACACAACGCGGGTAGTCCCAGACGGGAACTTGGGACCTCTAGCATAGAAGTCCAACAGTCTACCACTGAGCCACCACGCTCCCCTGGTAAGCCAGTAAAATTACCAGTTGTGCACATTTGGGCAGTAAACATGGCGTTCGGAGCCACGTTTACCACCCAAGTGCACGCAACTGTTAGTTTTTACTGCGACCTGAGTTAATGGAACTTGAGTTCATACTTCTCCGGTATGAAGTGGTGATTGCCGCAAGTGCGCTCAATTGTAAGCTTTACATGTTGTTTAACTTGTATATACAGTAAAGGGGCATCTAGAGAGGTTAGGAATACACATTGGGGTGTTTTTTCAACTTTATTGAATGGTATCATTGACATCATTTTACGTTAACAATTGAACAATTGCAGAAGATAATAAGATGTGGTTAATGAATCATGACAAAAATGCTTGGCAACAATCGGTTGAACCAATTTTCCAGGAGCCATTGCTGTTGTCATCCGATTGCCCACAATCGGGCCAATTAGGTTGGTCGATTCCGATCATTGGGTGAACGCTGAACAGAACCATATCATATGACTCCTCATTGGAACGAATTCTCTGAGCACGTTCCAATGAGGGGTCACCTGATATGGTTTTGTTAATTTTTTTTTAAATTTGAACAAATATCATTTAAAATAATAAATTTTGATATCGTCTGCATTGGGTAAAGTGTTAATTCAGTGTACTGTGCAATTGGTATCTACCCTTCATCTAATGTAACAGCTATATTTGGGAAGCCTTTTTCACAAAAATCTCTCGGAGGGGACCACAGAAAATGAGACAGTGTTGACTTACTTTTGTAAAGAAGTTGTTTTACTAGTAAAATAGGACCCGACAACTAATGCCGAGGGTTGAAGTGCTCTTAACCCTTTACCTAAAGAATTGCCAGCATCCATCCTCATAATTTACAAATTAAACAACTGAAAAAAAAAAAATTCAAAATATTTCAATAAAACTATATCATGAGACCCTCATTGGAATGCGGACCTCAAGCTCGTTCCAGTGAGGGGGTCACATGATATGGTTTTGTTGAAATTTGAAGAAAAAAAATTATTAAAATAATAAATTAGGCTATCTTGTTCGTAAGGTAAGGGGATAAAGTGTGAAGCAAAGATATGAACGATTTATGATTGGACTTAATATACATGTGTTGCACTTATGATATCGCCATAAGATTGGAGTTTGATATGTTTGGAATTTTCCAGTTCTGTTCCGTTTTTGCTGCAAAACTTGAAAGCTGAACCAAGAGATGGGCAATATACCAAAAAACCGAATCGATAATCATGGGGATACCGAAAAACCAAACTGAACCAATCTTTGAATGCCGAAACCATCGGTATTTTCAGTTTCCCGTGCATTTGCTATTTGTAAGGCCGTATTGAGGTTTGATAGTAGTTGATGTGTTCATTTTCATGAAAGAAGTGACTGATTTTCATTTTCGGTTTTGTTATGCCTCAATGGCCTGGGCAGTTGAACCGAATTCTCAATAGACTACGACCTGTACATGCCTTGCTTAGCAGTGATTTCTAGTCAAGTCTTGGCTGCCTGTTACTTGGCTAGAAATCACAGACCAGATGATTTTTCTACTGTCATCAGGCCCACCTAAGGATGACATCTTCAGAACACACATTCTAAGATTACAGACGCCTTAAGTAGGCCTTGAAAGGTTAAGGCGTGTTTAGAACAAGTCACCAAATTAATGTAGATATGATTTGTATTGGCAAAAGCATGACAATGTTGAGCTCATTAGCAGTGGCATGTGTAGCACTATGATAGAATGATACAAGAACAACTTATTCTGTATTTTTCTGACATGGATTCCCCTTTCGTACTATCTGTGTATCTCAAGTCACAAACCGAATACCGAACCCATACCATGGTATGCCCACAAAAAAATACCGAAACCGATAACAAAATCAAAATTCCAATACCGCCCATCTCTAGCCGAACCACAAGGCCCAACAAAAAAACTACTGATCGTTTTTTATTGTTTGTGCATAAACTGATCAAACTAACTGGGATGGAAATGGACTGGTGGCCCATATGGACTCGCATCATTTAGTCTAACCGACAAAGGGCTGAATAGCACTAGAAAAAATTGAGGAGGACAATTTTATGCACCCCTTGATTTTCTGGAATGCCTGACCTGTTTGGGATTGCCTTTAAAATCTATTATCATTTCGTCCCCTGAGTTCCAATGTGTTCTCTGTGCCTACTGGCACAGAGAACACATTGGAACTCAGGGGACAATTTGTCAATGTTGCATTGATTCGCTATAATTCATGACCCATTCTGTGTTGCAGTTCGATACATTTTGAGTGGAGAAGATAGTCACATAAGAATTGAATGCAACATTTTGAATAATGAGAAGATGTGTGTGTCAATTTTTCCACTATGTAGCTAAATGTAGTTCAATTTTTCAGTCACAATATTAATACCTTGAAGTGAATATAACAAAAATAGCACACAAGTTTTTGTATTGAAAATTTCAGGTGCAATTGCACTCCCATGCAATCTGAGGAGGGCAATTGTTTTGCAGTCCTTGATTTTCTAGATAGCCAGGCTTGCTCACTGACACATTTTCTCCCTTATTGACTTTTTCCACTGGACGAGACAATAGGACAGAAATTTTGACACAACATAGATTAAATGACCTCATTATTCATGCATCTAATTTCTGAGTGTGTGTGTGTGTGGGGGGGGGCGGGGGGGGGGAGGGTCTGATTCAGTAGCCTTAGAGACTGACTCCTTTGACCCACCTACATGTAAGATTGAACAATGGTAAGTTAGGTAAAACCCTAAGTTAGGCTAAACCCTAGGTTACCCAATGTTGATTCTTAAAGACAGGGTTTTTTGGGTGGAGAGTGCTGTATTACAAACTATTGTAGATTTTTTCCAAGTTGAGGAACCTAAAATGTTATTTACTGTATATTCTTAACACAAAGAAAAACTGAGTTTTTTTTCCAGGAACTCGACCAAAACTGAATTTGAAGAATCTAAACCTCTCAGTTCTACACAAGATCCTGCAAATGACTGTAACTCCTTGTATGCTGCTGGGAGTAATTCCCACCCAGGACAGGATTTCTCATAATAATTAGTGCAGATTTAATCCAATTTCCACCCGGTAAATTGAATGGATTTTTTCACCATTGATTTCTTGAGTTAAATTTAGATGAATTTTTTATCAAATCTAGTCATGGCTTCTCCAATACTCATCAAATTAAGAGTTACACACCAATAATTAACACTCTACACACTGATAAAAAAAATAAAAAATTTCAAACATCTAATTTTCCCCATATTGGAACTAGGATTTTACCAATTCTGCCTTGTTTGACCAACCAATATGAGCTCTGTGAAACAAGACAGAACTGGTTAACTGGAAATTTTGATATGAGTGTGAAGAGGGTTTCTAATAATATCATTTAACTACTGACATTAATAATAATAATATTCACAAAAAAATCAATTTTGATCTCCAAAACACAGTTTATGACCCCAAGATCATTTCAATTTTCAGTTTTGTTTTGGCGGCCAAAATAATGAAACTGTTTTGGTACTATTAGGAATATGAGTAATGTGAAGCTCAAGGGAAGCTTTAGTGATCACTTTCTGTAAATCGTCTGCCTGGCAAGAACTTTACACTATTAACTTCTTTTCATAAACTACTGGACCGAATTCAACCAAATCTGATATGCTTGTTCCACATCATATGCAATTCAAATGTGTTAAAAGATAGCTGTCACGGACATCGGTGGGGGCACAAGGTGCATAAGTCTATTGGCACCTTCAAAAAGTTTTTAAATCTTTTCAGAACCACCAATCAGAATTTCTTGATATTTGGTATATAGCATCCCCAGGAGGGTCAGGTGGAAGTTTGTTCAAATCAAGACCCTGGATTATATTTGGGCTCCCTCAGGGTGCCCAAAATTTAACTTAACGCAATGTGAGGAAATTTCTTTAAACATCTTCAGATCCAACGTTTAGAACCTTTTGGTTTTTGTTATACAGCATCCTAGTGGGGTCAGATTCAAGTTTGTTCAAATCAAGACCCTGGGTAATATTTGGACTCCCTATTGGAGCCCAAAGTGCAATATGAGGAATATTATTGAAAAATCACATCCACCAGTCAGAATCTTATGATATTTGGTATTCACCTTCTTTGCAGGGGAGGTGGGGGGGGGGGGGGGGGTAGCAGATTTAAGCTTGCTTAATAAATCAAGTGCTTGGGTTGGGTTCATGTTTGGGCTCTGTGGTGTTAATTAACAATAGATGTTGGAAACTGACCTTAAATCCTCCTTTAACAACTTTTTCAGCTTGGTGATTAAGGCCCTTTGCGAGTTGGGGACTCTTATTTTACTAGTGCTGTTTACCAGTCATCCTAGGTAGAGTATTAACTCATGATCTAACAAAATGGTAAAATTTACTCAGGAGTCATCCCACTGGAACATAAGTTTCTTTTAAAATTAATGTAATCTTCAGTTTTTGTCTCCAAAACAGCTTGTCGAGAAATGACCCCTCAATGGAATGAACTCCTTTCACCCTTTATCGACATGTAACACGAAAGGAACACAACACTTGCAATGAAAATGTTTTAATAACTAACTTTATTTTTCAAAAACGTAGCTTATGACCACTCATTGGAATGAGCTCAATGAGTACATTCCATTGAGTGATCATAAGGTGTGTTTTTGAGACAAAAAATATAAAAAATAATGATAAGTGAATGATTTTTAACTTAACTTGACAAAGTCAAGATAAGCTATTGCCATCACGTGTGCGGAAGTCTGTTAGTCTGTTCACATTTTCCTTCAGCACAGGCTACACCCTGCAGTTCTTGTCTGATCGTCAGGAAATTTCATATGCAGGTTTGGGGTCATGTCTAGATGGGAATGTCCCCTTTGGTCACGATCGGTCAACCGGTATGGTTGCCCGAGCCCAAAACCCCAAACCCATTAGCACAGTCTACAGGTCATATTTATGAAGGGATTTCATTGTAACTTGGTAGGATGCCTCTGTATAATGCCTAGATGAGAATGTCCTCTTTTGGGCATGATCTGTTAACCGAGATGCCTGCCCAAGCCCGAAACCCAAAAACTTTTAGCACAGTCTGCAGGTCATGTTTAATATGGAGGGATTTCAATGTAACTTGGTAGTATGACTCCTTATGATGTCTAGGTGAGAATTTCCCCATTTGAGCGTGATCTGCCAATCGTGACAACTGCTCGAGCCCAAAACCCGAAAACCTTTAGCACAGTCAACAGGTCATATTTATCGAGGAATTTCATTGTAACTTGGTGGGTTGACTTCATATGATATCTAGATGAGAAAGTCCACTTTTGAACGTGATTGGGCAACTGTGACGGCTACAGGGGCCCGAAGCCTGAAAACCTTTAGCACAGTCTACAGGTCATATTATGAAGGGATTTCATTGTGACTTGGTAGGATAACTCCAAATAATGTCTGGATGAGAACGTCCCATTTTGATCGTGATCATTCAGCCTTAATGGGTGCCCGAGCCCAAAAACCTTTAGCATAGCAAAAGGTCATATTTATGGAAGGATTTCATTGCAACCTGTTAGGTTGACTCCATATAATGCCTAGATGATGACATCCCCTTTTGGTCGTGATTGGTCAACTATGATGGCTACAGGTGCCCGAAGCCCGAAAACATTGAGCACAGTCTTCAGGTCATATTTATGAAGGGATTTCATTGTAACTTCGTAGGATCACTCCAGATGATGCCCAGATGAGATTGTCCCCTTTGGTTGCGATCATTCAACCATGATGGCTGCCCGAGCCCGAAGCCAAAAACCTTTAGAACAGTCTACAGGTCATATTTATGAAGGGATTTCATTGTAACTTGGTAGGTTCACTTCATATAATGTCTAGATGAGAACGTCCCCTTTTGGACACGATTGGGCAACTGTGATGGCTACAGGGGCCAGAATCCCGAAAACCTTTAGAACAGTCTGCAGGTCATAATTATGAAGGGATTTCATTGTAGCTTGGTAGGATGACTCCAAATAATGTCTTGATGAGAACATCCCCTTTTGGTCACGATCATTCAGCCTTTATGGCTGCCCAAGCCCAAAGACCTTTAGCATAGTCTATAGGTCGTATTTATGGAAGGATTTCATTGTAACTTGTTAGGTTGACTCCATATAATGCCTAGATGATGACATCTCCTTTTGGTCGTGATTGGTCAACTGTGATGGCTACAGGTGCCCGAAGCCCTACAATTTTGAGCACAGTCTACAGGTCAAATGTATGAAGGGATTTCATTGTAACTTCGTAGGATTTCTCCAGATGATGCCCAGATGAGAATTCCCCTTTTGGTTGCGATCATTCAACCATTATGGCTGCCCGAGCCCGAATACCTTTAGCACGGTCTACAGGTCATATTTATAAAGGGATTTCATTGTAACTTGGTAGGTTTGACTTCACATAATGTTTAGATGAGAACGTCCCCTTTTGGACACGGTTGGTCAACTGTGACAGCTACAGGCGCCTGAAAACCTTTAGAACAGTCTATAGGTCTTAATTATGAAGGGATTTCATTGTAGCTTGGTAGGATGACTCCAAATAATGCCTAGATGAGAACGTCCCCTTTTGGTCGCGATCATTCAGCCTTGATGACTGCCCGAGCTCAAAACTCCAAAACCTTTAGCATAGTCTATAGGTCATGTTTACGGGAGGATTTCATTGTAACCTGTTAGTTTGACTCCATATAATGCCTAGATGATGTTATCCCCTTTTGGTCGTGATTGGTCAACTGTGACGGCTTCAGGGGCCCGAGGCCCGAAAACCTTGAGCACAGTCTACAGGTCATATTTATGAAGGGATTTCATTGTAACTTCGTAGGATCACTCCAGATGATGCCCAAATGAGAATGTCCCCTTTTGGTTGCAATCATTCAACCATGATGGCTGCCCGAGCCCAAAGCCCAAAAACCTTTAGCACAGTATACAGGTCATATTTATGAAGGGATTTCATTGTAACTTGGAAGGTTGACTTCATATAATGTCTAGATGAGAACGTCCCCTTTGGACACAATTGGGAAACTGACGGCTCCAGGGGCCCGAAGCCCGAAAACCTTTAGCACAGTCTACAGGCCATATTTATGAAGGGATTTCAATGTAACTTGATAGCATGACTCGTTTTGGAATAATTTCACTGTAACTTGGTAACTTTCGTTGATATACGTTAACTGTGAGGGCCACATACATTAACAGTGAGGTCATATTAACCCACCCCTCAGTTCTTTAGTACAGTGTACACCTCATATTATTTTTATCAAAAACATAGCATACAGGGAACAGAAATGAACATATCCCCCATTATCACGATTCTTGTCTTATTTCATAATCCTTTCATAAACATTGAACATTATCCTTTTCATCAAACACAACACACAAGTTAGGCTATAGTGTCATTGACACTTGCATTGTGAATAATGCTCCACGGTTTGGTCGTAACGTTGGGTAAAGGGGTTAAATAAGGCATTTTAAGCATTTGTTTTTCGTTTGGAGATGGGAAGGTGTAGCAAATAATGAAAATAATTTCTATTCAGTTATTAATATTAATAAATCTTCGGCCTTCCGCTGATTTGTCGCGGTTCTTGAATGAGGAGGCCTACACTAACTCAGTGCCCCATTGATGTAGTCCTCCCCCGCCCTTCTCTCCTAATATCCCAGCATTCAGTCAAAAACTGTTTTATAATTCACCCACTGGCGCCTAATTGATCTCCCGAACTATAACATTGACCCTTTTACTCATGTTATTCTTCATCCACTTATCCTTCATATTTTCATTCCATTTTTCCATTAGTTTCCCAAGGAGTCTTCTACTAGGCAAATATTTGGAACAATCTAAAGTGAATTGTTCCAGGGTCTCTGTTACACCTAATTTACACATTTTGCAAACTCCTTGCCTTTCCCGATCCCCACCCCACCCCCCCCCCCCCCACCCCCCAACTCCAGTGACTTGAATCTCACTTTGAACAACAATGTGATCCCTCAAACGATCCATCCAGGTACTCCTCAAAAGCTGACGTATCCTTTTTATATAACCCATCTAAAAAAACTCTTGTCCTAATTCAAGCTCACGGGTTTCTATTACAATACTCAAGCACCCTTTTTCCTTATAAAGCTGTTCCTCTTCTGTAGACCCCCTTCTTGATCTTCAGTCTCTATAGAGCAGTTTTCCATTAGCTCCCTCCCCTGCTTTATTCATCCTGTCTGAATGTTATATTTCTATACCGGTACAGTGTTAAAAGGTTGTTTTATGTCATCTGCTGTTTAGGAGGTTTACTAAGTAATTTAGGTACCATAATTTTCCCATATCTATATATCTATTCTATCCTTAACTGGCATCCACCCGAGTTCCTCTCTGACCGCTTCCGGTGCTGCTGCTGCGTCATTTGATCCGTGTTTTAGTTTAACTTGCCGTCAAGATAAGCTTTTGCTTTCACGCATGGAGAAGTGTGTGGGTGTGTTCACATTTTCGTTCGCACAGGCTACACCCCGTAGTTCTTTTCCGACCATTGCGAAATTTAATGTGCACGTTCGAGGTCATGTCCAGATGGGAACATCCCCTTTTGGTTGCGATCGGTCAACCATGATGGCTGCGAGAGCACGAAACTCGAAAACCTTGAGCGCTGTCTGCAGGTCGTCGTATTTCTGAAGGATTTCATTGTAACTTGCTAGGATGACTTCATATAAATGTCTAGATGAGAACGTCATCCTTTGGTCACGATCGGTCAACCGTGGCCGCTTCGAGAGGCAGAAACTGGAAAACATTTAGCGCAGTCTACAGACTGTATTTATGAAGGGATGTCATTGTAACTTGGTAGGATGACTTCGTTTAATGTCGAGATGAGAATGTCCCCTTTTGGTCACGATCGATCAACCGTGATGGCTGCGAGAGCACGAAACTCGAAAACCTTTAGCGCTGTCTGCAGGTCGTCGTATTTCTGAAGGATTTCATTGTAACTTGCTAGGATGACTTCATATAAATGTCTAGATGAGAACGTCCTCCTTTGGTCACGATCGGTCAACCGTGGCCGCTTCGAGAGGCAGAAACTGGAAAACATTTAGCGCAGTCTACAGACTGTATTTATGAAGGGATGTCATTGCAACTTGGTAGGATGACTTCGTTTAATGTCGAGATGAGAATGTCCCCTTTTGGTCACGTTCAATCAACCGTGGTGGCTGCGAGAGCACGAAACTCGAAAACCTTTAGCGCTGTCTGCAGGTCGTCTTATTTCTGAAGGATTTCATTGTAACTTGCTAGGATGACTTCATATAAATGTCTAGATGAGAACGTCCTCCTTTGGCCACGATCGGTCAACCGTGGTCGCTTCGAGAGGCAGAAACTGGAAAACATTTAGCGCAGTCGACAGACTGTATTTATGAAGGGATGTCATTGTAACTTGGTAGGATGACTTCGTTTAATATCGAGATGAGAATGTCCCCTTTTGGTCACGATCGATCAACCGTGATGGCTGCGAGAGCACGAAACTCGAAAACCTTTAGCGCTGTCTGCAGGTCGTCGTATTTCTGAAGGATTTCATTGTAACTTGCTAGGATGACTTCATATAAATGTCTAAATGAGAATGTCCTCCGTTGGTCACGATCGGTCAACCGTGGCCGCTTCGAGAGCCAGAAACTGGAAAAATATTTAGCGCAGTCTACAGACTGTATTTATGAAGGGATGTCATTGTAACTTGGTAGGATGACTTCGTTTAATGTCGAGATGAGAATGTCCCCTTTTGGTCACGATCGATCAACCGTGATGGCTGCGAGAGCACGAAACTCGAAAACCTTTAGCGCTGTCTGCAGGTCGTCGTATTTCTGAAGGATTTCATTGTAACTTGCTAGGATGACTTCATATAAATGTCTAAATGAGAATGTCCTCCTTTGGTCACGATCGGTCAACCGTGGCCGCTTCGAGAGCCAGAAACTGGAAAACATTTAGCGCAGTCTACAGACTGTATTTATGAAGGGATGTCATTGTAACTTGGTAGGATGACTTCGTATAATGTCGAGATGAGAATGTCCCCTTTTGGTTACGATCGGTCAAACGTGACGGCTGCAAGAGCCCGAAAACCTTTAGCACAGTCTACAGGTCGTATTTATGAAGGGGTTTTATTGTAACTTGGTAGGATGACTCTGTCTTATGTCTAGAAAAGAACGTCGTATTTAGGACGTGATCAGTCAACCGTGACAGCCACACAGACACGTGACCTAGATTTGTTTAGCATAGTCTACAGTTCGTATTTAATACTATTTATAAAGCAATTTCATTGAAACTTGGAAGGATAACTTGCTTTGATGTCCAGCAGATGAGACTGTCGTATTTTGGTCACGATCGGTCAGCTGTTACCGCTGCCTGGTCGCTTGACCTAGATTCCTTTAGCACTGTTGTCTTATGAAGGGATTTCATTGTAACCTGGTAGGACAACTTGGTATATCTACATGTAGATGAGACCTCCTATTTTAGTCATTCTCGGTCAACCAAGACCGCCAAACCGTCACATGAACTAGATTCCTTTAGCAAAGTCTACGAGTTATATTTATGAAGGGTTTTCACTGTAACTTGGTAGGATGACTCGTTTTGGAATGATTTTACTTCAACTTGGTATCTTTGGTTGACATGCGTTAACTGTTAGGGCCACATCAAACTAGGTCTTAATTCTTTAGTACAGTCTACACTCAAATTATTCTTATTAAAAACATAGTCTATTGGGGACCGAAATTAACATATTCTCAGTTCTCACAATTCTTGTCTTATATCATGATCCTTTCATAAACATTGAAACATTATCCTTTTCAACGAACACTGCACACATTCAAGTTACGCTACAGTGTCATTGACACTTTCATTATGAAAAGACTTGTGAGTATCTCCTGTCTGTCATTTTAATTTAGTGATGAAGAACTACAAGGGTTCAGTTTCAGAAATTACGAGTTTATATTTTCAAGAAGCATAAGCAATGGACAGCAATAAAAGAAAATCCTATCCTGTGCCGAGTATTTGCTAAACATGTCTATCAGCAGTGCCCACTACCTATCAGACAATCAGCGGAAACTAGATCAGAAAAATGGTATTCCACGGTACTTCTCTTAATATTGAAGGGGCTAAAGGAGGGAACGGCCAACTATTCTGACTAAATTTCAGCACAATTGGCGTTGTCACTCAGAATTCGTGTAAACAAACGAAACTGTAAATTCTTCACCAAGTTTCATCTTTCAATTTCAAATCTATCTTGTCTTATGACCGGTCCTTAATTCCATCGTGATGTAAACAATTTATCCATGGATGCTTCTGATTGTGAATGCAGTGACTCTCAACGTTAGGTTATTTATAAATATTCAGATTTTGTATAAGGAATTTAATTTATGTTTCATTATTTTGTCGTAACCGTGGTTCGTTCGCGTATTTTGCGATTGACGTAACCTAAGCAGTCGTTCGCATTTTTTTCCCAGGCCTGCTCATGTCGGATCGCGGATAATAATATTGATCAACAATGATGGCATGTCCAAAGACCTTGGAATATGCAAAAAACATATCTGGTGTTTGTTAGTTTGGTGACGTGAGTCGGACTACTAATCGGCAATGTCGCTGTATAACCGTGGTACCTTGCAAGAATTTTACCAAGACATTGGCGATTGTCGTGGATAATATGCAAAGGGGCGTCGTCAGTGGTAACCCTCCGCCCCACCCCAAGAAATGTTCTAAACCCTCCTGTTAATAATACGCCGTAACGTGCTCTGCATTGGTTCATTGTGTGATGACATATTTTACTCCAAACCACCTCAAAGAACAAATTTGTTTTACAAAAATCCATTATTTGCAACTGGGCGTCTCCATATGGTTTTGGGGGAGAGGGGAGAGGGTCTAGGAAGATTCGGCCCCGGGAAGATTCGGCCCCTGGTTAGTGGGAAGATTCGGCCCCAGTTGGGGCCGAATCTTCCCGGGGCCGAATCTTCCCACCAAAAACTAATTTCGGGAAAACATTTTCTCATTTAGTTGAAAAAATAGGAACCTACCATTTTTGTCCCGGGATGAAATGAATGATAGTCCGTCACCACCAAAATTAAAAGTTCAACTGACTTGAAAACTCGATCAGTTTGTTTGTTTAGCACTGGGAGTGGCTAACTGACAAGCTGATACATGCCGCTTGTGTGGTGTTCCTGTGTTTTGATAGGGATGCGCTTGTCTGATCTCTAATCATCCTTTGGTTGTTTGTCGCCATTAGTAAGCTGTTAATGATGATTAATCATCTTTCACACTCTTTGATGGTAACATCGCCAAACATCTTCAAAGAATATTCTTGGATAAACATTTTGTAGCATGTCCTATAAAACGATTATCCAGCCAGATCCCTGTCATCATTTTCAACGATGTATCCTTGTATTGAGTGTGGTTTAGAGGTGAGACCAAGGCAACACGCCGTGGAATGCGATTCTTGCGAACGATGGCAACACAGAAAATGTAACACGGGCATATCAAACAAAGATTATCTGGATGCAAACAGAGGTATAATTCAGTTGACATTTACATGCCAGCCATGTCAACGCCAAGTTGAACCAGAAGATAATAGGTAATTATTATATATATAATAATTATAATTAATAATACTGTGCTTGAATTTACTGTAACACAGAGTTAAAAAAAATTATTTTAATCGTGTTATAATTTTGTATTCATATTTAGTTACTGAAAACGTATGTATTGCTATTTCTCTCTTTCATTCCATAGCCTAGATGAAAACCACATCCATTATTTTAATCATGTTAAGGGAAAACTTAATTATGACCCTTTTTTTTCAAAATATTCAGTACTTTCTAATTTTTTTTTTGCAGTCGGGATGCCAACAATGTTGCACTTTTGGCTGAGATGATGGAAGTGGATGCAGCTGAAAGAGGGAGTGAAACATCGACAGGAGAAAGTGAGGAAAGGTAATTATTGACATTTTTCTCTCAATCTTTTTAATTGCATCATTTATTTTTATTTTTAAATGAATAAATGAATAGATCAATAATTTTGTTTATAATTTTGTATTCATATTTAGTTACTGAAAACGTAAGTATTGCTATTTCTCTCTTTCGTTCCATAGCCTAGATGAAAACCACATCCATTATTTTAATCATGTTAAGGGAAAACTTAATTATGACCCTTTTTTTTCAAAATATTCAGTACTTTCTAATTTACATTTCTCA
The DNA here is from genome assembly GCA_031216915.1 of Pictodentalium vernedei. Classification (NCBI taxonomy): domain Eukaryota; kingdom Metazoa; phylum Mollusca; class Scaphopoda; order Dentaliida; family Dentaliidae; genus Pictodentalium; species Pictodentalium vernedei. Next base: position 428,977,977 of record CM062293.1, read on the forward strand.
ACCGATCAGGACGAAACTTGGCATGGATATGTATTTTCACACAAGGGAGGTCATCGTCATATTTTTGGGGGTGGGGGTGCGGATGGGCACCAAAAGTGATGACCGATATACGTCTTCAAAGGGGTCTATTAGGGGTAATTTTTTATCACGAATCTAATGGCGACGTTTTAAGTCCCCGGGGGTGGGGTGGGGCCGAGTGACTGCGAATGAAGTCGGGGACCCCTACTAGTAATAGATAAATTGTAATATATATATATATATAAACCTTTCTTTTCCATCTCGTTTTAGCCTGGCATAGAAGATTAAACTCAAAGGGAACCCGCCTCAGCTTTTACAAATTGGCAGTTGTATTACAACATGAAGCGGAGTGGGTCAGAATAAATGTTCAGGCAGGAGATTTGGAGACAGAGATTAGGAAAAAATATACGAAAATCGACACGGAGATAACAGATCTATGGACTAAATATAGAGACGGAAGCATAAGAACAACAGACTTTCTTAAAGAGATAAACAAAGTTTATCAACTAGGTAAGAGCAAGCGTTGAAACAATCTCGATGTAAATAGTCACAGTTTGAATTATTCATATATCTCGATGTATATGGTCTCAAATTATTTCAGGTTTTAAATGACATCTCGGTGTAAAATATGTGATCTCAAATAAAGGTTAATACCCAAGAGTCAACGATATTTCATATGATATCTAGATGTAAAATTTTGTGAAATAGAATGCATAGTATGTTTTTGTATATAATTGTATATATATGTATATAATTGTTTTATGTTAAATTGAAAAAAATATATTAAAACAACAAATGAAACTTCACATAATAAAGTTTTATACTCAATCCTAACCAATCGTCGTTATTTGTCGCTCCTCCCCAAAAATTGCGTTGGGGCCGAATCTTCCCGGGGCCGAATCTTCCCACTAACCAGGGGCCGAATCTTCCCGGGGCCGAATCTTCTCGGGGCCGAATCTTCTCGGGGCCGAATCTTCCCGATCCCAGGGGAGACACCCCTCGACCCAATAATATCTCCAGTCGGGACATTTTCGTCAGAAATGGAGTCTAAGATGTCGACACTGCCTTGATTGTAATAATGTAATTTTTGGACAGGCTAGATTTTATACGTGGGCTTTTGTCTCAAAACACGGTCGGTAATACAAAGAGACGTTTGTAGTAAGTAACTGGAGCTGTTAGGGCCCTAGCAAGACCAATCTGGAGTGGAGAACCGGTACGGCACGTGTTAATTAAATAAGTTACAATAAGTTACGTCACGACCACTACATGTATATATTTAGAGGTGGGCGGTATTGGAATTTTGAGTTCGGTTTCGGTATTTGTTTGTGGGCACACCGCGGTATCGGTTCGGTATTCGGTTTGTGACTTGAGATTCACAGATAGTTCGAAAGGGGAATCCATGTCAGAAAAATACAGAATAAGTTGCTCTTGTATCATTCTATCATAGTGCTACACATGCCACTGCTAAGGAGCTCAACATGGTCATGCTTTTGCCAATACAAATCATATCTACAGTAATTTGGTGACTTGTTCTAAACACGCCTTAACCTTTCAAGACCTACTTAAGGCGTCTATAATCTTAGAATGTGTGTTCTGAAGATGTCATCTTTAAGTGGGCCTGATGACAGTAGAAAAATCATCTGGTCAGTGATTTCTAGCCAAGTCTTGGCTGCCTGTTAAGGCAGCCAAGACTTGACTAGAAATCACTGCTAAGCAAGGCATGTACAGGTCGTAGTCTATTGAGAATTCAGTTCAACTGCCCAGGCCATTAAGGCATAACAAAACTGAAAAAGAAAATCAGTCACTTATTTCATGAAAATGAACACTTCAGCTGCTATCAATCCTTAATACGGCCTTACAAATAGCAAATGTAGGGGAAACTGAAAATACCGATAGTTTCGGTATGCAAAGATTGGTTCGGTTCGGTTTTTCTGTATCCCCATGATATCGTTATCGGTTCAGTTTTTCGGTATACTGCCCATCTCTATACATTTTATCTCTTCCCTAATAAACTTCCAAGAGGTCTTACGTTTTTAACTATAATCCCGACTGACTAATATAACTAAATCATCAAGGCATGATGCGGTGGAATATTGGTCAGTCTGAACTTTAGCCATCACAGTCGGCACAAATCAGGTTTATCCTCCAGCCTCCTCCCCTTCCAAAATCGGTCATCTTCGCGAATCCCCCGTGCATAATTATGTGCAGGTAAGAAACTTTGGGTTCCCGTGGAAACCACGGGAAGTGAAGCACTGCTTGTTTACTGTGGTAAACAAGCTCTGCTATACTGGTAAAATAAGACCCGGTCACCAACGCCTGGGGCGGAAGTCCTCTAAAATGGGCACCATGGGAAAAACTATTGGCTGGACTTGACTTTACCTCCATTTTGTGGTCACGATTAGCCATTGTGCAGAAGTATGTGACCTTAAACACCAATAAATAAATAAATAAATAAATAAATAAATAAGAAACTTTTATAAAGCATTTCATGTGGTGGTGGGGCAAGCATGGGTAAGACTCAACTTTTCGCCACCCCAATCCCCTACGATAGTTAATGTCATGTCTTACTGAAAAGGCATATATCACTTACTCAGAGACAAATGCTCAGGTTATATGACTTCTTTCTTACTTTGCCATCATTCCAAGTGCTAACCCTATGCACAATGATGTCGAAATATAAGTTAAAGCTACAATTTTCTCCCAGAAATTTAAATCAATTCAGTGAGCTCTGTCGGACAAGATATTTTCTAATTGCATAGGGAAGATGCAACTTGGAAATGTTCGTAAACCTCATATTTCAGTGCTCGAATGCAAGATAAAAAAAAAAAAAAATCCAGAAATCTGTCTCTGCTGGACTTTTTGATTCCCTCGATAGTCAACTCCCGGGGCCATTTTTTATTCAGGCATCCTGAATCTTCAGTAATCCATAAGTTAAGTAAGTAATCTGAAGTTATGTTTGCTTATCAACGTTGTCGTGTTACACGTACCCAGACCCAATGCACACCTATGTCGAAATGAATATTTATTATATGCTAAACGATAGATTATCGAAACAATTGAAGAAAGATAGAAATCATATCTCCCCATGTCAAGATATAGAAATTTCCACTTTCACGGTATCAATCAAAATGACAGCTTTCAAACCATCACTTCAAGGTGAACTACGAGTCAAATTATCGCCACTAGAAATGATCAATTTGTTCTACAAACGTATAATGAAAAGAAATTCTAGTGTTTTTGAGTGGATTCTGATCATTTCCTGCAATAAGTCAACACATATTCATTCACCTTGAATTGATGCATGAAACACGCCTGCTGAATCAGATCACTTCCGCATATCAATGCGCTGTTTACTTTCATGCATCAATTCAAGGCTGCAATGAGTGGAATTATAGGAATGATCCAATACTCATAAAAAGTGTATGATAAAAAGAATATCTGGTGTTTTTAAGCACTCTCGAAGAATAAACATTTGTCTCGATTACTCATGAGATAATTTTTGGTATCCACTCAAAAACACAAGACATCCTCCATATATTTTGCTGAAGACCCAGGAAACCGGGTATTTATCCCGGACTGCAACAGGTGTTCAGTTCGGCAGTTGTTACGTTTTTATGAGTCATTGCATTTCGACAGATATGCTGACAGTCTGACTGATTTGGCATGTATGTAATCATTAAATGCGACTCGAGAATTGCGATACAGCAATATATTTCATATTTCGTAACATTCTGTAATTTCTGCTTAATGTGATACAGGGACCGATCAGGGCTATTTAAAATACGCTCTAGCCTCGGAGCCTATTTTTTCAATTCATGCGCCAGATTTCAATTTACGGAATCACACTGCTGTTTGTAATACACACTGCAAGTATGTAATAGCTCTCATCATTTTCATTTAGTACACAATAGCAAACATTAATCTTAATGTTGTTTTCTGATCAAGTCTTGGCTGCCTATTTAGGCAGCCAAGACTTGATCAGAAACCACAGTGAAGATTAATGCTTGGTAATTAAGACTTGAAGTATTAACTTAAGCACTCTACAACAATGATAAATGATAATCATATATACAATACATGTAAGAGTGTCTCTCTCGATTATCCATCGAAAGAATATCAAAATATGATCTGAGAAGTTACGCGTCCAACTGAGAAGCCTATTTCTGAGATTTAAGAGCCAGGTCCTGATGTTTCAGAACCAAATACGCACTGGCGCATGCCCAGGTCGGTCCCTGGTGATACCTGTAATATGAGCCTCGCTACATAACAAACACAAATACTAACTGCAATAAGATCTAGTCATGTGCAGAGTCCGATAAAAAAAACTCCTGATAAGATATAGACTCGCCTTCGTGCAGACTTGAATATGAAATCACTGAATACAATTTTTGATTCAACGAATCGTTGCGTCAAAAATTAAATTCAGTGCTTTGGTAATACAGATTACATATTCCATATTTGACAATGGACAAAGTTCAGTTGATTATTATCTTTGCTCTTAAAACAGCTCAAATATTGTGCAGTTATTGCAAAATGAGAAGACTGGTTATTTAGTAATTTATTTCAATGCTCGCTATTTTCAAACCCAAGAGTGGGAAAGTCGGGACATCAGCTAAAATCCGAATGTGGGACAATCGGGATTAAACCATGCGAACATTGAAATAATTTACTTAATAACCAGTCTTCTCATTTTGCAATAACGGCTTAATCCCGATTGTCCCCCTTTCGGATTTTAGTTGATGTCCCGACACTCCAACTCTTGGGTTTGAAAATAGTTATAGTCGTTATCATAATTCGAACACAACTCACCGCTGCTTACCGATCATGATTAAAACAACAGTTACTATCAGTATTTTTATGAGTGTTTACTTTTCGTGATTAGCAATTGTAATAGTGTATCTGGAAGGCTGGCACAACAAAATAAAAAAAAATACGAACCGCACATCTAAACATTTTCAATTTAACCCTTTACCTAACATGAAAAGCAGACTTGCAAAACAAATTCTTGAGTAACTTAATTTCTTTCATTTTTTGTCTCAAAAATATAGGTTATGACCCCTTGTTGGAACGAGCTCCACAAGCTCGTTCCAACGAGGGGTCAGTCATAACCTATGTTTTTGAGACAAATAATGAAAATTAATTGGCGATTTTTGAGAATAGCGCTGGCCGGTTTTGTCCGTTCCGTTGGGTAAAGGGTTAATTGACCACCTCAAAGAAATCCAGGCCTACAATGAAGTCACGCAAATACAGCTTAGTGTAGGTGGACCCCCCCCCCCCCCCCCCCCCGTCCCCAGCAAAGAGGAAGAGATAAAGAAACATTCATGGTAGACTACATGTCCTAAAACAAGGCTATCCCTGAGTTCCAGTGTGTTTTACATGTATGTGCCAACTGGCACATAGAACACGTTGGAACTCAGGGGACGAGAGGTTTTTGGATTGCGAAACAAACATTACAGAATATGCGTCTGCTTTCAGCATGCATTTAAATTTAATAATAAGTCACTGTTTTGATGTACAAAAATATCTTGTAAATTGATCAGTGTTTTGATGAACAAAAATATCTAGCATAGTTTATCGATGCTGTATAACAAATACCAAATTCTTGTTCTGTTCACCGATGAAACAGCACAATACGTGAAATTATAAGAGAAAATGTTTGATCTAGCCGCTAGAAAACTATAACAAAACCCGACTGTCCCACCCTCTTTACATCCTAAGATTAGAAAGTGGGACAGTCGGGACGACAACGCTCGCATCGCATACAATGTGTAAGAGGCCAAAAAGACAATTCAGTTTCTGTTGAATTAGTTATCGGATTTTCTGCTGGGTTCTGGTAGACAGGGAAGCACGGGGCAGCTGCCCTTCGCGCCTTCGGACCACGGCGCGAGAGGGGGCAGACAATGCCCTTCCCATGTTCGTCACTCTTTTTTTTTTTTTTCAGTGATTTATTCTCGAAGTATAGCTAAAATATACCCTAAATCCGTTCTGGGATCTTTCAAAATCCATTGGGGGAGTTTGGGAAGAGGTACCCCTCATAATGGGAGGGGGCATCTCCTCTCAAACTCTCTCGACTCGGGCCTTCGAGACATGCATGCTAAGGCGTGTCATGGCAGGGCTGCTGGTGCTAGTAAATGTCCTTTTCCCGGGGTCTGCCACTGCCACCCACACCGCGTGCCCTGGAGTGCTTCCGGCGCCCCTGCTGGTAGAAAATGTAACTGAATTTCACAAGATTAATCTATAATGGTAGATGGCTGTGGTCAGTATTATTGGAATGCCAAAATTGCGACTTTGCACCTTAGCTTCGACGGATGGTTAAAATGAACCAAATTCCAACTCCATACAGGGCAATAACTCTGACAAAATAACCCTGCATTGAACATGGGTCTAGATGTCAAAAAGATATACTTGGATACCAAATGTGATGCCATTCCACCAAGTATTTTGAAAATTAGTAAGTTTGATGGAAAAAAATTGAACAAATTCTTAGCCAAGAAATGGGAATAACTATGACAAAACTATTCAGAACAACAGCTGCATTGAACATGGGACAAGACATCAATCACAGACGCTTGCGTACCAAATATGGCGTCATTCCACCAAGCATTTTGGACGTTTTCTATTGAGTTTGAAAACTCGTTAATCTCAGACCGACAGAGACCAACAGACATGCCCATAGAAAGAGCTGCTTCTAGCGGGAAAGAAAAATAATTGTCAAGTTACCCATGCATCCCGATTTAGGGCGGGGCGTAGACATTTTAATTTTTCCGTCTTGCTGTGACATCCCTGGTATTAGACCTGTCTCGGGTACCTACCTTTTGTTGGTTTTGGTGTTGTGTTACCCATCCTTGTCGATTCATTCACTTTGGAGGCATTAGTGATTGGTGTTTTTCTTGTGCTCGTATTTGTTGAAATCACTGTTCTATTTTCTCCCGACTTTGATGTTGTAACTGGAACATGCATCTGAGGGAGAGATTTACTATTATGCGTGTCCTTTGAAGCTGTTGGTTCTTTCTCATCATAGATTCCCAGTTGTTTAAGTCTCTCCAGTAGGTTATTGTATCGTTTCTGAAGTTCGGGCTGAGAATTATCCTGGGTTTTGTATGAAAATTCATTGTTTACTTTTTGTTGAGGAACCCATTCGTGGTTTGGCTTATTGTTATAGGTGTTTTGTCCATCGTTGTATGGGTTATTTGGTTGATTTAGACTTTTTTTAAAGTCGTCCGAGTAATATGGGTACGGCTGCTGTGGCTTCATCTGCCCTTCAGTCGATCTTCCCATTCTCTCTTTCTCTAAATCATCTTCTTCGTCGCTAGCGAATATGGCTTGGCTTGCTCTTTCATTCTCATCCTCATCCTCATCTTCAGTATTAACTTCATTTCTAATCTCATCATTTTCATCATATATATTATTGATATCTTCAGGATCATCTTCAAACTCAATCCGTGGTGAGTTTTCTTCGATGTTATCAGCTAGTGAATTCTCAATTTCCTCATCAGGATGTTTCTTTATTCCGTTGTTAAGATCAGGTGCAAAATCATCGTAGTCATCTTTTGAAGCAGAGTTGGGTCCAGCATCATAATCATCCAAATCATCTGAGGTAGATTTTTTATAGGAACGGAGTCCAACATCTGAGTCTGTAATATCATCTGGCACTGAAACATCACCTGGCATTAGTTTTGTCTTTGGATTAAAGTCACCGTTAAAAGTATTATTTCCAAGTAAACCACCAGTTTTAAAACTTTGCTTCCATGTTATTTTGTCTCTTCCAATTAAACTGCCAATGTTATTTATATTGGTCGCCATTAAATCATTGTTTTGGGATGTAGCATTCACAAATCTGTGACTGTCTTCTAAGACATCATTTTTACTGATTCTTTTTCCATTGCTATTGACGAGATTTGTTTGACTGGCATCATCAGTGTCAGTGATATCTACTTTATCCGCAGTTTCACGAGTATCATCAATGTTGGGTACAAGTATTTTCAGGTTTTTATAACTGCTGTCTTCAGGGGCTTTTTTGAAATCGACTTCTTTTGGTTTGGTGAGACCATGACCATTTTCATCTTCAAATATTCTTTGAACATCAGCTGAACTATAGATATCTTTGGTTATTTGTTTGATTCTCAATAGTAGTTTGTTGATGCTATTCCAGTCAGTTTGGTCCAGAGTTGTGTCCTTCGGTTTAGCCGTAGAGACTTCAACTAATTGTTTCTCAATCTCCTTACTATTGACTTTTTTCACAGTTATTTGTTTAGGGTCTGCCCAATCTTTGGAAATACTGGTATTTATCTTATCAATGTTTACAATATCTATAGTTTCATTTGAAAGAGCCGTTTTGCCAAAATCTTCTTGCGTTTCTTTAAGGTTCAACTCTGGGCTGTCACTGCTTTCGGTGTCAGTTTGGTTTTGTGCGTCTCTCTTATGCAGAATACACCCACCGTTCACACTTTTGCTGAAAGAAAAAAAGATTATTGGTTTATACATGTACATTAACCTCGCAATTGAAACCATACAGTATGTACCTATTTGAGCATGCATTCATCATGCGCGTTCAGTTGGTGGGAAACAAGGGCAATGAGGCGCGCCTGTATAGGCGATCGATGGAGCAAATGTTATCTTGGAATGATTTCGCGCAAATATGCCCATTGTCAGAAAACGGATAGTTTGTTTCTCTCAAGTTCTTTGTGCAGAATTCGCTGTAATTTGATGACATATCGAATGCTTTTTGCATCAGGTTAACGTTAAGTACATTATAAGATTACTCCGATTTGTAAAAAATTCTTTCTTTTTTTTTGGGGGGGGGGGGGGGGGGGTGGCGGGAGTGGGGTGATCTGTTGTCTTTTTACTTTTATGTAATTTTAAAATACAGAACCACAGTTTATTTATTCATTTATTTATTGAGGTTTAACGACACTTTAAGACAGCCAGGGTCAGTTGGACAGCTTTACAGGTGTAGGAAGCCGGACAACCCGGAGAGAACCATGCACCGAACGACGGCGAGCAACTGCCTAACTGCCCAACTGCACGTCGATGGTGAACCTGTCTTCAACCAATGTTAATCCTGCAGCACACAAGCAGGGTTAACATTGGTTGAAGACAGGTTCACCATCGACGTGCAGTGCCCCTTAGTACATAACGCCACCGTGCCCCCATGTCAGCAATGGGGTGAAGTGTTACACAACGCGGTTGGCGCAAGTGGAATTCGAACTGACCTCTTGGCTTGTAGTCTGCACCTCTACCTACTGAGCCACCGCGCCCCCACCACGGTTTGGAATGCCACTAATTTAACACCACGATAGATTACCCTCATACGAAAACAGCTACAGAAGTGGTGATTCAATTAAAATTTAATTCATGGAATAATTTGTTCAGTTATCGATGGAGCAGACGCATACGGTCGGTGCTGCACACTTCAGTTAAAGCAAATGTTTGGAAAATCGCGCATTTAAACTGACTCTCACTTCCCGGTTCCAGGCTGGTCCTTGTTATGACATGTAAACCATTGACTTGTTTACATGTTCTCTTTTTCAAAGGCGTCGAAGTGACTATCTCTTCGCCCAGCAATTCTAAGAACCAACCGTCTATTGTTTCATTACTCTCTATATTTTTCTAAAGCTTCAAGTCAAATCACGTAATGCCCTCCCGTGGGTCCTTATTGACGAGCGTAGAGCTTTTCATCATCCCCAAGGGGAGGGGGTCCCAAGGACGGGCTATATAATTTAGTTTGTGTGTAAAGGACGATCTTACCTTCATGAAAATTCTTTCACTGAGAAACATATTTTTCTCAGAAAAAAAACGAATATATTTTAGCTGATTCGTGTGTTGCAAGGTTTGGAGTACCGGTCATTGGTATTTACGACCTCCCATTAAGAGATAACTAATAAGCAATTTCATCTCTACGCCGATCACAAATATGTATCTGACCATATACCATATGTCACGGCGACAGTTTTATAGCTCTTCCCTTGTACTGAGTTTTAATTACCTCGTGTCAGGAGTATAGCATGATTGTTAAGTGTCGACCACGGATGTTATAGCCATAACTCATCGCTGATAATAATTTAATGGTTTCCCAGATTAAGACTCAGCAATTTTAACAGTATACTGGCTGTTCACTTTTAAAGAAGGTGAGAGCTGTCTCTTAATACAGTACACGTAATGACGTTTGGCCGGTTACAGCAGGGTTATATGAGGGATGGGCATTCAATTCACACACCTGGTCAACATCTGGTCCGATAAACTATCTTCTGATAGAATAGTTTGGATTTTGGATATTAAGCAAGGTGATTGCCACAGAAAGTTAGTTTCCTGACCGGACTCCTCTGATGCAAATTGAACGCGAACTGGTGAAAGAATTCCTGCTTCTCAGTAACATTTAGTCGACTTTATTTTCTTCAGTGAACGTGTATCTGAAATTTTGTTTTCCATTAGTCTTTTTACAAGTGTAGAGCGCTATAATTTAATCAAGAATATATCACAGTAGTATGTCTCGCACGTTTGAGGGAAAGTTGGCAGGACCTCGGAAGTGACGCCATGTCACATGACCCAGTGGCGCCATGTTGTGTTATGGTAACCCGCGTGAGCGGCCATGTTGTGACGCCATCTCCATAGTGATACGTGGTGTTAGTGCGCATGCGCAGCGCGTGATGTTAGGGTGATACGTGTTTCCGTAGTCCATTTTGTATACTGGAGGCCGCCATCTTGGTTTCTATGGTAACACGTGGTTGCTATGTGACCCAAAGGCTTACAAGAAGACAGGGGTATATTCGGAGGATGTGTTCGATTGAATCGGAGTAAATCTAATTACCACAAACAACCCGACAACTTGTATTATTTCGAATTCTTTCAGAATTCTCTGCTTCTATATATGCAATAACTTTCGTCTATCTGACCATGTTCTTTTGTTCTGGAGTATACTCCAGTAGCGTAGTAGAGTCTATCAACTGGAACAGTTTTGCTTATTGTTACTATATTTAGCAATATCTGGTCTATTCTTGTTAGTTCTGACCCTATTCCAAGTATTCTTGTTATTTTATTTATAAAGATCATTTATATAGATTATAACTAACCAATCAGATTGCTTGATTTCCCATACTTTGTATGCAGACTTATCTCCCCTTATTACAACGGAGTCGTATCCGATTCTCATCATCTCTATATCCAATGGCCATATCCCCAGGCACCCCAGTTTCGGCACCCTTTTTTGTCGTATGAGGCCATGAGGGCTATGTAAAAGCCCTCGGTGAGTCCTCATATATTATGCCTCATAGCCACATTGAATTTTGAGGTTATGAGGACCATTAAAAATCCCTCAATGAGGTATAATTCACTACGACTCTTAGCCTCATTTCAGTATTTGAGGATACCAATGGCCTGGTATTGTATTATTCGAGGATACCTATCGAGGATACCTTCTGGAGAATCCCTTTTTGTCGTATGAGGCCATGAGGGCTATGTAAAAGCCCTCAATGAGTCCTCATATATTATGCCTCATAGCCTCATTGAATTTTGATGTTATGAGGACCATTAAAAATCCCTCAATGAGGTATAATTTACTACGACTCTTAGCCTCATTTCAGTATTTGAGAATATCTATGGTCTGGTATTGTTTTATTCGAGGATACTTATAGAGGATACCTTTTGGAAAATCCCTTTTTTCTCTTCTTTTTTTCTCTTCTGGGTCACATAGCAACCACGTGCTACCATAGAAACCAAAATGGCGGCCTCCAGTATACAAAATGGACGACGGAAACACGTATCACCCTAACAACAGGCACAAACACCACGTATCACTATGGAGATGACGTCACAACATGGTCGCTCACGTGGGTTACCATGACAACACAACATGGCGCCACTGGGTCACGTGACATGATGTCACTTCCAAGGTCCTGCCAACAAAGGGAGAATTTGATGATGCTGTCCCATATAGTGGGCCAATTTATCATCTGGGTACCTCTTTCTGTTTAGTTGTGAGACCCTGATTCAGATTGAGGTTCACAGAGGGTAAATTTAGTGATGCTACCCGGCTGCTATGCGGGGTAGCATCACTAAATTCACCCTCTGGGGAACCCATTTTGCAGATGACAGTCTGCTTATTTTCTGGCTTGTATGTTAAACTGAGTAAATCTAAAGCCTATAGCTTAGGTTTCAACCAATAATACGTATCTCGAATATTTCGCTCCACCGATAACAGCAAGTTACTGTTTCCTATTCTATATTTTTCGAATTTGCTCTTTCTGATCGCCCCAGGGACTAAGGCGAAGGGCACGTGACTCACATCATCGCATACGATTTTCTATTCCGTCCATCGTACACGTCTTTCAGCGATTGGCATAGTTGCATGGTCATACTATATGTACGTTTCCATGGATGTCAAAGCTCTCCGTAGGGAGCACGTAGAATATAAACTGAAATATGAAAATGGGTCCAGGAAATTTAGTATTGAACCGAGAAGGGGGGGGGGGGGGGGGGGGGTGGGGGGTGGGGATTTTGCTATGATTTTATAAAATTATCTTAATTTTCAATAAAAATTTGAATTAAAAAAAAATCAAAATACTGGGGGCGACAGTTTCGCAGAAGTTAACCTTTTACCCAACAAATCGGCCGCATCCGACCGCGTAATATGCAAATTCAGCAGTTGAAAATATATTATTTTTCAAAAAATTTGAACAAAACCATATCATGTGACCCCTCGTTGGAACGAGCTCGTTGAGCTTGTTCCAACGAGGCGTCACATGATATGGTTTTGTTGAAATTTTTTGAAAAATTTTAAAAAATGATATTTAAAATAGTAAATTTTGATATCGTCTGCGTTGGGTAAAGAGTTAAACCACTTGAAAATTAATCATCTACATAATACTCATAAGTTCACAAGCGTATTGGGGAAAATATAAGACACGGGTAATAAAGATGCACATTAACCTTCTACACAGCACTTTCAGGAAACAGAAAAATGACGTAATACATGCATAATTATGTGATTTTTGGTTTGACCTTGACCTTTAAAAATTAAATACTGAAAAAAATCGTATACGATTGGATTCGGCCCGTCAAAAATGGAGAATGTTCCACTTTCTTCGGACGAACAGGAGCGATGTATATGGAAAATTTATCGTACACGTAGGTGTGACCGCCGTCAAACTAATAATTTTTAATAAAGAATTCACATCTTTTCCAATTTCCTATTGATTTAAGATTCTCTATCAATACCAATCCAAGATACATTTTTTTGGCATTACAATTTAAAGACGATTGAAAAAATAAATTTACGTTTTCGCGTGCGAATTGACGATATTTGTGCTTTAAAAACTCGAAACGAAGTTTTGAACGCTCAATTGAGAAACAGAAGTATCCTACGGCATCGTAGAACCGCCACCTCTACTTCTGTTAGTAACTTGTTTAAACAACTTACGTAACTTTTTTAAACATCTTACTAACTTGTTTAAACAACTTACGTAACTTGTTTAAACGAGTTGATAAACAAAAACTTAACTAACTTGTTTAAACACGTTATACCAACTTGTTTAAACAACTTTCTAACTTGTTTAAACAAGTTACGTAAGTTGTTTGAACAAGTTCAGTAAGTTGTTTAAACGAGTTACTAACTTGTTTAAACAACTTACGTAACTTGTTTAAACAAGTTAAGTAACTTGTTTAAACAAGTTAACTAACTTCCCGGAAGATAGGGGCGTCGGGATTTTAGTCAATGTATGGTAAGGTCTCTGAGTAAAACAGGTCGAATTGCAGTGTCGCCCTTCAAATGGATGGGAGGTTACAATCTTGGATCAGATTACTGAGACGGGTATCCTGATGAGGTCTCTGGGGAGAATCACCGGTTGCATGGGTGGAGGGATTACTTGATGGTAAGCTAGAGATTTGCCCCCCCCCCCCCCCCCCCCCCCCCCACAGAACAGGTGTCGCCGTTTGGACAACACATGGTATTAGTATTTGGGGATGGTCAGGGGAGCATGCATAACAGTTGATACTTAGCTTAAACAGAATATAATATAGGGCTTCAGGAAGAGTAACATCTCTTGGCCCTGTCTATGGGTCGGGTCACACTTGGAATGTGTTATTGAGGTGTACAGCAGGACTAATTGAGGGAGTTTACACTTAGAATGAGTGGCAAGTTAGGTTCTCTAGGCCTGGTCACTGGATCCTGGGATGGAAGTTTGAGACTCTGGAATGAATTATCGAATCCAATACCCATAAAGTCCATTACCGATCAAGTGAGGTGTGGCGTCAAGATAGACTTGGAATGGACATGGTGGCATGCTGCAATGCGTTCATGATGTGGTCTGGTCTCTGAGTTGGTCAGAATTACCGAGAGTGGTAACTTCGTGTCTGGGGAATGGACGAGGTGATCACTGAATGCGAATATAGAGGTGTGACTTCACCGGGATGGGTATGTTCCTTTGGGTTACACATGGCACTGGTAATTGGGTATGGTTACTGGCGATGGTTACCATGTGACAAATAACAGTTGACATTTAGCTTAATCAGAATATAATATTGACCTTGCTGTAGAGAGGGGCAGCAGTAGTATAGCATGAGGTTTGGGCCTGGTTGGGGTCTCATAGGCGATGTCAGCCCACGTCATCAGACATCAGTCGCTTGACCGATAGGGGCGTTCTAGTGGTTGTCATAGTAGCCCGTGTGAGTGGCCATCTCGCGATGCTATTACCATAGTGATACGTGGCCTCACTGCACATGAGCAGCGCGTGTCTCTAAGGTGAAGCACGCTTCCATCATCCATTTTGACCATGGGTGCCGCCGTCTTGGTTGTTAGGGTGGCATGCGGGTGCTGTGGTACTGGAAGCCTTTTAGCTGGGCAAACGTGTGTTCCGAGGTTTGTTCGATTGTACGGGAATATGTTCATGAAGAAAATAGCAGACTTGACTCCAGTTGAGCAGAATGCCTCAGTCTGAAGGCTCTTCATGTGCTTCCAGCTTGTTTCCCCGTACTATACGATTATATCCGTATGGGAGTGTACAAGTTTAGTACCCGGTGTCCGGGGCTACGGATATAGTCGTCGTATAATGCGAGGAAACAAGTTCGGATCCCTCCACGGTCCGTCCTCCAGAGTCCATCCCAAGGGCAACACCGTCACCCGACCTGTCCCATTCAGAGTCCTCATCAGATCATGACCACATTACGGCATGTTGATTACTTGTGTTCCTTGAAGCCACAGCCAACTTGATCGCTATTGGACTCTGTGGGTATTGGTTTCGACGATCCATTCTCGAGTTCCATAATTCACCTGTCATTCTAGTATCCAGAGACCCAACCAAGAGGGCCTATTTTACCACTCCTTACAATGTAAAATCCTACAATTAGTCACACTGTACACTTCAACTACACATTCTAAGACAAGTGTAACCTGGCCCAAAGACCGGGTCGAGAGGTGCCACCCTACTCTTCCCGAAGTCCTATATTATACTATGTTTAAGCCAAGTATCAACTGTTGTGCGTGCTCCCGTGACCATCCCCAGATACGCGAGCAGTGACCCTTGTTACAACCAGTAACAACCCTACGCCATTGCTAATGTCATGTGTGGCCCACACGATCACAACCGTCCCAGTGAAGCCAAGTCTCCAGATTTGCACCCAGTAATCCCTCAGCCCATTCAACGTAGTGATAGACCTACCCAGGATACCCGTCGCAGTAAACCGATCCAAAGGTTGTAATGCAATATTCATTCCTAGGGCGACATTGCAGCCTGACCTGTCCTAATGAAAGACCTCACCGTGCCATGACGGGATGGCCCAACGCCCCTACCTTCCATGCATTCAGCTAAATTATATAAACAAGTTACATAAGTTGTTTAATTAAGTTAGTAAGTTGTTTAAACAAGTAGTAACTCATTTAAACTAGTTACGTAAGTTGTTTAAACAAGTTAGTAAGTTGTTTGAACAAGTTACTTAAGTTGTTTAAACAAGTTAGTAAGTTGTTTAAACAAGTTAGTAAGTTGTCTAAACAAGTTACTAACAGAAGTGGAGGTGGCGGTTCTACGTTGCCGTAGTATTCCGTTGCTGATATTGATTCATTTTTGAAGACCGGTACATAATAAGAAAATGTGCACCAAAATACAAGGGCAAGAGCTTCCTCAAATTCCATAAAATAATCTGGTGTGCGGACTTCTGTAACAATGGCGCGAATTCGTTCCGCGATAACATTTGTGCACTGATCGCTGGTTCTTTACGCCGTGGTTTAACCCTTTTCTTAATGTAACATGTTCGGACCACCTCATCCACCCCAACTCGGGTGGGAATTTTCCAACAGGAGCGACGTATACGAAAATTTTATCGTTCACGTTGGTGTGACCACCCCAACGGAAGGCTATAATTTTCATTTCAATCCGATAACGTATACGACAGTCTTATCAAAATTAGGATACTTGGCGTACGATGGTGTTACCGCCGCCAAACTAATAATTTTCAATAAAAGAATTCACATCTTTTCCAATTTCCTATCAGTTTAAGATTCTTTATCAATACCAATCCAAGATACATTTATTTTATTCTTTTTTGGCATTACAATTAAAAGACGATTGAAAAAATAATTTTGCGTTTTGGCGTGCGAAATGAAGAAATTTGTGCTTCAAAAAATCAAAACGGACCACCTCATTCACCACAACTCGGGCCGGTGCCTCCGAATTTTTAGGATCTCAGAAGCCCAATAATTTTCAACTGTTGAAATTTTGGGCCCGACATGGAGGTTTTTATTTTGAGGGGGGGGGGGGGGGGATAGTAGGAACTGTATGTGTTCATAGCTGAGTGGGCTGAGGACATTGTGTGCATGGCTGAGTGGGCTGAGGACATTGTGTGCATGGCTGAGTGGGCTGAGGACCAGTGATTCATTCGTGCGCTCACTTATTCACTGTAATGCTGTACGACGTGCATCTACATTCATTCTTTCATTCATTCATTCATTCACTCATTTTTTATTTATTCATTGATTTATTTACTCAATCACTCATTCATTCATTTTGTGCATCCAAATTACTGAAGATCTCACTTCTTTCATTCATTCATCCATTCATTCTTTCATTCGCTTATTCAATCATGTTACAAAGTTCATTCCATCCATTCGTCCATCCATCCATCCATATATGCATGCATCCATCCATCCATCATCCAACAAATCTTTTTATGTGTCAATCCATTCACCTGTTTTCTCTTTGTCATTTGGTGATAGTATGCAAACATTATCGACCACAGATACAGAATGGTATATTAATTTTGTCTTCGCCTTGAAGTCGCATAGTATTCTAATGCTGAAAGACCGTTACATATCAACTACATTGTTCATCAGTTTGAACCTTTGGCCATGGATATATCCACTCATTCTGATTTTCACCCATCGACCTATTGGATTGTTGGATGGACATGTGAATGAATGGACGGCTAGGACCTGGCCGCTCTTAACCGTATAAATTGGCCAACCCATTTTTTGGTTTACTCTTTTACTTGCTCGTTCAGCCCATTGCTAAGATTCGTAACTTTGAATGGGAAAGTCTTACCATCCTATGAACTCTTTCTAGCCCAAACCTCTACATGTTGTAAACATCATTACTATTTAGTGAACATCCTTAACCGACCCACTACAAAGTATACGATTATCACTGGCTCTAAAAACTAGTCAAATATTGAGACCTCTCTCTAGCCCAAATCTCGACATGTTCTGAACCCAATCCCTTTGGTGCGAGCGTCCCTACCCGACTCACTAAAAAGAAAACGCCTAACCCTAGCCATACCCGCATATTTTCATTCAAACAAATCACCAGCTACTGGACAGCAGAGAAGAATCGTACTACAAAGTATCTACTAGAAAACTGTAGATCTGAAAACTTGTACAATTGATTAATTCTCCCATAGTGTCATTTATAGCGATGACAAATGTGATATCTCTCGACAAAGTACAAAATGACGTCTCATTTGACTTTGTTACTCTGTTCAACCATGTGATCAACAGTGTTTCCGATAATGATCCTATTACTCCACTCCAGTCCGATGGCAACAGTTGCGAATACTACTCATCTGAAACATTCTCCTCAACAATCGACACGAATAGGAAGTCCTTCGCCCTCCTTAACATTAATTGCAGAAGCTTAAATGCTAACTTTGAACACCTACAGAACCTTACATGTGACCTCCAAAAAGATGAAAACTTATTCGACATCATAGGGTTCACTGAAACATTCAGTGTGAAGGAAGGCGTTTCTTACGTCTTAAATGGTTACCACCCACTAGTATTACGTTCTCGTCCTGATGGCGATGACGGTAGAGGGGGTGTTGGGGCGTTTATTAAAGATTCCATACCTTTCAAAATCAGAACCGATTTGAGTATTTTTATCCCTCATGTGTTCGAATCATTATTTATCGAACTCACTGAAAAAAAAACAGATCAATTATAGGAATTATATATCGCCCCAATACTGCACCGAAAGCTGACTTAGACTTGTTTTTATCCGAATATTCAAATCTACTTGACAAAATTACCTAAGAGAAAAAAACAACCTATGGTCAATATTGATCTGCTCAATTTTAATCAACATTCCAAAACTAATCAATACTTAGAATCGTTATTTACTACTGGATTCCTCCCTAGGATAACCAAACCGACGAGAGTTACTAGCCACTCGGCAACAATAACTGACCATATTTTCTGCAATAAAGCAAGTCATAACACTACTGGAATAATCATTGCAGATGTTAGTGATCACTTTGCCACTTTCTGTATCAAAAATCTCCAATCGACCCATTTCAAACACATTACCTGACCACCTAAAAGAATTTTCAACACTAGGAATATGAATACATTCAAACATCTGCTCTCCGAATCAGATTTCAGCAATGTATCGCAAGAGCCCAATTCCAATGAAACTTATGAGAAATTTCTCGAAACCCTCAACACAGCGTTTGATCAAGCCTTTCCATTGACGTCGTTAAAAATCCCCAGCAGATACATAAAACGAGAACTATGGATGACCTCCGGACTTCTCCAACCTCCAATAAACAAACAGAAATTACTTACAAAGAAATACAAATTCCCAACTGACGAGAATATTACTCGTTACAGAACTTATTGCCAAGTTTTCAACCAACTTTTGCGAAAACAAAAGAAAAACTATTATAGCCAGTCCATAATAGAAAACCAGGGGGACATTAAGAAAACTTGGGAAATTCTCTGCAAGGAAATAAAAAAGTCAGACACCCTTCCTCCTCTACCATCATCATTCATTGATAATAACGTGGAGTTATCTAACCCCAAACAGATTGCTGAAAAATTCAGTAACTATTTAATAAATATTGGTAAATGAGTAACCCAAAACATGGAAGGACCAACACACCGCTTCTCTGAGTATCTTAAAAGTAGTGTTTCCAACTCATTTTATATACTACCTACATGTACCGATAAAGTGATATCCGTAGTTAGATCCTTGCCTTCAAAAACATCCACTGGCCTAGATAACATTTCCCCCAAACTACTTAAAGGCATAATACATGAGATAGCCGTTCCCTTGACACATATTTTTAACGCTTCATTTTTAACAGGAGTTGTACCATCCAAAATGAAAATTGCTAAAGTAATACCAATTTTTAAAACTGGTGATAGGCAGTCCTTTGCAAATTACAGGCCTATAAGTATTCTCCCCTCTTTCTCTAAAATTCTGGAAAAGTTAATGCACAAAAGGTTAATGGACTTTTTAGATGCAAATGACATAATCTACAATTTCCAGTTTGGTTTCAGAAGGGGTCATTCAACTTTTCACCCGATAATGCATCTTATCAATTACGTTTCAACAACGAACAACAAAGTAAGCCAGGACTGCACCTTATCCATATTCCTTGACTTCTCAAAAGCATTTGACACCATTGACCATGAAATACTCGCGCGTAAACTCGAGCATTACGGAGTTAGGGGCATAGCAAATTCCTGGTTTCAAAACTACCTATCAGGAAGGTCTCAATTTGTTCAATTTACGAATGAATCCTCCGATTTGCAAAATGTTATGGCCGGTGTTCCCAGGGTTCTGTACTCGGCCCACTCTTATTTGTTCTATATATCAATGACTTATCCCAATCGACTGATATGAATGTTTTGTCCTTCGTGGATGATACAACTGCTTATACATCAGGAAATAATCTTAACTTATTGACTGAGAGGACAAACGACGAAATAACGAAAATCAGTGACTGGTGTTTTGCCAATAAGCTTTTGCTAAATGCTTACAAAACCAATGCTTTACTTCTTCATCCCCCCCAATGATAATTATAATTATAGCCATGTACAGACACAAATACTAATAAAAAATAAAAACATCACAGTAGCAGGTAATGATCGCGAAATGAAATCAGTAAAATTTTTAGGTGTCAACATAGATGAAAATCTCAAATTTAATCACCACGTGGCTGCTGTTCGTATAAAATTGTCTAGAGCTATTTATATCCTGAATAAAGTGGGGGGAAAAATTCCAGTTGACACTTTACGTGTACTCTATTTTACGTTGTACCAAAGCCACTTAATTTACGGAATCAATGTATGGGGTAACACACCTGCAACAAAACTAATTCTGAATTTGCAGAAAAAAGCAGTGCGTTTTATAGCAAATAATAAGTTTAACTCTCATACCGATCCTCTCTTTAAACATTTGAAAATTCTTAAATTCACTGATTTTTACAAATTACATTCACTACTATTCATCTGCGATTGGACTCAAAAAACTTTCCCTGTCAGTTTTAATAATACATTCCAAGTGTACGAAAACCCCTTAGGCATAAATACCAAACAGTGTGGGAATCTAACCACACACAAACCTCAGTTCTCAGCCGTTCTTCCCTTCTTTTCTTTCCCGAAATTATGGAATGACATAGATTCAAGATTAAAACTCCTCCCCCGCGTGTCATTTAAAAAAACACTGACCAATCAGTTCATAAACGCTTATAGTGACAACATAAATTGCTTAAATCCGAGATGTTCCGGCTGCTCACATAACTAGTTCGTACGGGGGGGGGGGGGGGGAGGGTCTTACTTTTCCCGTCCCCAAATGTCTACGGTTTGTGCATCTGTACATATCCTAATAATCCGTAATACTAAAATGAAGGAATAACGAAATTTATTTTTCACTTTGGACACAAAGTTGATCACAAGGTCAGAATAACAACTAATCTAACAGTGGAGTTAAAATGTCAAAATAAAGCAACACTGTTCTGAACTATTTAAATTAACCATCTATTGTCCAGATCCTTCTTTCTTCTAAAAAAAATTGTCATTCGCCGTATTTGACATTTATTTTTTGTTTAATTTTGTTTTATATGCCATGTTTTTTCTGGGGGTTTTTTTCTGTTTTTTTTTTCTGTTTTTTTTTCGAGGGGATGACAGGAAGACGGTCGCAAGACTATGTCATTCCCCACAGTATACATCTACTCATTTCTCAAATCATGTAACATCATTTTCTCTCAAAACATACTGTATTTGTATTCTGTGAAATAAAGTGAATTGAATTGAATTGGATCGTGCCCCTATGGGGACAATAGGACAGGGGGTATGTTCGGAGGGTATGTTCCTTTTTACAGGAGTAATTTACCGATTTGTAGAATTACCCAAATAAACCCGACAAGTTTTACTGTTTCAGAATTCTCTGCTTTTATCTATATATGCAATAGTTTTCGTCTACCAACCATGTTCCTTTGTCCAGGAGAATACTCCAGTTGGTAGAAGCGCCTATGAACTGGAACAGCTTTGCTTATTATTTCTACATTTAGCTTTTCTGGTTTGTTCTTGTTAGTTCTGACCCTATTCCGAATACTCTTGTTTCTTTTATCAAGGTCACCCAATCAGTTCACTTTCCTAGCTCTCACTAACCAATCAGATTGCTTGATTTCCCATAATCTTTACGCAGAGTTATCATCCCTTATTACAACAAAGTCCTATACGATTCTCATCACCTCTATATCCAATGGCCACGTCCTATGGAACCCCTTTTTGTGAAACGTCTCTGTTATGGAATCCCTTTTTAGTCGTATGAGGCCATGAGGGCTTGGAGAAATTCCACCAATGAGGCCTTATTTAGAATTCCTCTTAACCTCATTTCGATTGAGGTCATGATAAATCCCTCAATGAGGCCTCATTTACTACCCCCTCTTAGCCTGTTTCTTTGAGGCTATGAGGGCCATGAAAAAATTCCCTCAGTGAGGCCTCATTTACTATCCATCTTAGCCTCATCTCGGTATTTAACAGGCATATCCCATGGAATCCCATTTTTTTTTAAAACGCTGGTGGCTACGGAATCCCTTTTAGTCGTATGAGGCCATATGGGGCTATTAGAAAGCCCTCAATGAGGCCTCATTTACTATCCCCCTTAGCCTCGTTTTCTTTCGAGGCCATGAGGCCCATGAAAAAAATCCCTCCGTGAGGTCTCATTTACTATCCCTCTTAGACTCATGTTCTTTTGAGGTCATGAGGGTCATGAATAAAATCCCTCAATGAGGTCTAATTTACCATCCCTCTTAACCTCATCTCGGTATTCGAGAATAACTGACATTGTATTATTGGGGGATACTTGTTGTAGAAACTTTACATCCAGGTACTTCATGCTACACCCGGGTACTTCTGTAGAGAAAGGCATAAAAAGGGTGTTGGTATGAAAATAAACTCATTTGTGTCCTGACCGTCGTTGAGTGAAGACACGTTACCGATGCGTTGCAGATACTGTTCCAAGTTATTTTCGAGATCGGGTAATGCTAGAAGACACGAAAAGAACCGTCATCGGCTCCACTGTAGATATCCACTGTAGATACTGTACTAAGTTGTTTACCCGATCAATCAGGGCTCGTAGGCATGACATAACTGTCCAAGACGAACAGAAGAGAAGAGAGATACTGGAGATGAAATGACTGGCCAGAATAAAGCACTTTTAGAATTTTGACGGGATGCTGACAAGGAGGAAATCGATGCCGTTCTACGCGCTGCTGATGAAGATTTGATTACCTGTTTATGTAAATGTGCTACCAACATCATCGAAGATAAGATACCACTGAATTTGGCTGAATTTGATGACCTGCGAAAATATGAAGCTGCTAACAGATGACGGAATTTCTACCGATATAAGAAGATATATATTACGAAAGAGTTGCTTTCTCTCGGTGCTTATCAACCAGTCCTAGCTCTGAAAAGGGTATAAAGGGGGTGTATCAACACCAAATGCTCATTTAGTTCTACGACCACGAAAGAGTGAAGTCAGGAAAGCCCATTGCAGCAGATACTGTGAAAGGCCTTTTCCAGGTCAGACATGCAACCGGATCGTAAAATTTCAACAATCGGCCTATACGAAAATGTTTAGTCTAAAAAATTCCCTCTTTGGGTGACACCTCCTACAGCTGGCCTGTGGTGCATGCCGAAATTTTTTCGCGGAATACCATTCATTGTTTGCGTTATGAATAAATTGCTTAATCTTTCAGAAATAAGAGTGAAAAATCCATTTACTTGCACTTGCGGTTAGATGGTGCGAAATAGTCAAAGCAGTACTGATAGATAGATAGAATCTTTATTTGTGTGACATGTGCTTCCATAATACAATTTAGTACAATAAAAATAAAACAATTGCACCCGGCCCAGTGGGCCTATGTCACCTATAAGTTGTAGACAGAAGATGATAATGAGCGTCTAAAGCAAAGAGACGGCGATTTACAGCGTTGTGAAGCACGTGGTAACCTCGCTCAACGCTGTGAATCACCGTCTCTTTGGTTTAGACGCTCATTATCATCGTCTATTTGACTTAGGCCACATCGAGTAATGTCTTATTAATGCCCCGATTGTGAATATATATATATATATATTTCTGTAAGGGCAGTGGAATCGGAATCAACAGATTTAAATGATGAACATAGAGGTAATTTTGAAATATTCCACAGTGAATTATCAAACATTTCTGTAGAAGATTTATGTTCAGACTATTTCTGTGACTCTGAAGTTAAAAATCCTCAGAACGTTTCTCATTCTATTCCAGACCCCAGTTAATCGGAACCCATTAGTGACACACAATTACAAGAGTATTCGTCAAGCTGTGCCTCAGAAAACACGAAAACAAAATATTTGGTGCTTGAAAGTGTGGAGTGATGGGCAGTACTCCCAGTCTGTTACAAGAGATAGCCCATTCTATCCCATTCCAGAGGAATTAACGGCAGATCTGTATTTAGATTACTGGGTAGCAAAATTTGCTTTCGAAATACGCCGAGCAGATGGAAACCCGTATCCCCTGAAAACACTAGAACAAATATTTTCCGGGATACAGCGATATTTAAGGAATGAAATGGGTCCTGTGCAAATTAATATTTTTCAAAAAGATGACACGCTGTTTAAAAAGGCAAGACGCGCTTTGGATGCTCGAATGAAAGAACTTAAGGGCTCGGGTGTGGGAGTTTCAAAAACCAGAGCCGATCCCGTTTTGACCAGTGATGAAGAAAGTCTTTGGAACAAAGGTATTTTCAACATTAATACAGCTGTTGGTCTCACGAATGTCGTGTTCTTTTATAACTGCAAAGCTTACGGCTTCCGGGGAATGGATGAACATAACAAACTCCCTGCAAAACAGTTGAAAGTATTTTTTTTAAATTGCATTGAAGCGAAAAGTGTTAGTCTTTGACGGCCGTGTCACCAAAACTGTTCACGGTGGACTATTACAAAGAAATGTAGAGGTGAAGCATGTTGAACACATAGACGACCCGGGGGACTCTCGTTGCCTTGTGGCAATTTATGAAAAAATATTAGTCATTTATTCCAAAATGCGGACCGTTCTATAGAAGGCCTTTACATCCCAAACCTGGAACTGTGGAACCCCGGTTTGGCAAGCAAACTATTGGCATCAATACTCTGTCTAGTATGATGAAAACACTTTTTAAATCTTGTGAGATCGACGTGTCCGACACAAAAATTACCAACCATTCCGGCAAGATGACGTGTTGTACAACTTTGTACAACGATGGTTTTGACGACAAATCAGTTACTAGCAGGAGCGGTCATATGAGTAACGCTGTTCAGAGTTACAAGAGAGAGAGATAAGAGATTAGCCCAATGAAACAGGCAATAAGTCAATGTGTCAACTCACCCCCTCCACCATCAGAGACAATTGTGAAACCACCCATATCAGAACTATCTACTAGAACTCCCCCGTGCAAGAATACTGAAAACGATAACTGTATGGTTATCCATCTTCCATCGTCAATCAATCCGGTTGTGATTGTGAAGGGAGAAAAGAAAAATAAGGTTGAAATTTAAAATAGGAAAACGACACACAGTATCTAAAACTGAATGGAAAACAAGTATGTAAATAATGTAATAAAGAAAGCAAGAATTAATTTTGAATGGCCTTCTTTTTCTTGGTCACTTAAGGGGCTATATAAGTAATGGAATTTTGTTTATTTTGAAATTCTCACCTCTCATATTCCTTAAATTCAGATTAAATATACACAAATTATACATCAAAATGAAGGTTGGGATGTATAGAACACGAAACACATATGTAATCAACTCATAGAGTTGACAGCAGACACCACTGGTTCCTGGAAGTCTGCTATCGTATTCGTACCAGAACTGATAATAAAATAATATTTCGCAAGAACAACTCGTGGCCGAATGTGCTTCAGATATTCAATAACAAAGGTAGGCTTTCAAAACGCTTTCGAGTGCAGCGATAGGACTGCATTTTGGAAAAGTACAACACTGTCTGCATTTTTTATTGAAGATGGTTTCCATACTCGACAGACATGCGCAAATCACTCGATACCACGAATTTCCATCGAAAAACAAAATCGTAATTCTAAGAAATTCCAAAAGGTGCCATGATACCTTGCATTGAATATGGTAACTGTGTAATCTCTATCAAATAACAGTATACTGTATGAAGGCGATCTTTTTCAGTATTTGATTTTAGACGGAGTTGTTTTTACATGCTTTTTCGGTCCGATGATGTCGGCCGGAAATCGAAAGTATACTCATACGTAAACAAAAGCAAAGGCTTTGGAATTTACCCCCATGCAGCTCTGTTGCCGTGTTTTGAAGAATTTTGATCCCCGAGCTTTGTTCTTGGATATGTAAAGCACATTTGGCCACAAGTTGTTTTCGTGAAATATTATTAAATTATCAGTTATGGTACGAATACGGCTGCAGACTTCCAGGAACCAGTGTGCCAACGATCGACTCTATGAGTTGATTACACGTGTGTTTCTTGTTCTATACATCTCAATCTTCATTTTGATGTACATTTTGTGTATATTGAATTTGAATTGAAGGAATATCAGAGGTGAGAATTTTCAAAATAAACAAAATTTCATTACTTATATAGGCCCTTAACACGTTACTTCATGAGAAAACAATAGCCACACAAACTGTGAATGTTCTCCTTTTGATGTCACTTGCAAAACCGTTACATAACAGTAAATTCGTTTACGCCACGCAGACAAGTGTCTGTGCAGTTTTGACACGAATTTGAACAAATGCTATTTTCGTTCGGTGTGGTCTAAATTCGATAATATGCGCATACAGCGCGACTGGAAAATTATCCTCGTGCATGATACACAGATTCACCCTCTACACATATATCAACACATCCAAACACACACACACCCATGTGCGCACATGAGGTATCCATGACCGAGTCAAACACACGGGAGGTGGGAAATTGCTAAGACACTGGAATACCAAAAATTGGATGTATCGTTGACGACATGAGTTTGACGGACTACGATGTCCATTACTGACCAATCAGTCGCCACGCGGACGATATGCAACATTGAGACAATAATATTAATTGAGCTGACAAGAGATCACCTGCTTCCTACCGTCCAATCAAAAACTACAAAGGACAACAAAAGCATGTTTACTGCAGAAGTTACTATAATGTTTACCATTAGGGTTATTCTATCATTACACACAACCTCAAGTTATCGAATCTGTAAAAAGTATTCGCCCATGAAGTATAGATAGATAAAACAATATAATAAAACTAGAGAAACAGAATTTACTGCCATCAGTAAATTCAAATCTGTGTGAAAAGAGTTAAAGTATCAGGAATAAACTATAAAGAAAGAGAATTCATGGAGGCTTATTTTCGGGAGTAAAATATTTTTGAACAAATCAGAAATGGGTTTTCGTTTTCAGTATTTACAAATATTCATACAGGAATCAGAACATTTTTTTATAAGAAACCCGAAATGGCATATATGTGACCAGCATTCAAAGGGTTTGATATACGAATCAGAAATGGATATTTTTGGCTCTGCCCACTAATTTGAGTGATGAAATACATTTATAAGCTTTAGAAATGCATTAACCCTTTACCTAACGTAACGGCCCAAACCGGCCAGCGCTATTCTCAAAAATCGCCAATTAATTTTCATTATTTTTTTCATTTTTTGTCTCAAAAACATAGGTTATGACCCCGCGTTGGAACGAGCTCGTTCCAACGAGGGGTTATAACCTATGTTTGTGAGACAAAAAATGAAAAAAATTAGTTATTCAAGAATTATTTTTGCAAGTGTCGTCTGCTTTTCGTGTTAGGTAAAGGGATAAGGTGTAGTAAAATGCATTTCCCAGTCTTTCTGAATAATACCCCCATATTAAGATCTTCAGAGGGTTAAAATATTCCCTTTAAATACCGTACTCCATTTTAATCCTTTAAATGGGGGCGCAGTGGCTCAGTTGGCAGAGGTACAGCCTGCAAGGCGTGAGGTCCTCACTCTGTCCTTGGCCCGGCAAGACACTTCACCCCATTGCCCACGTGGGTGCATGGTGGCGCTGTGTACTAAAGCGTACTTCACATCGATGTTGCACCCGTCTTCGACCAATGCTAACCCTGCTTGTGTGGAGTTAGTATGTGGGGGATCTGACAGTTGCTCGTTGTTGCCCGGTGGTTCTTTCCGGGTACACCGACTTCCTCCACCTGAAAAACTGTCGTGGTCATGATTAGCCACGGTGCAGAAATATGTGACATTAAACACCAGTATATAAATAATCCTTTAAAAAATGAGCTTAATCCAATAAAGGGTCATAAGCTATATTTTTCAAGCAAAAATGAAAAGGTAATTAAAACTAAATAGACGTTTCTGTGAATGTTGACCGGTTTTCGCCGTTATGTTGGCTAAAGGGTTAAGAATCCCTTACTTTGGAGCACACACTGAAAAGGTGTCCCATTCCACATAGAATAAAATGTTCAGAAAATACAGCGAAAAACATTACTTAAGTTTCTCAGCTGACAGTACCTGCTTTTGCACTCCTGAGGGATGGAACGGCACAAATCAGAGCACCAAAGGTTTCTGCACTCTCGTGAGACCGAACTGAGTGCAGTGAAAGACTACAGAACTCCTCTAACAAATGCGTTTTAAACAGTCATAGCACTGACAGAGTTAACAGTACAGTCGACCATGTCAGTATTGCATTGTTACCGGCACCCTGACAGTTTTGTGATAGGTTTCAACAATTATTCAGTGCAGTTTTATGGAAATGGTTAACTTTATTTTGCCTGAAATAAAATATGTGCAATCCACATTGAAGTCTTCAGAGGGTTAAAATTATTGAACTGAATAAGATAGGTTTCAACAATTATTCAGTGCAGTTTTATGGAAAGGGTTAACTTTATTCTGCCTGAAATAAAATATGTGCAATTCACATAGAAGTCTTGAGAGGGTTAAAAGCAGTGAACTGAATAATTTATAATTTATTTCCTTGCAAGGCAAAGGGTTTCTCTCAACTTAGTTTCAGGAACTTACATCCCATTATGATGACAAGGTCAGATTTCATTTTGACAGCTGACTCCACTGTTGTTTACTTAGTCTCCAGTGTGAACATAACATTGTATTGCGTGGGGGAGAATTTACTGTATCAGGAAATTAGAGGCTGTGAAAACACTGTGGCCTAGTGGGCCATACTCAATGGCACTAGCGACCTGAAAAGTATAGGTGGCCGAGAAGTTGTGAATGCCTACCAGTATGCCAAAAATCAGCGAGATAGGACAATTCGTTTTCGGGTTATCGTGAGGACAAGGAAGTGCATAAAAGGCAGAAGACAGGAGAATAAGAAGAAGAAAAAAAAGAAAGAAAAAGAAACCGTACAAAAATAAAAGTTTGTGTGTTTCACACAGACTAATAACGGCACTATACAAGAACATTATGTTCATTATGCGTTTTGGCGACAGATTAACTTTGGGTATGTTTCAGTGAGCTATTCCGGTTTACTTGGTTTATTGTGAGCATGCGTAGACACACACAATAAAAACCAGGTCGTTTTATTGAGCAGTTTATATTCTGGTTTATCATTCTGGATTAAACCAACGAAACCTCCGGGGTTTGTTTCAGTTAACTATTCCGGTTTACTTGGTTTACTGTTCCGTGTAAACCTAAACTGTGGTTTAGAAATCCCAATGGAATGATATGTTTAATGAGAATACTATTCCTCGTAAACCTTGGCGTGATGTCGCTAGGAAACGTGAAGCAGGGACGCGTTTTTAGGAGGGGCGATATCCAAAGTGTGGGAAACATATCCCTGCTTTCATTTTTAAACA
Source organism: Pictodentalium vernedei (assembly GCA_031216915.1). Lineage (NCBI taxonomy): Eukaryota > Metazoa > Mollusca > Scaphopoda > Dentaliida > Dentaliidae > Pictodentalium > Pictodentalium vernedei. The sequence continues at coordinate 429,007,556 of CM062293.1, forward strand.
ATCTTTAAAAAGGCCCGCATAAGAGTGAGAAGTCACTTTCCAATGATAGTGTCAGAAATTGCGTTACTGCTACCATAGAAATAAAATGACCACAGAGGGTCTTCTGAAAGTTGCAAAACAATTTTTTCCGATAGAAAAACAGTCTTTCAGTTGAGAATCGAGTATTTTTGAAAAGCCACTTTTGTGGCAAAATAAACGTTACTAACTTTTTTTTTATCGTTTCTCGCTCTTTATTTATTGCTTTTTTATGAACCCGGCATTGTTTATTTCTTTATCTGACACACGAAATCAGAATATTTTTTTATTGTTGTTGTGCGAGGCCTAGGACTTTCATGTTCACTCCAATGCGATTGTCAAGAATAGAATGATAAACCAGACAACCCTGCTCTCCAGCAGGTTTAGTTGGTTAAATCCAGAATGATAAACCAGAAAATAAACTGCTCAATAAAACGATCTGGAGTTTATTCCGTGTGTCTACGCATGCTCACAATAAACCAAGTAAACCGGAATAGCTCACTGAAACATACCCCCGGAGAGCAGGGTTATCTGGTTTATCATTCTATTTTTGACATGCGCATTGGAGTGCACATAAAAAGATCTAGGCCTCGCACAACAACAATAAAAAATATTCTGATTTCGAGTGTCAGGTAAGAAATAAACAATGCCGGGTTCATGAAAAAAAACAATAAATAAAGAGAGAGAAACGATAAAAAAAAAAGTCAATAACGTTTATTTTACCCACAAAAGCGGCTATGCAAAAATACTCAATTCTCAACTGAAAGAGTGTTTTTCTATCGGAAAAATTTGTTTGCAACTTTCAGAAGACCCTTTTTGGTCATTTTATTTCTATGGTAGCAGTAACGCAATTTCTGACACTATCATTGGAAAGTGTCTTATTACTCTTATGCGGGCCTTTTCAAAGATGGTTTTCAAAGATTGTTTAAAAATGAAAGCAGGGATATGTTTCCCACACTTTGGATATCGCCCCTCCTAAAAACGCGTCCCTGCTTCACGTTTCCTAGCGACATAACGCCAAGATTTACGTGGAATAGTATTCTCATTAAACATATCATTCCATTGGGATTTCTAAACCACAGTTTAGGTTTACACGGAATAGTAAACCAAGTAAACCAGAATAGTTCACTGAAACATACCCAGTATTTTAGCCCGCCGAAAAATACATTGACTAAATTTGTCGTAACATGAAGCCATCAATACAAGCCTCACACATGAGAGAATAATATTTGCAATCTGCAACCACCCGGCTGCAGGCTGCAGACATTATTCTATCCCACCTGTGCAATTGAAATAAACTGGCTCATTCCGAAATATGGTTACATAATATGAGTTCCACCCTGTAAAGAACTAATATAAGAATACCCAATCCTTAACCTTTTGGTTTAGGGGGTCGTCGGACCTAACTTTGGTCAATTTGTTGACATTTTTCCCAATGCCCCAAAAACAGAAGATAAGGGAAGTAAGGAAAGGCAAATTATATATCAAAATAATGAGTAAAGTACATAGAAAAGGTATATATAATTTCTTTTCAGGAAAAAAAAGTGAATTTTATGATTTTGAAGAGGATTAATTTGCCAATGGCATAAGTAACGAACCCGCAAATCCACAAAATGATCGGTAATTCGAAAGCCTTGTCCTTAATGTAATGATAACATAATACAGTCTCGGTGAAAGCATTTTTATGACACATGCTCTCGTGTGTTTTGATGTTGGAATGCAATACCATCAACACAAATTATGGATGTTCTGGGAGTGGTCATGTTTCAATGATGTTATTGCATCTCTCTGAGAAGGTTTTCTAAAAAATGATAACTGAATCTAACAGATTCCATTTCGTCGGAAACAAAACCATTCAGAATATTCTCGATCAAATGATTTTGAAAGAAAGATAAAATCTTCCAATCTTGCTTGCCTTTTATTGTCACACACTGGATCACACACTGGATCACTTTATTGGACATGTTGAAAATACTGCATGGCACGATCTGGTTGGAAACCTTTTTTGACCAATCAGACACCGCTGCGATCTTATTGGATACCTGTTTTGACCAATCAGACAACGCCTTGCTCTCATTGCATACTTGTTTTGACAAATCAGACACTGTCGCGATCTTACTGGGTTATCAAAAACCTGTGACGTGACATTATCTTATCTATGACATTATCAAACAGAGGACATGGTCTTTATCGTCATAAGCTTTTTACAAACAAAGAAATAGGCCAGTTAGTCTTTATATCTAGAGCCTTTTGTATGCACATAACATCAGATGTTCCAGCATGAGCTTCATCGTAATCTTTTTTCATAACTGTTTAGTCACTCCAGGTAGCCTTCGGATTAATCTTTTTGTTTGTATGTATTTTACATGTACATGTCCTTGACAACATTGTACCTTAGAGACTCCAACAGAGCTCGAGTACTCATAGGGACGCCTCAGTTTGTAAGTCCCCCAGCTAAAGCTTTGGGCTACCCTTGGGGGAGGGGAGGCTTTGATGGGAAGAAGCAGCCCATACAAGGGCTTTGGTGGGGAGGAGCGGGGCTTTGGGGAGGGAAGCCCACATACAGGGAAAGCTAAAAGAATGTGGAGGAAAGCCTATACATCTTGGGCAGTAAACAGCCTGGGCCTTTTGGAGGGGCTTTGAGGCTGGGCGGGCAATACATGGACTTTCGGAAGGTATAGCCTAAAAAATAGGGTGCATACAGTGCGAGAATGTGGAGGGGCGCCTAAAGATAGCCTAGGCCTAGTGTGGAGAGGGGAGGGGGAGAGCCTAATGGATTTGGGCGCCTGGGTCAAGTGACCCCGGTCATGGTCGGACCCCGGGGTCCATCAAAAACCCATTGAGTCATCCCTCTATACTACTCTCTGGCTTATTATTATACTTTATATTAACAGTTAACGCCAATAACGTCCTCGAATGTCGGGCCGCTTTTTCCTTAATAATACTACAAGACCTCGGCTGTTAATCGTTTCCGTTGGGCCCCTAATGAACTGTAACTAACATGCTTGAAAATCATGTTTTTGTTGTATTATAGTAAGATTAATCGTTAGGCCTATTGCTTTTAAACAACATAGTAGACTTTTCATTATGTCAACAACGCAACACATATTTCCACCCAACACAGCAGGGCGTCAACACTGGCAAAAGCCCGACTTACTGCTGCTAGTAGTACTATTGTCTGTTTCATATGGTCGTGGTTTCAGTCTTTGTCATGTATCTCCCGTTGTATGTGTTATTCAATTATAAAGTACCACTCAAATTGAAGATTAGGTTAACGAGTCAATTTTCGCATTACTACCTTATGGGTGGGTCTTCATTTTCTCTTCATTTACTCAAAAGCACACCGTCGTTGTCATTTAACACCAGCAGCCGACATGCTTGATTACCAATGACGTAAGGGGGCGCCCTCGGCGCGGTGGCGTTCCGGTAACCGGTTCCCGTCAGATCACCGAAGTTAAGCAACGTCTAGCCCGGTTAATCATTGGATGGGTGACCGTCTGAGCGATCCATTCGGACTCCCGCGTTGTGTCCTTGGGCAAGGCACTTAACCCCGATTGTCCACATAGGGGCAGGATGACGCTGTGTACTCAGGCGTACTGCACGTCGGTGGTACGCGTGTCTTCAACCAATCTAACCCTGCCTGTGCTGCAGTGCGGAGTTACGATGTTGGGGGAGCTGGCAGCTACTCGTCGTTGCTGGGTGGTTCTCTCCGGGTAATCCGGCCTCCTCCACCTGTATAACTGTCGCGGTCATGATTAGCCATTGTGCATAAGTATAAGACCTTAACCACCAATAAATAAATAAATTATAAATAAATGAATACCAATGACGTAACGGATATCATACTCGATTTTCACCGGAGGGTTTGGAGGTTGTTGCGAGGAATTGTGTTTTGATGGATTCGATACAGATCAAAAATAAAACTGAACCGTACGAGACATCTGTATAGTTATTTCGAAAATCGGCCTCAACTAAAACTTACGAACACAAAGTTAGTGATGACCGTTTCTGTGAGTAAAATAAATAAATAGGACGGAAAATAACTATAGATGCTTTCTAAATAAATGTTTACCCTCATCAAGCTGTCGGCGAGATACCGGGTCGTTTCGCCCCCATTCCCGTTCGGGTAAAATATGTATATACGCAAAATGTAATCACCAGAAATGAATAAATGTCAATCCAAGATTAAAATTTGATGAAGGCATACGGATAGTATTTTTGAATCTGCCCCCATAGACAATGGGGCCGCGAATTTTCATAATAAATCGCAGAATTATTGCTCGTAACCCCTTTTCCACTAAACATCAAGTTTTCCGGCTTAGTGTTTTTCGCTCTTTTCTGCGACTTCTCGCAGTTATCATGAAGAAGTCAAGAACGCCCAACGGTCGTGTAATACACCACTGGAAATCGTAGTCTTTCCACCTACACGGGGCACTGCTGGATATGTTGGGTGAATCAAATTTGGGGGAAGGGGTGGGGGGTGGGGGGGGTATGATGAATACGAGTACTATCGTTTTCGAACAGCGGGTCGTGTACCCTGTTAATATTTATATTCCATTATGGGGGCACTACAACATCGATCTGAAAATGCTATCAGACATATTTTTTTTCGATTTCTCAGATTGTGCCGAATACCTTTGTTCAAGACGAGCCGTGTTTTGACCCCCCTCCCCCCCCCCCCCCACACACACACCCACACACACCCACATCTGAGCTAGTTCAATAGCATTAAACTCGGACGTCGTCAGTGTTTAATATCATTCAAATCAACGTTTGCCAAAAAAATTGTAACATGCTTTGCTTCGCAAGGGTAGATTCAGTTTTCCCTCGCAAATTTTAGACTGTTTTCAGACTGCCTGTATCAGGGACCGACCTGGGCATGCGCCAGTGCGTATTTGGTTCTGAAACATCAGGACCTGGCTCTTAAATCTCAGAAATAGGCTTCTCAGTTGGCGCGTAACTTCTCAGATCATATTTTGATATTCTTTCGATGGATAATCGAGGGAGACACTCTTACATGTATTATATATATGATTATCATTTATCATTGTTGTAGAGTGCTTGAGTTAATACTTCAAGTCTTAATTACCAAGCATTAATCTTCACTGTGGTTTCTGATCAAGTCTTGGCTGCCTAAATAGGCAGCCAAGACTTGATCAGAAACCACAGTGAAGATTAATGTTTGCTATCGTGTACTAAATGAAAATGATGAGAGCTATTACATACTTGCAGTGTGTGTTACAAACAGCAGTGTGACTCCGTAAATTGAAATCTGGCGCATGAATTGAAAAAATAGGCTCCGAGGCTAGAGCGTATTTTAAATAGTCCTGATCGGTCCCTGCTGTATTATGTATCTTCCACATTCCTAAGAGAAAAGCTGAAAAAGTTACAACGTCTCATTTGAAGTGAAGAAAGCCCCAAATTTTGAAATCTATGAAAATGAAGCAGAAATAAATAAAATGAAACCAAAGTCACAAGGCGGAAGGAGCGGAGAACTAACATTGCATTAACTGACGGGAGGTCATTTGAATTTACCATGGGCGTGTGAGACGAGCGTAAAGGGAAATCAGTTATCATAGTATAGCTGAATTAGATTAAGTATACTCATGTCATGTTGTGTCGCAGAAAAATCAAATTTCTCGATGGCGTGCGCGTTTTTTCCTTTACACGGGCAAGGACGTTTCGATGAGATATGTGAGGGAGACCGTGACGATGCCTGAATTTCTTCGACTGGGGGGGGGGGGTGTACTCTTGAATGATGGTGGGCAAAGTATTTCCCGACAAGCCATCATTAAGAAAAGAGTTGTGGAGGGGGTGGGGTGTAGAGCCCCTGGGACACTACATGAGACCCCTACCCCCTCCCACCCCCAAGAAAAAATCAATCATTAGAAATTTCAAGATTCGATTCACTAACGGCAGGAAACTTCCCCCTTTGGTGGGTTTCGCGAAATACTTCTCGAACGGCAATGTAAAAATTACATCTTGTGTGTTGGGGTAGGGGAAGTCCCAAAATCCGGAAAAAAAAAGTTTTGGAGCGCACATAACCGGACGAGTCACGACCCATATCAGGTTGACCTCATCGGTTGCTCTCATGTGACGCTCTAGTCACGTGACCCCGTTACAACATGGGCGGCTGTCCATTTTATAGCCTTCCACGCCAAGCAGGCATTGAAGGCCGATTCCTATTTTAATGGTAAAATACAGCTTGTTTACAGCTGGGGGGTCAACGGGGAGATGAAGTATGCTGAAATGTGTCTGCATACCACACTGTTATTATAGTGACCTCTTGGCCGAATGCTTACCAACAAACACAAAATTAGTTCTTTAAAAAAAATTAGCTTCAACGATGGGGCATAAAACATTCAAGTTGGGAGGATGGAGGATATGTGGCGAAAGTTTGAGGCCTTTGGTTTGGAGGGGAGTTTGTTGAGAGTTCTGAAAGCATTAAAGATGTACAAAGCAAACTTAGCCTGGGTAACATAACAATAAAACATGGTTGTATCCTTTCGACAATTCCTTTTTCATTGCACTTCAAAGATTTAGACGAACTCCTGCATGGCGACGAGGGGTAGCAGTTAGAAATATGTAGATGGCAGAGCTATTTTTCACAGACGGCGTTTACTAGTTTCAGCGAGCAGAGGGTGGGGGTGGTGCTAGCGAAAATGCTGGCAGTTGGTGGGAGATATCGAACTAAATGAACCAAAACGGAGACTCGTACTCAATAAAAGCAAAATTAAAGCAAATGAAAAGTTACCCCCCCCCCCCCCCCACCCCCCCCGGGTCATAAAGTAGAACCTACTCGAAAGTGGAAAGTAGGGGAGTTCAGTAACTGAGAAGGTAGCAGCGGATTTTTTTGCAGTGGGAAAGACATGTGATAAGGAGTATTTGGGGGTAAGTATAAAGATTCGGGGAGAGGCATCTATTTATCGAATCCGCACGAGTAAACTAACTCTGAAGAGGAAACGAATACATAGCCAAATGAGACTTATAGGAAGAAACCGCTTTAGTTTGGTTTTCGTGGGTAAAACAATCTGGGAAATGGAGGTGTACCAGATACCAGATATAACGTATGGCACTGAAGTTATTCCTCTAAACCAAACGCCTTCAAGGTGCATGGAAAACACAAGAACGAATGATAATGCCACAGCACTAGAGGTACTAAGCGGCGAGCTTGGGTAGATGATGATGATCAAGGACGGGATAACTTAATGAACGCTGTCATCTTGACAATTTAGCAAATCTCCCGCCATACCAGGGCAAAAAAAGAGAAAGAAATAGAAGAGTCATAAATTGTAACATTAATTGGCGGGGGTGGGGGATCAAAGAGATTATCTGGGTGGCATTGCGTGCTAAAATAGAAACTGGGTTTTGAAGAGTACCTTGATGGCACACGGGGGGGGGGGGGGGGGGGCTCACTGTTGTTCAAGCTGAGGCCGGAGTCGCTGGAGATTAGGGGAACATTGGAAAAGACGGTGAAAAGGCGTGCCAAATGTGTAACCTGGCCGTATTGAAGTGCCCAGAACACTTTGTATTAGAATGTCCACAATCCCAGTCTAACGGAATAAGATTCATTATTTATATATAGGAGTTTAACTGCACCTACGGCAGCCAAGGTCACTTCGTTTCGGGCAGTTTTACGGGTGCAAGGAGCAATAGAACCCGGAGTGAGCTGCAATGTTGATCAACTGCCAGACACCCGACCCAACTAACTCAACACAAGCATTCATTGACAACGAGTGCACCATTGACGTGCAGTACGCCTTTATTAGTACAGAGTCACCGAACCCCACGTGGGCAATCAGGATTAAATGCACCGCCCATGGACACAACACAGTTATCTTTGGCGGGGAACGAACCGTGGACCTAAGTTTGAAGTTCAATGCCGTACCCACGGATCCACCGCGCTCCCAATAGTAATAGAGCGTATAATTTGAAAGAGTGGGATGGGAGAATGAAGGACATGTGGTTAGTGGGCGACACCAAGGAGAAAATATTTTCCTGGGAGGGTGCCCCTGGACCCCACCAGTATAGGAGAGGACAGACTCTCCAAAACACACCCACCTCAGGGCTATGCCTAGCTGATGTTCGTGGCATCATTTCTTGGGCAAAATCCACCCCCTCCCCCCCCCCCATAAAAATTTGGCCCGTTGGTTTACGCCAATGCAGGGCCTAATCAGATAATTCGAAATATGATTAATATTATATAAATTTTCCAATCAGTTTTGTCCAGTGATTTCTTTCTCAGTAGGTAAATTAGGTGCATTGCCCCCCCCCCCCCCCCCCCCCCCAAAAAAAAAAATAAAAATAAATTCTTGTGGTGACGTATTCGTCAAGATTTAAATTCTCTTGTGTCGCACAAACAGTGATATATGGAGGTGTGCAGCACCCGATTTGGGCTGTTGTCGGCCAGGCATGACAAATATGGAATATTGGTACGGCATGTATTAATTAAATAATTTGCGTGACAACCACTGCACATGTTTCGGATTTTTTTTTCTAATTCGCTAATTCACTTATGAATTTTGAACATGTCTTGAGTTTTATTTTGTACCACAATCACGACTAATTAATATTCTGGCTATCTCGAGACACGCCTTTCGTAAAGGCTAGCTGTGAGGATGTGGCTGGAATATTAGTCTGTCTGGATCCCAGCCATCAACGGCGGGACGAATCAGACCCCCACCTCCCCCTCCTCTTATCGTTTGACGTCGCGGTGCATGGATATGAAATGGCACGCAACTCCAATTTCAAAATATCCATCTGGAATTTGAACCACGCGAGTATTTTCGATTTCCAGACATTACTGAAAATCGGAAATACCGATCATCCAACCGTCGAGCGTTCATGTGACATAAATATTAACAGAGTGCGCTCTTAAGCTTCTGGCGCATCGTGGAAAAAAATATCGAATTTATAAATAAGTGTCTATTCCAACCGGAAAGGTGGGGGACTGTCGTTTCACACGTAATAGAATTTATATTTCTACCGGCACGCAGTGGAGCTAGAAATATTTGTCTCGCCGTTTCGGGTTTAACAGGGTTAAAGGGGCTCGTAAGGTGAGAAGTATTTTTGTATCACGTGATATGATTGGTGTTGTCGCTTGGACAGTTCTAGCGATTCTTTCGTGCTGAGCGGTCAACTTTTTCAGTAACGATGGACGAAACAATGGAGTCATTGATCACCGATAAAGTTAAAAATGCAATGTCTGCAAGTCAAAATAAATTGTTGGATGGTTTGGATAATATGATTTCCAGGAAGTTAGAATCATTTGAAGCTAAAATTCAGGAAAGTCAACAAAGTATTTCGGAGAAGCAAATTTCTAGAATTAACGCAGCAGTTTCAAGTGCTGACAATTATGTTTTTAAGAAGAAAAGCTGCGAAGATCAATTCAGATTTAATAACAAAGTGTTAATAAAAATGGCTGACGCAGAATCGAAGTTGGATTCCTCTACGTGTGGACACGAGGACGTTAAAAACGATATAGCCGAAGGTATTGGTTTGTTGAAGCACCGACAAAAGTTGGTTAAAATGGCTGATATGTCAGAGATGGGATGGTCAGTTGTGCAAGAATACGAAGCGAACCCCTTGGCAGAGGGGTCGGAAGACGAGAAGAAAATCTACAGAGCGGAAATGCGTGCCAATAAAAAATCAAATTCTGAAAAACGCAAGAAACGAGAAAAATTCAGATAGTCCAGATTTCAGCCACATGCACGGATATCTACGGATAAGACTTCTGACGCAGATTCCAGGAAGCCAGGTTTATGCTTCAGTTGTGGGGTAGCAGGCCACTGGAAGAACGAGTGCCCAAGGAGGGCTGGCACAGATAAGATAAGTATTTTGGATCAATGTTTGTTTGATTCGGTTGATGGCTTTGGTACCGAGGTTGCAGAAATTGGGCAGAAATTGACTGTCCGTGAGGTGGACGAATATATTACAGGCTCGCCTGTGGGGAGGTTAAAGGGCGCCTTTCAGGAATGGGCAGGCTTGGGCTCGAGTGACATTATTTTAAATTTGCTTATCGAGGGGGTACAAATTACCACTAGCCGAAATTCCCCAGAGGGGGGTTTTACGAAATAATCGTTCTGCAAGAGAGAATGGGGTTTTTGTATCTAATGAAATAGAGAGGCTGCTCCGTTTAAAATGCATCACGGAAGTTGATAATATTCCATTTTTGGTTAATCCACTAACGGTGGCGTTTAGCAAAAGCGGAAAGTCCAGAATGGTACTCGATTGTAGAGCTTAAAATCCTTGTTTGGCAAAATTCAAATTTGAGTATGAAGACGCCGGTATTGGTGTTCAAATTTTCAAGAAGGGGGATTTTGTGTTTACATTTGATCTTAAAAGCGCATACCATCATATTGAAATATTTGAAAGGCATAGGCAGTATTTAGGTTTTTCTTGGCCATGTGATTCTCAAAATGCAAAATATTATGTGTTTAACGCTTTACCTTTCGGGTTATCAACAGCAGGATACATTTTCACTAAAGTGTTAAGGGAAGTGGTTAAGGGCCTATATAAGTAATGGAATTTTGTTTATTTTGAAATTCTCACCTCTCATATTCCTTAAATTCAGATTAAATATACACAAATTATACATCAAAATGAAGGTTGGGATGTATAGCACACGAAACACATATGTAATCAACTCATAGAGTCGACTGTAGGCACCACTGGTTCCTGGAAGTCTGCTACCGTATTCGCACCAGAATTGATAATAAAATAATATTTCATCAGAACAACTTGTGGCCAAATGTGCTTCATATATCCAAGAACAAAGCTAGGCATTCAAAACACTTTCGAATACACTGGCAGGACTGCATTTTGGAAAAGGACAACACTGTCTGCATTTTTTATTGAAGATGGTTTCCATGCTCGACAGACATGCGCAAATCACTCGTTACCACGAATTTCCATCCAAAAACAAAATCGTAATTCTAAGAAATTTCAACAGGTATCATGATACCTTGCACTGAATATGGCAACTATGCAATCTCTATCTAATAACAGTACACTGTATGAAGGCGATCTTTTTCATTATTTGATTTTAGACGGCGTTGTTTTTACATGCTTTTTCTGTCCGATGACGTCGACCGGAAATCGAAAGTAGACTCATACGTAAACAAAAGTAAGGGCTTTGGAATTTTCCCCAATGTAGCTCTGTCGCCGTGTTTTGAAGAATTTTTATCCCCTAGCTTTGTTCTTGGATATATAAAGCACATTTGGCCACAAGTTGTTTTCGTGAAATTTTATTAAATTATCAGTTCTGGTGCGAATACGGCAGCAGACTTCCAGGAACCAGTGGTGCCTACACTCGACTCAATGAGTTGATTACTTATGTGTTTCGTGTTCTATACATCCCAACCTTCATTTTGATGTACATTTTGTGTATATTTAATTTGAATTGAAGGAATATCAGAGGTGAGAATTTTCAAAATAAACAAAATTTCATTACTTATATAGGCCCTTAAATACTGGAGAAGCCAGGGGTTGAAAGTTGTATTATTTCTGGATGACGGGATGGGAGGTGCCAGTGATTTATGAGAGGTTAGAAATACTAGCGATATTATACACAATTCTTTGGTTGCATTAGGCTTTATTTTGGCTGAGGAAAAATGTGTCTGGGAGCCCAGTGGAAACCAGACATGGTTGGGCTTTGTTTGGGATATGTGTGAGGGCAGGTTGTACGTTACTGCAGACAGGATTAATAGAGTAGAATTGGCTGTTAAATCCTTTTTGTTTCAGCTGGCGCAGAAGACGAATCGCCTTTTCTCGGCTCGGTTCGTCGCCTCGGTGATATATAGGACAAGTGATATCGTTACACCTCGTATTAGGTGATATTGTCAGATTACGGTCACGCTGTTTATATAGGTGTATTGAATCGAGGGCAAGCTGGAATGCCCCGGTGGTGATAACTGATGAAGCAATTGGTGAGTTGGAAATTTGGAGAGATAATGTTCGTACTTTGAACAGCACTGGCAAAGAATGGGTTGCCAAGTTGGAACCAGAAGTTCAGGTTTTCACAGATGCCTCGGCTGGAGGCTATGGTGGTTATATCGCTTCTGATACAGGTGCCTTGGCTGAAGGTACCGAGGTTTATGGCTCTTGGACAGATGCTGAGGCTGAAATGAGTTCCACATGGAGAGAGGTGGAGGCGGTTTTGCGGGTTTTAAATTCTCACCGTGGCATGGTTTCAAATGAAACTTAAACTTAAACTTTTTGTTGATAACAAGAATGTTAAAACTGTCATTAAGGCGGGTAGTAGTAAACAATGTTTGCATTCAGTAGCTTTAAATTTAGCAGAATTATGTGACACTGAGAAGGTGTCGTTATTTCGTTATTATCTGAATGGATACCTAGGCACTGCAACACATTGGCAGACGAGTTGAGCAGATGTTCTGATACAGATGAATGGAGCTTAGCAAGTACAGTGTACGATGATTTTAATCTAAGATGGGGGCCTTATACGATTGATCGGTTCGCCTCTGCGTCCAATGCGAAATGTCGAAGATTCAATTCCAAGGCATGGTGTATTGGAACGGAAGGAGTAAACACTTTCGATCAAAGTTGGGCGGATGAACGCAATTGGGTAGTTCCTCCCCCGAGGCTGATTTTACAATGTGTTGAAAAGCTTTTAAAAGACGAGGCCGAGGCAACAATGGTTATCCCGTTCTGGATATCTGCTCCATTTTGGCCGGCCGTGTTTTCAAAGGGAAAATGTTTACCCTGGATTGTTTCTTCTTATGAATTGCCGCGGTTTAATGTGATTTGTTCCAGGCAAAATCATAAGGGAATATTTGCCTATAACCCACTTAGATTTAGTTTAATTGCTCTAACGGTGCAGTTTAGGGGTTAATACAGCACAGCCTAGAATAGTCAGTTTTTAGGTTATATTAATTGAAATAGATTTTATTGTTATGGATAGTTCCTTCAGGTTGGAAGGGATAGCCGAAGGGGTAAATAAAAAAAAAAATGGTTTCTAAATGCTTAATTTGGTTTTTCACTTGTTTTTGCGACAGGTATCGGCTTGAGCAGGAATGTTAGACAGCAGTTGGAGAGTGCTGGTATTCAGGATGACTCCTTGGTTGACGACATGTGTAGATATCTGTTTTGTTCCAAAGCTGACAGCACAGTTAAAAAGTATTCCGGGTATTTCAAAAAGTGGCAACGGTTTTGTGTGAGTAACAATTGCGATAGTGTACCAGCAGACCCAATTCATGTGGCAGTCTACATCGTGCATCTGATGAACAATAACTTTTCAGCTAATGTAATTTCTGGGGTGGTTTATGCAATTAAGTGGGCGCACAGTTTAAATGGATTTCCGGATCCCACTGCGAACTCATTTGTGCAAAATCTTTGTGACTCTTCGAAGAGGCTTCTGGGTAATAAGCTCGTTAAAAAAGACGTTGTTACACCGGATTTATTAATTGATCTGTGTGGGCAAATAGATGACAGCTCTGATTTGATACACATTCGAGATTTGTGTCCGATTCTGGTGGGTTTTTCCGGATTTCTTAGATTTGACGAGCTTAGTACAATCAAATATAATGACATAGCATTTTTTGAAAATTATTTTACCATTTTTCTTTCTAAAAGCAAAACTGACCAATATAGGACGGGGAATAAAGTTTTCATCGCTAAGGGCGAAACGGTAGCTTGCCCCTATTCCATGTTATAGAGGTATATGGTAAAAGCAGAATTCAACGTGCATACCGATAGTTATCTTTTTCGGCCGGCTTATCGATCGGGAAAAGCATGCGGGTTAATTTCAGTAAACAAGCCGTTAAGCTATTCTCGGGCACGGGAATGTGTGGTGGCACGGTTGAAGTCAGTAGGGCCTGAGCTCAATATCGGGCTTCATTCTCTGCGATCGGGGGGGTGCGTCCGCGGCTGCTAATGCAGGAATGGACAGTCGATCTTTGAAGGTACATGGCAGATGGAAGTGTGATATCAGCAAAGACGGGTATATAGCAGACTCAGTGGATAAGCGTTTAGAGCTAACTAAACATCTTGGATTGTAATTGTTTGGCTGACATTAATACCGTATCTTTCACTCATGCTTTTTGGCATCTAGCAGCAGAGTCGCTGTCACCATGTAGATTGTGTTCTGGTGTTATTTAGTGTAGGAGAGACTTTATATTTCTACCGGCACGCAGTGGAGCTAGAAATATTTGTCTCGCCGTTTCAGGTTTAACAGGGTTAAAGGGGCTCGTAAGGCGAGAAGTATTTTTGTATCACATGATATGATTGGTGTTGTCGCTTGGACAGTTCTAGCGATTCTCTCGTGCTGAGCGGTCAACTTTTTTACATCAGGAAGGGCGTTGTTTTGTTTTATTTTTATGGGGGAAGGGAAGGGTTAAAGGGAGTATTTTCGTATGGCCATATCTTTTATATTTACTAAAATTTATTTATATTTATTGGTGTTTAAGGTCACATACTTATGCACAATGGCTAATCGTGACCGTGACAGTTTTACGGGTGGAGGAAGCCGGAGTACCCGGAGAGAACCACCGAGCAACGACGAGCAGCTGTCAGCTCCCCAACATCGTAACTCTGAACTCTGCACCGCAGCACAGGCAGGGTTAGATTGGTTGAAGACATGCGCACCATCGACGTGCAGTACGCCTCAGTACACAGAGTCATCGTGCCCCCTATTTACTAAAAGCTGTTCAGTTTTGCTTCAGTCTCTTACTATGCTTAATTAGGTTGCATCATCACCTGTGGATGTAGGTCCAACATCCGGATCAGAGGTGGCATTAGCATTACCAACGGGCACAGGTTTCCAGAGTCATCATATACAGTAAATATTAAAACTCTGGTTTTTCCTGGGTGGCTATGTCATCGGTGAAGATCTTAGTTTTGTGGTGAAAAGAGGGCTGATGCCTTTTTTCTCTTTGTGTAATGTAAAATACAGCTAGCATTTTGTAATATGTATAGTTTTTGTAGTATTCATGAACGCTACTGAGGGGGGATTTTGTGAATGAAATAAAATAAAATTTCCGGCTCAAGCAGCAGAGTCGCTGTCACCATGTAGATTGTGTTCTGGTGTTATTTAGTATAGGAGAGACGTGATCGATATATTGGACTATTGGTCACTTCGTATTTTTGAACGATTACAAAAAAATATAAACTACATCACGCAGGACGCTAACGTTAATTGTATTTCCGGAAGTCTACCAGTAATAGAGCATGTCCCCGACCGACCCCGATTGGCCGGACCCCGGAAGTGAAGTCACGTGTCACGTGACCCAGTGGCGAGATGTTGTGCTGTCATGGAACCCGCCGGGAGCGCGGTGGCTCAGTAGGTAGAGGTGCAGGCTGCAAGCCGAGAGGTCCTCGGTTCGAATCCCACCTGTGGCAACCGCGTTGTGTCCTTGGGCAGGACACTTCATCTCCATTGCCCGTGTGGGGGCACGATGACGCCGTGTACTAAGGCGTACTGCACGTCAATGGTACGCATGTCTTCAACCAATCTAACCCTGCCTGTGCTGCAGTGCGGAGTTACGATGTTGGGGAGCTGGCAGTTGCTCGTCGTTGCTCGGTGGTTCTCTCCGGGTACTCCGGCTTCCTCCACCCGTAAAACTGTCATGGTCATGATTAGCCATTGTGCATAAATATGTGACCTTAAACATCAATAAATAAATAAATAACATGGAACCCGCCATCTTGTGATGGCATCCCCATAGTGATGTGTGGTGTTAGTGCGCATGCGCAGCGCGTGTTGTTAGGGTGATACGTGTTTCCGTCGTCCATTTTGTATATTGGAGGCCGCTATTTTAGTTTCTCTGGTGGCACGTGGTTGCTATGTGACACAAAGGCTTGTAATAGGATGGGAATGTTCGGAGATGGCCGCTCACGCGGATTACCATGACAACACAACATGGCGCCACTGGGTCACGTGACATGGCGTCACACCGGGGTCCGGCCAATCGGGACCGATCGGGTAAATGGTCTACTACTTCTACCCGATTTATATAACATCATTGAAAAAGGCCAAATGGCCGAGTGCTCCAGTTACGGGCTAATTTTATTATATAAATACTCAAACTATCAAAGTAGTATGTAATGTGGTTTTGAGGCCTAGGTTGCCGGACCCGGAAGTGACGCCATGTCACGTGACCTAGTTACGTCATGTTGTGATGTCATAGTAACCCGCGTGAGCGGCCATCTTGTGACGCCATCTCCATAGTGATACGTGATGTGAGTGCGCATGCGCAGCGCGTGTTGTTAGGGTGACACGTGTTTCCGTCGTCCATTTTGTATACTGGAGGCCGCCATCTTGGTTTCTATGGTAGCACGTGATTGCTATGTTACCTAAGGCCTACAATAGGACAGGGGGTATGTTCGGAGGGTATGTTCGATTGAATCGGAGTATTTTCTGGGATGACTTCTCTGGATAATTACCACAAACAACCCGACAACTTGTATTATTTCGAATTCTTTCAGAATTCTCTGCTTCTGTCTATATATGTAATAGTTTACGCCTACCTAGGCATGTTCCTTTATTCTAGAGTATACTCCAGTAGCGCAGAAGAGCCCATTAATTGGAACAGTTTACCTTATTATTACTATATTTAGCAATTTCTGGTCTATTCTTGTTAGTTCTGACCCTATTCCAAGTACTCTTGTTGTTTCATTTATCTAGATTATAACTAACCAATCAGATTGCTTGATTTCCCATAATCTGTATGCAGGGTTATCTCCCTTCTGCATAACAAAAGACTATATCCAATGGCCATATCCCATGGAATCCCATTTTTTGCAAAACACCTGTGGCTATGGAATCCCTTTTTTTGTCGAATGAGGCCATGAGGGCTATGTAAAAGCCCTCAATGAGTCCTCATTTATTATCCCTCATACCCTCATTGAATTTTGAGGTTATGAGGACCTTGAAAAATCCCTCAATGGGGTATAATTTACTACGACTCTTAGCCTCATTTCAGTATTTAACAGATATATCCTATGGAATCCCATTTTGGAAAACGCCTGTGACTGTGGAATCCCTTTTTGTCGTATGAGGCCATGGGGGCTATGTAAAAGCCCTCAATGAGTCCTCATTTACTATCCCTCATAGTCTCATTGAATTTTGAGGTTATGAGGACCATTAAAAATCCCTCAGTGAGGCATAATTTACTACGACTCTTGGCCTCATCTCGGTATTTGAGGATACCCATAGCCTGGTATTGTATTATTCGAGGATACCTATCGAGGATACCTTTTATAGGATACTTATCTGAGGATACTATATAGGCTGTACATATCCCTATAGGTCTCTTGCTGGCCCTTAGTACTATTACTCCACCTGATGCTTTATGTTATCCTGTGACTGGTATAGGTAGTATGCAATGCTAGGCATAGAGGTATTGTGGGTAGGGGTACTGCCTGGTAGTTTAGAACGGTACTATAGTATGGTGGTATATACACCTTTTGGCTGCTACTGATCCACCAGATGCTTCATATTATTGAGCAGTATTCTGGGGTGGGGTCAATGCCTGGTAATACACAACGGCAGCAAAGTATGGTTGGTATATTCCCCTATAGGTCCCATCCTAAACGTTCATAGTATTAACCTACCAAATGCTTTGTATCATCCTGTTACTGGTAAGGTGGTACGTAATACCAGTAGTTCCTACCTTATTCTGAGTACTCTTGTTGTTTCATTTATCTAGATCATTTATATAAATTATAATTAACCAATTAGATTGCTTGATTTCCCATAACCTGTACTTAATCGTACAGAGTTATCTCCCTTCTGTATAATAAAAACGTCAAACGTAAAAAAATGCCAATGGCATATATTATTATTAATAAGCAAAGCTGTTCCAGCTGATAGGCTCTTCTATTCTACTGGAGTATACGTCAGGACAAAGAAACATGCCTAGGTAGACGTAAACTATTGCATATATAGATAGAAGCAGAGAATTCTGAAAGAATTCGAAATAGTAAAACTTGTCGGGTTGTTTGTGGTAATTCGTGATATTCCGATTCAATCGAACACACCCTCCGAACATACCCCCGTCCCATTGCAGATTGCAGAACATTGGGTAACATAGCAACCACGTGCTACCATAGAAACCAAGATGGCGGTCTCCAGTATACAAAACAGACGACGGAAACACTATCACCCTAACAACACGCGTTGTGCATGCGCACTAACACCACGTATCATTGTGGAGATAACATCACAACATGGCCTCTCACGCGGGTTACCATGACAACACAACATGGCACCACTAGGTCACGTGACATGACGTCACTTCCGGGGTCCGGCAACCTTTCTCTCAAACGTGCGAGACATACTACTGAGAGCATTTTCGGATCGATGCTGCCGAGTACCCATAATGCAATATAAATAATATTAATAACAAGGTACACGACTCGCTTTTCGAAAACGATAGCACTCATCTTTATTATGCCCCCCCCCCCCCCCCCCCCCTTCCCTCTCAAATTTGATTCACCCAACGTATCCAGCAGTACCCGGTGTCAATGGAAAGGGGAACGAATAAACTTTATAATACTGTATTACACGACCGTTGGGTGTTCTTGGCTTCTTCAAAATAACTGGGAGAAGTCGCAGAAAAAGGCCGAAAAACACATAGTCGGACAACTTGTTGTTCAGTGGAAAGAGGGTTGGTTACCAGAGACAATTCTCCGATTTATTACGAGAATTCGAGGTCCCATTGTCTATGAAGGGCAGATTAAAAAAATATCCGAATGCCTTTATCAATTTTTAATCTTGGCTCGACATTTATTCATTTCCGCTGAGCTCGGTGGCTCAGTGGTAGACTATTGGACTTCAATGATAGAGATCCCGAGTTCGATCCCCGTTGGGGGCGACCTGCGTGGTGTCCTTGGGCAAGGCACTTTATCTCGGTTGCCCACATGGTGGCACGATGGCGCCGTGTACTAAGGCGTACTGCACGTCGATGGTGTACATGTGTTCAACCGCTATAACCCAGCTTGAGCGGAGCTTGAACAGAGTTAGAATGTTGAGGAGCTGACAGTTCTTCGTCGATGCTCGGTGGCTCTCTCCGGGTACTCCGGCTTCCTCCACCAGTCCTGGCATTCTTTAGGAGTGCAGTAGTGCTGGATTGTCACTAAAAAGTGTACTCCGACCCCGACTCCGAAATTACCGACTCCAAAAATATTTCTTTTTATAACTCTTTTATTAATTGATCAATTACAATGAGATTCAACATAAATTTACAGAATTATATGTAGTATACATATAATCATATAAATGTTAGAAAAAAAATTATGATTTTCATTAAATTGACTTTTATTGAGTTTTGACTCACTAAAAAGTGTACTCGGCGATTTCAACGAAATTTCATTCTCTCATTCCTATAATACATTCTTCCAGCTAATTTGTTGCAGTATTAAGAATATATTCGTATTTTACGATGTCTAAACAGGTCTAAGGAAAGTTTTATGATCAATTTTGAAATTAATCGTGCTTAAAATGGAAATTTAATCGAAGATGAGAATCGCCGACTCCGGCTTCATTTGAGGTTGCATGTAAAATTCAAACTTGCAATTGGCGGATCAATACCCAGAGGTTTTCCCGGATTGTGGTAAGTGACGCAGTTAACATGCAAGAGAAAGCGTTGAAAGTGATTTTTCGTCGCTGGTATCATATACAGTGTGCTAATATTTCCAATTCAATCACTGATAGCATTAATTTCAAGTGTGAACGGTGTTAAATTGTACCACCTACATGTATATTAAATTACTTTGTAACTTACTGGGGGGCGCGGTGGCTCAGTTGGTAGAGGTGCAGGCTGCAAGCCGAGAGGTCCTCGGTTCGAATCCCACCTGCGGCAACCGCGTTGTGTCCTTGGGCAAGACACTTCACCCCGATTGCCTACATGGGGGCACGATGACGCAGTGTACTGAGGCGTACTGCACGTCGATGGTGCGCATGTCTTCAACCAATCTAACCCTGTCTGTGCAGTGTTCAGAGTTACGATGTTGGAGAGCTGACAGCTGCTCGTCGTTGCTCGGTGGTTCTCTCCGGGTACTCCGGCTTCCTCCACCCATAAAACTGTCACGGTCACGATTAGCCATTGTGCATAAGTATGTGACCTTAAACACCAATAAATTGTAACTTACTGTGGAGATGGTGAGACAACATAATTTTCTAAAATTGACTTTTAACACCCCCACCAAGAAAAGTTAGACACCACTGTTGTAATATAATTCCCGATTCTATATGCCTTCAGCGATATATAGCACTGGAAATTATTTTACAACCTTTGGGTCCAACTTCATATCGAAAAAATTACGCCCTTCCCTGCTACTTACAGGTGTTAAACTTGATTGCCGTAAAACAATTTCCTTTTCCGCGTCACTTACCACAATCCGGGAAAACCTCTGACTATTGATCCGCCAATTGCAAGTTTGAATTTTCCATGCAACCTCAAATGAAGCCGGAGTTGGCGATTCTCATCTTCGAGTAAATTTCCATTTTAAGCACGATTAATTTCAAAATTGATTATAAAACTTGCTCCAGACATCGTAAAATACGAATAAATTCTTAATACTGCAACAAATTAGCTGGAAGAATGTATTATATGAATGGAAGAATGGAATTTCGTTGAAATCGCCAAGTACACATTTTAGTGAGTCAACACTCTATAAAAGTCAAGTTAATGAAAATCATAATTTTTTTGTAACATTTATATGATTATTTGTATACTACACATAATTATGTACATTTCTGTTGAATTTCAATGTAATTGATCCATTAATAAAAGAGTTATAAAAAGAAATATTTGTGGAGTCGGTAATTTCGGGGTCGGAGTACACTTTTTAGTGACAACCGTAGTGCTGCACCAGGGCTTATATTTCGACGAGAATCCGAGAATCGATTCGCACAAAGATTCGCGCAATAAAACTGGCGAGAATCCATGTACATTCTCGCTGCACCTCTGCAAGGATTCGCGTGAAAAAAAATGAGTCAATTTAACCCTTTAACTAACACAGTGGCAACAAATTAACCAATAGAAGGCTAACATGACCTGAAATATCCTGACACTTTGTCCATAAAACCTTACAAATATGGCTGTCATTGGAACCGGCTCATTGAGCCGGTTCCAACGACAGCCATATTTGTAAGATTTTATTGGAAAATATTGTTCATTTAATTATTTTATCATTTATTTATTATTTATTGTTTAAAAATTATCTAACTTAGTTTTAAAAATTAAAAAGGTGTGTTGGGTAAAAAGTTAACATGTGTTATCAGAAAACAACAGTGGTTCAATCTTGGTGGCGTCATGGGATCCTGGGGCACTTATAGTAGGTATGGATTCTCGCAACCATTTTCACGAGAATCCAAATGGATTCTCATAAATTTAGACGAAGTATAAGCCCTGCTGCACGCCAAGAAAATATTGAGGAGGGCAATTTTTCGCTCCTCTTGATTTTCTGGAATGCCAGACCTGTTTGGGACGGCCTTTAAAATCTATTATCATTTCGTCCCCCGAGTTTCAATGTGTTCTATGTGCCTACTGGCACATGGAACACATTGAAACTCAGGGGACGATTTTTCAATGTTGCACTGATTGGCAATAATTCATGACCCATTCTGTGTGGCATTTCGATACATTTTGAGTGTAGAAGACAGTCACATAAGAATTGAATGCAACATTTTGAATAATGAGAAGATTTGTGTGTCAATTTTTCCATTGTGTAGCTGAATGAAGTACAATTTTTCAGACACAATATTAATATTTACCTTTAAGTGAATATAATCAAAATAGCATACAAGTTTTTGCATTGAACAGTTCAGGTGCAATTGCACTCCCATTCCCAAGCAATCTGAAAAGGGCAATTGTTTTGCACTCCTTGATTTTTCTGGATTGCCAGGCCTGCTCCACCTGTAACACTGCCACGGTCGCGATTAGCCATTGTGCTTAAGTATGTGGCCTTAAGCACCAATAAATAAATATATAATAACCATTTCTGGTGATCACATTTACCGTGTAATATTTCACCCGAACGGGAAATGAGGCGAAACGACCTCGTTGAATGCTTAATAAAGGGTAAAAATTTATTTAGAAAGCATCTAGACTACAGACAGTTATTTTCCGCCGTATTTTATTTATTTTAGTATAGTCGTTTGTCCGGTAACAGTTTTTGCCCGGTTACGCAAATCTCATAAAAACAACTTAGTTCCATACTACTCAAAGTTTGCTAAGCACCACATATTTGACACATCATTGTGAAATTTTCTTGTGACACATTTGCGATATTTTTGGTGGATATGATTGAGGGATGTATTGAGATGGCCCACAGTGTTTACATTAGCTCTCTTGACAGGCAGACTTTTCGTGACAGTCATGGAAAGCATGTGCCCCTTGATTTTCATGATGTTTTCGTGTACTGTCTGCATGTACATGACTTCAGTCTTCATTTCACCACAAACCCATGTGATTTAATGACTGAATATGGCGAATGCCAATGTAAGAAGACATTTGTCTGAAGCAGAAATGTGGCGGGCTGTAGAGATGGTGGAACAAGGGGCAACCCATCGCCAGGTTGGTGAAGCCCTTGGTGTGCACCATACGGTGATCACCAGACCCTGGGCAAGATTTCAGCAGTATGGCACACCAGTCAGACGACATGGTGGTGGCAGACACGGGGCAACAGCTACAGTTGAAGACCGGTTTTTGATCATTCAGGCCCGTAGGAACCACTTTGACACAGTAACCCAGCTTCGCAGTGACCTTCAGAATGCATCCAGGGTAAATGTTTCGACGCAGACTATCCGGGCAAGGTTGCACGAAGGTGGTCTTCAATCGAGAAGACCATGCATTCGCATTTGGCTGTCCCAGAACCACCGCCAAGCACGATATGAATGGACCATGGATCACGTTGGATGGACCAGAGAAGATTGGCGACCAGACCTTTTTACAGATGTGTCAAGGTACTGCCTAGACAACACAGATAGGCGTTCTAGAGTATGGAGAAGACCAGGAGAGCGATTCCATGCAGCCAACATTGCTGAGCATGACCGCTATGGTCGAGGGTCAATAATGGTCTGGGGTGGCATCAGCTGGGATGGAAGTACTGAGCTCTGTGTCCTTGACCGTGGTACATTGACTGCACAGCGGTATATTGGTGAGATTCTGGATGCCCACGCCAGATTGAATGCAGGTGCAGTGGGTCATAGATTCATTCTGATGAACGATAATGCCCGTCCTCATTTTGCCCATGCAGTCTGAGAGTATCGACAGAGGGAGAGGATTGGGCGTATGGAGTGGCCAGCAAGATCCCTTGACCTCAATCCAATCGAACATGTCTGGAATGAGCTGCAGCTTGCAATTCCACCCCGTCCAGTCCAACCAAGAAGTGTCCAGGAGCTTTGTGCCATGCTGGTCCAAGAATGGAACAACATCACACAAAGGACCATCAGGAACCTGATTGGGAGCACGAGAAGTCGTTTTCAAGCCGTAATTAACAGTAATTGGTCTCATACTCGATATTAAACCCACACCAGTTCGCTCCGTCAACTTTTTAGCAAATCTGAAAACTTTCCTCTTTTACCAATAATATCCATTGTCCATGGTTATCGTATTCATAAGCTAAAAAATAATGTCAAACACAAATAAAATCCTAACTTCTGTACTTAAATCATTAAAGATATAACTAAATAAAAAATATATGCACTTTTCATAACAATATTTCAACTAAAACGTAAAACAGGTTGTTGGATATACTTGGTGCTTAGCAAACTTTAAGTAGTATAATTTTGTTATCAGTGATGTCAAATTTTGATGCTTTGACGTAAAAGCGTTTTTAACAAAAATAATTTCGACCTCTCACGGATACAAAGGTGCATTTCTTTTGAATTTTTATAAATATAATCTCCCATAAAAAATGTTAAAATATTAAAAACGAAAACGTTATGAAGAACAAGAGCACTGCCTAGCGGGACATTATACGCCCATTTTGTATTTTTGAAGGGTTGGGGTAAGGATGGGGGTGAGGGTAAGGGTGAAAATTGTTCGGACCAACCCCATATTCGAACTTGACCTGTATTTTGTTGTGATTAAACAACATACCAAGTTTGGAACCAATCGGAAAACAAATAATAAAAGTTATCATCCGGAAACCAAATATTTGATGCATTCTATGTCCAACAAGGGCCATAATTCAGGGGAACTTCGAAGTTCGAACTGACCCCATATTTGAACTTGACCTGTCTTTTGTTTTGATTAAACCACATACCAAGTTCAGGAGTCAATCGAAAAAAAAAACTAAAGTTATCATCTGGAAACCAGACGGACGGACAGACCAATGGATGGACAAATGGACAGACAGACAGACAGACAGACTGATTCCATAATTCGACGGTTTTTCAACAGGTGTATAAAAAATCAGTCAGGCCATACTAAAGTTATAATCCAGAAAACACAAAATGCACAAATTCAAGAGGAATAACTCTGGAAAGGTACATGCGACTTTGGCCGAAAGTGAACTTGAGCTGTGCTTTGTGGTCATAAACAAAATCTGAGAATTTGAAACAAATTAGTCAAGGCAAACTAAAGTTATCATCCGGAAACCACACAATTCACAAATTTGCAATCATTCAAGGGGAATAACTATGGAATGGAACATGCGATTATGGCCAAAGGTGAACTTGAGCTGTGCTTTGTGGTCAAAAACAAAATCTGAGAATTTGAAAAAAATCGGTCAAGGCAAACTAAAGTTATCATCCGGAAACCACAAAATCCACAAATTTGCAATCATTCAAGGGGAATAACTCTGGAAAGGTATATGCGATTGTGGTCAAAAGTGAACTTGAGTGGTATTTTGTGGTCAAAAACAAAAACCTGAAAATTTGAAATAAATCAGTCAAGGTAAACTAAAGTTATAGATCGGAAACGAGAAGTTGGGCTAATTTCCCATAAAGGAAGGGCTATAACTTTACTGCAAATGGGCCGCTAGAAACGGAAATCGAACCCATCCTGTATTTTGTCATACTAAATCCACATGCCAAATTTAACCCAGCTCAAACCATTACAACTAAAGTTATCGTCCGGAAACGAAATGTGTCCAGTGGACGGACAGACAGACAGACAGATGGGTGGATAGACCATTCACATAATACGTCCCGTTTTTCAAACGGGCATATAAAAACAACATCAGTAGGTATAAATTGAGAGTTCCAAATCACTTGTACATGTACGTGTACAAAACACGCACACGATGCGTTCACCAACGTGGAATTCGGTGTTAAATCACACGCTTGTTCACAAAAACTGTACACTGATTTAGAATCCCTCATGTACAGTCAGTGACTCCTAGATCGTGCTTTTAGCGTTCAAACACTCGTGGTGAACGCATCTTGTGTGTGTGTTGTACATTTTCAGTTGTATCGTGTACATGATTTTTGGTCTACGTTCGCATCGCAGATCAGACCCACCGATCCATCGTCGGCGAACGCGAGCGAAAGCATAAGATTCTGGGTCATCATCAAAAAATAGCTTTGAGAGTTCTAAATCAGTGATTTAGAACTCTCAATTGCTTTGGTACAGATGATTTAGAACTCTCAATTGCTTTGGTACAGATGATTTAGAACTCTCCCTCGTTTTTGAGGCGGGTGGGTTTTTGATTGATATAAATATAGGGGAGAAAAAAAATATAAATAAATAGTTATTTAGAAAAAATAAATATATCAAATCGAATAGATAATAAAAAAAAATACGTAAATCATGAGCGATTCTCAGATGATTAGAGTGAGGTTTCTTTTAAACATGCTGATGAGAGCATACGCAATCTGCGTGAACGAACAACTAAGTCCCATCTTGTTAGAACGATGCGTCGGATTTCGGGATCATCTAGACTTAGTTCACGAGGATCATTCGTGTCTGACGATGGAAAGGGAAAATATGGTCGTCATGTATTTCGAACCGGCGTTCAAACGCGTTAAATTCGACGATGTGATCACGTTTTGGAAGAGATTAGTCTACTGTAAGAATCGAGACAGGCCCACAGATTCAGAAGAACTGAAATTGGCGCGTAAAAGTTTGACTTTAGAAGACAAGGGATGCATCAAGAAATTATTGCTGAACGAAGCATACGTCTAAGTTTTGTTTTTCGTTGAGATAAAAAATAAGGGAGAGTAGAAAATAAAAAAAAAAAAAATAAATACACACATAAATTTTTTTATCTAATATTAGAAAAGAAAGAAAAAAACATAAAATGAGAACCAGAAATAAATTGTATCCGACGTTAGTTGACGATGAGGACGAGAAGCCGAACGGCGTTTTGCCGACGGTGCCGCCGCTAGAAGAAAGAGAAAGAGGAGAGAGGTATCGCATCGATCAAATCAGTAGAATCCAATCATATCTGACTCGAGAGAGAGATTCTCGTCGTTCCCTCAAGAAGAAGTATTCGCGTTTCGTGAAATTCGTCAACGGGAGCGACACGACACTCATCACGATTTCCATGGGTTTACACGTGGCCGGCATCGGATTGTTGTCGACCGTGGTCGGCATTCCGATCGTGCTGACTGTGGAAGGAGTGGCTCTCGCCGCCGGATTGTTTAGCACGCTCGGAAACTTTTTGAGTAGGAAATTATATCTGAAGGCGAGGAAACACGATAAGATTCGCGTCTTGACCTCTACTCAATCGAAAACGAAGAGAAAGCCAGCATGGTGGAACGTTGAAATCGAACGATGAAGGAGAAGATGTACAGATACTTCACGGCGAATTCGACCAAGAAATACATATACGCACTGAACAGTCTGGTGAAAGATTACAACAACACGCGACACAGATCGATCAAGATGACTCCCGCGGAAGCTAGCAATCCTCGAAACGAAAAACGGGTCTATGCGAATCTATATCCCGAGAGATCTAAGATCGGGAAGAAGAAGTCTAGAACGCCGAAATTTGCGGTTGGCGATCGAGTGAGAATCTATGCTTATAAGAAGCACTTCGAAAAGGGTTATACTCCTCGATGGACCTCGGAAATCTTCGTGATCATCAAAATATTTCACACCGATCCGGTGACTTACGAAATCGAAGCTTTGGATGGAGAAGAGATCATCGGAAAGTTTTACGAACAACAATTGCAGAAGACGAAGTTTTGATGAACGCAAAAAAAATTTTTTTTTTATTTACTCTCTTTGACATTTTCTTGTTTACACACATATATATATAAAAGAGAGAAAAAATAAATAATAATAAAAAATAATTAAAAACTATTTTTTTAGATAAAGAAAAGCAAGTGAATTAATAAACAAAAAAAAAACTAAAAAATCCTTTAAAATGACAAATATACTAGATATAACACAAAGCATAGTGAAAGATGTAAGTATTCAAGAATATGAGGTTCACGAATACGAACCGGTAACCGGAACGAGTTTGAACAATGCGGGAGAGATAAGAATCAACGTCGAAACTCAAGATCTATTCGTACATCCTAGCGAGAGTTACATAGTGGTGCAGGGACGTCTCACCAAGGAAGATGGGAGCGACTACGACGACACGGTTACTCTAGCCAATAATGGCATCATGCATCTATTCAGTAACATAAAATACATGCTATCCGGACAAGAGATAGAATCTGTTTTTCATCCCGGTCAGGCCACCACGATGTTCGGACTCTTGACGTAACCTGACGATTTTTCGAAATCCAGAGGACTTAATCAGTTGTGGGTGAAAGACACTATAGGACCTGCTAGCGCCGGCGCCGCCACGATATTCGACTACGTCGTCAAGACGTCCAGACCTAAAGGAACGTTTTTGTTCAGGATACCTTTGAAACACATCTTCGGATTTGCAGACGATTACAACATGATCATGTACGGATTCAAACACAATCTGACGTTGATTCAAAAAGGAAACGACGACGCAATAGTGAGACTCACCGCGACCGGTGCGGGTAAGATAACTCTACACAAGATATCGTGGTTCGTTCCACACGTGGAGCCTATGACGGATGAGAAAACGCATCTCTACAAGATCATACAATCCAAGAGTAATTACCCGTGGGATTTAGAATGAGACAGTGCGACACGGCTAGCATTCCTCCCTCCACGAATCACTTCGATTGGAGATTGACGGTGAAATCCGCTTCCGAGAGACCGCGTTTCATTGTGGTCGCGTTTCAGACCGATAGAGACGGGTCTCAGGAAAAGAATGCATCGCTGTTCGATCACTGCAATTTGAGAAACATGCAAGTGTTTCTGAACGCCACGAGATATCCGGCAATCGATTACAACGCGTCGTTCGACAAGAACGATTTCTGCAGGCTGTACGGCGCTGCCGCTGATTTTAGAAAGAAGTATCACGGTCTAGACGAATTGATGAGCAATCCCAACATATCTCCCGGCAAGTACAAGTTGATGTATCCCATGTTCGTGTTCGACGTCAGTAAACAGAGTGAACGACTCAAGAGTAGCGTGTTAGACAATTAGATCAAGATGCAATTCGATAGGAACGTGCCGAGAAAAACCGAAGCCTTCGCCCTGGTCCTGTCAGACAGAGAATTATAATTCGAATCGGACGGAAATAAGATGTCAATTATTCGATGAGAGATGAGTGTGTGAAAAAAAAATTAATAAACGTTAAAAATGTGGATGTAAGATTAATTAAAAAACTAAAATCTCGAAAACAAAATGAATGTTTCTGACACGAAAACAACAAATCATCTGTTCACTTCAGATTACTACGACGTTAAAATGAAATACTTGGAAAAATGGATTGAAATTGAATATGAAGAACGTAACACAAAAAAAGGATGGAATAGTTGTGATTTTAACGAATATCGTTTAAAAGAAAAAGAAGAGTTTGATCTCATAAGGTCTAATGAAGAAATTATAAAAAATCCAATTTTAAAATGTCGCAAATGTAAGAAACGTCAAATAAAAATCGAATCTCAACAAACTAGATCTGGTGATGAACCAACAACCGTATTCGCAAAGTGTATAAATTGTAATCATAAATGGATAGAAAATTAAAAAAAAAAAAAAAAAAAAAAGTAATGAGATATAGAGAGATTGAACATCTCTCTATATCTCATTACTTTTTTTTTGTTGTTGTTGTTTTTGTTTTTTTTAATAATCACACATTATTTTTTTTTTTTAATTCGTTATTTTTCCACGCGTTCACTGTTTGTTCAAAGGATCCAGTTCGATCAGTAGACTCACCAAGGAAGTGGTGGCTTCGGCATTATTGGTTTTCGTGACGAAATTAATCCTGTCTCCGGCATTCACTTTGAGAGGCGTGCCGAACGTGCTGACATTCGCGTGTTGATTCTCA
Source organism: Pictodentalium vernedei (assembly GCA_031216915.1). Classification (NCBI taxonomy): domain Eukaryota; kingdom Metazoa; phylum Mollusca; class Scaphopoda; order Dentaliida; family Dentaliidae; genus Pictodentalium; species Pictodentalium vernedei. The sequence goes on from CM062293.1 coordinate 429,036,845, forward strand.
GTCTTTTCAACGCTGTATCTCTTATCGCTCTCCACACCATTCACCATGAGATTGACGACCCCTCTGTTATTCAAATCCGTGGAAGCCAGACTCATTCGAAGGATTTCACCTCCCAACGGCATGGGATATCCAACCTGACCGTGTTTTGATCCGCTACCTCCGTTTCCGAAAGACCACTCGGCTTTTCCTTCATCTAAGGTGCCGGCCTCTTCGGCCCACACGGTGATCAATTGTCTGGCATATTTGACTTTCTCCATCACTGAAATCAGGGTGCAGGCGTCCGTCATGTGCACTGGTTCCGGTAGATTCGTGAGCGCGTGTCCGCCCATGTCTAGTTTACCTTCCATGATGTCACCCTTTCTCCAGACCGAGTTGTCATCCACATACTTTCTGCTGACAGCGCTGGAATCGAATTCGGGATTGGGATTGAGACCAAATAAATTCTCACCGTTCATGTTGATGCCACCCTCCATGGTTCCGCCAGATTCTTTGTTCAGGTAGAGATCGTCCACTTGCGATTCTAGGTATTCTTGCGATCGTAACACTGAAGAATCCACGTAGCCCTTGTTGACCGTGGTTGAGTCCGTGTCCGTGTCGTCGATCTTTGACAGATTCAATATCTTGTGGAATCCCGCATTCAGATCCGATTTCATTTCACGTCCATCAGACTTTCTCTGTTCCAGATCTACGTAGTGTTTGGTCGCCACGTCCTTGGGATTCGTGGGAGCGGCCACGTTCGTTATCTTGTAAGAATTGGCGTTCAATTCTGAGTGCATCGTTTTCTGAACGTATCTATTTCTCAGGTGTTCACTGAATCTCGCGTGAGAGTCGTCCGCGTATCTCTTGGTGGCGGCATCGGTGGGATCTTCGGGATTCGCGACGTTCACCAAACATTTGGATTTCAGATCAAGATCGTCGGTCATGGTTTTATCCACGTAATTATCCAGCAGGATTCGTTCGAAATCGGAGTTCTCCCTGTCGACGTATTTTTTAGTCGCAGCATCTGCGAGATCTATCGGCTCGGGAAGATTGTAGAGCTTCTTATCGTTCATGTTCAGAGGTTCCTCTCGAGGTTCGTATCTCCGAACGTAACGCTCGTCCAACAAGTTGGCAATGTCGTAACCATCGTCGACTTCGAATGTCTTCCTCTTCTTTCTCGGGTTGACTTTTTCGTCGTCACTTCTACCAAATTTATGGACTGTCATGTTGTTGTGGGATTTTTTTTTTTGTTTTTTAGAAAAAATATCTTCAAACGTAGTTTATTAAAAATGAACTATGTTATTTTATTTTTCGTTTTTTATTCGATTAAAATTTTTTTAAAATAATTTTTTATCTTTATATATATACTATAAAAAAAAGAAAATTTTCTCTCTAATGTAAGTCGTTGAGAATGTCTTGAAATTCATCTCCTTCAGACCATGTCTTGAGAACGTAGAGACACAGGTGACCGCAAAACACTTGATCTGGTGATTGCACTTGATCCGTGTTGTAAAGAACCATCGATTTGTTGAAATAGTTCTTTATTTCTTTCGGCGGCGAGATTCCGTAGCTGTCGAAATAATAATTTTTCTTCTTCCCGTTCTTGAACCACGCAACCCAGTGAGTGCCTTCACCCGATGAATCGTCTAGATTTAAAATTCCGCATTCCGATTGTCGAGGTCTTCTCTTCGGCAAGGCATCTCTGGAAAACACACCTAGAAAATCTTCGATTTTCAAATCTTTTGCCGCATTCAACAGATCGATGTCGGATAGGGGTTTGTTGGGTAAGATGACACCTTCTACGGATATCTTTATTTTCTTATTCATAAATAAGTATATATTTTTTTTTATTTATTTTATTATAATTCACTAAAAATGACGTTATTTTTTTTTTTTTTCTTTTTAAACTAACTCTATCGACTTCCACAATCTTGAATCCGTCGAATTCCTTGACTTCTATAATCTTGGATTCATCTAATTCTTCTTGATTTTCTGGAATCTTATCATCTACAATCATATCTGGAATCCAATCATCCCCATTCATACCGTCTAAAATTAGATGCAAACTCCAATGTCCGAGTGCCAAAGTGCTTATTTTATCGTTTAACACGAATCTCTTGTCGTCGTCGGCCGTCAGCGAAATCTTGTTGACTATTTCGGTATACAAGTCGTGATTTTCGCTTCGAATCGATTTCATAGTCTTATACACTGGACCACTTCCTAACAGACAATCTTTATACTCTTGGAAAGAGATGTTTTTCTTCAGCACGCATGCTTTAACTCCTTTGCACTTCTTGATCTCTTCATCATCTTCTAGACGATAAGCATAGAGTTTGGGTCTCAAGCCCACGAATTCGACGATCTGTTTACCGCCGCTCTCATTCTTAAATTTACCCAACACTTTCTTGTTGTCGTTCGATTGAATGTTGGACGGGTGATCGACGGGATAATTGCTCGTGTCGAACCACTCGGTCACGTCCGGAGATATGTCTCGGTAGACATCTTTCGTCTCTATCTCATAAACTAAACTGTCCGTGTCGGTGAACAGTAGTTTGGCTTTGTCGCCAAATTTTCGTTTGACGTAATCGTAGTGAAACTCGTACATCAATCGCTTGCTGATATCTAAGATGATCGGTCCAAGATAATACGGTTTGTCGAACTTCAGGTGCGTCTTTTGCATGTGAACGGCCACTAGATTTTCGCCGAATATGGTTCGGTGTTTGTAATTGGGTTTCGCCACTAATTTTTTAGCTCTTTTCTCAGACGTGACGAGTCGAACGTCGGTTCTCTTCCTGATGTTTTCCATCGATTTGCCGTACACGTAGTTGTTCATGAGTTTGAAGAAATCTTTTTCGAAATCGTTCTCGGCTCGGGTTCTGAGATTCGTGTTGAGATCGATGTATTTTTTCATCCAAGGCTCTTCGTCGAATCGAATGAGGCGATGTATGTCGACTAATTTCATCCTATAATCGACGTACTGTTTCAAATTCTCGCTGTAGACGACGTAGTTACGTTTGTTAAATAAATTGGGAATGAGTTTTTCCTCGTCACCTTCGTTCGGTTCCATTCGTTCGGGAGCCAGCGGATAATCGTTGTGCGGATCGTGTAATTCTTCCGGATAGTTCAAATCGACTTCTAAAATACAAGGATAGTCTCTCCATTTTTGCATCTCTTCCGGTTCATTCACCCATTCGAAATTTCCAATCGGTAAAGGATGACTCATAGCCCAACCGTACAGATTATTGGCGTCCCAATACTGTATGTATTTAGTCGACCGTTTCGAATCGAAACCTTCTTTCATGTAGGGATTGTTAGCTTCAGAATGTCTGTGGGAGATCATCGATACACCACCTCTCGCAGCCCTTTCGAACATGAGCAACATGTCCACGTCGGATAATAATTCCAATTGGACTTCGGTGGTCTTCAACAGAGCGTCCCACGCCAGACCGGGTGCGGTGAAATACCAAGCGGGATCCAGATCGTAATTTCGACGACAGACGTCTCGAAAATTTTCGAACACGTCTGCCAAGAGCAGAACGTCGGTCTTCAGATAGAGATCGCGATAATCTCTCATGGTTTTCATATCGAATGATTTCCACACGTTTTTAGCGTGTTCGTAATTCTCATCGGAAATGTTGGATTCGTATAATTTCAAATAAAAATCTTCTTTCGAAGGTAGTGCGGTGTCTTCGAATCTCTTTAGATTGTTCATGTAATCGTAAGGATAGACTCCTTTCCTCAACATAACGTCTACTCGTTCTCAGAAATGTTCGCTCGTGATTTTAAATTTATCCTTGCTCATGTTATCGACTAATTTTTCCAGAGCGGTCGACATGAATTTAAAAGTGTCGATGAAACGTATGCCTCTACGAATGGATTTTGTTTTTTCTTTTAACGTATTTCCGTCGATTACTCTTCTCTCCTCCATGAGCTTCCATTTCGTGAAGGAAATGTATCTTTCTTCGCTGTTCGCGATGCATTTTAATTCTTCGTGCAAGGTGCCAAGATTTTTCACGAACAAATGACTGTCGTAACCCGAGAGATTGTGAAACATCACCGGATAGAAAGCGGCGTCTCGATATTTTAAATTACACTTGCTGTGAGCCGGACCGCGATACAGACCCATGTAATGATCGTGGTCTCTAACCTTCTTATTTTCTTCCGAATTCTCGTCGAACGATTGTCTGCATATGTGACATTCGGTGGCTCTGTTATTTTCGTCCTGCTGCTCTTGCGTGATGATCATTTTCGCCGGAGTTTTGAATTTGTCGTATAACATTTGAATTTTCGATTCTAACTCTTCCACGAACCTTTGAGCCACGTCGTCATCTTCGCACTGTTTCGTGTAGGTGAAGGGCCCCATGTCGTGTTGCGAGTTGAAAGCGCATTTCACGTAAATGCAATAGCCCGAAGGTATGTGTTTTTGATATCTTTCGACGTAACTTAGAAGAGCATTGGGTTGACAGGAACTCATTTTCGCGGTGAAACATTCGAAATCGGCGTACATGACGAATGGTACTTTTAACCTTCTGTTGTGATTTTCAAACTTCACGATGGTGTTGGCTTTGGGCATTTCGACGGCGACACCTTGATTTTCGTTGCAATATTCCTGATGTTTCGCCAACGAGTCTTCGCTGTGAAACACGTTCATGCAGTTGCAACATAAAGATAGCTTTCCGTTATGATTATTATTTTGTCTCGACAGTAATCGGCTCGGATGTTTAACCCAACAATAATGATGATTGTCACCATTCGAAATCGATAATAAAATAATCGTCTTTTCTCTTCCGCGATACGAAGTCCATTTGAGAGGATAGATCTTTTGATTTTCGGCGTCGTATCCTAGAACGTTCACTGCTACGGTGGGATTTTGAACCTCGAAACGTTCGATGTGTTTTAACTTTGTTGGAAAAGTCACTCCGGTCCAATCGAGATTTTTAGAAGTTTCCTCGTAACGAGAAACTCTATCGGCGTTTATTTCGACAGGGTATAAAACGGAGGTGACTGCCCATTTAAAACACTGATCATCTTTATTTCTCACGTTGACCACGGCGCATTTCTTAGTCAAGAAATACGGTAATTCCAAGTAGGAAGATCCTTTCAACGGTTCGTTTTTAGTCATGTGAATTTCGAGTTTCAACACCTCGTCGAACGTCCAATTACTACCTTCATTTTGCTAATTCGCGAGAGACGTCAACATCTTGTCTTTCATCTTTTTGAAAACGTCCGATAGATCTGAACCTTGAAATACGGGTTCAACGTTAGATCTGAAATATGCATTTTTCACGATGCTCTCGCCGGACTTCACGTCGATTTTATTCATTATGCAATGGAGTATCATCTTAATTTTTAATCCCAAGTTCATGTATTCGCGAAACAAATCCAATACTTTTTTCTTCACCCGTTCCATGAACAATTTCGGATCGACTTTCTTCGACGAGGGAAACACATCGAAAGTTTTAAAAATGTCTTTGATCGCACTCTCTCGTTCTACGGGTTTGAAGTGCATCACTCGTTTTCGTTTTAGTTTTTCTTTTCTTTGGAAACTTGATGTTTTTCAACGGCTTTTCGTTTAGTTGTCTTAATTTTCACAACTGACGCATCTTTTGACGTCGTTGCTATCGACATTTTGTTTGCCTTTTTAGTGTTTCGCAAATATTCTTGTATGACTTCAATTTTTTTTGCTTTAGTTCTATGCTTTCTGAAATCTGAAATTTGTAATAGACTACAAATCTCGTTTAACTGAGGTACGGTTTTCTCATTTAAATTTACCATTGTTTTATCTGTTTGCTTCATTTGTAAGAATATTTTTTTTTTTTTGAATTTTGTATTGAATAATTTGTTAAAAAAAGTTTTGCTTTTTTTTACTCTATATATAATAGAAAAAAAAAAAAAAAAGTTAAATTTTAAAATTTTTTTTTCTTTAATGTGTTTTTATTCAAAAACAATTTAAGACCGCTTTTATTTCTGGCTCGCAAACCGAACACGTTTTCTCGTCTTCGGAATGACATTCTCTACAGTAATGCAGGTGTGCGCACGGTAGAAACAAGACGTTTGCGACACCTTCGCAGACCAGACACTTGGTGGACGTTTTGCTCGACTTGTTTGTTTTAACGAGTGACGATAACTCGTCCGCTTCCGACATGAATTTAAGGAGATGTTCTAAAGTTATGAATTGAGACAGGGTCTTGTTCGCGATGTTTAACGCATCGTACAATTGTTCCTTGGTGTATCCGAGTTGTAATATATCCATTAATAATTTTTGATTTTTATCTCTATCTCTCTCTTCGTCTTGGATTTTGATCAATCCTAACGTTAGGATCTTGTTTAAATAATCACAGTCGCCTTTTTTAATATTACTTATGTGTTCTAGTAAAGGTACGTCGTGAGGTTCCCAATTCATCAAATGTATGTCACAACAAAAACATTTGACTTTGTCGCCTCTACCCACGTAAACGAAACCCGCTGTGGCTAAGTCTTCGGGTTTTTGAGCGAGATGTGAAGGTCAATTTTTAAACGTTTGAAGTCTTGCACGTTCTAGACTATAATTCGGATGTTTGGACTTGATCATTGTTTTTTTACCTCAAAATTGAGTTTGTAAGAATTTTTTTTTTTTTAACTTTTATTTATATATAAAGAGAAATAAAGAGAAACTCTTTTTTTTTAACAAATTATTATTTAAAAGACAAAATTTAAAATAAACATTATTTGTAAGAATTCATAAAAACCAAATAATCGATCATGACAACAACAACACCTAAAAGATGCGGATTGAAATTGAAACGAGACGAAGGGTATGAGAATTACAGTTTTAATATCTATACATTACAACCACACGATCCCATCGAATTGAATGAGGTCGAGATGGTGGACTTAGAGCGCTACTACCACAAATATCGAATGTGTTTGAAAGTGGATGAAGCCGCGCTCGATTTGTTTTACGAGTACCAAAGTGAACTGTTGATTAATATCATCGTCGCCGAAGACAGAGAATTCGACAGGGGTGATTTATTGTTGTCCTATGGAGATTACATATATCCAATAATCTCACCCGAACTCGTGAAGAAATCGGGTGGTGAGAGCGCATTCGCCTATGAAAAAAAACTCAAAAGAATAAAGATGAACATTCACACCATTTACGTATGTGGAAAAATGACGAATGTCAACTTGCTAATAACGGACTTGGAAATATAAACAATAGAGAGATTGAAATTAAAAAAAAATTTAAACTTTTTATATATATATAAAGAGAAAAAAAAACTTTTACTAAAAAATTTTTACATTAAAGAAAATTAAAAAAACAACTTTTTATATATATATAAAGAGCAAAAAAAAATAACAAACTTTTTTTTTTTAACAAATTATTATTTAAATACAAAATTTAAAATATACATTATTGCAAGAATTCGTAAAAACAAAAAAACAAATAATCGATCATGAAGACAACAACACCTAAAAGATGCGAATTGAAATTGAAACGAGTTGAAACGTATAAGAAATTCGGTCATAAAATCTATAGATTACAACGACACGATCCCATCGAATTGAACGATGTCGAGACGAAGGGCTTAGAGCACAAATATGTGAAATATAAGATGCCTCTGAAATTGAACGAAGCCGCGCTCGATTTGATTTACGAGTACCAAAGCGATCTGCAGAACATCGTCATCGCCGAAGATAGAGAATTCGACAAGGACGATTTGTCGTTGCCCTATGGAAATTACATATTTCCAAACATCTCATTCGAACTCGTGAAGAAATTGGGTGGTGAGAGCGAGTTGACCGATGTAAAAAAAACTCAAAAGAGTAAAGATAAACATTCAACACGTTTTCGAAAAAGGAGTAGACACGAGCGTCAACATGCTAATAACAGACTTGGAAATATAAACAATAGAGCGATTGATTTTTAGCGAAGAAAAAATGAAAAAAAAAGTAAATGAGATCTCATTTACTTTTTTTTTTTTTTTTTTGGTTTCCTTCTTCTTCACTATCATCATAATATATTATAATAACGTTTCCTTTTCTCTCAAATTTCTGCGTCGATTCTTCTTTTTCTTTTTTTTTTCTTTTTCTTTGTGATGTGATACGTTCATGATAACATTTTTGTTTATCCGAATCATAATTATGAACGAATGTTGTGTAGGGCTGTCATGATTAATCGATTAATTGACTGTTGATCGGTCACGGTGAAATCGATTAGTATTTTTCGTTGTCGAATAATCGGTAAATTGTATCCCGTTTTAGACGTTTAATAATTAAAAGAAAATTTGATGAAAAAACTATTGTTTCTAAAGGTAAAGAGTTAAGAACATCGATGTTAAACCCCAAGACGCTGTTGGAAGCAATAGTCTTCCAGGTACATTCATCAAAGCTTTGATGTTCTGAACTTTTGAACCGTCAGTGTAATAATCAAGACCGGTCGGCAGTTGCGAAGTTCGCACCTGCCGACCGGTCTTGATTATTACACTGACGGTTCAAATGTTCAGAACATCAAAGCTTTGAATGCACCTAAAAAGGATCGTCTTCGTTATTTCCTTGAGGTAGGTCAACTGACTTGAACTTCATTTTCATCGACTTCAAAGAGAGAGAGAGAGGAGGGGGGTCATTTAGGTACGATTAATCGTCGATTATTTGCGACGATTAATCGATTCCTAAATTAAAAAATCGTGACAGCCCTAATGTTGTGCATCTCTTGGTAACACCCGCTTCAGAAGGTAGTGGTGACCGTGGAAAGCATCGTCTCATTCCCAACCGTATATCCCGCGCTTTATCTATCTCTTTCCTTAGATATCCATCATTAGCGTCTAACCATTTTTTTATTTCTTCGCTCTCTGACTCGCGATGTTCGTCATTATCATCAAATTCATCCAGGAGATAAATTTGTTTCTCCACCTCTTCACCCATTTTAAATATATATATTATTTTATACTTTCTATGATTTTATATATTTTATATAATTTTTATATTTATAATAACATATTCAAAATCGGTATGTGCTTAAATGGCAAATTGTCACCGAGCAACAAACCCTTGCCGTATCGCTTGACGTTTCGTCCACTCTTCAGAAAGAGACCGTTTCCTCTCAGAGAGTTGCCACCTCTAACGGGTTCTAGATACAATCCTTTACCGCTGTCATCTACGTGAACGCGACACACGGCTCCTCCTTTCTTCAAAAACAGTCCGTTGCCACCCATTAATTTCTCAACTCCCGAACTAGCGAGTCCTGTGAGAGCTCCCACGCCGAGAGTCTTTCCGAGAAAGGGTAGCACCTTTGCGGCGAAGGGTAATGCTTTTGCGGCAATTCCTGCTAATAGCGGTAGGAAACCGCCTTTCATTCTCAAATTGTATCTCAATTGAGCAGGACTCAATCTCACCGCCAACCCTCTTCCATCGCGAATTGCTTTCTCCATCCTTTTGATTTGACTTCTGGTCCAGGCGATCGAATCCTGTCCGCCTCTCGTCAGATCTTCGTGAGTGAATTTGAATCTCACCGCCTCGCCTCGAGTTGTTAAAGCTCTCTTAAGTTTCTTCTTCTGTCCTGCGGATATGTTCACGTTTTTAACCACGTATTGTGTCATAATTCTGTTTTGTTTGTTTTTTTAAATATATTTTACTTCAATTGTTTCTTGTTTAATAATTATATTAAAATAATTTTGTAAAAAAAATTAATATTACCGTTTATTTTATTTTTGTTATCTATATATAATATTTTTTTTTTTTGCTTTTTATATTTCTCTTATGTGAAATCGTATCATCACTCTCTCTCCGCGAAGATCTAACAGTTCACCATTTTGATCCGCCAACGTGGTTTTGAGACTATACGTGTCTAAAATCACTGGTAGATAAACTAAATTTCGAGGTCACTCCACGATCTTATAACCCGGCGACACGTTTGGAAAGAAGGAATAGATCGTCGGCTGAGCGCTACCATTCACGTAGCTTCCAGCAATCACGTCCACATTCACCAGAATGCTATTGACAGCAAGAATGTCGGCCGTATTTTCAGATGCCGTGTGGCCTTGATACATCTTTCGATCGAATCCCAACATCTTGCCTATAGAATCGTCCGTGTTGAAATCCACACGAAAATTATCTTCCAAATCCAACATCGTCTGTAATGTATTAGGATTGGGAGCGAGTCTGATCTTGTTGCTTCTCTTTCCATCCGTCTTCATTCGCGTCTGAATGTAATGGTTCAAATCGTCTATGTCGTAACTTCCTTTGGGAATTCGAATCTCCAACCAATCCACTCCGTCGGAATACTTGAACGAGTTATTCTTTTCGGTGACGTTGGGAAAGGAATAATAAGTCTCCAGATTCACCAACGCCATCTCGTAACTTTTCTCTCTATTCAATTCGATGGAAGGTTCGAATTTCGTAGCGAATCGAGTCGAATCGCCACTCACCACGATTTGAATGGATTGTTTCGCAGCCGTATTCTCGGCTATCCATTCTAACAATTCTCCATGTTGGAACATTATATCTTAATTTTATTTTTTTTTTATTTCAAAACTAATTATTTGAAGATTTATTTATTTTTCTAATTTTTTTTATTTTTTTTCACGCTCTATCTTATTATCATCACCATCGGGAACATAAAACTTATCGAATCCGCACCGATATTTTCCGCGATTAAATTCGCTCGTCAAATCGATCACGACGAAATTGTAAAGTCCACCATCCCAAACCCTCTTGCAGAATCTCCCGAATTCGACAGCGCTCATGTCGTTCGCGACGTGATCGCCGTAGATGTGATTGAGATTCTTGAGATATTGGCGAAAGAGACACAGAAAATTAGCGTTCTCCTTTATCGTCTGTCTGGGCAATCGAAAATAATTCTGTGACAGGTAGAAACAGTCCACGTTGCTGTGTCGACCCCCTAATGTAATACGATTCGCATCGGTTCTGTCTCTCCAAAAGCAGATCGTCGAAAATCATGAGATTCTTATCTTCCGATTTCAGTTCCCTAGGATCCGGAACGTCGCTAGCGTTCTCGTAAAACCGACACTCGACGTTCAAAGATGCATTTCTCTTTGTCAGCTCCGTCGCCGCGCCATCCAAAATGGTCTCGAGCAAAGCTCCACTCTTGTCGAATTCCTCCCTACTGTCAAAGATTCTGGCTATGACGTGCTTGGGCAATCTGCGATCCATGCACTCTCGAAGCAATCTGTATTCGGGTTGAAACAAGCTCTTGCCAAACACGAACAATCTGTCGTAATCCAACCAGTCGGGTCGGGACAACAGATTCATCAACAGATTGGTCTTTCCACAATTCGATTTTCCCACTATCAAGCCTCTTATGCTCTTGGGAAAGAACTCGTTATTCGACCTCTTGGTCGCGGCGTCGTTCCAAGACATATCTTTAATGTTCATCTTTTTGTTTTATTTTTTTTTTTTCTGTCTGTTATTTTAGATTCTTTTCAAACACAAATTTTTTATGGTTTTTTTTTTCAAACTCTGTTTTTAATGTTGTTGTTATTATTATTTTGTTTATATCGCACCGTCGCGAGTTCTCTTCAATCCAGATCCACTCGTCATTTTGGCTAAATCTTGTATGGGCACCACGGCATCCTTAAAATCTATCCAACTTTTCGACGTTCGCTCTAACGCAGCTCGCTTCGCCGGCGGACTGATCAACTTGTCGGCTGCCCTCTTGCCAGCCACAGAAGCTATCCTACCACTAGCTTCGGAAGCGGCTTTCTTACCAGCATCCAAAGCCGTCTTCTTACCGACCTCAAACGCGGTCGATGCGAGTTTTCTACCCGCATTGCTCATGAACGCTCGCATTATAGAATCGACGATGCCAGAACCGCCTTGAACGTAAGTCCTGACGTATCCCCTGTTCTTTATCACCAACATATTTTATTTTTTATGATATATTTTGTGGGTTTTTTTCACTGGTAAATCGTTTTGTCGTTTTTAAATACTTTTATTATTCTAGTGTAGGAATTTACTGTTTTATTTTTGTTTGTTTGTTTTGTTTGTTTGTTTGTTTCTCTCTCTCTACTTATTATTATATTCACATCAATCCTTCAATTCGTTCATCAGCCTTTTATACTGATTTTTATTCAAAACCTTCTGTCTTAACAATTCGTCAGATATGGCAACTATCTGATTATCTAATCCCGTGTTACCAGCCCGTCTGCTCCCCATCAACAAACTCAATCTCTGAGACAGAGCGTCGGGATCGCTCGGAAGAAAAGTAGTGGTTTTCACCCCTTTGCCGGTCATCGATTCGATGAACTTCTTGTTCGCATTCCATATGGGCTTCACTATTTTCGTCCACTTGTAACCTCTGTTGGCTTTGGGTCTCGTCTCTCTGGCATCGTTATTTCTTTCTATTCATGGCGTGAGTTTGAACTAGAATGTCTCCGTAATTGTGGAAATCCTGTTCCGTATAATCTCCGGGCTTATCGAAAAGGAGGAATCTCTGAAGACCATCGGTTACTTTATACTTATTCGAACCCACGATCAATTCATCATCGTCCATTTCCACTTCAGTGTCGCCCACGAATTTCCTACCGCTCGAATCCTCGCGAATTCCATACAACAGATCTCTCTTACCGCCACCATCATCATCGGACGATGCGATGCTATCAGTGGTGATAGTCGAAGCCGTACCATCACTCTCACTTACATAGGTTTCGATTCTTGTGGGAACGTAATCCGGTGTAGATTGAACGGAATACCAATTTCCAAAACTAGAAGGCAACGAACCCATTCTCAAAGAACTCTCCTTTATGGGTCTCAATTCTTCGACTATCTCCTTCCTGCTTCGCTCTTGACCCTCCGTCACGGGTTTAAATATTTTTGTAGCTTCGCGTGTGAGTTCCATCTCACCGAGACGTCTGCTCCTATCAGCTGCCTGAATCGCCTTCTTAGCACTTAAATACTCGGCTAAAATTCGATCTCGGCGTCTTGGATCCATCTGGAAAAACGTCATCTTTCGTTTTAATTGTTTTTATTTATTTTTCAAAATTAAATGTTTAATTATATTTTTTATATTTTATGTTTTAAGTATTAAAAACTCTTTCCGTCTTAATATAATATCTGAAAAAAATCACATCTCAAACTCGCTGTGTTAATTGAAGTTAAAAAACAAATACGTTTTAAACAGTACATGACAAACTGTTTTCTGATGTAACGCATTTTGACAGCGGTGTTTACATTTTGTCAAAAGATTTCATTCATTCACACATCAATTCATCGAGTGTCGAATTAAGAGAAAATCCTTTTTTGATGACTGTTAGACAGTTTTAACACACAATGGAAAACTGATTTTTTACAAATCTCTCTCTCCGCTTGCTATCGTGAATATATTAAAAATTTTACCACTCGAAACCTAACTTAGCGGAAAATGCGTTTTAAACATTCTGATAAGTGTTTCTTGACTTTTATTCAAGGAACGCTTAACAGTCAACCTCATTTCTCATAGTGGAGGAAATTCACCAAAAAAGCCCAAAACTCAATTTTTATCCATCCCATCACCGGAAAACATCAATGTCTATAATACAGGCTCTATATTCACAATCGACTCTGTTTGAACAAAAAAAAACCCACCGCCTCAAAAACGATTGAGAGTTCTAAATCATCTGTACCAAAGCAATTGAGAGTTCTAAATCACTGATTTAGAACTCTCAAAGCTATTTTTTGATGATGACCCAGAATCTTATGCTTTCGCTCACGTTCGCCGACGATGGATCGGTGGGTCTGATCTGCGATGCGAACGTAGACCAAAAATCATGTACACGATACAACTGAAAATGAACACACACACAAGATGCGTTCACCACGAGTGTTTGAACGCTAAAAGCGCGATCTAGGAGTCACTGACTGTACATGAGGGATTCTAAATCAGTGTACAGTTTTTGTGAACAAGCGTGTGATTTAACACCGAATTCCACGTTGGTGAACGCATCGTGTGCGTGTTTTGTACACGTACATGTACAAGTGATTTGGAACTCTGAATTTATACCTACTAACATCTGAAAAATTTGGTGTCAATCCATCAAGGCGTTCGGCTTTAAATGAACGGAAACCAATTTTTTTTTCAAAAATTGTGTTTCAAAAGGCCATAACTCTGCAGCGGATGGACTGAGAAACACCAATATCGAACTTGAGCTGTATTTTATTGCTACAAACAACATCTGAAAGTTTGATGTAGATCCGTCAAGGCGTTCGACTTTAAATGAAGGGAAACCAATTTTTTTCGAAAAATTGTGTTTTCAAAGAGCCATAACTCTGCAGCGGATGGACCGAGAAACACCAATATCGAACTTGACTGGTATTTCATTGCTAAAAAACAACTTCTGAAAGTTTGATGTCGATCCGTCAAGGCGTTCGACTTTAAATGAACGGAAACCAAATTGTTTACGGACAGACAGACGGACAGACGGACGCTCCAACATTTCGGGTTTATGGGCTACCAAAAAAACATTTTGTATGTCCAAAACCTTATTTTACCCAGAACCCCACCCCTCCACCCTAGATTTATATTTAACCCTAACCTCACCCCTCCACCCAAAAACCACACCCTAACCCTACCCCACCTGACCCTAAACCCTAAAACCCCACCCAGACCCTAACCCCCACCCACCCCGGAACCTAACCCCCCAACCTTAAGCCCTACTCTGGGGCTACCCCTACCCCACCCCCACCCCTGACCCAACCCCACCCTAGCCAAACCAATAGGATTAGAAGCTATTTTCGGTTTAGGGGCTACTAAAACTAAAACCCCACCCCTGACCCCAACCCTAATCCCCCCCCCCCGAACCTAACCCTCCCCAACCTTAAGCCCTACTCTGGGACTACCCTTAACCCTAACCGACCCCACTCCTAACCTTAACACTACCTTAATTTGGAGGTAGCCCCTAATAATAATATCCCCTAAACCCCCAATGTTGGCCCGGATTGACGGACAGACAGACAGACTGATAACATAATACGACCGTTTCTATAAACGGACGTATAAAGACAACCGCTGTTATTTATAAATACATTATCCATGTTTAAAAAAATGTTAAAAAAATATTGGTGAAAACATCATTCGAATTTAATGTTTGGCATTTTTTTTAGAGATTCTTACTGGCGTCATTTCTGTATCCTAATTTCGTTGCAAACAAAAAATCTGAAAAAATTAGTTGCCGATATGTGTCTTTGCATAAGATTCCGAAAAATGCAATGTACATGTGTTTAACACATCCCTAAGTACAAGAACTGTTGATACTGAGAGTAGTATTTTTACATTAGAAATTGTGTGTTTGAAAAGGTAGCCTATTTGACCGGTACCGAACCTGGTAAATTACGCAATTCGTCAACTGTGCCAACGATAAGCTGCCCAAAGTTAACCGTATCGCCTAGTTTTTCGTTACCTGATGGAACAATAGCTGTCAATGTGTTTTAAAATTGGCTTTGTTATGCTTTTGAGCCATTATGTGGACAGTTTTGAGTTGAATAATTCAATTTTCGGATTTTTCCATCAAAAGTCGAAAGTGGGTAACAAAAAGGAAAAAAAGAAAAAAGTGTATTTTAGTTAAAAACCAACTTGAATTCCCCTCTTTTCAGAATATTCAGAGAATTTCAAAGAGGGAGGAAATCCATTATCTACTTGTACAGTCTAGTAATAGGATCTAGTGCCCCCATCCCTTCCTATGCGGGGGTGCAGCAACGGGTATGCATGTGTCAAGGGTCTCTCACTATGCAGCACCTCCCAACCTTGATATTCGGGTGTAAAGAATCGGGGATTTTGTGGCATTGTATCAACTAACGCCGGGGGGAGTGGGGGGGGGGGGGGAGGGCAAGGGGCAACTACCTTGGAGCCTGGGCCCAGGAATTTTTGATGTTTTAAAATTCAAAGGTGTAAGTAGACCTGTGGTTACGTCTGAGCTGAAAGTTGTAGGAAGGCTTTTAATATGCGCCTCCGACGCTTGTGGAGGTGGCAGGAATACGTAGTTGCATTACTGATGAGGTTCCATTCATTTAAAAAAAAACACTTGTTCCCAGGTTCCAGTTTGTTGCTTTTCCACCAGTCTTTCCAGAATTGTTGTGGTCACGATCCTCTTTGGAGGAAAAAATGCACCATACACACAGAAATACAGGAAAATGCAGGAGAATGCTTCTCCTAGCACTAATTTAAAAAAAAAAGTTTCTTGGGGGGGGGGGGGGACCCCTCCACCCACCCCACCCCCATTTATCCCTTTGCATCTTCGGCTATCACAGGGCCCGTGATGTCCATGCTACCCCCCCCCCCCCTTCCTAGGGCCGTCCTTGCTCTTTGTGGCTCTGATTGTATCCCGCCGTTAACAACAGTTAGAGTTTCTTCCCGAGTAAGACTTGGAAGAAAATTGTACATACAACCGATGTTTTTGCACAGTAAAACACCAAACTGAGCAAATAAACCATTATAACTCTCAAAAGGGAAAATGAAGTCACCTTCAAGATGCTTGAATGAGGTTTTGACTTTTGTTTTCCGCCCAAGAACAATTTGAAATTTGCTAGTAAATGGAGCCTTCTGGCAGATTTAGGATAGGAATTTAATTTATTTTTGCATGGTCAAAATGACATTTTTTGCAGCAAGTCTGTCTGACTTACTTTGCAAGTTCACAAGTGGGTTTCCAGTGGACAAGAGTGATACATACCTTTTGACTGCACAATTCCTGACCAGGGGAACAATTCCTGAGTGACGTGATAATTTCATCATCATTCAAGGGAGTTGAAGGAACAGTCCTCTTCTCAACAGTTTAGTCCTGCAACTCACAACTTGTTTTTCGGGTGTGTGTGGGGGGGGGGGGGGGGATTCAGATCTGACCCAAGAGTCACGGTCTTGGGTTCACCATTCAGCCCCACCTTATTCAGTGATGATGTCACTATTTTCTCGACATGGGGGTTTGAGCTCCCTGACGCTAGGATATTTCTCAACAAGCATACCATAAAGGATGCAGTTTCTCCGACTTTGGGGGAACCCGGGCCCTCGCACAACTCGACACTATCATGGCCCTGGTAGTGAATGGTGGCTAATATATGTGAGCATGAGTTTACAAACAGTAATATCTTGGGGTGTGTGTGTGGGGGGGGGGGGGGGGGTGTCAGGCCTGAGTCCAGAGTCCTGGGCCTTGAGGTCATTATCCTGCCCCACCCTATTCAGCGGTGACGTCAGAATTTCCTCGACATGGGTCATGGGAGCGTGTGCTCCTATACGTAGGGGCCACGGAATTCCCCGACAAGAACACAATGAAGGGGGCAGTTTCCCCGATGATGGTGACTAACCCTCCCCAATGGGGGGGGGGGGGGGGGTGTAGCTGGGACTGTAGGCCTGACCTCATACCCCTTCCAGCACCACCCCTGACCCTATCCCAGTCCCTGGTAGTGAATGTTGACTAATATATGTATAATGATATACATGCTTGCTATTATTAAAGTGATATCTGACTGTCGGCTGAAACATCCCCCATCCATTTTAGATAGCAATTGCTCGGGCAAGGCCTCCCAATGGTAACCCCAGAGTCCAGAACTTTGGGTGCGGACTCAGTCGAAGGTCCTGAACTCCCGGGTCATGCCTGGGCATCCAAAGTTTGGGCCCTGGGGTACTAGTACTATCCCGGGAACAGAAAGATTCGACCTCGGCAAGATTCGATCGCAGCAGGACGATTTGGTCTGGAAAGATTCAATCTTCAATAAAGAACAACACATTCACACTGGTTCAACATAATTTTTTTTCAATTCAGTATTTTTATTTTTCATTCCAAGCAACAAGTATCATTTATTATTTATTTATTTATTAGGGTTTAACGACACATTAACAGCCAGGGTCATATCATGTCGGTGACAGTTTTACGGGTGGAGGAAGCCGGAGTACCCGGAGAGAACCACCGAGCAACGACGAGCAGTGTCAGCTCTTCAACATCGTAACTCTGAACTCTGCACCGCGGCAAAGGCAGAGTTAGATTGGTTGAAGACATGCGCACCATCGACGTGCAGCAGTACGCCTTAGTACACAGTGTCATCGTGCCCCTATATACACTCTAAAATCCGTTGGGTTAAAAAGCAACCCAAATCAACTGGGTTGAGTGAATATGAACCCAATTTGGGTTCATATTCACTCAACCCAGTTGATTTGGGTTGATTTTTAACCCAACTGATTTTAGAGTGTATAGGCAATCGGGGTTAAGGACACAACGCGACAGCACGAATCAGTCGCTGAAATGGTCACCCATCCAACTACTAACCGCGCTCGACGTTGCTTAACTTCGGTGATCTGACGAGACAAGAACCGGTTACCGCGAAGCCACCGCGCCTCCGTATCATTTATTAAATAAAAAATAACAATTACATGATTGATACAATATACAGTCACAATTTTTCAACATATTGAAATAACAATGGATTGTTACTACATGGTAAACAGTGGGTATGGGTTTGCAGGGTTCGACATAAGCCGTAACCTATAGGTTAGGTTATGTGGGAGGTTACGTGTTTCTATAAACTCGAGACCTATTGGTTACGAGAGGAAACTGATTACCTATAATTTACCTTATATCTACACTACGGAAACCTAGAGGTTACGGTATGCTAGGCACACCATAACCTATTTTAAGGTTACTGTGTATGAAGCTTATATCAGTCCCTGGTTTGGGGATTCAATCTGACAGAGGTCTATCAAGAAATGTGGAGGCTCTGTAACATACGGTGGCTGATTTCGGCCACACTCAATACAGGTTCAGGGGAAATTTACCATTATTTTATCCCCGACCCTTGTTGCGAATGATGACCATGTATAATACGAGTTTGCAGTCTTTTCAGTAATATCTAACTGTCCGTTAAAACCTCATCCATTCAATATTTGGGATAGCAATAGCCACAGTTAACTATAACAGAGATGGTTCTGTATGTGCCAGACGTGTGGAGCAGAAATTGAAATATCCTAATTTCGTACTATTGAAACCAGTCAATAAAAAGATAAACAACATATTTCTTCTCATCTTTTTTCTTCTTATCACTATCAGGCATGAACCACAGGAGTCTGAAATTCTATCAGTATAGCTATAGCTTCTTCAGAAGGGGATTACGTTGGGAGCGTAAATATCACGTTGCAAGTGAATTATACTTTATAGCATTAGCAGCTATACGGATAGAATTTCAGACTCCTGTGCATGAACGCAGCATAAATAAGATTTGTTGTCAGGTTTATGTGCAATTTCAATGTTTGCGGGTATTACCTGCATGAAATATAGTATACGCTGGTTCTCTTCTCATAAAAAAAGTCCGTAACCGGTCAAATCACCACATCGACAAAAAACAAACAGGCAAAGTGTTAACATTTGGAAACGATTCATATGCCTGCCATTGTATCTCTTGTAATGTAGTTGTATTCCCTGACAGCAATTATTTCAATCGGAACCAAAAATTTGTTGGATCTGTTCATTTGATTAATGCAAACTGGTTCGTTACCGGACAAATGTCTGTAGTGTAGCCTGTAGCCGTAGGCCTTTTTTTTTTAATAGTATTACTATTTTTACTGAAAGTTTAGTGAACCGGTCATCACTTTGTGGTCGTAAGTTTTAGTTGGGACCGATTTTCGAAACAAACAAACTGATGTCTCGTACGATACCGATTTATTTTTGATCCGTATCCAAAACACAACTCCTCGCAACAACAACCTTGAAACCCTCAGGTGAAAAAAGATTATGCTATCCGTTTCGCCATGGTAAACAAACATGTCGGCTGTTGGCGTTAAATGATAACGACGGTGAGCTTTTGAGTGAAATCAAGGGAAAATGAAGACCCACCGATAAGGTAGTAATGCGAAAATTTGCTCATTCACATAATCTTTAATTTGAGTGGTTGTTTATAATTGAATAACAAACAGAAAGGGAGATACGTGAAATAGTCTGAAGCCACGACAGATATGAAATTGAAAAAGACAGTGCTTCTGAGTACTGGCTACAACTTACAAGTTCAACTGAAGTACTCAAATCAGAACTTACTCATTACATTCTGTAACACAGTGGGTTAAGGAAACAACTGAAAGCAAACAACAGACGGTCAGGAAACATCCCTGGTATCTCATATTGTGAATAATTTTTATGTTAACATTTTGCTTTTGCTATTCCAAGTGTCTCATATGCAGCAAAAAGGTTTTATTTGGTGACGTAATTATTCAACGTTTATGACGTTTTCTTGAGTGACGTTGTAAAATCATGTGAAACTTGCGGAACATAATGTTGCAAAGTGCAAAATGTAATATTCTGTTACTGTTGTGTCCCTTTAGAATCGTGTTTGATTACATGCGACTCCCAGAACCATGAAGCCGTGAACTGAGACAAGATCATTTTGTTTGAAGGATTCCGAGTCGAAATATTACCAAATGGCATCAGGTTAAAGAGTAAATTTTAATCTTTTTCATAAGCGTGTCCTCAAACCCCCTAGAACGGGTCTGTGGAGCGACTTTCCAAGAGTGTGTGGGGTGGAGGGCGGTGGTGGGAGGGGGCTGAAGAATAGGGCTTGCGGACCCTCACCTTGAAAATCAAGTAGACCTTCATGTTAGAAGCAGTCTGACTGACTTTATTGGACTAGGAGACTCCTGGCGCTAACAGGGGCTGGTAGTAAATCCAATAGCAGAAGTGGAGATCTTTTGCCGTTTCTCATTTGTGACTCGTGGCCCAGTGATGCCGGTAGTATGAGAGGGGCGGATCGGCCCAATGCAGCCGACCTCGGAAGTGATGTCATAGTCACGTGGCCCATCTGCGTCATATGTGGTTGTCAAGGTAGCCAGATCCCCAGGATGTGGCGTCATCGCCATAGTTATACGCTAGTGCGCATGTGCAGCGCATTTTATTGGAATCATACGTTTTAGTCGTCCATTTTGTTTATTGAAGGCTGCCATTTTTGTTTCTATGGTGCCACGTGGTTGCTATGTGGCCCATTGTCCTACAGTAGGAGGGGATGTGTTCTATTAAACTCGAGTAAATCCAATTACCCAAATCGACCCGACAATCACCCAAAATGCTCCCCCCCCCCAAATAAAAACACTAAAAATCGCCAAAACGGACTCGGAGAAGCCACCTCTTAGGATTTATAATAGTTGTGAGAAATGGCAGTTAACCTATTTCACTTCAAATACCTTACAAGTCCAACTTAATTAACGCAATCTCAGTCTGCAATTATATACAGTACGACAACCATGCACTGGTCACTTTCTATGGGTGGACAATATTTCCACTGATGCAATAATAATAGATTCCAAACACTAATTGTGGGAATAATCATCAAAATTTTAATTAACGAAGCACATCAATTAAAGTTTTGCTGAGGATGATTTGCATAACCTAGTATACAAAGGCGAGGACATCACTGCCCATTAATGCGTGGATTATAAACCTGTCCATGGCGACTGTACTGTATCGGAGACGTTTAATACTTTTACTCTAAAGTCTTGCCTGGACGATTCATGTGATTGTTGCCTGCAGCGTAGTGTACATTGGAGAGTTGGACAATTGCACGCCACTGCTCGGTCGTTATCTCTGCGGAACTTTGGCATCTCCCACCCATAAAACTATTCGACAGAAGGTGACCGTCAGCTGTTGAAAGTGTCAATAAATCCTAATAATAAAAAACTCTTCTTATTTGTAATTTTTTTTCTATTGAATGCCATGTGCAATTTACATTTAACTACGATGATGGCTTGACGCCATAAAACTATAAAACCTTTTGGAGTAAACTCCACATGTAGCTCAAGGAGGAGAACCAGTTACCAGTCATAACAGTGTGCCGATTTTGGTCTCTGTTTACCCCCAGTATATAGATACTGTTCTCTTAAGGTCGATATGTGTTTTTGTCGTAGATTATATATGTATATATCCTGAGTCAAAAAAGAAAGTACAATAAACTTCGAGGAGCATTTTTTTAGTATTATCGACTTTAATCCCAAACAAATTATTGTAAATTCATATTTCGAGTCTAGCTGAATGAATTTGCATAATTTCATGTTCTTACTGTCACCAGCGTCACGTCAGGGCGTCGCAATTCAGACATGGGGTGAAATGAAAAATTCACACATGCAGTCAATAACGTGTATGTCCACCGTTTGCCTCTTGGATGGCAAGACATCTACGGCGCATGGACCTGATAAGTCTCTGGATGTCACCCCGTGGTACTGCGTTCCACTCCTGCCTTAGAACATTACGTAAATCGTCTAACGTCTGAAGATCGTGAAGTCGTACCCGACGGTCCAATTGATCCCAAAGATGCTCGATTGGCGACAAATCTGGCGAAATTGGTGTCCAGGGAAGAAGTTCGATGCTCCGCGAATGTCACGACAGATACGCGCCATGTGACATCGGGCATTTTCTTGCTGGAATTACTACAATCCGACGTTATCGTTCAACAACGGGACAAAACAACGTTAAGAATTTCTTCCCTATATCGCTGTCCATTCAGATTACCATCGATGAAAATCAACTGTGTTCGATGGTGCAAGGAAATTCCTGTCCAAACCATTACACTACTCCCACCGAAACGGTCGCATCCCCGCACGCAAGCATCAGAAAACCGTTCTCTTCGTCGGCGACACACTCTTGCCCTACCATCAGCGCGCAGTAGACAAAATCGTGATTCATCTTTAAAGAACAGCGCTCCAACGCTGCTGAGTCCAGCGAACACGCTGATGTACCTATTCCATCCTGACGGTACGATGACGTTGGGTAAGGATTGGTCCGAGGTATGGACGCCTACTTCGGATGCCGTGTTCAGCGAGTCTGCTACAGACAGTTTGTGGACTGATTCTATTGTTAGTTCTACCAGGAGTAATTACTGCTGTGCTCGTCGCCGGAAGGAAGCGATCCCGCAAGTGAGACGTCCTGATATTTCGGTCTTGTGCATGGGTCGTCACGCTTGGTCGACCTGAACGCGACCGGTCGGCAGTAGATCCAGTGGTTCTATACGTTCCAATGAGACGGTAAATAGTGGCCACAGTGACTCGGAATTCAGCTCATCTGGAGGTATCCCAGCCTCATGCATACCAATGGCACGCAACCTCTAAGTTTCGGTTAACCTTGGCATTTTTAAAAATGTCGGAAGACAAAAACTAGCGTGTTTTCACAATAACCCTGGCTCTCAAGCACTACATAACACAAAGAAAATCGTTGGTCACCAATTCAATTTGACATTCTCGGGTAGCACGTGCTATTATGAAATCCGTAGCAAAATTGTATACGGTTGGGTGGACAACAACATGTCATTAAACTCTTTGCACGACTTCTTGTCCACAAACAGGTAACATTAGAACTATTATATTTCACCCTTTATGGTATTTGTTCACATTTGTTTCTAATAATATAGCGTGACACTAAATTAATTCAGCGTCATACTCAAATAATATAGTATGATGCTAAATTAAGTGAGTATCATACTGAATTAATTCAGCATCATACTCAAATAATATAGCATGAGGCTAAATTAATTGAGTATCATACTAAAATAATAAAGCATCATGCTGAATTAATATGCATAGAATTACGAGAGGATCGTGCAATATATTATTTGGGTATCGTGCTATATTAATTTAGTATCATACTCTATTATTTTAGCATCATGCTTAATTCACTAATTTATGATCCTGTCCGTACGTCATATGCACAAATGATATAGCATGATGGTGAATTACGAGAGGATCATACATTTAATTCAGCATGATGTTTAATATAGCATAATGCTGAAATCAGGTTCACATTCGGGAGGGTCATAATTGTTTTTCAGCATGATACTCTAATAATTAAGCATGATGCTATATTATTTGGTATGATTTCATAAATGCTGCATAAATAATTAAGCATGATACTTAATTATTTGGTTATGATGCTGAATTAATTAAGCATCATGCTATATTATTTGGGTATCATGCTATATTAATTTAGTATCATACTCTATTATTTTAGCATCATGCTTAATTCACTGATTTATGATACTGTTCGTACGTCATAAACACCCAACTTTTTATACTGTCTTCAGCCAATTTACCAAGCAGTAACGCCCCAGAAGAGACCAATCACTGCAGCGTCTGTTCGGAGATTTATCGTCTCATATGAAGTGGGTGAGCTGCGCCTAATTACACAAGTTCTGGGGGCATGATCGCAAGTGGTCTATAACCGTAACCCTTCCTTGTCTTCCATGCTGGCAACGAAGAAAAATGTTTATTGGTTGTTTATTAATATTTAGGGCCATTTCAGCATGTGTAGCTATACCATAATCACAGCAAAGAACAGTCAATTTTCTGCAATCGTTTTTAATCACTTGTAATCATGTTAATCGTGTTAATCATTTTAGCCGATTTGCACCCCACACATTGGCTACCGAGTCCTATTTTTCCAATGAAGCGGGACTGTTCTATCACAGTAGGTGAGCACTACACACATTCAGGGGATCGAAAACATGGAACAAACTATCTGGATGAATGTTATCAAAAATATTGAATCGATTGGTTGCTTTAATTTACTTTTGTATTACCCGGAATAGGTGGTTATTTGCAGATGGAGACAGGTCAGGGATACCATAGAGGATGTCAGTAACAGAATTAACTGTGATGTTAGCCAAGTCCTGTTGCAGAATTAATCTTTGATTGGAATACCTTGGGCAGGAAAAAAGTAATGTGATGCCTCTTCCATTCCGTTACCACATGAGCAGTTTGGCGTGTCATGAATATAATTTTGAAATTTGTCAAAATTGAAGTCACTGCATGCATTACACAGCTTGCAATGTAGTATATTCAACTTCTTCGAACCTGTCCCAAAATACGACGGTGGCCTACATACATCACTTTTGAAATACTTAGTAAAGTCACTTAAAGATTCCTGGTTCTATATTTCAATGGGAAGGGAGTTCCACTCTGAAATACAAGAGAGAATGAAATAATTTTTTCAATAATTCAGTGTGCATCAGAGGAATTTAGAAATTCGAACAAGCACGTGTGTTATATAGTCAGTAGTCCTGAAACGTATGTGGTAATAATTCGGAGAGGTGCGTTGGGGCATTCCTATGGAGGATTTTGAAAAAGGTCACAATCTTGTGTATTTTCGTCGTTGTTCTAGGCTTTCCCAGCCGAGTTCAAAGAATACTTGTGAAGGCGGTACTGACCTAGTCAGTCCCGTTATTACCCCTCCCCCGGCTTCCGTGTGTATGTTGTCTAGTTTACAAAGTAAGTAATCGGGAGCTCCTGTCCATACAACATCTGCATACTCTAATATTAGAAATATAAAAGACTTGTACATTATTTCGAGAATTTTTCTGCTCATGATAAATTTAAGTTTTCTCAACTGGGAAAGTCTGGGGTTAGCTTTATCGCATATGTTACAAATATTTGTATGCCAGGTCAAGTGGGCCTGTAATGTTAATCCGAGGTGTGTGTGTTCTGTTGTGAGGTCCAGAAGTGTTCCGCCAAAACTTACAACTAGATTCATGGCCACTGATTTTCTGGTAAATGACATGACCTTGGTTTTTGTTGGGTAAAATTTATGAGCCTTTGCTGGGCCCATTCTAATACAATATCAATTCATGATTAATATCAGTACTGATGTGATCCAGATCAGAATTTTTTATTGTTATACACGCATCGTCTGCGAACAGCCTACACGAATCTGCGGAGGACATATAATCGGATAAGTCATTGATGTAAAGGAAGAATAGAAGCGGTCGTAACACTGATCCCAGTGGCACTCCACACTTAATTGGAAAATATTTAGAATAAACCGAATTTAATTTACTCGTTGTCATCGGTCATTCAGATAGCTTTTGAACCACTCTAATATTCTGTAAAAACAGTATCTAATAATCTGTAAAGCTATTCTCCTAATAATCTGTAAATACATATTATTAATCTGGAAAAAATTATCTTCTAATAATCATAATCTGTAGAAACAGATTACTAATCTGTAAAAACGGATTACTAATCTGTAAAAACAGATTATTAAATGAAAAGATCATGACCCTAATACTCTGCCGTACGAACAAAATAATATTAGTACTTCTCGAACTGCTGATGGTTACGAAAACCTAATAAAAAATCCATTGACAACAGCGCTAACCTTTCATTCTCTCACTTTTTTCATGCCTCATGTTTTTGGGAGTTTTTTTTCAAATGCATCAGGTTACGTGTTCACTTATTCAGGCTTTCTTAACATGAGAGCATTCAAGTGGTGCGGCAGACGGCGAGCTGACAACCGACACATTTTGCCGTTTCACGTCGTATAAATTTTGATAATATATTAATAACGCCCTTGGCGAGCTATTTGTGATTTATGCAGTCTTTGTGGCACTAAAAGCAGCCCCCATCCCATGTCACTTAAAACGGGCCACAGTCGTTTAGAAATTTGCTTTCCGTTTTTTTTTTTTTGTTTTTTTTTTTGGTTCAGGCTCTCATTTTGTGATTTATTTTATCAGCCAATGAGGCTAGATCCGCCACAAATCGTATAACCCCGTTATGGTTCACGTAATTTTTGTTTGTATTACACGACTGTATAAAATGTAGCCCGGTTGAAAAGAAAACATACTTCATTCAGGTTAGGACTCATGTCATGTATGAAAGCTGGAAGGGTGGTCACAAATATATGGATGGATCCATAAAATAAATTTTTCCCCGGCTGGAAACATAACCTGCAATTACAGTTTTCTTTATCCGAGTATACCATTTGGTAACTCACATCTGCACACAATGGATCTGCTTACGACTATTCCGCCGATCTACCATACTTCTCCGCCAAATAACTATTAACATCAGTTACTCATGGTCGGGCATATCAACTGTCTTTTACATGGGGAATCCGCCAGTATGAAAATTCACAACTTCCATACCCATTATGGGTAGTCTATAAAAAGACCTCACCTTGTCTCGACTGACTGCTTTTCTCCCACGATGGATGTCATCATTTCTTGCCCTGAAGCCCATCCTAACTTACTTTATACGTGGTAATCTTCTCCGATACGAGCTAACACTGGCTGTCGAAAGTGTCGTTAAATCCCAATAAATAAATAAATGGTAAACTTCATATGACACAAGTAGTATGTCATGTACCCAGATACCTCAATTTGATGACCCCGGTGGATGACGCTTGAAATGACGTCACGTCACGGTACTTAGTCATGTTTGGTTGTCATTGTTGCTCGCATGAGCGGTCATATTGTAACGTCATTACTATGGTGATATGTGGAGTCAGTCCGCGTGCACAGCACGTGTTGTTAGGGTAACGCGTTTCAGTCGTCCATTTTGTATACCGGATGCTACCATCTTCGTTTCTATGGTGGCATGCGGTTGCCATGTGATGCAAAACCCTCTAATTGGACGAGGTTGTGTTCGGGAGTTGTGTTCGATTGAATAGGAGTATATCTAATTATACAAATGAAGCCGACATCTACCAAAAATCACCAAAAACGAATTTATTTTGTTCGGATAGCTGGAGAAACCACATTCTAAGAGTAGTGCTGTAAGGTCCTAAATAGTGCGGGGCGTATTCGGAGGGTATACATAATTCGAGGGGGTAAATCTAATTACCCCAAATAACCCGATAACTAATTTTACTAGTTCGGATTGCTTCGGAATCCTCTGCTTTTATCTATGTTTCTAGGTGTTATTGTTTTTGTTTTACCTATCCTCTTCGCTTGCTCCGGAGTATACTCCAGTAGAGCAGAAAAGCCTTTCAGTTGGAACAATATTAGCTTATTTTAAGCTTTTCTGGTCTATTCTGAACATGGTTTTATTTCTCTTTGTGGTTCTGGGGATATCTGGTAGAATGAAAGCGCTTTTCATTCAAAAGAATGTTACATCAAATTCTTTTTGGTCACTAGCTGCCACTACCCATTCCAGATTCTATTCTACCCGCTCTCAACCGCCATTCCTGTACTTTTTCTACCTACGCTATGACTTCTTTGTGTTTTGACTACCTATTCCGATTTTCCAATATGACATTTGTGTGTGTACAAATAATTCACAATATGAGCACAACACCCGATATGTGCTTGTGTGCTTATGCTGAAGGAGCGCATAACACATGCACTTTCCAGAATTACAGTCGGATACTTAGAAGTGTTTTGGGTCATATAGATGATTTTGCGTCACATAGCAGCCACAAGCCACTATAGAAACCAAGATGAAGATCTCCAGTATGCAAAATAGATGACGGAAAAACGTGTCATTCTAACAACACGCGCTGCACCGACACCACGAATGACTATGGTAATGACATCACAATATGGCCGCTCATTCGGGCTGCCATCACAACCAAAGGTGATGTAACTAGGTAACGTGATATGACGTCACTTCCGTGGTCATCCACGGGAGTCATCCAAATGTGAGGTGGTCGACTGCATGGCATACTGCTGCACGTCTACGGCTTTTCATACACTGGAATCGTTGGTCTATCTGTGGAGAGCCGGCGATTCTCCCTTGTCTCAGAACCAGCTCAGCATTAGCACGATTATAAACCATGTCTTACTTCTTAACGTCCACCATGTGTAGCCATTGATGTGTTTTGTATATGCACTACGTCTATCCTTAAACATCGAGACAGCTGCATTGATCCTAACGAAGAACAGAAGCCTAAACCAGCTTTGGACCTACCCCGGGTAACCCCCAGATCGACCGGCCCATCCAAGCGCGCATGTATCGGCACTGCTATAAGAGGTTTATCTTTATCAACAGCCAGAATGCTTAAGTACCTCCTCTGGCGAAAAGGTTCGAGAAATAGGATGGCAAAGCTTGCAGATATTCGATTCTAATTGTGGCTAGGTGAAATAAGCTAACTTGCTCGCCTATTTGAAGGTGTTGCCGGACGTTTGTACCATGGACCTTTCCTTTTGAACTTAAGGAGGATCCCACTTCCATCTCTAATGTGTACTATGGTCCCATAACTGAACTACGTTTGTACCCCTGCAGTGGAGCATGAAAATATTGAGATGGATCGGCAGACAAGTCCTGCTGAACAAGATGTATGTGAGCTTCCGATGCGGAAGAACTCCCACTTTCATCATTCTAGACAAGACAACACAGTTTAATGGACTATCACCTTATGTCAGAGGGAACTGACCCAATGTGCTTTCTATCGGCTCATCAAATCACCCAATGAGTAAATAGTCTTCTCACAAGTTCTCAATTAGAAGTGAATAACCTTTATCATTATCCCAACACCTCACTGAGTAGTGAGACTCGCGGTCCCAATTATTTTGGTCGTTAACTTTACTGTTATTCATCCTCCTCCCCTATTACGCTATATTATTCTCCAGCTCTTATCAGAGACGTAGGAACTGGTGGACAGGGGGCACGAGCTGTCAAACCTTTTCCAGGAATAGTTGTTAAATGTGTTGACAATGTATGCAGATGTGTTCCTATTAGGCCAATTAAGCACATGTGCCTCCACTGATATATTAATGTGTGGGTTGCCTTATACACTCTAAAATCAGTTCAGTTGAAAATCAACAGGGTTGAATGAATATAATTGGGTTCATATTCACTCAACCCAGTTGATTTGAGTTGTCTTTTAACCCAACTGATTTTAGAGCGTAGCGGTTCACCAATTCTTTACTCCTAAGATGTGACTGAAGATTCCATTGTATGATATGTCTCTTCTGCGGTCATTAACCATATATCCAAAAGGCCGTTGTTTACGGTCCGCTCGTGCATAATATGAACTCAATTCATAAAAGGCTGCACGTTGAAAATATTGACCCCCCTTCCCCAGTAACGAATGTAGACTCTTCCAGTTGATGACAATGAACTGGCGTGGAAGATACCATCAGAGTTCAAAGAATAAAGTACACACTTTTGGCTCCATATTAATTGAGTACATTTCAGGGTGGAAGATGTTATTTTAGTTGAGACAATTTGTGCACACTGATTCGTTGTTTTAAACTTATAAGGATTAAACATTATTATTATGTTGCACCTTTGATTGGACAGAAAACTTTACTAACGAATTAAATTACGACTTACATATCTCTAACTTTTTTTATCTCTGAATTAAGACTTAAGCCACCCTGGCTCTTGCACGCCTTTTGGTCACGAACAGGTCCGCATTCTTGCGTGCCAACATGCGCCACATTTGGGGCACGAAACTTCTCATCACGACAAAGTAAAGCGTAGACTGCGCCATGTCGTGCCATCTGACACGCATTAGTTACGAACTAGGTCCGCACCTGCTACGAACGCGTGACATATCTATGTCACGCAATGGCACACCATGGCAATCACCATTACGCCATATCTGCGCCAAGAGTAGTTTAGTTTAAACATATTTTATTTGCCGCTATATACAGCAAAAAGGATCGGAGAACAAGTTATCACAACTTACAAAAACTCCTCTCCTTAAACAAGAATAATTAAACATTTGCGGCACAATTATATACAATATAGAAATACTAAGAATTAGTGTAGTCATCAGCTAAAGGGTTGAAGATTGGAGATTTAGAGAGATAATGATTTAACCGTTTTGAGCTCCGGTGGTATCTTCCACATCAGTTCAGTTCAATATATTCAAGAGTACGCATTATTTGCGCATAAGTTGCGAGGTTGTCACACGCCATAGTTGCGCCAAGAGTACGCACTACTTCCGCATAAGGTGCGAGATTGTCACACCAGGCCACGGATGGTTACTCATTGACACACTATAGTTTCTCATCGTGGAGGAATTTGGGGTGCGACTGCTCACGCACTGGGACGCTAAAGCGGTCACGTGTGCACAAACTTTGCGCAACCTATGCGTATCATTGCGTGCCACTGCGTTCCATTGGTGTTTACGTTGCCACGGAGGCACGCATTACCAAGCCGTGACACTCAGTGACTCGAACAAGTTGCTCTTAGGTTGTGCATTAGGCACGTCACTGGAACAAAAATGATGTCGTGACACCTCAAAATTTATTTTTGAAAATTTAAAAATTTCGGCCACGGCCTGGCACGCTCTCAAGCACTGACACGAAGCCCCAAGCACACTTTCACGACTAGTTCCCCTATTGGCACGTCACAATGCGTGCCTCCTCGTGCCTCCTCTGTCGTGCAAGTGTCAGGGTGGCTTTACCTATCTATGAAGTAAGACTTATTAAGGCTATTCACCCTTTGCTCTGCGTGGCGTCCAAAACCGACTAACGCTTTTCACAAATAACCACCGAATCTTCATGATTTCTTTCTTGTTGTTGCCTTGGAGATGTGGTTATGTGACTATGTGGCTTATGACCCCTTATTGGAACGAGCAGGTGTGGCTATGTGGCTTATGACCCCTTGTTGGAAGGATCATTTTTTTTTTTTTTTTTCGAGAAAATGAGGCTTATGACCACTCATCAAAGTGAGCCTGTTCCAGTGGGGGCCGCGGGCGGTGTACCTCGACATAGCGGATGGAACAAATAGCATAGAACTTGTTTACTGTTTACTAGTGTCATATAACATACATGCCGGATGAAGGGTCATTCATTCATTCTTCATTCATTCATTCATATTACTCCACCTCGTCTTTTACAAATTCACTCACTCATTCTCTATCCTCATTGAATCCATTGTTTTACTGTAAAGTCCTTTAATTGTAAATTTATTTGTTCAATCATTCATCCAAGATACCATATCACTTTGATGTGATGTTAAGTAGGGTGATGTTGCACCCGACATACTTGTATATAAACTACAGTGTTTTTATCCTGTTTGTACAGAATAATTTCGTTTCTAAACAAACTCCCAATTACATACTATTACCGCAACAGACTGTGACTAGAAATGAAAAAAGAAATATCGTCTCAGCCCGTCCAACAGTTGAACTATGTCTGGGACTTAACCTCCTTTTATCTTCGTCTTGGAACAATATATTGTAGTTATGTTTTATATGTTTGTCCAGCGAGAAAGGATGGTAGTATGTTGGTGAATTATGGCGGGTAACATTACACTCGACGAGGTGCAGGTAGACGCGGTGTACGACTTTATGCAGCTCTATAATGAGAAAATATGTTCCTTGACAGAAAATGATGAATCCCCATATAAAAACCACGCAACTGACTGCAACTACTTTTCGCCTAGAGACTTTCAGTCAATGGCTTGTAAAATAGACGCAGGATTATCAATATTTCATCTCAATTGCCAAAGCCTGAAGGCCTATTGGGATTCCTTTCAAAACATGCTATATAACCTACAAACAGGAAAGAACTTCTTCGACATAATAGGACTTACCGAAATTTTCCATTTTCCTCCAGAGATGTCGTTCAGTCTGGATGGCTATGCCCCGATTATTAAACGTATGAGACACGAGAATGATGATGGTCGAGGAGGGGTTGGTCTATATATTAAAGAAGGAATACCCTACAGAGTTCGTAATGATATTTCGTTCTTTATTCCCCATGTTTTCGAATCTCTGTTTATTGAAATTAAAGATAAATACCAACCCAGAATTATTGGCGTTCTTTATAGACCCAACACTCCTCCTAAAGCCGACATCAACCTTTTCTTATCAAAATTAAATGAAATAACGAATGTTTTAAATGCCGAAAATAAAAAAGTTTATATTATGGGGGATCTTAACCTACACCTTTTAAAAGCAACTACACACTCAAAAACGGAAGAATTTGTTAATCTCATGTTCAGTCAAGGCTTTCTGCCGTATATCACCAAGCCAACGAGAGTAACCTGTCGTTCTGCTACTCTGATAGATCATATCTTCTCTACTAATGTTTCACAAGCAGCATTACCTGGAATAGTCATATCATTTTGGTGTTTTCTATATTGAGGAAAAACCCAAACCAAAAGATACACCACACTTTACACTAAAATGAATAATAAATGCAGAAAGAATAGTTGAATTCAAAACACTTATCTCGCAAAGTGATTTTAATCCTGTAATGCAGTCGAATTGTCCCAATGAATCATATGAAACCTTTCTAAACATCTATATGGAAGCCTATGAAAGAGCATTCCCTCTCAAACGTGTTCGCCAGAACAAAACATTTATTAAAAACACAGCCATGGATGACAAGGGGGCTTGTAATATCCTCCAACAACAAAGAAAAATTCTACAAGAAAAAACTCCAAGCTCCCACTGAAAGGAACTCAGAAAACTATAAAAACTACTGTAGAATCTTCAACAAGGTAAAACAACAATGTAAAGCTACCTATTATAGAGATATCCTAAACGAAAACAAAAACAATATGCGAAGAACGTGGCAGATTTTAAACGAAGCCATCAATAAAGGAAAACGTGAAGCCAGATTACCCTCGTTCTTCATCCAGGACAACATCGAGTTAAGCGAGCCCCATGTCATCGCAGAAGAATTCAACAATTTCTTTATCAACATTGGAAAAAACACATCCGAACAGATTCAGAAAACTAATAAGTCCTACACAGATTACATGGACAGCAATGTCTCCAATAATCTCTATTTAATACCCACAAATCCCACAGAAGTAAACAGAGTAGTAAATAAAATGAAGCCAAAATTATCTAAAGACTGCGATGATATCACAACCTGTCTTCTTAAGCATACGATAACCGAAGTATTGGATCCTCTAACACATGTAATTAACAACTCTTTCCTAAACGGCAAAGTACCAGACAGGACGAAGATCGCGAAGGTGATACCCATATTTAAAGCGGGTGACGAGCACAGCTTTACAAATTACAGACCTATCAGTATACTTCTGGTATTCTCAAAAGTAATGGAAAAACTCATGGAAGTGAGGCTAGAGAGTTTCCTCAGTAGGTTTAATATTTTATACCCTCACCGATATGGGTTCCGAAAGCGACATAGTACTATTCATCCAGTTCTTCAGCTCCTTAAAAGCATTGCAATAGAAAATAATAAAGAAGAAAAAAAAACAGCATCTTAGCACTGTTCCTGGATTTGTCAAAGGCTTTTGACACCATAAATCACGAAATACTATTAGGTAAACTGGAAAAATATGGCATCCGAGGTGTCACCAACAATTGGTTTAGAACTACTTGTCCAACAGGTCTCAATATGTCACGTACGGAGAACACAAATCGAACTTAGCCAAACAGAGTTGCGGTGTACCACAGGGCTCGATTTTAGGCCCTATTCTTTTTCTTTTATATATAAATGATATAAGTAACTCAACATCACTCAATCTTTTATCATTTGCCGATGACACCACTGCACACTGCCCGGGCTCCGATAATAATCCCATTACACCGTATTTCAATGACGAGCTCCAGAAACTATTCGAATGGTGCTCTGTGAACCAGTTACCTCGTACATCATACTTAATCCAAATAAAGGTAGGAACAATAATCTTTGTCAAGAGGTAAAAATAAATAACCAAAACATTTACAAAGTTGGGGCCACCGAAACAGAAAAATCTGTTAAATTCTTGGGAATTAGCATTGATGAACATTTATCCTACAAGGCTCACATATCCCGATTATGCTCGAAAATAGCACGCGCAAACTATAGTCTAAACAAAGTTAAAAATATCCTCCCCCACGGAGCTCTGAAAACATTGTATTACGACCTCATACACAGCCATTTGGTATACGGAATCCAGGTATGGGGCAACTCAAGAGCTATCAAAAAACTAGCTGTCCTGCAAAAACGTTCAATACGAATAATTAATAACAAAAAGTACAATTCTCATACAGATCCCCTGTTTAAAGAAAACCAAATACTCAAGGTTGATGATTTGTTTAGGCAACATGCACTACTGTTCGTGTTTGACTGGCAGAACGGCAGATTACCGGTGTCTTTCAATGATATATTTAAAATTACTGACAATCCATCTGGTAGGAGAACTAGACAGTCAGGCCGCCTATACATAGAAAAAACACGGACCCAAACTCTGGATAAATTTCCTTTATACTCCTTCCCGAAACTATGGAATGCTCTGGACGACACAACTCGAAATATTAGCGACAGAAGAATGCTTAAGAACAAGTTAACTTCCACATTCATTTCCTCATATTCCAGTTATGTCAGCTGCTACAATCCCTACTGCCCTGATTGCACTTCGTAAACTTCGTAAATTGTCAAAGTCGTGGTCCGCGTCTAAATCTGGAATCCTCGTCTTGTGCAACCTGTCGCGCTTCCTCCTTACAGTGGTGCTATGTAAAATACTATATGGATACAAGTAAGAACTTGCAAATAAAAGTCTAAACAAATAAATCATAACATTCGTCATCCTACGATGATGATGCAGCTAACGTAGACATCACGCCCAAACATCATGACCAACCTCCTTGTCGCAGTCTAAACGATACGAACTTCACGATGGGACTTGTTGCCGCCCTCATGTGTTATGATAAGTAGTGGAGGGAGTCCTATAGGCAGGTTGCTTCTTGCCTACCTTGAATCACCGTCTTTCCGCTGGCGAAAATGAAACACTAATACTCTAATCTCAGAAAAGTAATGATTCGATCGTCATTCTCCATCATGTGTCACATAATTGGCTCTCAGTTCATTCTTTCAGTCACAGTCTGTTTGCAATCACCCCATCTTCTTCCAGGGGGTGGCAGGTAGACAGCCAATCTGGCTATGCCACTTCCCACGGTATACTTCTCATTACATGTGTGCAATATGTTTATTTGTAACCATTTTACATGTATGTGTACCGTGAATAAAGAATCTGACTTATCTCTGAAATGATAGTTACATTATCTCTTAAATTAAGACTTTCGTATCTCCGGATTAAGACATAAATCTCACGCATAGTTCTCTTTCATTAAAACTTACCTCTCTATGAATTTAGACTTGCAGCCTCTCTTACATTGGGTGTTGCGATTCCGCTGCACGAGTGCCACATAAGGGAATGTACGCCTCCATCAAGAAACAGCTTGAATTTTCATACCTTTCTGCACAGTGGGCGGGGAGGGAGAATGGCCATGTTACTTCTGTACTTATACAATTGGGATGACAGTTTGCAGTGATGGAATTTAGGATTAGTGGGAAACGACACTTTGCCATTTCTTGACGGTGTAAATCGATTATGAATTTATAATATTTGTAACACATTTTAACTGTAATTGACTTATACCTCTTAATAATAATAATAATAATAATAATAATAATATGGTTTTAAGCCGAGTTTCCACTGAACGTGCTCACGGGCTTTACAATAAGTACATGACATCTAATATGAATATGTAACTAACTAGATATTATGGCGGGATAGGCTAATTTAAAGAGATGGGTTTTCAGTGACTTTTTGAACGAAACTATGTCCTGGACGACCTTCAGGTGATCGGGCAGTTGGTTCCACAAATAAGGTCCAGCTACACTGAATGCTCGATCACCGGCAGTTGCAAGGTATCCAGGGTTGTATACCAGATTGTTGGCTGACGAAGATCTAAGAGCTCTGACGGGTTCGTAACACTGTGTAAGAGAGTTCAAATAACCAGGTGCAATATCTAAGCGAGATTTAAAAGTTAAAAGAAGAACTTTGAAATTAATTCGCTCTTTTATGGGTAACTAGTGTAGATCTTTCAGTATAGGTGTAATATGACAAAATTTCTTATTCCTGGTTACCACTCTAGTCGCGCAATTTTGAACATTTTGAAGTTTCTTCAATAGATGTTGTTTGCAGCCATATAACAGAGAATTGCAGTAATCAAGACGGCTAGTTACAAGGGCGTGCACAAGCTGCTTGGTCGTCTCCTCATCGATCACATTCCGAACTCTGCCGATATTGCGCAGATGGTGGAAAGCGGATCTGCAGACTTGCATCACATGCGCATCTGCAGCCAAATTCCCATCCATGCAGTATCCCAGATTGCGGACTGCTATCGACGGTGAGATGACACTGTCTTCAATATGTAAACTGAGTTTAGAAACTTTGGAAATTTGACAGGGTAGTCCTATGTACATTATTTCAGTTTTATCAGCATTAAGTTTTAAGAAATGTTGAGTCATCCAGTTTCTGATATCGGATGCACAGTTCTCGAAAATTTGGGCTGCTTGTCTCTCGTCACGGGGTTTAAAATGAATATATAATTGTGTGTCGTCCGCATAACAGTGAAATGAGAGTCCATGGCTACGTATTATATCGCCTAGGGGTAGCACATATATGGTATATAGCAGGGGTCCGAGAACAGACCCCTGTGGGACACCACATTCAAGCGTTACATGCTCGGAGAGCGTCCCACCCAAGCACACTCGTTGCGTCCGCCCAGATAGATAGGATCGAAACCATTCTAAGCACAGTCCTGTGATACCCAGTCGGTTTTTCATGGTGTTAAAAAGTACAGTGTGATCGATGGTATCAAACGCTGCACTTAAGTCCAGAAGTACAATACATGATACCTGCTGTTGATCCATGGATTGTAGAATGTCATTTTGCACGCGTAATAGAGCAGTTTCAGTGCTACACCCGGGCCTGTATGCGGACTGAAATTCTTCAAACAAGCCAGTTTGCGTTAGATGGTCACGAATCTGAGTGCTGACAACACGCTCAATAACTTGAAAATGAAAGATAAATTTGACACTGGGCGATAGTTTTTCAGAACTTCTTTATCTAACCCAGGCTTCTTTAGGAGCGGAACTACACGCGCCTCCTTCATGCTTGATGGAAAAACACCGGTGGTCAATGATGTGTTCGCGATCTTAAGTAACCAAGCATGAATGCTGGTAAGCAGGTTTTGAGAAGTTTAGTGGGGATCAAGTCAAGCGCACACTGCTTGGATGGCGACCTCAAAACGACATTACGAAGTTCATTTTCGGTTACAGGTTGGAAACAATTCATGTGACTCTTAACTGCCGAAAGCATAGTGGCTTGCTTCAATGAAGAGAAGTGTGACACCTCATCATCCACATTTAACGTTAGCCCAGATCTTATTGTGTCTATTTTGTCAGCAAAAAACTTGACAAAACGGTTAGAAAGATCTTCAGCAGACACGTGATCAGGAAGTAAGACATTCCCTTTCCGATGGAACAATTTATCCATCACGTCCGAAAGTACGTTAGGTCGCTTGATGTTATCACTAACGATGTTCGTGAAGTAATTCTTTTTCGCGTGACAAATAAGGGAATTTAGATCTATCTATCTATCATTATATACAAAATTGACACACCCGAAACAGAAATATGCCATTTTCCCCACTTTCAGGGTGTGTTATGCCCCACGGCTCTGGCAGTGAAGTCTTCCAGGGTGTGTTATAGTTTGACTAGGGCTCTGACAATATTGCGATATGGTAGCTAGTTTCACCTCATTACCTAATGATCAGTCGTGTGTTAATTCCAATTAAATGGGATGGGGTGGGGGTGAGGTGGAGATTTATCAAGTTGTACATCTCATAGAGTGACAAAGTTGCCCTCTAAAGTTACCGTATGTGAACGGGATTCCACACTCCCGGCCTTCGATGTGAGTTCTTTTTGCCGACGAGAAATTGTGTTGTCGCTTTCTCTCTCTTCTCGCGCCGAATAGAATGACACGCAGTTTCTTTTATGATAAGGTGCCGCTTTTTGTGAGGAACATGACGTTAATAGTATGCCATGTACACGTATGTCCCTCATCAGGATCAGGGTGATCCCACGTGACCCAGTGACGTCATGAGTTGCCGTGGTAGCTTGTGTGAGTGGCCATGTTGTGAAGTCATTACCATAGTGATCAGGGACGGAGGTAGATCTGTGAAAAAATTAAAGGGACCCCCCCCCCCCACACACACACACACACACACACCAGCACCCCCCACCCCACCCCCACCTCCCAACGGACGAGAGAATTTTTCAAAATTTTGACCCCGAGTGATTGTCCCGGTAGGTTATGGGGCATCCTGAGAATATTTCCAAGCAATTTAAACGACTGCAGATATATAGCTAAATACATAATTGAAGTTTTAAGACAGCACAAAATGGCTCTATAGTCTGTAGGTAGGCCCTATCTACCTTCATTGAGCATTATGTCAGTTACATGATTGTTCATGCATGGTTGGTCGCATCGTTCGAGAATTATTTGGCGTCTTCCTTTAATCTTTTACCGACACGTGGCGCGCGCTGTTCTATTAGACTGTAGTCGATCTCAGTCATTTAACTCTCATAAGCCATATGCTTCTTCGCGACTACCACTACTCTTGGCTCCCGCCAATACTTCTCTTTCTCTCCAGTCTTATCATTGGCTTCTGGTACTTCTGACTTATTGTCTACTAGCTACTACTACTAGTCTTGTTACTCCTGATCTACAAGTGCACAAACACTATCAGCTAACCATCTCATCATTCCCTTGTAGTAGTACTGCCAATAACTGGTCGTCGTTCCCCGGCTGCCTGCATCGACCGTGAACGAAAACCGTTCCTAACCAACTCCGCGTACCGCGATAAACAACCAGTGGAAAAGGCAGTGATACACTTTGGTGTGACTGGGCGTCGTTCCCAGCAGCCGCCATCGATCGCATTCATCAACTGAACGAAAGCCGCTCCAAACAAATACCGCGCAAGTAGCAAAACACCTGGAATAGATAGAGCCAGCATTAACCACCCCGGGAAGAGTCAGTGGGTGGGGGGAAGGTAATAACTCACACTCATTACCACTTTCAGACACACAGAAGACGCAACACATGCCGTCAACGGCAAGACAGGATCAGCAGACCACGCCCACCGGAGGATAAGACGGAACTACGGGACAACAGACGCAACAGCTCTGACGATCAAAGTTTTACCTGCGAAATAGATCACCATATGTACAGACACAACCACCACAATGGCCCATGCCACATCTATTAAACAGATCAACGAACCAACAGACGTGCCCGGGGCAGACCGACTTGCCCAGGGTAGCTCCAACAAACGACTTACAATAAGTAGCATACTATACTTGCCTAAAGACTCTACTGATCGCATAACCATGAAGACAGACAAGAAGACAAGAAACATTAACCCTTTATTTACATTGGCATGGAGGGGGTTCGAACCCACGCCGAGAGAGTTTCCTTCGGCACCAACCGCCTAGCGAAACTATACTGAACCACGCACACCACTCGGCCACCCACAGACCCCTTTACCTAATGTAACGGCCAAAACCGGCCAGCGCTATTTACAAAAATCGCCAATTAATTTTCATTATTTGTTTCATTTTATCTCTAAAATATTGGTTATGACCCCTCTTTGGAACGAGCTCGTTCCAAAGAAAGGTCATAACCTATATTTTTGTGACAAAAAAATGAAAGTAATTAGTTATTCAAGATTTTTTTTTACAAGAGTCGTCTGCTTTTCATGTTAGGTAAAAGCCTACTAAAAGGTTAACAAACACACATGACTTTTTCCCCGTTAACCGTTATGGAATCATTATAACCGTTATGGGTTGTCATCCTTCACACCATCCTCGGAGATGGTCGCCCAAGACGTACTTTTGCTCCCGCCAAATAGGGTAACGAGCAGGGAAGTTCGGTTCTTTCTGTGGTGCCCTGAGAGGGGCCGTTTGTGAAAGTTGGTTGAGAATTGCCTATCCGACGAAGCCGAAACTGTTCGTCCTCATCGAAACCACACAGAGGCAGAATATACTTGCGGATGACGGCCTCAACAACACAAAAAGATAAGTGGCAGACTACACTTGCCTGAATATGTTACGAAAGACACCACCCCATCACCCTCGGGGAGAGGTAGCACCTTTGCCGAGAGGGCATTCTCTCACATTGGTCCTCACCCGAGGATAATACTCGCCTGAAGTTAATATCGCCAGCCTACTCCCTCAACTTTCCATTCTCTGTTGTGACCTGTCATGATTGTGATCTGTGGAAAAGTTCGAAAATCGAAACCGTCAAATAGGGTCGAAAGGGATTTGTTCAAAATCGTCCCTGCGTGCATTCGGCGCGCGAAACCATTGATCTGCGATCAACGCAGACGTTTTTAGTCTTCTGCGCAGCCCACTAGGTATCCAATATCCAATACCTAGTGCGCTGCGCAGGAGACTAAGACGAAGTCCCGAGATATTTATTTATTTGAAAAAATCGTTCTGGTTTAGATTTTCTCAGAATCCCTATCTTTCTGGCTATTCCTTTAACTCTAACATGGAACTACATTTTTATAAAAGTTCTTACGGTCTGTATTTAGTAACGTCATCAATTAACCCCCTAATTAATTTTTAGAGCGGTACTATATGTTTGTAAATTCCTAATAAGAATAGAACGTAGTGCTATAGGACCGAGAGGTCACCAAAAGGTGTGTTTGATTGAACTAGACTAAATTTGATTACCACAAACAACCCAACAATCACCTAAAAATCATCTAAAATCACCAAAAGTTGTCCAAAATCACGGAAACGGGTTCGATTTCCCGGGGAGTTCTCTTTATTAGAGTAGCACGTAGTGCTATATGGCCTTAAATAGGACTGGTGTATTCGAGGGTATGTTCGATTGTACAACAGTATGAATAATTATCCAAAGGGACCCCATAAATGCTCCAAATCACCCAAACAGACTTGGCAAAGCCCCCCCCCCCCCCCCCCCCCCCCCCAATCTTGGGCTTACAACAGTAGCTCGTAGCGCTATAGGCCCGAACAGTCTCTAATAGGACATAGGGGGTATAGTCGAAAGGTACTTTTACTGGTTCAGGTTTTCCCAGAATCCTCTGTTCCTGCCTATTTATCAAGTTCGGATTCATTTGGGATCCTTTACTTTTATCTGTCTATACCCTATTCCAGATTGCGGAAGTTTCGAAGAATCCAACCCTATCCCACCCCACCCATTCAGTTGAAATTTACAAACGCCATGCAAGTACAGCATGTTTCCTTCAAGAGGAAAGAAACTCAGATCAGATTGTGCCGACATCACGAGTTGGATCCGCACGTTTCGAGCTAAAATGAAATTCGAAAAAATGTAGTCGGCACAGTCCAACAGCCTATAAGGGTTACAACACACTAGATGATTTTCACTGGCGACAGTGTTAATACTTTCCTGTCTTCTAAGCTAATCAAGCTCATCTGGGATGAAACAGTCATGTATCCACTTTGTATACCATCTCAAAAAAAAATGTACAGGAAGAAAA
Source organism: Pictodentalium vernedei (assembly GCA_031216915.1). Taxonomy (NCBI): domain Eukaryota; kingdom Metazoa; phylum Mollusca; class Scaphopoda; order Dentaliida; family Dentaliidae; genus Pictodentalium; species Pictodentalium vernedei. Next base: position 429,078,751 of record CM062293.1, read on the forward strand.
TATATGTTGCCTTGTGGGGAGTGTGTGTGTGTGTGGGGGGGGGGGGGGGGGGGGGTTGTGATCAAATTTGGCGATTTCCCATCTACCGTCCAGTTTCGCACTCAATTGAGAAGACATATTTTACTTGTACCCCATCTTATTTTTCAACTTTCACAATTTTGAAAGGACAGCCTATTTAAGTCTTTTCCAAAATAGACACTGTGACATTTCTATTGAGGGTTCCAAAATCAATAAATATTTCCCACAATCAGCGAATCTTCTTCATTTTATGCTCTGTTGAATGTGAAATAAAAACCGCTAGATGGCGTTTTAGCTCATATAGGCTATTGCTACCTACGTGCCCAGTATGTTTCATAGAAGAGGACACTCGGACCATATTCCATGGTGGCACACATGGGTCCACGCTTGTCATTTTATGCAGAAAAAAAGATGAGAAAAAAATCGGTTGAAAATTTCCAAATCAAACAGTCTGTTAACTTCAAGAGGAAACTCGTACTAAATTCTATGGCGACATCACGATTTGAGTCCAAACAGATCATTTCGTACAAAACGATGAAAAGACACTGCAATCACAAGAGTGAAAACTGTCCAAAATAGTTTAAAAGATGAAATAATACGTCCGATAGTATCATCGTCGTACCTCAGGTATTTGAGGTCTGATTTTAATTTTTTTTTTTCGGTCCTGTAATTGGAATGATGGGTACTCAAGTATATCACAGGAACTAAAATGAACAGAAATGTTACTTGATTTAACCCTTTGGCCTAAACAGTGAAATTTAACCCTTTACCTAATATCAAAAGCAGACGACACTTGCAAACAAAATTCTTGAATAACTGATTTTTTTTTCATTTTTTGTCTCAAAAATATCGGTTATGACCACTAATTGGAACGAGCTCGACGTGCTCGTTCCAGAGAGGGGTCATAACCTATGTTTTTGAGACAAAAAAATGACAATTAATAAAAATTAATTGGCAATTTCTGTGAATAGCGTTAGCCGGTTTTGACCATTGCGTTGGGTAAAGGATTATATATTGATGTTTTGCAGATTCGGTCATCTTTAATGTCGTAGCAGTCACTATATTCGGTGAAACGAAATAAAAATATGAAGGTAACGTTTTAAAGTGTCGATGGAACCGACTGTAGATTATTACAGCGATATCTATCGTACTTTGTCAATTATGCCTGTAAGAAATTAGGCAATATCTCAAACCTTCCAGATTTGAAATGATGTATAATTTTTTTTTAAAAATGATGTTATATCAAGAACCCAAAACAGATATCTTTTAGTTTTTTATCTCTAAAACATACTAAAATTTCACCGGGCCACACAAAACAAATTAATTGATACTCAAGCAATTTTTTTTTCAAACAGTGAGGGAGAGAGGGTTTTATTTTTTATTTTTATCTTTTTGCAAAAAGTGAGCAAACATGGCGGGAATTTGGGCTGTCTTTTTGCACACATAAAAACAAACTGTAGGTCCTGCACAGCAATTCAAAGGCTTCATATTCTTTCGATGTTCTTCATCTTATCTTGGAAGTAAAAGTATTTAATCTGTAGGGATTTGCCCAGTTACAATGTATATAGGCACACAGAACACATTGGCACTGGGGGGACGAAATAGTAACACGGTTCCCTCGCAAATTTGGTTGGCGATAAAATGTGTTCTTTTTGTTGATAGTTATTGCTGAGTGTCCTTCTAATAATTGTTTTATAGGCGTGAAGGCGTGTATTGATTGATTCTTTACTCAGTAGTATATTGGCAACGTACATAAGTACTACATAGTAGTTGTGTAATAACGTATATACTACAGGGAGACAACATAGCCGGGTTGGCTGTTTACCTGTTGTCTCCCGGAAAGTTGAATCGTGCAACAATGGAATCAGACTGCGAGGCTTCTTATCAACTGCTTGGTCACTACCTACCCACCACCCCTGAACTCTCACAGTTAAATTGCTGTGTTCGGTAACATTTGTAATCCAAATTATGGTCCACACAGTCGTGTTTATAGGAGGTCTACTCTATTCTGTTGATCATGTTATGTAAATCCGCGTCTAAGTCATTCCAGATTCTGGGGTATATGTTAGTTGGGAGGTTATCAAGCGATCTTGTTCTCGTTTCGCCGATTTGAAGAAGATGGTCTGTCCGTCTACTCGCGCTTCCCGTACGATGAACTACCGACTGAAAAAACATCATTGAAGGATACTGGCAATTTATTGTGGTGCCAGTCAAGTACGAACAGACACGCTTGGAGTTTAAAGATGTCATTTACTTCAAGAATCTTATTGTCCAAAAAAGGGGATCCGTATGGGCGCTATATCTCTTATTATTTCTTATGCGGAGAGAGCGTTTTTGTAGGAGCATTAATTTTTTGATTGATCCGGCATTTCCCCATATATTTCTTCCATACATTAGTTGGGTGAGTATCAGGGAATAATAGAGTGTTTTCACAGCTGCAGGAGGAAGTATAGATTTTACTCTATTCAATGTGAAATTTGCACGATCAATGTTGGATGAAAGGAAGGATACATGGTATTTGTACGACAGAATCTCGTCAATATGTATCCCTAAAAAATTAATTGATTTTTCTGTTTCAGTTAGACCCCCTCTTCCAATAATCTGCCCTTTGATTAGAATATCGTGGTGTAGTATTACTCCTCTTCTGTTTGATGATTAATTAAAATGTATTTGGTTTTTTTGTAGCATTCAGAACAAGACGGTTTGTGCAGCACCATTCAAATATTTTCTTGAGTTCTTCGTTGATACGAGGAGCCAGTAGATTTGGATCAGGACCCGAGGAGTGACCAGTAGGATCGACAGCAAAAGATAGAATGTTTATTGATGTCGCATGATATATATCATCAACATATATCGAAAAACAGAATAGGGCCGAGAATCGAACCTTGTGGAACTCCATGCGCTATATGAACTCGGTAAGACTTGTGGTCACCGTACACAACGTACTGAGATCTGTCCAATAAATAACTTCCAAACCAATCATTACTTAATCCTCTGATGCCATATCTGTATAATTTATTTATTAAAATGTCATGATCTTATGTATCGAATGCTTTAAAAAGATCCAGGAATATTGCCAAAGTACTATTTTTACTTTTTTTTGTTGTTGTTGTTGTTGTTTTCCTCTGATATAGTTTTAAGCAATTGCATGACTGGATGTACCGTACTGTGTTTTTTTTCTGAAACCATATTGGTTTGGATGTAAGATGCCGAAGCGATCTAGATATTTTGACATTCTTACCGACATAAGTTTTTCTAAGATTTTGGAAAATGTGGGTAGTATACTGATTGGTCTATTGTTTGTAAGAAGGTGCAGGTCGCCTGCTTTAAATATTGGAATGACTGGGCAATTTTCATTCTATCAGGAATGTAGCCTTGTGTAAATGAACAATTAAAAATATGTGTTAAAGGTGTGACAATGGGTTCGATTATTTGCTTGATAAGTTTTGAACTAATATCGTCGCAGTCTGTTGTACTTTTTGACTTCATGGCTTTAGCAATATTTATGACTTCGAAGACACATGTAGGGCTTATGTAGAAATTATTCGTCGAATTTGCATCGAGGAAGTTGTAAAATGACTTGTCAGTACTGGGTATTATCCACAATACACCACTGTATGCTGTCACTTCTGCGGTATGCTACCCCCCCCCCCCCCCACCTCCACCCCCACCCCCGAAGTCTCCCAGATGGGTCCCATTTGGCACATTTCATACTACTCAAAATACATATAACGTGCGGCGAAATGATAACACGCGCACACGAAATAATAATCCGTGCACACGAAATAATAATCCTTGTGCCCGGATTATTATTTTGTATGTACAGATTATTAATTCGCCTAAGCGGATTATTATTTCGTGTGCACCAATTATTATTTCGTGCGCACGGATTATTAATTCGTGTGCTCGACCGCCACCCCCACAGTCCCAAAAGACAAACCTGCTATATATACTTACCACGCCATGCATGGGAATCCTGTTCAGGGGCGAACCAGAATCCTTTATAGGGGAGAATTCCAATGGAGGATGGGAGCGATATGACACGGGTATATCTCTAAGGCCGCAGACGGGGAGGGAAGGGTGTGGGCTGGTGAATCACCCTCTTCCATTTGTGTGACATGGCAGTGGTAGAGCCAGAAAAATATTTGCGGGGGTGGGGGTGGGGTGGAGGCTGCAAGTTGGGGACATGCTTCGTACGGAGGGGTATCCTGAGTGGAGAAGCGACATGCCCTCTCCAGGAGAGTGGGGGGGGGGGGGGGGTCTCCTCCCAGATAAAAAAGATCACTGTACATTTAAATCAAGTTTTCTGGTGGCTTTTAGGGTAACTCGCCACATTTTTGGAAGAACCACATTTTAGAGACCAGATTTATGAACGTACATGGCTCATAGGTATCTGCATCCGAACTTGCAAAATTCCAGTGGATTTAAGTTTATCAGCTGAGTTTGTATGTGAATAAAGAAAAGAGAGTCACTGTGTGTGTAAGAGAGGGTGGCTGGATGTGTCAGTTTTGGAGAGGGGCAAATGAGAGAGAGAGAGAGTGTGTGTGTGTGTGTGTGGGGGGGGGGGGGGGCAAAGACTGTGTTCGGGGGCAAATGCCCTTTCATGACCTCCTGTAGCGCCGCCACCGGATTCGGGACCTCTCCCCGAATTATAATTTTTTTTAGCTCTGTAAGCGACTCTGAAGCCTCTTTAAAAAAGGTGAGGCCATTGGTGGGGGCTGGTTATCCTCCCTCGGTAATTTTTTCAATTTTAACTGTGAAGCTTTGAGAGCGATTCTGGAGCCTAATGGAGGATGGCGAGGTCATCGGTAAGGGCCTGAGTCTCTCTGAAATATTTTCAAATTTCGAAGCCATATCGAAATCATATGTAACAGTTTGTATTTATTTTATTTTGAGGGAGGGGGCATTGTATGTCTTTTTGGGGCGAGCAGTGTGCGTTTTCCCATGCCCCCGTCACTGATTCTGACCTTCCCAGGGCCTACCAAAAATATATATAATACCGCCAAGATTAGACATGTAGCGGACAAGCATAGGCATATGTTGCCATCCCAGCCAACCTTAGGTGACGTCCCATCCCAAATTCCCCCGGCATTATGTAGTACTTTTCGATGGCTGCTTTATAGGCCCTTTTAGACATCTGAATTTTATATCTTCGCTGACAAATTTTTGCGCCCCCCCCCCCCCCCACGTCTCAACAAGAGATCCCCTTCTCCCACCGCGCATACATACACCTACTTACTGCCACAGGCCACAGATCCAGAGTGCAGCGATGTGAGGTCTTACGCAGACTTCACTTCATCCTAGCTGGCCTATCGCGCGTTAAAAAAGGGGAAGCAGGCCTAACAAGGACGGTCCTCGGGTTACCCCTCCTGACCTTCCTTCTTGAAGAGAAGAGGAGGTGGTATCGACCGAGGGATCCTATATAACTTAGGCCCAAACAAGAACAAGTAGATCTAAGAATTGCTATTTCAGCGTTAAGATGATAGGATACCAGTATGCCAAGGTCACAGGTTGGGGGCCATTTTGACTTAATAACCTATAGCATAGTTTTATATCTTTCATTTCATGCGCACGGATTATTATTTCATGTGCATGGATCAAAGTAGTAGTGCTCTTTCCTTTCGAGCAAAATCTGGTGAACCCCGCGGTGGACCCAGGAAGTGACGTCATAGTCACGTGACTAGGTGCCGCCATTTTGTGGTGTCATGGTAACGCGCGTGGTCGGCCATGTTGTGACGTCGTCCCCATGGTGAAACGTTGTGTCACTGCACATGGGCAGCACGTGTTATAATGGTAATACGCGTTTCCGTCGTCCATTTTGTATACAGGGCGCCGCCATCATGGTTGCTATGGTATGACGCAGTGGCTAGGTGACCCAAATGGCATCTAATAAGACGTGGGTATTACTGATACCGTCGCCGTTGATATGTGTACATGCCAGTTCAGTTTCATAGAGATCGATTGTTTGGCCGTTGCCCGTAACTGTTATCTTCATCGAATTGTGTTTTGTTGTTGGTGTTGTTGTTGTTTTTGTTGTTGTTTTGTGGGGTTTTTTTTTGTTTTGTTTGTTTTTTTTTTTATTTTTTGTTGTTTTTGTGTTGGGGGGGGGGGGGGCTCATGTCCCTGTCGATTATCAAATAGTCTCCCCAAAAACCTCAGATTATATTATCTATGTGGAAGAGCAGCAAATGGCGCGTGAAAAAAAGAAATACCAAGTTTTTTTGTTGTTTTTTTTTGTTGTTTTTGTTTTTATTTTTTTTTATTGGTGTGGGGGGGGGGGGGGGTTCTTATTGTTTTGTTTTGTTTTTTCTAATTATATTTTATTATTTTTTTTTTTGAGGGGGGGGGGGGGGCGTTCCCCTCTACGTGCATTATCAAATATCCTAGTGGCATGCACCAAAATTCTCATATTCTATGATCTGTGTGGAGGTCCCTGTATTTTTTAATTATCATATACTCCAGTGATCCCTGTATTTTTGAATTATCCTTTATCTCACGGTAAGACCCCAATGCCTATGGATCTATGGGTGGAAGAAGAACTGATGTAATTACAGATAACATCGCACTTGGCGTAAATTACTTTCTGTCTAGCTTCAGAATGTCCCCAGATAGTATCATCTGGGGAATATTTTTCCAAGAAAATCTCGGGTGGGTGTGGGGGAGGGGGCTCACCCTGCTGATTTACTTATCAAAAAGGCACATGTATTCAATAACAATGTTAAATTAAACCAACCCAAGCCAAAGAAGCTTCCAGAAACAAGCCCTTGTTGTTTTTTCACCCAAACATCGGCCTCTGTACAAATCGATTTGGCTGGAGTGCATTTCTTTTTACACACGCGATTCCATTTTCACGTAATTTGAATATGAGAATCTCAATCGATTTGCACCACTGCTTTTTCGCAGCTTTCATGTAGCAAATGCGAAAAATCCCAATTTCTATGATCTGAGTGGAGGGGTAACTAATAGTGCATGGGAAAAGAACATACACAAATCTTCTATCTCCCGCCCCTAATCTCAAAGTTAATGATCTGCGTGGATTGGCAACTAATGTACCACATTTACTGTAAATTTACGCACTGTCGAATCTCAAAATGTCTCCATTAAACAAGAATCTTTTGAAAAACAATCCCTCCGAGGTGTGTGTGTGTGGGTGGGGGGTGGGGGGGGGGGGGTCAAACACCCAAAGTCAATTGTCAATTTACTCATGTTTCAAAAAGGCGTTTATTTCTCTGTATTTTAAAATAGTTGATTATTGAGTAGTTGTGACAACGAGTTTATTTCAGCTTTTAGTTTCTGTACAATAATCGGAATATTAACTGTTTTATATCTCTTTTATCGTTATTGTTTATTCCCGCGTTTGTACCGGTTTCAATCTTGTGTGAAAAGAAAAATAGACAAACTCTCACGATCCCTTCAAAACCAAAAAGTGTATTGAATTAATTCAATGATTTGACATGTTTTCAACACATTGCTGTGTCAGGTAAATGCCTGCGTCTTTTGGGCCTGCAAGGAAGCTTGTCGGTCCTTGTTTTTGTTTTTTGTTTTTTTTTGTTAGACTTGGTGCTGATCTCCATTTAATCGATTAAGACGGACGGATGGAACGAGGAACGGCCAATCGGTCGGTCGGTCGGTCGGTCGGTCGGCTCATTGATCGGTCGGTTCGGTTCATTTGCCCCCCCCCCCCCCCCCCCTCCGTTCTGCCGCCCGTCGGGCCAGCCGACCGTCCGACCGACAGAACGACAGAGAAAGCTGTTGAAGACATAGCGGGCTGCCCCCTATGTCTTCAACAGCTTCTATAACACCTCTAGTGTGAGTGATATGCTCATCTCTTTGAATTGGCCAGACCTGCGTGAGAGAAGAAAAAATGCCCGACTAGCAATGCTCTATAAAATACATCACCAAATGGCAGCTATTAGCAAGGAAAGTAAACTCATTCCCCCTATAAGGCACTCAAGACTCAGCCACCCCCTCTCATATCAAATTCCATTATGTAAAACCACACAAAGGAAAGAGTCCTTTTTCCCCAAGACAATCTCTGAATGGAACAAGTTACCATCAAAGCTAGCCATGAGTGCCTCTTTGGATGCACTCAGACTTGGCCTCATGAAAAGGCCACCTTCCCCATAGCACATGGGCATTGATCTCGTGACAAGATCTTCAACTTTTTGAAGGTGGTCACTACCTGGTAGAAGTAGAAACATACAGAAAGATTTAAAATTTAAAAAAGTCAACCATTTTTTAGTTATTCGAATATTGTCGTTGGCAACTTGCGTTGGGTGGGTGGGTGGGGGGGGGGGGGGGGGTGTTCAGGTGCCTCAGAAGCACAAACGGTGGGTGGGGAGGGGGAGTTTTGATTTGTAAGCCTAGATATATAACCAAATCATATCATTTGCAGAACATTTCTACCGTCGCTGGGTGATACAGAATATAATCATGATTTTGTCAGTCGGAGCCTTCCTCGAGAATAACTAAAAGCCCCCCCCCCCCCCTCACATGCACAACGGAGCTGAGCCCGCCCATGCAACCCCTATGTCCAGGCATCAATGATCCATTGTCGAATTGTATTTTCCTAGAAATTCAAATATTTTAATTTAAAGAGAAGGGAGAGAAGAGATATGGAAGACCCCCACCCCGGGGAAGTTTCCCAGAATAATTCAGGGTATTGTAGGTCTACTTATAGACGTTGATTTTAAAGGGCACCCTGTCGTCAACCGCTTTCCTGGGACAAAAAATCTACGACTGTAACTCACTGCTGCTCAAGCACCCCCCCCCCCCCCCCACCCCCCCCCCCCCCCCCCCCCACACACACACACGTTACACATTCACTTTGTTTCCTTGCAAATCGTGTTGAAAGGTTAATACCGATGGAAGCGCTGACACCTGCAAAAATTGAAATTAACAACACTTCAGCCAAATATGGAAGTATACCGAGGCGCGGAACGAGTTTGTGGAGCAGACGACTTGTCCCGTTTGATCAGTCTGACAATGCGCACTTCAGGACGAGACAGCGACTTCAGTTCACAGCTTGCACTCATCAGAGGGATAGAGACCTTTCTGTTTTAGCAGAATTTAATATAAGTATGATATATATTATATAATCAATACTAACAAAAACAAGCGTCTTGGGAAAACAAAAACAAATCAACTTTAAGCGTGTGGAGGAAGAAACATTGATACTTTCAAAGTTCTGTGTTGATTGAATCTGTTTGATTCAGAGGACATTTTGGAAGGAGCAATTCGGGATATGGAAAGCATTTTCAGAAGTAGAATTGGAAGATTCATCAAAGGTAAGATTCAGTTTGGCTGAAAATTATTCTTCTTCTACAATATAGCATGGACCTATTTTCAATTTAGAGAATAACTTAACTCTTTACCCAACGTAAAGGCCAAAGCCGGCCAGCGCTTTCACAAACATCGCCAATTAATTTTCATTATTTTTTTCATTTTTGTCTCAAAAACATAGATTATGACCCCTTTTTTGAATGAGTTTGTCGAACTTGTTCCAAAGAAGGGTCATAACCTATGTTTTTGAGACAAAAAATGAAAAAAATTAGTTCAAGAATTTTGTTTTTAAGTGTCATCTGCTTTCCATGTTAGGTAAAGGGTAAACAACCTAAAGGTCATCATTGGTTTTAAACCTGAACCTCTGTGTCTCGGGCGCTGGCTGAAAATAATTATTTACCCGGTCCACACAGTCTATACCGTACGAATTTTCCTGTAGCTTAATTTGACAAAATTGAAGCACAGGCAGAAGCTCCAAGCCATTTGATGAAAGACAAATTCTAAGAAAAAATTATCTCCCTCAGGGGCGGCGGGACCGGGGTCTAGGGGGAGGGCTTCATCCCCCTCCCACTTTTTTGCCGGGCCATGTTTTTTTGTATACATATATTTTAATACAACCAATGACTGGTGAAACAAGGGGCGGATCCAGAGCCTCCCTCATATTTCGCCAGCTATGTTTCTCTCGTACTGGTTCAGTTTCGATAGATTTCGGATAATTTTTTGCAGTAAGTGGCAGCAAACGCTAAAATGTATACTGTCTGTTAAAAAATCGGTTAACTGAAATAGATGATAATCATACAGACATACAAACAAGTACCAAATCCACCCCCATACAAGATAATCCACAGACAGTATAATTGCTGTTAACGTGTGGTAAAGCATAAAGGTGAGGTCTATTTATCAGCTTTGGTCGTTACGACCAAAGCTGATAAATAGACCTCACCTGTATGCTTTACCGACGTTTTTTAACGGCACTCAAAGAGTGAAATCTTTCAAATACATCTCCTGAAAAATCTCAAAATATCCGCTCAGATGCATGGAAATGGGGGTTTTGGGCCATAAATTTAAAATTTTCGTACCACGGGCCGAACAATGGCCGAATAATACCGACGACCATCCATCGCCCGATCCAGACCCCCACCCCCTCCACGTTGAAAGGCGTCCCGTCGCCCCTGTCACTTTATAAATAAATGAAAACGAGCACATTTATTTGTAAGGATGGAGAATTTCCCAGCATTTATATTTCATCAAATTGCCGGGGGCGAGAGCCTGTGGTTAAAGAATCCCTGGAGAACTGCAATGTATGTTGAACACACACACGGACGTCTCGTCGTGTCCTTCTTACTATTCCTTATGTTTTTTTTTTCAAATTCAATTAAAACATTGGGTTTACCTTTTTAAAACTGTTATATAACCATTCCCACGGGGCTGCTGGGTATGACATTTTCACTTGGCATGATTTTTCTCGCAATCCAAGCGCCACCTGTCGGTGTCCAGTGAAGGCAAAAATCATCAAACTTGGGAAAACTCATTATCGGTAAGATAAGAATAGCCGGGGAAAGGATCTGGAACCACTGCTTACACTTTGCCGTAATCACCTGATTCATAACCAATTACGTTCGTCTCTAATTTTAGTCTACTTAGGGGTGGAGAGCCTCTTCCTGTGAGGGGTCATACGCTTTGGGGGAGGGATTGCGAAAATTGAAAAGTATAACTGACCCCCACCCCGCCACACACACTTTCATCCGTTCCCCACCCTGGGTTTCAGTCGTTATTCGCACCTCTTGCTTCCCAAGTGGAAAATTAAAAGTTTGTTATTTACCTGAAATAAACGGTCAGCTCGAATCAAATTTTTATAATTTTGCCAAATTTTGTTCCGAAACATAACTTATGATCCCCCATTGGAACGAGCTCGTTCCAATGAGGGGCCATAAGCTGTGTTTATGTGGTAAAACTAAAAAATGTTAGGTGTTTAAGAATTATTCTTTGCAAGGCTTACTGTCGTCTTATATTCATGTCGGGTAAAGGGTTGATCGACAGGAAGAGCCAAGTCATGATTAACTTATTTGAAGTAAGTTTGAGGTGTAACCCTTATCTAGTACGACCAGAATGGTGAAAGAATTAAGTAAAAAAATATCTTTTCCTCTAAAACCTAGTTTATGACCCCTTATCGGAATGGCCGTTATGTTATTCTTGTTATATAAACAGTTAAAGAAAAAAATTCGCCGAGTTTCTCTTGGAGCTCGTTTCGATGAGCTGTCCTAATCTTTCACGGATAAAAGTTCTCAATTATTCTGTAGAATAGATGTTGCTACGGTATTTAGAAGATTGTGTACCATCCGATGTTAAGTTCAGCTCAAAGTACGAGGGTGGGGACCGTGGTGTTGGGCTAGCATTACAGTTACTGAGTAAAAGCCCATGTTTGAAATTTCTGAGTTTTTTTCTTCCTTTTTTCTTTTTTTGATTGAGGGAGGGGGGGGGGGGGCTTTTTTCTGCACAGCGCTGGGCTCGTTTGTTGTCTGAAAAAGGTACTATCATTTTAAAAAAAAACAGTTTGCGCTTGTGTTACCTGCGTTTAGTGCTAAAATGTTAACCTGATGGCTGTGAATCGTTTTCTGCGGGTTGAATTGATTTAATGATGTTAAGTGGACATCGCCAATGTATAGTTGTTACAAATAGATATCGTGTCGTGTCCTGGGGAGTGGGGAAGGGCCGTTAAATTTCAGCGAATATCCCCACGGAAATAAGTACATCCCAGCTGAATACCAAATAGGACCCTTTAGTCGCTGCCCCAACATTCATTGTGCGACAGGGAAGTGAGTGACGTGGGTAGTGATTGCAGATCCCTGTTTAGTTAGGACTTCTTGTACATCAGCTCACTTTTTTGTGTGGGTGTGGTTATGATGCATTTTTAGAAGTATTCTCAGCTGTATGGCTTGACATCATCTGAGCACTGTTCTCGAACATTGGATAGCCAAACAGTTTATAGTTTTTGCATCTTTTAGCCAATACCGTACAGAATTTACTCTCTGCAGCAAAAATATTTTCCCTGTTAAAATATACAGCCGTTTTCCCGACCGTACAATGAGGGCAGGGTGCCGAAATCACTACCAAAGATTTGAGTATTTTTTTTTTCCAGTTATTTACGATTTGTGGAATTGTCAAAAGAATCAGCAATAAAGTTTCAGCTCGCGGACCACTGGGTGCAATTCGGTGGCAGCAGGTTTTCCGAGTAACTCTTATTATGGGACACTGTAGATTTTCTTAAGCAATATTTATTTATTTATTTATTTATTTATTTATTTATTTATTTATTAGTGTTTAAGATCACATATTTCTACACACTCACTAATCGTGACCACAACATGCATCTAAAGTCAAGTCCAACAATCGTGTATACCCATGTTGCCCATTTCAGAGGACTGTCGATCCAGGCATTGGTTACCGGGTACCATTTTACCAGTAAAACAGGGCTTGTTTGCCACAGTAAACAAGCACTGCTTCATTTCCCAGGGTTCCCATGGAGATTCCAAGTCAGTGATTGTTTGGTCGCATTGAAGAAAATATATGTAATACTGACTGTCTGAAGTGACCCTGTTTAGCTTTTCGGGTTTCACTGGTGTCTCAGGCGACTTATTAACCCTTAAGGGGGGGGGAGGGGGGGGCAATTCCAACCCTGGTCGGTTTTATTGCCTCAGAACATGTGCCCCAACACGCAGCCCCTGGGTAAAATTGAAGTTACATTACAAGTACCCAGGCTGTTGTTTCTAGGCAAGTCTTGGCTGCCAGTATAGGCAGCCAAGACTTGCATATAAAAACAGCAAATCCACAATTTGTAAACTGGTCGTATGTAGTATAAATTCCCAAATTCTCCAAACAGTTTTGAGTTTAATCACGTATGAAATATCACTAAAAGTATAAGAACAAACCAAACTATCTGAAATACCCTCTAATTTTGGAACATTTCTGTAACCGGGGGTGGGGGTGGGGGGGGGGGAGTTACCGCTGTGAGTTTAATGTTTGTTAGTAATTCTTATGCTTCATCCTTAGAAACTGTTAACGCTCATCGGGTGAAAAACTAACCCATTATGGTTTAGAAACAGTCGTAACTTGCCACCCCTGTATTCTAGCTTGTGGCATCTGATTGGAATGAGCCCTGTGAGCCTGTTTCATTGATAAAGTCTCAAACTATGGTTTGGAAGAAAATAGGGAAATATTTCAAAATTTGAATGAATGGGCACTTGTCGGATGATGGCATTTTTTCAATGTGACACGCCCCCATCAGCGTGGTTTAGAAGAAATCCCCCCCCCCCCCCCTTTCCCACTGAAATGCAGAATTATGTTGTGCCTTTGCTTTCGTTTATGGTTATGCTTATTAATTATTATTATTATTATTATTATTTTAGAGGGGATATACCTCCACCGTTGCTCGTGATCTACACTCAGGGAAAATACAATTTAAGACATTTTGTAGAATTTTTTTTAGAATCCAAACTCAAGGCTTGTGTTTAACGTAACCGTTGGCTGTGTTGTTAACCCTTTATCTAGCATGAAAAGCAGACGCCACTTGCAAAAAAAATTCTTGAATAACTAATTTTTTGTCTCAAAAACATAGGTTATGACCCCCCTCGTTGGAACGAGCACGACGAGCTATTTTTTGAGACAAAAAAATGAAAAAATAATGAAAATTAATTGGAGGTTTTTGAGAATAGTGCTGGCCGGTTTTGGACGTTACGTTGGGTAAAGGGTTAACCCTTTGAACACTGGCGATATCTTCCATGATAATTCAGTGTCATTATTTGGGGGTATAGACCCAGGTAGACCACTTAATATTTGAAACGTATTGTGTTATTAATGTTCTTCGCGCTTCTTCTATCTTCGAGCCTTGAGACGATACGTGACACAATAAAATGAAATTGACAAGCACAATCCCAAATATGGTAAAATATTATCGTGCACTGTCTGGGTTTTTTTCGCGCCAGAAAGATTGTCTGGACACATAAGCATTGTTGTCGGGCAAACCAACTTTGGTTTGATGAATTTATAACAAAACACACATTCTCCGAATGTTTAAAAATGCTTTTATGTTTTGGAACCTGGTTTCGTAATGAACGGTTTCGTTGGCTTGATCTGAGGTTTGGGGAGGAGTACCCCAGAACAATATTGGGCGTATCGCGTTCAGGGACGTAGCTAGAGGCCCTTTAATGGGGGAGAGTGTGATCAGTTCGATTTCTAACTGGGGTTGGGGTCTCGGCACGACATACCATGGGTATGTCCCGACTCCCGAGGGGCGCAGGCCGGTGTTGAGAATTCGAGTGGGGGCATCTCCCTCTCGATGGAGGGGGGGGGGGGGGGCTCCCCCGGGTAAGATTTTTAATTTTTAGCCCGTAACATGGATTATGAGGCCCCCTCTGATTTCAATCGACTCATTTTATCCACAAGATAAATGTATTTCCCCAGTAGGTCCCTGACTTTTTCGTAACAACGACCAGGCTACACAAGGACTGTTAGTCAGTTTAAAGGAGTAGGCATTGACTGAATAGCTGATAGTCTATAGTCCTTATATAGCCTGGTCATTCATTGTAAGGGAGAGTGAACGATGAATTCGAAAAATCAGACGGGTTACCGATTCAAGTTGGAATTTCGGAAAATTCTGTCAGCTGTTTGGAAAAGCCGGAGAATTTAATCAAAAGTGGAAAATCGCAGCCGATCGCCAACCGCAGTGGGAAAAACTGATCATGGGTTGAAATTCAAATCGACTGATCGGAAAAGTTAAAAACAATAAGGAAGTTCCAATTCTTTGAATTCTCAACTATTGAAAATTATGATGGTTATGGGGGAGCCCCCACCCCCCTCCCCCACCCCATCGCCACTTGCCTGATCGCGTTAACAACGGTGTGCCGGAGTTAAATCTCACGAAATAATGATTATATTGGGGCTGAATCTATTTTGTTCTTGCAGTAATAATTTAATCCTTCGGCCGTTTTCGTTTATTACGATGTCCCCCTGACACGACATGACCCTGGCAATTAAAAGTATCGTTAAACCCCAATAAACAAACAAATACGTTGTCTCGCCATTGAACGGCAGATTTTAGTTTGGGCAAAAATTATACACAATGGGATGAAAGGCTTACGGCGAAAACCAAATTCTCTTTTTATATTACTCTACATTTATTTATTTATTTATTTATTTATTTATTTATTTATTTATTTATTTATTTATTTATTTATTTATTGGGATTAACAATACCTTCGACAGCCAGGGTCACCTCGTGTTGGACAGTTTTACGGACGGAGGAAGCCGGTGTACCCTGAGAAAACCACCGAGCAACGGCGAACAACTGACAGACTCCCCAACGTACTAACAAGTTCCAAATAAAAGTACAGGGCGGAATATTAGTACAGGGTTGAAAATCGGAGGAATACAAATAGAAATATTGGGCAGAATAAAAGTACACGGTAGAAAATCATGATAGAGTTACTGTCATTTCTGTAACACCACTTACCCATACATGACTGTTACAGCTCTGTGTGAGGTAGGAGTCTAAAACAGACTAAAGTATCCATAATATGTCTCCAATATGAGGCATTCACTTGACTTTGATGGTATTTTTAGTAAACATACAGGCCCACATTAACTTCATATACAGAATGGCAAATATTCCGAAAATTAATAAACATACGAGTATGTTTATTTGGAACTCAAGCGTATAAACACAAGCAGGGTAAGCACTGGTTGAAGACAAGTGCACAATCGACGTGTAGTACGCCTTACCACACAGCACCACCGTGCCTCCACGCGGGCAATTGAGATGAAGTGCCTTGCCCAAGGGATCGAACTGTGGACCATTCGGTTTGAAGTCCAATTCCGTAACCACAGGTCCTCCGCGCTCCCATATTACCCAATACACAAGGCTACTCATGTGTTCCTAATAAACAATCATGTATGTTTATTAATTTTGGGGGAATTTTTCCACCCTGTATGTATCTTATTTGGTCCTGTATGTTTATTAAAATTGCTCTTCCAACAGGGAGGAGATCTTCAAATTCGTAAATCTTCATTAGATTGTGTGATAGTCTTTTGTTTAGCACAGTCATTGTTGTAATCATGATGCCTAAGTGCGTATTAGTTTCTTTAATAAAACTAAATGCAATACTGGAGTATGTATATAAGGAGGTTTTTAGATAAAATTAACTAGTATTACTCCCCCACCCTCTCAATGGATTTCCACCCTGTACTATTATTTGGGTGTGTACTTTTGTTTAATTTTGATAAATGTTCCACCCCGTACTTTTATTCCCACCTGTACTTTTATTTGGAACACAAGAGTATTTACGGTTACCGTATTTTTGACATTTAATAAAGGCGGTGACGTGGTGAAAGGTGTCGAGATCATAAAACCCCTATCGCTGCGTTGCAACAAGCGGTAGTCCAAACTTGGACCCTATATGACTGTAATATGATTTTTTTAGTGTTGTACATCCTGCTCTCTCGTAAGGTACCACACCAAAAATTATATTACGGCCTTTGGGTCCATGTTTGGACTAAACGAGTGAAGCCACGAGGTGACGCATTGCATCGCTCATTTCTGTCGTTTTGACTCTCGTATTACAAGAGAGGATCCATGCTTAGAAAATATTTGAAAGGTGTCCTCGGTGAAAGATGTAATGTTTTGTTGACTCAGTGACACCGGAAAATGTGTGGGGGTGGGGAGGGGCGGCACTCGCTCACTTTACCCCTGACCTTGGGCACGGGATTTCATATGGATTAAGATATGCTGTGATTATGATTCAACTACTGTTAATTGGATGTTTTGCAACTTTGAACTCTTTGAACCCTGATGGGGTCTTCCAAGTCAGTTCAATGACAGCAATTGGATGAGTCCATATTCATTATCTAGGGGTATATTATTCAATATTTTCAACGTGCATCCTTCGAGCTGCACCTTGAAAATATTGATTGGTTTCCCCACACATTCACTGAACAGTCATCGTACTTGGTGAAACTATGACGTATCATGTTCCCGGACCAAAACGTGGCCTTTAAGGTTCAAAGGGTTTAAATTAATGCTTGTTTTTAATTCAAAGTATCGACCTTATGCAATAATACTTTGAATTCTTAATATATAATAGAATCGACAAAGCGAAATTTTGTGAGACACCGATTTGCTAATTGAACTCAGCCTTGCGGACGTTATTAATGGACCCAGGTCTGCATTCAATTCGAATATTCTGACCCTCCCCCACCCCTCCCGGCCCTCCAACCTTCCAGCGTCCCTGTTCTTACTGGACAACGGTTGAGACAAAGGGTATTTTTGTGTGAAGGAGAATCGTTAACCCTTTACCTAACACGAAAGGCAGACGACACATGCAAATAAAATTCTTGAATAACTAACTTTGTCTCATTTTTTTGCGTCAAAAACATAGCTTATGACCCCTCATTGGAACGAGGTCAACGAGCTCGTTCCATTGAGGGGTCATAAGCTATTTTTCTGAGGCAAAAAATTAAAAATATAATGAAAATTGAATGGTTATTTTTTGTAAATAGGACTGGACGGTTTTGACCGTTACGTTGGGTAAAGGGTTAAAAACAAAAGTCCAACAGAACTCTGAATTCCAGACTGAAGCCTGGTAGTGTGAGAAAGGAGGTGTGGATCGTAGACTTGACTACACCTCATTATCTTCACTACTGATGTAAGATTAGTTTTGAAGCTCTAAACAAATACAGAAACGTTGTTTTGGATATTAGAATCATGTTCACCCTTTACCTAACATGAAAAAGCAGACGACACTTGCTAACAAAATTCTTGAATAACTACTTTTTTTCATTTTTTTTGGGTCTTAAAAACATAGGTTATGACATCTCTTTGGAACGAGCTCGACGAGCTCGTTCCAAAGAGGGGTCCAAACCTATGTTTTTGATATAAAAAATGAAAAAGATAATGAAAATTAATTAGCGATTTTTGTGAATAGCGCTGGGTAAAGGGTTAAGTCTATTTTGGCACAATTTATTGTGGACTTAGCTCATTCCAATAAATAGAGACAGACGAGACAATTCTGACGCTGGCGAGTGTGCAACATACTCAAAAAAATATAAATTTTTTGACATGATACCAATATTTTTTCAATAGATCTCATATGGTTGCCCTCACGTCTTAGACGGGTGGGTGTCCTGGTTTATTTGTGATTATTGACATCATAAAAAAAAAATGATTTAAAACTGACGCCGACTTTCTATAACGTTAAATATTTTTTTTTAAATTGAACATTCTGGACATGAAATATCAGTCCATCTTAGCTGTATAAATATAGAGGGTTCCCCCTTATCCCACCCTTCACACACACATGCAAATAAACAAACCCACACTCATCTTTAACACTTCCCCGTGGGAACCCTGGAAGTGAAGTGAAGGAAGTGAAATATGTGACCTTAAACAATAAATAAATAAATTATCTTTAACACTAAAGTCTTGGTTGAAAATTTTGAGAAATGTTAGGGTTTTTACCAACCGTTCTGGCGTTCTCGTTGATGCATGGAAAATAAACATAAAAATTTTGCTGACAGCACCAAGAAAATGATGCTTTGTGTAGCATCCAGTTCCACTATTCAAAAAAGTAATGTCTCTTCAATAAAGTTAAGAAAGTATTGTAGAATATTTGTCCAGAAGACAGTGACCCTTTATCCTTCATGACGGAAATTGGTCAGATTTGTTCGGCTGAACACAAAGAAATCACCAAATACTAAGTTTATTTCTTCAAAATTGGTGTTGAAAAACATCGCCTACATCCCTCGTTGAAGCAGGGTCGTCGAGCTTGACCCACAAGGGAAAAGAAGCATGCAACCTTTTAGAAAAAAAGGATTTTTATTTGAATTTGGAAAAATATTTTAACCAGTCATAGATCTCTGTCAAACAACATTGATTGGGTTAATTCTTTGAGACTTTAATCATCCTGATGTTCAAACGCCAATGGGAATTCAGTTTCTTCAATGTTTTTCAAAATGCGACGTCAAACGTCGGAAAGTATAAATAACAAGATATTTTTCACATTTATGATTATTTGGTTGAGGACTCGATAATTTTTGGTGGTCTGAATTTGTTGTTCAAAACTTGTTTTATTATAACGATAACATGATTTTGGAGGGCATTATGGTTCATTAGCGGCCCTGCAGCAATGATGAAAGGCCCGAGACGAAGTCGAGGGCCGTTAATAAGCCCAAGGACTGTTCGTCATTGCTGCAGGGCCGCTAATGAATCATGATGCCTGACAACAATCATGTTATTACTATTATTACCACTCCCTGTTACAGCTAACCGCACGAGGGAATTGCTGGAAGTCTTTCGGATTTGGATATTTCAGTTCAGAAAAACAAAGGGACGTTATCCGAATGGGAGTAATTCATTAGACCATGGAATCTAAAAATAGCCGGGCCGCGGGCCGCTAATGGCTATTTATAGAAATGACGTCACTGAAATTATGGAGTTTTAACGGGCCTCCAAACTTATGTTAATCGAATAGTAACTTATAGATTGAGTGGTAATAATACAAAATCTCCAATAATTTGTAATAATACAAATTTATATAAACAAAATATTATTTGTGTTTGACAGAATTTGAAATAAAAGCAAGGAAAGTCTTTGCTCTAGCACGTAACCAGTTAAGAAGTCTTGACAGCAGGATTATATTAGTATTTTAAGCTGCGATAACATTTGCCTCAACGGTTGTCACTGAGCACTATTCGGGAGAAAATAGGAATTAGAGTTAAAACTTTAGAAAATCGAAAAATAATAATAAAATAAATGACCACCATGTACCAACGCGCTGTTTAATTTCGGTCGTCATAAGACGTACAAAAGTATTAACGCGCTGTTTAATTTCGGTCGTCATAAGACGTACAAAGGTATTAAAGGGTAAAATTCCTGGTCGAATTATGGTAAAAAAAATGTCACTTGAAATTTTTACTTTTCGACATCAGTGTGCATGGGGTGAAATGGGGTGGGAGTGGGGTGATGTATTTACATAACTTTACACAAGTAGATATTGTCACGATTTTGGGGTCGATACCAAAACTGTACATAAATACCCATGGCACATAAATCCCAACAGGGCTATCAGACGTTACCCCGACGCGTTACTTCCCAGCTGACAAGTTGAGGGTGAGGGTATCGAAATCTAAGTGATCACCACCTCCCTCCGTCCCAATTGAAGGCCCTCCAGCTGTTAGCTATATCCCTGGATCAGCTGGGTACATTATGTTTCACCCCGACCCTCCCTCCCACCCACCATACCCCACCCCGACACACACATTTCCATTATCTGCGCCCAGGGGGAAAAAATAGACGTTTCCAAACGTTTCAGAACCCAAACTCATGTCGGATGATCAGTGCACCTGTGGAGAATTTCTCGTAATGACACAATTAACCGCAATTTCTGTCTTCGAGTCTGGAAAATATTCTTGCTACCATAAAATGAAATCAACAACCCGAAGAACAAATTTTGTAAAATATTCTGGTGCGCGCTGTCTGTCAGTCTTATATAACGCAAACTGTCAGTTGGGGCCAGAAATATTGCATAGTCAGACATCGCTCATTTTCCTCGGGAACTGTCCAACATGACACGATTTAAGCCTTTACCCAACGCAATGGCCAAAGCCGACCAGCGCTATTCACAAAAATCGCCAATTAATTTTCATTATTTTTTTCATTTATTGTCTCAAAAACATAGGTTATGACTCCTCTTTGGAACGAGCTCCAAAAGAAGGGTCATAACCTATGTTTTTGAGACAAAAAAATGAAAAAAATTAGTTATTCAAGAATTTTGTTTAAGCCTTCGTCAGAAAGCTTTACGGTTGTTAGGAAACGGTTGTTTAGACTGGAAAATATAGGTTTTGTGGATCCATTATTTCTTTGGATTCCAACACTCAGGTAGGCCTTTTATAGTGACGTAGCTAGGGGGGGGGGGGCTTGGCCCACCTAAAATTTTCGCCCCCACCCCCCCCCCCCAAAAAAAAATAGATCGAGTTATGGTGTATCCCCGCATTTCCTTAGCAACACCTTAGCATAGTTTTAACGTTAAATACCCAAGGAGCCTTTCGATGAAAACTGATTTTCCAATGATCAAAGTGGTTCCTCTGGAACCACATGGGGCCAAATCAAAATTCCGAAACCTTCATGCACATCTGGTGATGCTACCTGAACACCTTAGCATAGTTTAAAAGTTTCGAATTAACTACCCTAGGAGCCTTTCGATGAAAACAGATTTTGTAACGATGAAAGTGGTTCCACTGGAACCACTTGGGGCAAAATCAAAATTCCGAAACCTTCATGCACATCTAGAAATGTTACCTGAACACATTAGCATAGTTTAAAAATTCGAATTGAATACCCTAGGAGCCTTTCGATGAAAACTGATTTTCTAACGATAAAAGTGGTTCCACTGGAACCACCTGGGGCCAAATCAAAATTCCGAAACCTTCATGTATATCTAGAGATGCTACCTGAACACCTTAGCATAGTTTAAAAGTTTTGAATTAAATACCCTAGGAGCCTTTCGAGGAAACCTGATCTTCTAACGATAAAAGTGGTTCCACTGGAACCACCTGGAGCCAAATAAAAATTCCGAAACCTTCATGTACATCTAGAGATGTTACCTGAACACATTAGCACAGTTTATACGCGAATTAAATACCCTAGGAGCCTATCGATGAAAACTGATTTTTTTAACGATAAAAATGGTTCCACTGGAACCACCTGGGGCCGAATCAACATTCTGAAACCTTCATGCACATCTAGAGATGTTACCTGAACACATTAGCATAGTTTAAACGTTTCGAATTAAATACCCTAGGAGCCTTTCAATGAAAACTGATTTTCTAACAATAAAAGTGGTTTCACTGGAACCACCAGGGGCCAAATCAAAATTTCGAAACCTCCATGTACATCTAGAGATGGTACCTGAACACCTTAGCATAGTTTAAACGTTTTCAGTTAAATACCCTAGGAGCCTTTCGAAGGAAAACTGATTTTCTAACGATAAAAGTGGTTCCACTGGAACCGCCTGGGGCCAAATCAAAACCCGAACCTTCATGCACATCTAGAGATGATACCTGAACAACTTAGCATAGTTTAAACGTTTCGAATTAAATACTCTAGGAGCCTTTCAATGAAAACTTATTTTCTACGATAAAAGTGGTTCCACTGGAACCACCTGAGGCCAAATCAAAATTCCGTAACCTGCATGCACATCCAGAGATGTTACCTGAACACATTAGCATAGTTTAAACATTTCAAATTAAATACCCTAGGAGCCTTTCGATGAAAATTGATTTTCCAACGATAAAAGTGGTTCCAACGGAACCACTTGGGGCCAAATCAAAATTCCAAAACCTTTATACACATCTAGAGATGTTACCTGAACACCTTAGCATAGTTTAAAAGTTTCGAATTAAATACCCAAGGAGCCTTTCGATGAAAAATGATTTTCCAACCATAAGAATGGTTCCGCTGGAACCACCTGGGGACAAATTAAAATTCCGAAACCTTCATGCACATCCAGTGATGTTGCCTGAACACCTTAGCATAGTTTTAACGTTTCGAATTAAATACCCTAGGAGTCTTTCGATGAAAACTGATTTCCTAACGATAAAAGTGGTTCCACTAGAACCACCTGGGGCCAAATAAAAATTCGAAAACCTTCATGCACATCTAGAGTTACTACCTGAACACATTAGCAAAAGTTTAAACGTTTCGAATTAAATACTCTAGGAGCCTTTCGATGAAAGCTGATTTCCAACGATAAAAGTGGTTCCACTGGAACCACCTGGGGCCAAATTAAAATTCCGAAACCTTCATGCACATCTAGAGATGTTGCCTGAACACCTTAGCATAATTTTAATGTTTCGAATTAAATACCCTGGGAGCTTTTCGATGAAAACCTATTTTCTAACAATAAAAGTGGTTCCACTGGAACCACCTGAGGCCGAATCAAAATTCCGGAAACATTTATGCACATCTAGAGATGTTACCTAAACACATTGGCATAGTTTAAACGTTTCGAATTAAATACCCTAGGAGCCTTTCGAAGAAAACTGAATTTCTAACGATAAAAGTGGTTCCACTGGAACCACCTGGAGCCAAACCAAAATTCCGAAACCTTCATGCACATCTAGAGATATTACCTGCAAAGGTTAAACGTTTCGAATTATATACTCTAGGAGCCTTTCGATGAAAACTGATTTTCTAACGATAAAAGTGGTTCCACTGGAACCACCTGGGGGCCGAATCAACATTCTGAAACCTTCATGCACATCTAGAGATGTTACCTGAACACATTAGCATAGTTTAAACGTTTCGAATTAAATACCCTAGGAGCCTTTCAATGAAAACTGATTTTCTAACAATAAAAGTGGTTTCACTGGAACCACCAGGGGCCAAATCAAAATTTCGAAACCTCCATGTACATCTAGAGATGGTACCTGAACACCTTAGCATAGTTTAAACGTTTTCAGTTAAATACCCTAGGAGCCTTTCGAAGGAAAACTGATTTTCTAACGATAAAAGTGGTTCCACTGGAACCGCCTGGGGCCAAATCAAAATTCCGAACCTTCATGCACATCTAGAGATGATACCTGAACAACTTAGCATAGTTTAAACGTTTCGAATTAAATACTCTAGGAGCCTTTCAATGAAAACTTATTTTCTGCGATAAAAGTGGTTCCACTGGAACCACCTGAGGCCAAATCAAAATTCCGAATCCCGCATGCACATCCAGAGATGTTACCTGAACACATTAGCATAGTTTAAACATTTCAAATTAAATACCCTAGGAGCCTTTCGATGAAAATTGATTTTCCAACGATAAAAGTGGTTCCAACGGAACCACTTGGGGGCCAAATCAAAATTCCGAAACCTTTATACACATCTAGAGATGTTACCTGAACACCTTAGCATAGTTTAAAAGTTTCGAATTAAATACCCAAGGAGCCTTTCGATGAAAAATGATTTTCCAACCATAAAAATGGTTCCGCTGGAACCACCTGGGGACAAATTAAAATTCCGAAACCTTCATGCACATCCAGTGATGTTGCCTGAACACCTTAGCATAGTTTTAACGTTTCGAATTAAATACCCTAGGAGTCTTTCGATGAAAACTGATTTCCTAATGATAAAAGTGGTTCCACTAGAACCACCTGGGGCCAAATAAAAATTCGAAAACCTTCATGCACATCTAGAGTTGCTACCTGAACACATTAGCAAAAGTTTAAACGTTTCGAATTAAATACTCTAGGAGCCTTTCGATGAAAGCTGATTTCCAACGATAAAAGTGGTTCCACTGGAACCACCTGGGGCCAAATTAAAATTCCGAAACCTTCATGCACATCTAGAGATGTTGCCGGAACACCTTAGCATAATTTTAATGTTTCGAATTAAATACCCTGGGAGCCTTTCGATGAAAACCTATTTTCTAACAATAAAAGTGGTTCCACTGGAACCACCTGAGGCCGAATCAAAATTCCGGAAACATTTATGCACATCTAGAGATGTTACCTAAACACATTGGCATAGTTTAAACGTTTCGAATTAAATACCCTAGGAGCCTTTCGAAGAAAACTGAATTTCCAACGATAAAAGTGGTTCCACTGGAACCACCTGGAGCCAAACCAAAATTCCGAAACCTTCATGCACATCTAGAGATATTACCTGCAAAGGTTAAACGTTTCGAATTATATACCCTAGGAGCCTTTCGATGAAAACTGATTTTCTAATGATAAAAGTCGTTCCACTGGAACCACCTGGGGCAAAATCAAAATTCCAAAACCTTCTTGCATTTCTTGAGATGTTTCCTGAACACATTAGCATAGTTTAAATGTTTCGAATTAAATACCCTAGGAGCCTTTCGACGAAAACTGATTTTCTAACGATAAAAGTGGTTCCGCTGGAAACAACTGGGGCCAAATCAAAATTTCGAAACCTTCATGCCCATCTAGAGATGTTACCTGAACACATTAGCATAGTTTAAGCGTTTCGAATTAAATACCCTAGGAGCCTTTCGATGAAAACTGATTTTCTAACGATAAAAGTGGTTCCACTGGAACCACCTGGGGCCAAATCAAAATTCCGAAACCTTCATCCACATCTAGAATTGCTACCTGAACACATTAGCATAGTTTAAACGTTTCGAATTAAATACCGTAGGAGCCTTTCAGGGTGGGACGGGCGGACGGACGGACGGATATCCCGACTATATCCCCGCATTTTCAAAAATACGGGGATAAAAAAAAATCATTGTCCCAATGCAAATTTCGCACAACAAAGAGCCCCAAAATGGTCTTCAATATATAGGACCAAAACACACGCTACAAATACCTCAAAATTTTCTCGGGGGGGGGGGGGGGGGAGCGGCTACCCCTAAATAAAGCTCCCCTGTCGCTGGCCCTACCCCACTTCCCTCCTAGAAAGACCGGAGGGTTCTAGTTGGGTCTAGGGTAGGCCTCCGAAACACTAAAAGTCGGTCATTCAAATATACCCACCAACCACCCCCCCCCCCCCCCCCCCCCAAAAAAAAAAAAAAAAATCTGGCTCTGGCACCTCCTATTATAGAATCCTAGCCCTTCACGATATGTTGAAAACCGATATCCCCTCTCATTGTTTCCCTTGGGACTTAACGTTTATAGAAGGCCCGAGGCCTGAAGGAGAGATGATGGTGCGACTCCTCTAAGCAAACTTTTTCTGAGAATTAGTACAGATGCGCCTGATAGATAGCACTATTTCCACACGATGTCTCAGGACGCTCACCAACCCATAGTTTTCGTATATACTCGAGGTATTCCCGTTTCGTGCCATTTTGGTACCCTTGTCAGAAACTTCCCCCATACCTCCCTCTTGTGTCAGGCGTCCAAGCTTCGGAGGAGGTGGGGTGCGGCTGGTCTCCTTATAAACTCGTCTGTGGGAAAATAACCAGCTAAAATAACTTGTAAATAGTAAATTTCTTTTCTGTTTTCCTCTATTGACGATTAAAAGCCCTGACATCACTTCTTGAGAAGCTCCCCCATCCCTAAAAAATAAAATGATATCAAGGCTTGGAATTATCACTAAAGAATAAATGTAACAAACTTGTAATCTAGAACTTGAATTGTCGGTTACAGTAGCTCGAAGGCGCAAGAAATCCCACGAATGCCGAGAGTCCATTGAAATATTAAGTCAAACAAATGCATTTGATAGCTCCAGATAGTACGAATTAAGCCAGGTTTCTTCAGAATTTCCAAGTGATGCACCGCTCATCAATAGAAGATGCACCCTGCTCCTAACCCAGTGCTTCACAATTGGAGGTATGCCTGCTGCATGCCACATTAGTACCCTCGTCAGAAATTTTCACCCTCCGCCTCAAATCCGCGGCATGCCACCAGTGTCTGCAACCTTAGACGCTTTGCATCGCAAATTTTCAGTCTGAAATTTTATTTTTCTGGCTCTTAAAAATACCGCCCAGTATTAATTTGGTCTGTAACAATCATTTTATCCCAAATTTTATGACAATGTACTGGAAAGTTCCAAAGGTTCTGTTTAATAAATTAAAAAACAAAGCTCACGTTATTTTTTATGAACTGTAGTGTCGGAATGCACCGACGCATAGCATCGCCAATTATTCTCGGAGAAGTTTTTGTTCTGACCCTCCTATTAAGAGAGAATGACCCCCCTCGTGGAAGGTTTTTCGAAATGAGTTTCTAAAGTGTGACTGTAGAACCACCATTCTGCCAGCTGGTATTTTAGCGTGAAATGTTCGTTCTTCAATGAGCACAATTTCGAAAGAACCGTCTGAATTTTCGACTAAATCCACGACTTTAGGTGGAGAGGGGTGATCGTAGCCTTGGCCGACCCCCCCCCCCCCCCCCCCCCACACACACACACATGTGTCAACGTTTAATTTTATGGTCCGTAACAGTTAGTGCCCCAGTTTAATTTGGGATGTAAGAATCATTTTAATTTAAATTCTGATGGAACAATTTAACCAGTAGAGTGCAAGATTATTATCGTAAATTGAAGTTCATTGAATTGATTTGCTACATTTTATCGAAGAACTCTCTCTCTCTCCCTCTAGGGAAACCTTCGAGATTCGATTCGGTTTCGAACATTTTCTCTGATTCGATTCGAAACCATCTCGATTATTTGAAATCTCGGAAAGTTTGGATTTCACACATTTCTGTGTTGTCGACTTATGATGATGGCAACTCATCCTATACATGGAGTTTCGCCCAGTTTGCACATAATCACCCCTTGAGGTGGAACAAAGCGCCATCTGCAATGCTTTAGCATTGCAGATGACGCTTCGTTCCGCCCAAGGAATCATATCAGTCAAAATTTGAAGAGTCCAGACTCGAAAGCGGAGGGTTGATGCAACTGTTGAAAAATAATATTAATGATTCAGAAGTTTCCCGCGACTTATGTTGTCGAGTCTGGAGAAGACACTGGCCGCAGTAAAATGAAATTGACAACCCTTATGCTGAATATGGTAAACTACGGCAGACTATCTGTTCCCGCCAAAAAGTTGCCGAGTCAGACGAACCTGTCGATTCGTGGGAACTCCATTACAAGATGCGGTTTGGAAGCTGGTCCCAAATTGTCTGTTTTTATTCATGAACAAAGCACATGTTTTATGGGTGTTTAGAACTGATGTTACGTTGGTTGGGACTTGGTTTTCTGATCGGTGATTTAGTTCGATTTATCTGCATGGAATTCGGGAACTTGGCAGGAGGATAGCTGAAAACAGGTGAGTCTGAAGCCAATATGACCGAATCAACTTTTGCCTTTATTCCAAACTACGACCCCCTGGTCGTTACCCCCGTTACTTCCCGCAGAAGGGAAGTGGAAGGACGGAGTAACAACGACCATATGGTCTTTGAGAGGGTAGGATTACTTTATCTTTGGATGTTCAATAATAATTTAATACTATAGTTGTATATCGCTGCAGGGCTAACGGTTACATGTACCCATAAAATGTTTCTGGCGTTGTCTCGCTGTTGAACGATAGATTTTCCTTTGTGAAAAAATAATATTCACGAGTTAAAAGAGTTAAATCGAAAAGAGAAATCGCTTATTTATTGTACCGTGGTACTTTTCGGGGTGGTTGGGGGTTGGTTGGTAACAGGTGCGTAGGCAGGATTTCAAAGTTCGAGGTAATATCGGGGAGAGGGGGGGGGGGGGGGCTAGTTCATCCGAGCGACGTAGCGCAAGAGGGGGCGCCCCCTCTCTGGAACGAGGGGAGGGGGGCTCCCCTGGGAAAAAAATTGAAATTCAAAACCGAACAATGCGATTTACTTGACTCCGAGTCTGTGTCCATAAATTATAACTTGTGAAGGGCATCAATAAATAGGCCAAATCTTGGAGGGAAGTGGGGGGGGCATATTCCCCCTCAGCTCCCCTCCCCCAGGCTATGTCACTGGTTGATAACGATCATAAACTTACAACTTTGATTGATGCATTGCCACAAAAGTTGGTTGCATTGCCATGCATTGCATAGCCAGCCCCCACTCCCCCATTGGGGAAACCCCCTCTTTATTGTGTGTGTTTGGGGGGGGGGGATATCATAGCATCTGGGAGCACAAGTCCTCCTCCTAGGGAAATTCTGGTGCCTCTGCTGTACAAAGCAGGTTGAGTGTTAGAGGCTATATTATGGCTCTATCACTTTAGCCACCTTAGTGGCTATGCACTGTTTGTTAAGCAGACAAAATAAAAGTTTATAAAGTATAAAATTATGTTGTTACAATTTATTGGAGATTGCCATCAGATTCAGGCACTCCCCAATAATTTATAGTATATTTATAACATATAATATAACACCCCCCCCCCCCCCCCCCTCCCCAAATAATTCTTTATGAACAAAATCTGGTTAAGGCTCCTCTTGCCAGTAGTATGGTGTCTGAGAAAATTATTTGTGTTATAAGTAACCTTCCTTCAAGAAATAATTTGGCATTATATCCAGTGGCGTAGATAAAGGTGGGGGAGCGGAGGCCCCCCCCCCCACCAGAAGTTTTGTCGGAAATTTTTTGGGACCATTTTTAGGCGTATTTATGCCCAATACCATTAAAATGCTGGCTTTGGGGATAAAAACATGCCATTTTGGATAAAAAAGACCAATTTTCAGTACATTTGCAGTAAACAACAGATTCTTTCTGTTTGTTTGGGTTTTTGTTGTTGTTACACTGTTGGAAAATTTTTTCGGTCTGTCTGAAAACTTTGGGCTTGCCCCTCCGCCAGTGAAAAGCTATCTACGCCACTGATTATATCAGATTATATCAGTTGAAAACAAAACTTGAACACAACTCTTGAATTCTGACTATATCCATGTTGGTGATGGATTTGAGTAGGGGATGTAGTCTTTCTCCACCCTAATAGCTACTCTTGTGTTCCAAATAAAAGTACAGGTGGGAATAAAAGTACATGGTGGAACATTTATCATAATTAAATAAAAGTACATACCCAAATAACAGTACAGGGTGGATATCCACTGAGGAGGTGGGGGATAATGCTAGTTAATTTTATCTAAAAGACCACTTATTTTCCAGTATTGCAGTTAGTTTTATTAGCCATTTGAACCCTAGTGGTATCTTCCCCGCCAGTTCAGTATCATCAATTGGAAGAGTATATATTCGTTACTTGTGGAAGACCAATCAATATTTTCAATTTGCAGCCTTGGGGCTGCACTTGAAAATCTTGATTGGTCTACCACACATTCACCAAGCAACACAATCTAGATGTACTTAATGAAGTCAGGTTATATTACGATCCTGGACCTGAAAAGCAGTCTTTTGGGTTCAGGGGATTAAAGAAAACTAAAAGGCATCATGATTACAACAATGAATACACTGTGCTAAACAAATGTCTGTCACACAATCAGTGAAGATTTAATAATTTCAAGATCCCCTCCCTGTTGGAAGGGCAACTTTAATAAACATACATGCCCAACTAAGGTACACGCGGTGGGAAAATTCTCCCAAATTAATAAACATACATGTATTTTTATCAGGGACACAAGAGTACATGGCTTATACTTACATGAGCAAAGATTCGTGCAACAAGACCACCAAGAATCCATGTAGATTCTTACCGCTCCTCTGATAGGATTCACATGAAAAGAGTTAGTCAATTTAACCCTTTAAACAACATAGCAGCAGCAAATTAACCAGTGCAGGGCTAACATGACCTGGAATATCCTGTCACTTTGTCCATAAAATTGTACAAATATGGCTGTCATTGGAACCGTCTCTATCGTCATCCATATTTGTAAGGTTCTATTGGTAAATATTGTTTATTTTTTAAAAAAATTGTAAAATTAAGTTTATGTTTTAAAAAATAAAAAGCTGTGTTGGGTAAAGAGTTAACATGTGTTATCAGTATATAACAGGGATTCAACTTTGGTGGCCTCATGGGATCCTGGGACACTCATAGCAGGTATGGATCCTTGCAACCATTATCATGAGAAACCAAATAGATTCTCCAAACTTTAGTTGAAATATACATGTAAGCCGGAAGCTACATGTAACTAAACCACTGTGTAAATGACATACTGGACTGGCTCCTAACAAACAGTGCAAGAGTAGTTTTGGGGCTCTAAACAAATAGTGCAACAAACATTTATTTTAGAGACTATATGACCCCCCCCCCCCCCCCCACACACACACACACACATTTCCCCCTAGAGTTTTTGCATGTAACCCTTCTTGCCCCCCCCCCCCCCTCCCCAAAGAACAAAGATCCCAGCCCCCTCTTCCAAAAAGAAAGAAAAAAATAAGAAATATTTGGGCTATTTCTCCTCGAGAAATAATATTGATATAAAAAAGTTAAAGCACTGAAGGCCAAGTCACAATGTTTATTTCAATGTTTTAAAAAACATCGATTACAAAACATTTGACATAAATATCTACATTATTTACAACCAAGTCCAATTGTTCACATATTTACAAACTTTCATACAGAGATTCGGCAAAATAGGCAAGCTTTCCCCAATTTTAAGCTGAAAATTCCTAATTTCTCCCCACTTTTTCTCCACAAATTTCATCTTAAACCTAAAAAAGATGTTTGTTTCTGCTAACCCGACCGACCCTATTTTAAACCTCCGAGTCTAAGCTTTTTATTGAAATCACTGAAATGTTAAAAACAAATGACGGTGCTTTTCTAAATCTCTGCACATATATTAATTGTCAAAAAATTACAAGTGTCATTTGTGGGTGCTGTAAGGTTACCCATTTTGGGCCAATAGGCAGGGTATTTTTTTGTTTTTAAAAATTTGATTAGCAGTTTCCATCTTGGTTTCAAAAAGTGATGATAAATAGTGAATATAAGGCCAATATGAAAGAAAAATGGTTAACATTTGGACATTTTTGTATAGCATTTTGCAATGCAGATCCATTCATCAAATACCCGGATATGGTATCGTAATTCTAGCTTAAAACAAAGCAATGTTGACTGACAATGTGCTACTCATGATGACTTTTTGAAAAATGTCTTCACAGCGAAAAAATAAAGAGTCATATGAAGTTTGAATGTTTCCATGACGATGGAAGAAATTTTTTGTGATTCACAAAGATAATTCAGATGCGGTGGCTATTGAATGTTGGACAAGTTCTAGGATATGTTGAGACTTCGGGAAGGACATGACACAGAACTGAACGACAATTTTTAGATTTGTATCTGAGTTTAATGTTTCTTTATTGCATACAGAGAGGCCTATTTTATGTTGATAAGGTCATAAATTGGGTGAAGGGAACTGCATTCTTGAAAAATATAAAAATCAGTAAATAAAAATAAAATGCATTCCCTTTGTACCGACCCTATTTTTGTCAGTCCGTTAGTGGAAACATGTCTCTTTTTTTAGACCTGAAAGACATTATTCTGTGCAGTGTAGACCAAATAAATGCAGTCACAATCGCAAAATAATAATATATAATTCTCCCAATAATTGGGTAGAAAAGTATTTGAATATTCATCTCACATGGTCATTTTCCCATATTACATTTACAGGTAAGGCCTAAAAAAGTTACAAATCTATTTCTCGGACCCTCCAGCATGGTCCTTCTGGCTGCAGCAAGCTCTCTTTATAACCATTGCAAACTTGAAAAAAATAAAAACTACATGGTTTATGCCTGATATTTTACCAAAGTTAGTAAAATTGATAATTTTGTCTCTTGAGTGCAACAAGGCTTTGTAATGCTTTAGCATTGCAAAGCCTTCTTGAACTCGAGGGACGAAATACACCACCATCAATGCTGTTCTGTAGATTATTCATGAGGCTGAAAACAAAACAAACCAAGAACATGAACTTCTTGTGATGGCAAAGAAATAATTACAAAAATAAAAAATAAAATGAAAAACAGCCCACCCACTTATAATTTTACAAAAAAAGAGAAGATCTACTTTGTGGAGCCTAAACATTGCATTTATTAACTCCCTTTATCAACTCCTCATCCTTTCTGCAATTGAAGTTAACTCTTGATATGTCAACCTGCTTTTTCAATGACTCATTTTTTCTCTTCTTCTACCCGGTAGTTAGCTCCCTTGATATGCTTTTTCATCTTTTGATTGTTTATGTTCTCTCTGCAGCAGAATGACACACAAAACTTGGTTGGTATGGGCAAGTCTGGTGTTTGGAAAATTGCAGGGCTGGATTTAACCAGATTCGCATCGCTGTTTGCAATGCATAATTTGAGATTTGCTATACATTCCACGTAATTCACTAGCTATTTGTGGATAAACTTTACTGAGAATTTCACACAATAATTTCTCTCCGACATCAGATTCTTACACGGTTCTTTCATTTGAGACCTGAATTGAAAATCATTCTTTCCCACTTATTCAGCACCACACTTATGTTAGCTGCACTCTCATTGATCGGCTTCGAGCAATGTATTCAATAACAGACTATTAATAGCCACTGGTGTATAGAAACGTATGGAAAGTCGGTTGTGACATGCTTTTTGTGAAATTGGACGATAAATAGTTTTGTTTGCCAAATACGCACAGACGGTTTGTGGCAAGCCCCTTTTGACCTTTCTCTGATGTTTTGGATTGAAGTTTTACGCAGGTCATGACCATGGCAGGAGACAGCAGAGGAGGAAAGACTGGGGAAAAGGATTTGGCGTTACTGTTTATGTTTTGGTTGAAGTTATTTTCCCTCGGGTGAGGACCTGTTTGAGAGAGGGTCCTTTCAACAAAGGTGCTACCTCTCCCTGGAGGTGATGGGGTAGGGTCTTCAGGCACATTTAATCTGCCACCTGCTTTTTAGCCCAACTTTGACGTAAGTAAAATTTGAGCTTATGCCATGTCCAGTCGTCTGTCCATCTGTCCGTCAACAATTCAATACAGCTCGGGCTAGAGGCTCCATTTATGAAACCGATCTTTACGAAACTTCTTGGGTACCTTTGTTATCACCGTGGGATGAGAACGAGTGTTTTGGGGTCCTGTCCGAAATTCAAGTTGGCCGCTGGCAGCCATTTTGTACAAAATTAGGTGCAATCAGATTTTTGCACAGAACTTCCATATGAAAGCTCTGATTTGAATAATTTTTTTTATGAATGTTTAGTACCATGGGATACATCACATATAATACGTGTTTTTTTCTTGTGCATAAATTATGCAAATTAGACTAACTTTGATGTATTTAGTGTTACTTTCAGCACTGCAAGTGCAAATGCCAATACGGCTCGGGCTAGAGGCCGTATTTATGAACTGACCTTTACAAAACTTCTTGGGTACCTTTGTTATCACTGTGCGACGAGAGCAAGTGTTTTGGGATCCGGTCTGAAATTCAAGATGGCCACTGGCAGCCATTTTGTACGAAATTAGGTGCAATTAGATTTTTGCGCCGAACTTCCATATGAAAGCTCTGATTTGAATAATTTTTTGTGTGAATGTTTAGTACCATGGGATACATCACATATAATACGGGTTTTTTTCTCGTGCATAAATTATGCCAATTAGACTAACTTTGATCTATTTAGTGTTACGTTTAGCACTGTAGCTGCAAATGCCAATACGGCTCGGGCTCGAGGCCATATTTATGAACCGATCTTTACGAAACTTCTTGAGTACCTTTGTTATCACCGTGGGACGAGAACGAGTGGGTTTGGGTGCGGTCCAAAATTCAAGATGGCCACCAGCAGCCATTTTGTACTTAAGTTTGTGCAGTCAGATTTTTGTACAGAACTTCTGTATGAAAGTTCTGATTTGAATAAATTTTTGTATGAATGTTTAGTAACATGGAATACATCACATATAATACAGGTTTTTTTCTCATGCAGAAATTATGCAAATTAGATGA
Source organism: Pictodentalium vernedei (assembly GCA_031216915.1). Lineage (NCBI taxonomy): Eukaryota > Metazoa > Mollusca > Scaphopoda > Dentaliida > Dentaliidae > Pictodentalium > Pictodentalium vernedei. The sequence goes on from CM062293.1 coordinate 429,113,361, forward strand.
ACTTTGATTTATTCAGTGCTACTTATACACAGTAAGTGCACATGTCAATACGGCTCTGGCTAGAGTCTATTTATGAACCGATCTTCACAAAACTTCTTGGGTACCTTTGTTATCACCTTGGGACGAGAACGAGTGTTTCTGGGTGCGGTCCAAAATTCAAGATGGCTGCCAGTGGCCATTTTGTACCGAAATTAGGTCCCATCAGTTTTTTGTACACAACTTCTATACGGCTCAGGCCAGAGGCTATATTTATGAACCGATCTTTACAATACTTTACATGTACCTTTGTTATCAGGTCATTACCTAGATGTTTGTCATTGCTGTGTCATATATACTATACATGTACATGTCTTAAACAAGTTGAACTACAGTGTCATTGACACTTTCATTTTCTGGTTCTCAGGCTATAATTGGCAAGTATAGTCTGCATCTGGCAATTTTTGGGGGAGAAGAGCACATTTCTGCTTCAGCAGTCAAGGAACTGTACAACTTTCACAACCAACGGCTCCTTTTGGGGTGCCACCCATCTTTCTAAATAATAGCAATCGGAAGGGTGGCAGTCCTTCACGTGACACTGGCGATATTGCGCTCGCAAGCGCCCTTAATTTAAAAAAGACGAGCGCAAAAAATCACGCCCATCATCAAACAGTTCAACTTCAATTAAATTGCGCTCAACTCACTAGCATTGCCACGCTTCAAGTCAGAATGGACATCTATTTCGTTATTGTCCATTGGTTAATGGTAAAACAAAAACAAAACTGCTGTTATATGCCCCCCTTCCCTTCCCTCATACCCCCCCCCCCCCCAACCCCACCTCCATATCACCATCAGCTCCGCAAGAGGTCAGAATTGATATTGTCAGTGAAAACTGAGGTCTCGTTAGTTATTCAGGTAAAAATGTCGGCTTTTCAAGAAATAAGCAGCTTCTGATTAACATAGCCGAGGATATTTCGCATTTAAATTACCTCCTCTATTCAAAATACTCACAATGTATATAGTTTCTGGAAACTCTGAATAGGGCCCTTTCTGGAGACAACTGTACACAACAAAAATCTTACAATATCTCTCAGATACACTCAGCTGAATGACACAGTTGATAGCTAAAAGAATGGCTCAAAATGGTAAAAGTTTTCTCATTTTGGGGATAAATCTCCAATTTTTGTGCATTGATAGTGATAAAACTGTGTTGTAGGAATTCCTAATTCCTCCACTGAAGATTTTACAGCATAACATGATCATTCTGACAAATAAAAAACATATGGGTTTTTTATTCATTTTTTCAGAAGGCTTTCTCAAAGCAAATATACACAAAAATTGTCCCATTTGTAAACTGCAAATTGTCAGGTCCCAAACAGGTCTGGGTTAGTCATTTAACACTTCCATGTGACCTTGACCCCCAATTGAAATGCACTTGACAATACACAGTTTGAATCAAGACCATCAACAGATTATTTTGGCCATATTGCCATTAATGAGAATTATTTACTAAATCCACACCACCAAAAAAAAAAAAAAACTAGAGCTCAAAATAGCCATTTGGCTGAAGGATATCCAGTAACCTTGGAAATGACCTTTTAATAGGAAACGAGACCTGAAACATTTCCAGTCTCCTTTATTCACTGCGCATGTCATTCTACATCCCAATTTATCCAGCAAACGAAACCGAAAGTACAATGCTAATTTAATGACAACAAACAGATAGACCAACTGTGATTGGCCAGTCAGTAGTGAAATCGTCTGCTACGGCCAACCGAATTTCTTGTACCAAATAATTTCACCTTGTTTCCCTTCCTTCAAAGATTTGTGTACAAGCGAGAACTTTTATGTTCGGTGTTTTTGCTGTTTGTCTTCTCTGAATTGGTTACGTTTTCCAGATGTGAACGGTGACTCTATCAATCAATGTTTTAGTGTATAAAAGTATACAGAGTAGTCAGCAAGTAGCAATCTAAATATCATGATCAGCTGTGTTTAAACACATCTGTCCCAAACATGCATAGTTGTGAACCTTTGGGGAATTTTGTGAGTGCGATTTGCACCCGTAAAATTTACTCACATGAAGGACTGGGGTGGGGGTTGGTGCTAAATAAAATAAACCTGTATGCCGCACAGTTCGTGCTGCTTTCTCAGCTTGTGCCGAGTACCTGTGTCCTCGCCCTCCCCGAAATATGATGCAGACATCGAGGTAAACTGAAGTAATGGCGAGTATCTTCTCTCCAGTACCTCCTGTATTTACCATTTTCGATTTTTGAACCCATACTCTGTACATTGTAGATGTCGGAGGAAATTTGAAAAATAAAATGTCAAATACTGATATGCTTTGATTGTGTTAATTTTTGAGAAACCCATCAACAGCCGTCCTTGCATGCCAACCTCACTGTCGTTTGATTTATTTTTAATATTAGGGAATTTTATTGCAGTTCAGTGCACTGTGTCTGTGAATGTGTTTATTTGAAGCGATAATTACCCTGTTCCATTGATGGTGCTTGGTCTCTGCGGCATTACATGTATATGGATTTAGTTATGGGACTCATTAATGTTTGCCATTATTTAAGGTTTGAACAACATAATATTTGTGGGTTTTGTTTTCCCAAATCCCGAAAGTGTTGAAAGCACATGGTTCTAAAAAAAACATAATTTGATTGGTCAGTTTGTTGGTGCACACTAATCTAAGAAATACATCAGTGATCAAAAGTGTTTTAAAACATGATTGAATTATATGTAACACTATTCTCAATTCTCATGAAGAACCAGTGCAAATTGCTTTGAACACCAGTCACATACATTGCAATTTCCATTGGTTCTTTTTGATGGACCAGGGTATTTTCAGCAGATTTTTTCATCTTTTTAAACTCAATGCAAAAATGCAAGTCAAAATTATGACTAGCAAAGCACTAATGAAAATTTTCAAATTAATTCGACCCCCTGGAAGATTGCCCTATTAACCCTTCACCCAACGCAGACGATCAAAAATTTATTATTTTAATTACTATTTTAAAAAAAAATTCAACAAAAGCATATCATGTGACCCCACATTGGATCGAGCTTGATGTGCTCATTCCAATGAGGGGGTCACATGATATGGTTTTGTTGAAATATTTTTTTAAATTTCTTTCTTTCTGGCTTTCTGTCTTTCAACTGCTAATTTTGCAACTCTGCGGGCGGATGTGGGCTCAATTTCAAAGTAACGATTATGGGGTTTCCTATAAATTCTTAGTTATAACTCTCCTCCCCACCATGCTCATAAGAGGGGTCAGAAGCTGTAGAATTTTCAAAATACATTGGAACTGGCATGGAAAAACAAGTGTAACAAAATAACATCACGTCTGGCATTTTGGAAAGTATGAGAGTATAAATAACTGCCCTTCTCTGAGTCTCAGTTTTCCAAGGAGTGCAACTGGCTTCTTAAATCTCAATGCAGCTATTATTAGACTCTTGATCACCTCAGGTTCAAACCCTAGCCTCTGACACCTCTTATGAGCATGGTGGGGAGGAAATGTATAACTAATAATTTATAGAAAACCCCATGATTGTTGACATTGAAATTGCAGTCAGTTGTGGATGTTTCTGATGATTAGTCATCTTCTCTATTAATCATGACAGACCTGAAAAAAAACATGGTGGAATAGTAACCAATAATTATGTATGATTTATGGAAAAGACACACGAAGCACTTAACAAAGTTTCAACATATAGAATAAATAACTAGGGCAACTCGGTGGTTCATGAGCCCAAAGTGTTCTTATGCACCTTGTGCTTTTTCCTAAAAAAATAATAGTAATGAAAAAGATTATCCCATTATGATTTAATAGAAATCCACCAGTCTTTTACTGTAGCTTATGACCCCTTATTTGAATGAGCTTGATGAGCTTGTTCCATTGGGAGGGCCCAAAGCCAAGGAAGAGAAAAAAATTAAATGCATTAAAACAAGGACTTCCAAGGCCTGGATATAAAGGTGAAATAAAGGGTTTATATTGCAACCTTTTTGGCAGGTTACACTATATAGCATGGTGGTAAGTTGGTAACCTTCCAAAAAAAAGTGTTGAGATGTTTCTCTGTCTTCTATGTTTTTACTATGCCAGTCATGCTATTTTATGTCTAAACAGGATTTCCACCTTAATAAATATCAACAACGACTGAGTGATCTCGCCAAACAAGATCGCATGTTAGTTATTTCTATCTATTTTTTGCGGAATTCAGGGATTCTTTTGGGGTCTACAGGTTCCGACTTTCCCAATGGCATTTTGCCATGATTTTTCCCAATTAAAACCCAAACATTTCCAATCTTAGCTCTCATTCAAATAAAATTTTTAGTTCTTTTTTAACTCTTGAAGGCCTAATTTTGTCTAGAGTCACTAGATAATAAAACAGAGCCAAGACTTGGCTAGAAACAACTACAGAGCCTCAGAATATACACTGTTGAATTGTAGGGAAAGGACTAAATATCTTCATCATTTAATACTATAAGAACAATTTGTTTAACCCTTTACCCAACGTAACGGCCAAAACCGGCCGGCGCTATTCTCAAAAATCGCCAATTAATTTTCATTATTTTTTTCATTTTTTGTCTCAAAAACATAGGTTATGACCCCTCGTTGGAACGAGCTCGTCGAGCTCGTTCCAACGAGGGGTCATAACCTTAGTTTTTGAGACAAAAAATGAAAAAAATTAGTTATTCAAGAATTTTTTTTGCAAGTGTCGTCTGCTTTTCATGTTAGGTAAAGGGTTAAAAGAGATTACAGAGATTGATCTTTATTTCATGTGACTGTTTTGTTATAAAACTTACGACATTCAGACAAGTGTTTTGTTCTATAAATGTAGTAGCTTCTGTATTAATGTTCTCAGTTCAGTATGAAGGTAACATTTCTTATTGTGTGTGTTTCCTCTCCGAAACAAATTCCCAATTGGTGTATTCATGATATGATGTAAATTTTCTCAATTGCATAGGCTCTGGACCCTTTCTCAAAGATGGCAGAAAATCCCTGAAATTCTTTAAAATGGAAAGATCATGCTATTCTATTCATATGTGGATGCAATACTCATCCCTTAAACTAAGATAGTTCCAAAAGACTGCCAAGTCTTTCTGGTAAAACATGCAAGATTAGTAATTTAAAATATTTCATATTAGTTAATCGTAACCCGTAGTTGGTTGCATACCCAGTTTACGTAATCCACATGTGACCTAAATGATCATTCATGGGTTATTTCCAGGCTTGCAAGACAACATGTACAGTCTTACCATCAAATATTTGTGCAGTGCAGTGATCATGAATTGTGTGGAAATTATTGGAAAAAAACAAACCTATGGTGCAAACCTGGGTTAACAAGATTTAACATAAGCCACTTTTTGAGTAAAATACTCTTGTGTTCCTTATATAAATAAACATACATGTATGTTTATTAATTTTGGGGAATTTTCCCACCCTGTATGCATTTGGGCCTGTATTTTTATAAAAATTGCCCTTCCATCAGGGGGGAAATCTTCAAAGTAGTAAATCTTCACTAGATTGTGTGATAGTTTTTAGGGTTTTTTTTAGCACAGAGTGTTCATTGTTGTAATCATGATGCCAAAATGCCTATTAGTTTTCTTTAATAATAAATTAAAACTAGCTGCAGTACTGGAAAATAAGTTGGCTTTTAGATAGCATCACTCCTCCAACCCCCTCCATGGATTTCCACCCTGTACCATTATTTGGGTCTGTACCTTTACTTAATTTGATAATTGTTCCACCCCATATTTTTTTTTGATTTTTTTCCCACCTGTACTTTTATTTGGAACACAAGAGTAGCCTAATACATAAGAAGAGACTTTTCAGAATTTGTTTGGGGAAGATTACCCACAGCAATATTAGCTTTATGTCCTTGAGTTGATGCAGTTCTGCAATCCTTCCCTTATGGGAAATATGGGAATGCCAGTAACTGGGGATCCTACTGATGTGTACCGTTTCTGTACAGGAGCTCAAGAGCAGTATTTGGTGAGCATATGTTTGAGTTATGATGCCCTTTTCTCAGTTACAGAGGTAAGAAAAAAAGCAGGGTTTATATATTTTATCTAAATTTGGGAGAATTAATTTTGATTCTCGCAAAAATGGTTGCAAGAATCCATACCTACTGTGATTGTCCCAGGATCCCATGAGGCTACCATGGTTGAACCCCTGTTGTATATTGATAATGCATTTAACCCTTTACCTGACATGAAAAGCAGACGACACTTGCCAAAAAATGATTGAATAACTAATTTTTTTCATTTTTTGTCTTAAAAACATAGGTTATGACCCCTCATTGGAACAAGCTCGACAAGCTCGTTCCAATGAGGGGTCATAACCTATGTTTTTGAGACAAAAAATTAAAAAATAATAAAAACTAATTGGCGATTTTTGAGAATCGCGCTGGCCGGTTTTGGCCGTTACGTTGGGTAAAGGGTTAAACCATTTATCCAACAGAGCTTTTTAGCTTTTAAAGCATCAATTGAAATTTAAAAAAAAAAATTAAAACAATATTTACCAATAAAACCTTACAAATATGGATGTCATTGGAACCTGCTCATCGAGCTGGTTTCAGTGATGACCATATTTGTTCAATTTTGTAGACACGGGAGTCAGGATACGTCAGGTCATGTTAGCCTTGTTTGGTTAATTTGCTGCTGTTGCTATGTTAGGTAAAGGGTTAAATTGACTCAATTCTTTTCACTTGAATCCTAGCAGAAGTGCAGCGAGAATGCACATGGATTCTTGCTGGTTTTGTTGCATGAATCGATTCTCAGATTCTCGCCGAAATATTTGTGGATATAAGTTCTTTTATTTCCAGGCTTGTTTTCGTTCCATAATATTTCCATTTCAGATGGTATATCACGAACAAAAATTGTGCAAGAATCAAGTGAACTCCTGCATACAGGATTCCAACATATTCTTTTGAACACATGTGTCCACATGAGGTAATTCGTTTGAGCAAACTGAAGGAAGTTTAGGTTTTATGATGATATTGTGAATACAGTTGTATAAGTAAGATTTCAAGCTGCTTAACATTCAAGAGTTGAGTATTATTCTCCAAATGGAATGTTTGAGTATTTTTTTCCAAATAGAATGTTTGAGTATTTTTTTCAAATAGAATGTTTATCTATCCTTTCTTTTTCGATTGGACAGTTTTAAGTTTTCAGATTCAGTTTTGGTTTGGTTTCATGAAAAAAACCCGGCTTTGGTTTGGCTTTTCTGTGTGTTAGGACCATAAACATATCGTAAACAACACTTTGGATTCCTTAACTTGAAAAAAAAATAAACTACAATAGTTTCACATTCTTTTTACCCCCTATTCTGTGTGGAATCTATGTAGGCACAAGTCCAGAGTAATAATATAATTCTGTCAATAATAATTCCTTAGAAATATAATTCACTAACTGGTAGAGTGTTGGTAGACCATATTTGGGCTTTATTCTGAAGTGCAGGTACCTCAACTTAAATTATTTATATTCTGTGAATATGTTTCATTTAATCGTTGTAGTGCAGTTATTTAATCTGTATGAATTTGCCTTTATGGGTAAGTGCCTACAGGCACTCTCTCATAAATTGTAACAAGTAACAAATTTTAACAACCAAAAATAATTTAGCACTCCACCAGTTGATCATTGTAATGACCTGTATAGTTATTGTTATCTCCCTTGATATACTTGGCCTGCTTTTTTTAAGTCATCATCTTTTTTGTACTTATGGTTAGCTCCCTTGATATGCATTATCACATTTCATTTATATTTGTGTTCTCTTGCCAGCACATTGAGACTGAACTATAAGTATGAAGAGTCTGGTGATTGGAAGATTCCCCTATTAACTGGTTGAAGGCTAGATTATTTTTGATGGTCGGAATTTGTGATTCAAAATGTTTTATTATAAATTTTTGGAGACTGCAAATAGGCACTCTCCAATAATTTGTAAATTGTAATAGAACAAATCTATATAAAAAAATATTATTTGTGTCCTTATTTTTATTAAAGCCTCGATAGTAGCTTCTCACACTTGACCAGTTAATTTATACAAGTGTTGAAATGATTTATGCCATTTGGATTTTTACTTATCAACTAATCTTCGGGTAGTAGTTGATGATTAATCAACTAGTATGTTATGCAATGTCAGGTGCTAAACTAAACAATAAAGCCTACAAAACTGGTTTTAACTAAATTAATTGGCTGGGGTGGCTTCCAAATTACAATACAATTAATGGATCTAACTGCTCGACATTACGGAAGTCGATGTCTCCATGTCCTTACAACCAAACAACAACCGGTGCAAAAAAAAATAAATAATAAATATTTGGTGTTTCTATTTCCTAAGGGGAATTGAGGAGAGGGCCCAGAATATTCGGTTCCATCAAATACTTTTTTCACAAGTAACGATTTGTAAAAAAAGTAGGCAGCTTCGACAGCTCTCGTTGTTATTGGTGCCTGTGTTCATGGTCATTAGCAGCAACTGGAGCTCTTCGGTTCTGAAAAAAATCCCAAACCCAGTGTAATATGTGTAACTAATGTATCTAAATGGAATAGCGGCATAGCTCATTAGCTCTTAACATTTCCTATAATACTCATGTTGTTTTGTATCCCTTCACCCTAATTAGTCACACACACAAGTTGTGATACAACTTGTTATCGTGTTCGATTAGATTCTATCTGCAGTTAAACTAAGCACAAATGGCGACCGTATTTATCTCAATCTTGTAAGTGTATCTGCCCCTTTCATATGATGTCAGAGTTCAAATGGAACTTGTTTTGCTTCTGTAATAACTGGGATGTAGGTTATTTGTAGAAGAACCCATTTATGTTATGTTATGTATGCTTTCCTATTTATCTTGTCTCTCACTCAATGTATTCTGCATATTGCAGTGCAATACCTTTGGTCTTGCGAGGTGCATAATGGAATTCAGACAATGTATCCAAACTTCATTCAGAACAGAGGGGTATTGATTTCTTAAAGGAACATGCAAAGTGGAAACTTCAAGGCTTTAGAGAATACACTCAGGTGACTAATCAATGACTGGTTCACTAATCGGTTAACAGATTTGTTTAGTACTAATCATGTCAGTGTTTTTTACATGTCAACTAGTCGAAAAATTATTTCAGCACTAGACTGTGTTAATTTTGCCTGTATACAGTCTTAAAAAATAGATGCAGGAAGAGTTTTCAATATTATTAGTGCATAAAATATTTTTCTTTGATATTTGTTTTCGCTGCTCTATTACTTGATGCACATTAAATTTAGAGTACACTGTGTGTTCCTCAATGAGCTTTTTAAAATATTTTCAGACTTGTTTTGTGTGCCTTTTATTAGCTCACCTGAGCAAAGCTCAAGGTGAGCTTTACTAATTGCTTTCCGTCCGTCGTCCGTCCATCGTCCGGCGTAAACTTTACAAAACCAACTTCTCCGAAGAAACCACTGGCCCAATATTTTTCAAATGTTGGGTAAATGTTTATTACCTAATGTCAATTCAGATTTGTTCAAATGAAGTTGCCCTTTCCTCCTGGGTGGGCCACGCCCCCAAGGGGCACCAGAATCTTTGAAAATCTCCTTCTCATGAACCAGCAGTAGCAGAGACTTGATATTTGGTATGCACCTTCCTTTTGAGGTGTAGAATCCAGTTTGTCGGGCATTATTTGCCTTCGTTATGGGAGGGGCAAAAATGTTTACCAGGCCTAAAATTTCTATTTTCTGAACCGTGAGGTCGATTTGAACCAAATTTGATATGAGATGATAATGGGTCATAAGTAGTTGATTGATGCAAAAAAAATTGTTCTCATTGCCCCGTGGAAACCTCGGGAGCTAAAAATAGGAAAAACCTTAAAACTGCCATATCTCCAAAACTACACGGCACAGAGAATTCTTATTTAGTATAAAGCTTACTTTTCTCCAGTAGAATAGAATGGTTAAAAAAAAAAAACCCTATCGGTTTGATCACAAGGTACTTTTTTCAGGACTTTGAAAAAGTGCTCGTCAGCACTTTTTAACAATGTTGGCAATGGGAAAAACATTAAAAAATCTTCTTCTCCAGATCCAGCAGTCAGAATCATTTGATATTTTTTCAGGCAAATTTCTTCAAAAATCTTCTTCTCCAGATCCAGTAGGCAGAATCTTTTCATATTTGGTATGCAACATTGTGGGGTAGATCTGATTCAAGTTTGTTCAAGTCGGCTCACTAGATTCATATTTGGGCTCACTATTGAAGCTCGAATTTGAACTTAGTGCATTTCAGGCAAATTTCTTCAAAAATCTTCTTCTTCAGATCCAGCAGGCAGAATCTTTTCATATTTGGTATGCAACATTGTGGGGTGAATCTGATTCAAATTTGTTCAAGTCGGCTCACTAGATTTATATTTGGGCTCACTACAGAAGCTCGAATTCGAACTTAGTGCATTTCAGGCAAATTTCTTCAAAACTCTTCTTCTCCAGATCCAGCAGGCAGAATCTTTTCATATTTGGTATGCAACATTGTGGGGTGGATCTGATTCAAATTTGTTCAAATCGGCCCCCTGGATTCATATTTGGGCTCACTATAGAAGCCTGAATTTGAACTTAGTGCATTTCAGGCGAATTTCTTCAAAAATCTTCTTCTTCAGATCCAGCAGGCAGAATCTTTTCATATTTGGTATGCAACATTGTGGGGTGAATCTGATTCAAGTTTGTTCAAGTCGGCTCACTAGATTCATATTTGGGCTCACTATAGAAGTTCGAATTTGAACTTAGTGCATTTCAGGTAAATTTCTTAAGAAATCTTCTTCTCTCCAGATCCAGCTGGCAGAATCTTTTCATATTTGGTAAGCAACATTGTGGGGTGGATCTGATTCAAGTTTGTTCAAATCGCCCCCCCCCCCCCCCCTCTCCCCCGGTTTATATTTGGGCTCAGTATAGGAGCCCAAATTTGAACTTAGCGCATTTCAAGCAAATTTCTTAAAAAATCTTCTTCTCCAAATCCAACAGGCAGAATCTTTTGATATTTGGTATGCAACATTGTGGGGTGGATCTGATTCAAATTTGTTCAAATCGGCTCCCTAGATTCATATTTGGGTTCACTATAGAAGCTCGAATTTGAACTTAGTGCATTTCAGGCAAATTTCTTCAAAAATCTTCTTCTCCAGATCCAGCAGTCAGAATCTTTTGATATTTGGTATGCAACATTGTGGGGTGGATCTGTTTCAAGTTTGAATCAAGTCCCTGGGTTCATATTTGGGCTCACTGTGGTAGCCCGAATTATAACTTAGTTCAAAATGAGGAATTTTCTTTAAAAATCTTCTTCAGAATGTTTTGATATTTGGTAGGCAGCATCCTTAGGGGGTGAGATTCAAGTTTGTTCAAGCCATGTCCCTAGGTCCATATTTGGACTCACTGTGGGAGCTCGAATTGTAACTTTGTTCAAAATGATGAATTTTCTTTAAAAAATCTTCTTCTTCAGATCCAGCAGTCGGAATGTTTTGATATTTGGTGTGCAGCATCCTTAGGGCGGTGAGATTCAAGTTTGTTAAAGCCAAGTCCCTGGGTTCATATATGGGCTCCCTGTGGTAGACCGAATTATAACTTAGTTCAATATGAGGAATATTCTTTAAAAATCTTTTTTTTTAGATCCACTTGTTAGAATCTTTGGATATTTGGTATAAGCTTTTCTTAGGAGGAGCAGATGCAACTTGTTGAAATCAATTCTCTGGGTTGATATTTAGGCTACCATGTCAGGTGAGCACCCTCAGGCCCTTGGGGCCTCTTGTTTGACACAAGTTTGCTAATGTGATTTTCAACTGATTATGATCCTGATGGTACATGTGGTCACCCTGGAAGCATTGTGGAAGAAGCTTTCTTCAAAAGGAAAGATTTGGAATATGCAGTCAGTTGAAAATGTAAGGAGTACTTGTGTGAATGCTTTTGTTTCTGACTTATTTTGTATCAGGAATAATAATCTACAGAGATGGTAGCATAGTGGCTCAGTAGTAAGAGATGCAGACTGCAAGTCGAGAGGTTCTTGGTTCGAATCCCACCTGCGGCAACCGTGTTGAGTCCTTGGGCAAGACACTTAATCCCAATTGCCCACGTGGAGGCATGGTGGTGTTGTGTACTAAGGCATAATGCACCTTGATGGTGCACTTGTCATCAACCAGTGTTAACCCTGCTTGTGTGGAGTTAGTTTGTTGGAGAGTGACAGTTGCTTGCCATTGCTTTGTAGTTCTCTGTGTACTCCGGCTTCCTCAACCCATGAAACTGTCCGACATGAGGTGACCCTGGCTGATGAAAGTGTCATTAAACCCCACTAAATAAGTATCGATTTATAGTTTCTTTATCATTTTGTGTAGAGCATGGCAGGTTTTTTTCCCAGTTTTTGTGGCAAACCAGAAATTGCTAGACTCGAAAAAAAAAAATGTCGGAACGGTTTAACTGTGTTTGTACATAAACTGATGAAACTATCTTGCTGGACTCTCAGCGCAAAGGGGTGAATATGTCATATTCTCATTGTCACATTTCCAGTGGATGAGTCATGTGGGAGAAAATGTGACGAGGAGAACGCAACATAGATTAGATGAACTTTATTCATTTGTTCCCTTAATTTTTGGTTTTTTCTGTCACTGTAGGCTAAGCAACTGATCCTCTAGAACTTCTGAGAATGATCAAAATGGAAGTTAGGCTGAACCTGGTGGAGATATAGTATAGTGGAGCCCACTTAATTGGATATCTCTTAACTGAATAACTGTTAATTTAATATAATTTCTCAACATAAAACCATTTACTATACCTCCAGTTCAAATTTGACCTGTTAATTTAATATAGGTTATAGAGTTAAAATTAACTCATGTTAAATGAATAAAATATCTTGTAACCTGTCAAGAAATTACCCTGACTCTCCCCAGTTTTCCTTTGTTTGTGGGCCTATTTGGCCTCAGTACATTCGATACAGGCATTTAAACTATTATATCTTGTTTGACAGAGCTTATAGAGCTCTATCAAACAAGATATAATAGAATAAATGCTATGTTTATCTCTAGAATACAGGAAAGTGACACAATGCCGTTTTTCCTTGGCAATGTGGCTATTCACTTGACAGGGTTCCTCTGTACTTTCAGACAAGGGTTTTTGTGGCTTTCTAGAAGTTAACTCTTTCAATACAAGAGACCACTTTTCCGGTCTAGCAACACAATACACCATAATTTCATTAAGTAGGATGGCTACAAAGTGAATGTGTGTGACAGAACAATTAATATTTTCAATGTGCAGCCTGAAGTCTGCACGTTGAAAATATTAATTACTGTACCCCCAAATAATGGATATGGACTCTTCCAATTTCTGCCTTTTAAATGGCATGGAAGATACCATCAGTGCTCAAGGGGTTTGGAAACCTGAAGTGTTTTTTACTATATGTTCTTGACACATAGAAAAACTGAACTGAAACCAAGGTTTTTTCTTAAACCGAACTGATTCTGAAAAATCACCTCCCTTCCCTTAAACTCTATTTTTCAGTAACTTCTTAACCAAAATGCTGATTAATAGAATCACCTTGTTGCACATTTATTGCAAAACACCAAACCATTCAAATACAAATTGTAATTCATTGGAATATATACTGATGGCTTCAAGATTCTTGTGCATTTATATCACAGGTATTTTTGCCTTAAAACCTCCATTGTGATTATTCAGTATGTACCAATAAAGTGTGTGTGACAGCACACAATTTGAAAGTTTGGTGAAATTAGTTTAGGTCCTGGCGAATAACGATGTTTTTTCTTGAATTGAATCTCAAATTCAATCAAGCAAAAAGGTTCAAATCTCAAATCGAATCAAATTTTCAATTGTTGCGATACTACAGCCTACTGGTGGTGTCTATCACCACCATGAAGCCATTATCAATAGGCATACTAGACTATTAAATGTACTGATATCACAAAAGTAGTAGAAGAAAAGCCATTTATCATCATTTGATTACAACAAGGTGCCATCTGCAATTCCAATGCACTGTAGATGGTGCCTTGGTGCACTTAATGGATGATATATTTTGTTAATGAGCCATACCGCAATCTCCACTATCTCTTCAAATGACATTTTTATGAATTTTCCAACTTAATTTGTGGTACAGTAGAATCCTCTTAATTGAATATCCATTTTGCCAGTGAAAATTATTCAATTAACAGGAGTATACAATTAACAGGGATTTGGTCAGTTTCCTGTGTTCTGGAGGTAAACTGAGCATTTATTCTATTATATCTTGTTTGACAGAGCTCATAGAGCTCTGTCAAACAAGATTTAATAGAATAAATGCCTGTATTGGATGTAGTGAGGCCAAAAAGGTTGATAAATAAGGGGAATTTGGTGCGTGTCACAGTAATTTTTCCGACATATTATAAAAATTTATATACAATTAACAGGAGTTTACTCTACAACCCACATGCAAATAATGGATCAAATTTGTACTGAAGGTATGGTAAATGGTTTTGTGTTTGAAAATTATATTCAATTAACAGGGATATACAATTAAGAGATATCCAATTAAGTGGGCTCCACTGTATTTAGTCAGACCGGATACATTCAATATTATGCATCAGGAAACTGCAAGGTGAGGTGTTATCTTCAGAGGTCAGCAATAAATAATTGTATGACATTCAAATCTCATAGGATTTGAGTTTTTTAAATAATTGAGATGGTTTTAGTGTTCAACTGATTACCAAAAAATGGCCACTGACCGATTACCTGGATATTTGAGCTCACAATCTGCAGATGCCAATTATGATTGTAATACTGTGCACTACTACTAACTAGACAAGTCGAGGCTCGAAAGAACTACATTAAATTGAAGATATTTTACAGTGTTTACAGACTAATGGTTACAATTGGGCTTACTTATGGTGATCGCTTACCAGTTGCGATTGCCAGTCGGGCGCACTTGGGCGGTACACGATGCTCTCACTCAGAGCCACATGTACCACTCACATGTGTGCAACTGGTAATTTTACTGCGACCCCGAGTCAATGGAGTGCAACCATAACATTTCCAGTATGAATTGGCGATTTACAAGTACGCCCAATTGTAAGTGTTACATGTTGTTTAACATGCATATTCCTATGTCTGGAGAGATTTAGAATGCACATTGTAGTGGTTTCTCAACTTTATTGAATGGTATCATTGACATCATTTTGTGTTAACAACTGAACAATTGCAGAAGATAATAAAATGTGGTTTATGAATCATCATAAAATGCTTGGCAACAATCTGTTGAACCAATGTTCCAGGAGCAGGGTTCGTATGGAAGTCTGAAAAAAGTACGGAATTTTTAAAAACGTTTTCCAGGCTTGGAAAAGGTATAAATGACGTTTTCATATAAATGGTATGGAAAAAGTAGGGAAAATTTAATTAAATGTATTCAGAATCACTTTTGCTGTCCGTGAAATTCAAATTTTGTACTAAATTTCTTTTTATTTTAGTTTTTATTTCATTTTGAATCAAATTCACAAAGTGTGTATAATTATTCATTTCTCTAAAACCTGTACAAACTCTGTAAAATGTTGGTTATAAATTCATACCAGGCATGAAGTGTACTTAATGACTTGTTGGCTGGCCCTTCAGAAAAGGATCTTGGCATGCCAGAAATGAAAGAAATCACATCTTCCGATGCTTGAATTTGCAAAACATATCCGGGTAGGGGGATAGCCCCAGTGCCCATCAATCATGCTCTCTTCCAAATAGCCTTCGGCATCGGGTGATAACATTGCCATAGCAAATCATCTGGACTACTGCAATTTAGATTTCTCCTAATTTTAAGGGTGGTTCTCAAGGTGCTTTCCAAGAATCATTATCAGTGACTTATTTTTTAATATTTACTTCTGTCAATGATTTTCAAAAGAATGTCAGTGAGCTTTCTTTGGAATAGAGAAAAAGGTTTCTATGATCCAGAAAAGAAAAATGAGAGAAAGTTTTCCTTGCACATAATATCATACTCACTCCCCTGTTTTCATATTTGTTGCTATCATGTCCTCATATTTAGTGAGTGTTTTTATGTTTTATGTGTTATACAGTATTAAAGCTATGCTTGCCTCTGGTAGACATTTTTGCCCAATGAAGCAAAATCCCCTATCACTGGTGTAGATACAATTTGGGCACATTTCATCCAATTTGGTCCAGAAAATTGACTAGTGATTTCTTGAATTTGATTTTGATGAATTTTTATATGTACCCATACTATGTATGGTACACATAATGCTGGCACCCGGGGTGGCCATCCGTCGTTCATCTGTCCGTCTGTCCATCTGTCCGTCTGGCATCCGTATCCATTTCTTTGTCATTCGATAACTTGAAAAATTTTGCTTGGATTGTCAAGTTACTTTATATTTGTGTTCAGGTTACTGATGTGCCGAGCTGTATAGTTTTTGGTGTAAATCTGATAATTTGATCCTGAGATATTAACCCTTTATCCTTCAAATTGAAAATTCCTCCAATCCCTTTGGCATTCAATAGCTTGGAAAAATATTGCTTGGATTGTCAAGTTACTTTATATTTGTGTTCAGGTTACTGATGTGCTGAGCTGTATAGTTTTTGGTGTAAATCTGATGATTTGATCCCGAGATGTTAACCCTTTATCCTTCAAATTGAAAATTCCTCCAATCCCTTTGGCATTCAATAACTTGAAAAATATTGCGTGGATTGTCAAGTTCCTTTATATTTGTGTTCAGGTTACTGATGTGCCGAGCTGTATAGTTTTTGGTGTAAATCTGATAATTTGATCCTGAGATATTAACTCTTTATCCTTCAAATTGAAAATTCCTCCAATCCCTTTGGCATTCGATAACTTGAAAAATATTGCTTGGATTGTCAAGTTACTTTATATTTGTGTTCAGGTTACTGATTTGCTGAGCTGTATAGTTTTTGGTGTAAATCTGATGATTTGATCCCGAGATATTAACCCTTTATCCTTCAAATTGAAAATTCCTCCAATCCCTTTGGCATTCTATAACTTGAAAAATATTGCTTGGATTGTCAAGTTACTTTATATTTGTGTTCAGGTTACTGATGTGCCGAGCTGTATAGTTTTTGATGTAAATCTGTTATTTTGATCCTGAGATATTAACCCTTTATCCTTCAAATTGAAAATTCCTCCAATCCCTTTGGCATTCGATAACTTGAAAAATATTGCTTGTATTGTCAAGTTACTTTATATTTGTGTTCAGGTTACTGATGTGCCAAGCTGTATAGTTTTTGGTGTAAATCTGATAATTTAATTCTTAGATATTAACCCTTTATCCTTCAAATTGAAAATTTCTCCAATCCCTTTGGCATTCGATAACTTGAAAAATATTGCTTGGATTGTCAAGTTACATTATATTTGTGTTCAGGTTACTGATGTACCGAGCTGTATAGTTTTTGGTGAAAATCTGTTATTTTGATTTTGAGATATTAACCCTTTATCCTTCAAATTGAAAATTCCTCCAATCCCTTTGGCATTCGATAACTTGAAAAATATTGCTTGGATTGTCAAGTTACTTTATATTTGTGTTCAGGTTACTGATGTGCCGAGCCATATAGTTTTTGGTGTAAATCTGATAATTTGATCCTGAGATATTAACCCTTTATCCTTCAAATTGAAAATTCCTCCAATCCCTTTGGCATGAGATAACTCAAAAAATATCAATCCGATTGTCATGTTACTTTATATATTTATTCAGGTTACTGATGTGCTGTGCTGTATAGTTTTTTTTATGTAAATCTGATAATTTGATCCGGAGATATTAACCCTTTATCCATCAAATTAGGCACTCCTCCAATCCATTTCTATATGTACCCATACTATGTATGGCGTACATAATGTCGGCATCTGTGGTGGCCCTCCGTCATACAGCTTTCTACTAGTTGCACGTATGGGTACACATCTGACGATTTCATCGGCCTATTTTTCATAATTCCCACTCATGGCTGATTTACAGCAGCCATGATTGAATTTGAAGAAAATTGAAATACTCAGTGGGTTAAGAGTTAAATGTTACCATTTTTAGCTCAACTTTGGCGAAGCCAAATTTGAGGTATTATCATGGTCCGTCGTCCGCCTGTCACTCCATACACAAGGCTCGGGCTAGAGTCCGTATTTATGAACCGATCTTTACGAAACTTCTTGGGTACCTTTGTTATCACCGTGAGACGAGAACAAGTGTTTTTGGGTGTGGTCCGAAATTTAAGACGGCCGCTGGCAGCCATTTTGTACCAAAATTAGGTGCAATCAGATTTTTGTGCAGAACTTCCATATGAGAGCTCTGATTTGAATAATTGTTTTGTATGAATGTGTAGTACCATCAGATACATCACATATAATACAGGTTTTTTTCTTGTGCGTAAATTATGCAAATTAGACTAACTTTTATTTATTTTGTGTTACTTTCAGTACTGTAAGTGCAAATGCCAATATGGCTCGGGCTAGAGGCCATATTTATGATCCGATCTTTACGAAACTTCTTGGGTACCTTTGTGATCACCTTGGGACGAGAACGAGTCTTTTTGGGTGCAGTCCGAAATTCAAGATGGCTGCTGGCGGCCATTTTGTACTAAAATTAGTGCAATCAGTTTTTTGTGCAGAACTTCTGTATGAAAGTTCTGATTTGAATAAATTTCTGTATGAATGTTTAGTAACATAGAATACATCACATATAATACAGGTTTTTTTCTCATGCAAAAATTATGCAAATTAGATGAACTTTAATTTATTCAGTGCTACTTATACACAGTAAGTGCACATGTCAATATGGCTCGGGCTAGAGTCTATTTATGAACTGATCTTCACGAAACTTCTTGGGTACCTTTGTTATCACCTTGGGATGAGAACGAGTGTTTCTGGGTGCAGTCCAGAGTTCAAGATGGCTACCAGTGGCCAGTTTGTACCGAAAATAGGTCCAATGAGTTTTTAGCTCAACTTGACAAAGTCAAGCTGAGCTATTGCCATCACTTCTCGTCCATTGGCGTACGTACGTACGTTGGTATGTATGTCCACAATTTCCTTTGGCATACCTCACAGGTTGCATTTACCGCTTTGAAACTTGATATGCTTGTTTGGGGTGACCTCTAGATGGGAGCTATCGAGTTTCTTCAATTTCCTTCAAAAAATGTTGCCGCGACCAATGCTCTTAGAACTTAGTTTAGTCAGACCTCAATATTTCCCTTTGGCACACCTTACAGGGCTCATTTATGATTGGATTGCTTTGAAACCTGGCATGCTCGTTTGAGGTGACCTCTAGATGGGAGCTATCGATTTTCTTCCATTTCCATCAAAAAATGTTGCTGCGGCCAACGTTCTTAGAACTTAGTTTAGTCAGACCTCAATATTCCCCTTTAGCATACCCTACAGCGCACATTTATGATCGGATTGCTTTGAAACCTGGCACGTTTGTTTGGGCTGACCTCTAGATGGGTGCTATCGATATTCTTCCATTTCCGTCAAAAAATGTTGCCGCGGCCACCGTTCTTAGAACTTAGTTTAGTCAGACCTCAATATTTCCCTTTTGCATACCCAACAGGGCACATTTATGATCGGATTGCTTTGAAACCTGGCATGCTTCTTTGGGGTGACCTCTAGATGGGAGCTATCAATTTTCTTCCGTTTTCGTCAAAAAATGTTGCCGCGGCCAACGTTCTTAGAACTTAGTTTAGGCAGACCTCAATATTTCTCTTTGGCACACCCTACAGGGCATATTTATGATTGGATTGCTTTGAAACCTGGCACGCTCATTTGGGGTGTCCTCTAGATCAGAGCTGTTGATTTTCTTCCATTTCTGTCAAAAATGTTGCTGCGCCCAACATTCTTAGAACTTAGTTTAGTCAGTCCTCAATATTTTCCTTTGGCACACCCTACAGGGCACATTTATGATTGGTTTGCTTTGAAACCTGGCATGCTTGTTTGGGCTGACCTCTAGATGGGTGCTATCGATATTCTTCCATTTCCGTCAAAAAATGGTGCCGCGGCCAACGTTCTTAGAACTTAGTTTAGTCAGACCTCAATATTTCCCTTTGGCATGCCCTGCAGGGCACATTTATGATCAGATTGCTTTGAAACCTGGCATTCTTGTTTGGGGTGATCTCTAGATGGGAGCTGTTGATTTTCTTCCATTTCCGTCCGTCAAAAAATGTTGCCGCTGGCAACGATCTTTGAACTTAGTTTAGTTAGGTATCAATATATTCCTTTGGCATGCCCTACAGGGCACATTTATGATCAGATCGGTTTGGAACTTTGTATGCTTGTTAGTCCCCTACCGGCATCGCAGGAGGGGACTGTAGGTTTGCACTCTGTCCATCCTTCAGTCTGTCAGTCACACTTTAGTTTTCCGGAGTTTTTTGGGAAACGCTTCAATGGAATGATTTAATTTTTGGTAAACCACTATAGAACGATAACTTACAGATCAAGTTTGAGTTTCATGCTGATTGCATTATTCTTGTGTGAGTTACGGCCCTTGGAAATATGGGAAAAAGCACCAAAATATCAGTTTTCCAGAGTTTTTTTGGAAACGCTTCAACGGAATGATTTCATTTTTGGTAAACTACTATAGAACGATGGCTTGCAGATTAAAGTTGCGTTTCATGCTGATTGCATTATTCTTGTTTGAGTTATGGCCCTTGGAAATATGGAAAAGCGCCAAAATATCAGTTTTCCAGACTTTTTTTTTGAAACGCTTCAACGGAATGATTTCATTTTTGGTAACCTACTATAGAACGATGACTTACAGATCAAGTTTGAGTTTCATGCTGATTACCTTATTCTTGTGTGAGTTATGGTCCTTGGAAATATGGAAAAGCGCCAAAACATAAGTTTTCCAGACTTTTTCTGGAAACGCTTCAACGGAATGATTTCATTTTTGGTAACCTACTATAGACCGATGACTTACAGACCAACTTTCATTTACACTCTGTCCATCCATCCATCCATCAGTCTGTCGGTAATACTTTAGTTTTCCGGTCTTTTTTTGGAAATGTTTCAACGGAATGATTTCATTTTTGGTAGCCTACTATAGAACGATGACTTACAGATCAAGTTTCATTTGCACTCTGTCCATCCGTGTGTCTGTCAGTCAGTCTGTCAGTCATACTTTAGTTTTCCGGACTTTTTTTGGAAATGCTTCAACCGAATGATTTCATTCTTGGTAACCGACTATAGAACGATGACTTACAGATCAAGTTTGAGTTTCATGCTGATTGCATTATTCTTGTGTGAGTCATGGCCCTTGGAAATATGGAAAAGGTCCAAAATATCAGTTTTCTGGACTTTTTTTGGAAATGCTTCAACGGAATCCATGCTGATCACATCTAGGTTATAACATTTGTATAATTATTAATGCTCATTAGTCTGGTAGGGGACATTGTATTGCTTCAGCAATATGTGCACTCTTGTTTGGGGTTACCTCTAGATGGGAGCTATCGATTTTTCTTCTATATCCATCAAAAAATGTTGCCACTGGCAATGACCTTCGATGAACTTAGTAAAAACTTAGTGCAGTTAAGCATCAATATTTCCCTTTGACACACCATGCAGGGCACATTTATGATCGGATAACTTTGAAACTTGGTATGTGTGTTCGGGATGACCTCTAGATGTGAGCTATTGCTTTTTATCATTTCCATAAAAAAAATTATTGTCGTTATCACCAGCCTTTGAACTTACTGCATTTGTGCATCAACTTATCCCTTTTGCACTCTCTGCTGGGTATATTTATGAATTTCCATAAAAAAAACCCAAAAAACCCATTGCCACAAGCAGTGATCTTCTACTTAGTGCATTTGTGCATTAACATCTTCCTTTGGCATGCCTCAGAGGGCACGTTCATTATCAGGTTGTTTTGAAACTTTGTATGCTTATGCAGGGTGACAAAGATAGGAGCTATTGATTTTCTTTTCATTTCCATCAAAACCTTTTGCTGTTAGCAACATTCTTTGAATTTATTGCATTTGTGCATCAACATTCTTTGACATGGCCTACAGGCCACATTTATCATAGGATTGTTTTTGAACTTGGTGTGCTCATTAGGCAAGACCTTCAGATAAGAGCTATTGATTAGCATTCATTTCTGTGAAAAAAGTTGCCATTTACAATAACCTCTGAACATACTGCATTTGTGTATCAACATTCTTCCTTTTGCCAGTCTTACAGTTTACATTTAAAAATGCATGGATTACTCTGATGTTGTGCACACACAATGCTGTTATGTCGAAATTTCATCAAATAACATTGGTACCAATGATCTTCAATTTTGAAATTTCATTTATAACTTTCCAAGTTCAAGTTTGTCAAGTTGAGCTACAGTGTCATTGACACTTTCATTTGTACACAACTTCTATACGGCTCAGGCTAGAGGGCGTATTTATGAACCGATCTTTACGAAACTTCTTGGGTACCTTTGTTATCACCATGGAACGAGAACGAGTGTTTTAGGTGCGGTCCAAAATTCAAGATGGCCACCAGCAGCCTTTTTGTACCAAAATTAGTGCAATCAGTTTTTTGTACAGAACTTCTGTATGAAAGTTCTGATTTGAATAAATTTGTGTAGGAATGTTTAGTAACATGGAATACATCACATATAATACAGGTTTTTTTCTCATGCAGAAATTATGCAAATTAGATGAACTTTGATTTGTTCAGTGCTACTTATACACAGTAAGTGCACATGTCAATACAGCTTGGGGTAGAGTCTGTATTTATGAACTGATCTTCACGAAACTTCTTGGGGTACCTTTGTTATCACCTTGTGAGAGGAACAAGTGTTTTTGGGTGCCTTTGTTATCACTATGCTATGAGAACAAATATTTTGGGGTTCAGTCAGACCCACTCTGGGACTCACAAATTTCTTTTCTAGTTTAGCATCTAACTGTCACCTCACTTTTACAATACTTTACCTATATATTTGTTATAGACTACAGTCAGCATTTATGTACAGACTGTTACAATACTTTACATGTACCTTTGTTATCAGGTCATTACCTAGATGTTTGTCATTGCTGTGTCACATACTATACATGTACATGTCTTAAACAAGTTGAGCTACAGTGTCATCGACACTTTCATTTTATCAGGCTTTGTTGTGATTGCAGTGAATGTATGATGGAAATCTCCCAGATAATATTGAATTTAACAGATTTCCCTGATTTGTTAGAAAATTATACAGGAACAAAATATAAGGTGAGTAATTGATTTGAATTATAAAATTATTGTAATCTGTAAAATTTAGTTGATTTTGTGCAGGGATTCTTCTGCCCTCTTTGAGAAAGGGTCTGGGATCAATGCATAAATTCAGGTAATTCACACTATGAATGCTTCATATGCAAATTTGTTTTGGAGGAGAGAAACACAAAGATTAAGAACTATTACCTTCAAATTACAGAGTGCGGTGGCTAAGTAGGTGGAGATGCAGGCTGCAATCCGAGAGGTCCTCGGTTCGAATCCCACCTGTGGCAACCACATTGTGTCCTTGGGCAAGGCACTTAATCCTATTTGCCCATGTGGGGGAACAGTGGCATTGTGTACTAAGGCATACTGCATGTCGATGGTGCACTTGTCTTCAACCAATGCTAACCCTGTTTGTGTGGAGTTAGTACATTGGGGAGTCTGACAGTACTCCGGCTTCCTCAATCCATAAAACTGTTTGACACGAGGTGACCCTGGCTGTCTAAAGTGTCATTCTACAGGGGTGGATCCAGGGGGGGGGGTGCTCTGGGTGCTCAAGCACCCCCCCCCCCTCCCCACACACACACGCCTACTCACTACTCACAGTCATCCAAGAAAACTTGAATTTGCAGACATTCTGAAAGAGTGAGAACTTCATCCCAATCACAAGTGTTACTGTAATAAGCATACGCGATTACTGTATTTCCGATCCAGCCTCCAATAATCTATCTTGAAGATTTAATTTCAATAAAATGTAATTGTTATAAGAATGTGCCTGGAATTTAACCAGTTACCAATCACAGCTTTTCCCAAAATTGTGAATTTCTTAAAAAAAAAATTTAAAATATACCAATGTCCATACAAATATGGATGGCATTTGAATCAGTTGACGAGCTGATTCCAATGTCAGTTGACGAGCTGATTCCAATGTCATCCATATATTTACGGTCTTATGGACAAAGTTTCCACGTATATCAGTACAGCTGAATCAGTGATGCTATAGTGACGTTCGCCTTCAGCAATAGTTTTACAATATGTCAGATGATTGAATGGGACAATTTAATATTTAACAAAGAGCATTTAACATTGGTGAATGATTCACCAATGTTAAATGCTCTTTGTTAAATATTAAATTGTCGCAACAGTTGAACTTGCTGGATAATGCCTACAGGCATTCTCTAGTAAACTGAAACAATTTAATGTTACAGAGCAACAGGACATCTTATTTCTTCGATAACATGAATAAAATAATTAAGCTACTTACCAGTTAAGATCAGTTGATGGAACAATGTATTTACACAGTGTACAAGTTTGTGCGTTCACATAGCACGGTAGAAGCGCACAAACTGAGACAGGACTTGGGTGTTTCAGAAGCGGATCCAGGATTTTGAAATAGAGGGACGTCGCCCTCTATACTTATATGGTCACAAACTGTTGTTATGCAAGTGTGCACATACTATTAATTTATAGTACGCACTGGCGTCAATTATTTTATTAGAATTGACTGGGGCGTGCCTTTGCCTTTGGCATGCTCCAGTCAATTCTAAAAAAATAATTTTCAACGACATATACTTTTTATATCTGATTAATAGACGGGGACCTACGCAGCGTGTGCCCCTCTATTTTCTCAGAAATAATTTCTGAGAAAATAGAGGGGCGCACGCCACGTGCGCCCCCGTCTAAATCTGCCTTTGGGGTGTTTAACATTTAAATAGTATATGCATCTCAAAGTTGACCAGAAGAAATGTGACCCCCCCCCCCCCCCCCTCCCCTCGGCCACTCACCCAGTGGCACCCACCCATCCACACATTCACCCACCTACACACACTCATACTTCTTGGAACTTCTGTCGCCCCTGCGTACAACAGGTATGTCACGGTGAAAATTATTATGTTTCTTCCAGGCAATCCCCGCATTTCAGTTAATTTGATGCAAAATCCAGGGGTGATTATATTTGCTTCTTGGTAGGTAACAATTTCGAATGATTATTTTGTTTTTCATTGGGCAGTGTCAGTACCATAATTGTTTTTACCAAATTTCAAGCCAAATCGGCAGAAAATATGTTTAAGAGAAAAGACAAATATATGACCAGGATACGTCCCAGATAGCATCTGATGGGTTCCTAATTCAAAATTTTTTCTGGGGGAGGACCCCCAGACCACCCGCTAATTGTTTCGTGCCTTCGGCGCTCGCAAGAACGGCGCAGAGCGCCGTCACGCTGCATGCCTTCGGCGCTTGCCGACCAACAATAGCACCCCCCACTTATAAAATCTTGGATCCACCCCTGTTCTATGACTTTGCAATTGTGTCTAGGCAAATCTTGGCTGCCTATTTAGAATGTAACTTGCAAGTGTATCTACAACCTACCTTTATCTTGCATATTTATTTACTGGGGTTTAATGGCACTTTTGATAGCCAGGGTCACTTCATGGCAGGCAGTTTTACAGGTGGAGGGATCCAGAGTACCCGGAGCAAACCAGCGAGCAACTGTCAAGCTCCCCAACTCCACAAAATCAGGGTTAGCAATGGTTGAAGACAAATGCACCATCGATGTACAGTGTACCTTAGTACCAGTTGTCACCATGCTCCACATGGACAATCAGGATTAAGTGCCTTGCCCAAGGACAGAACACAGTTACCCCTGGCAGAAATCAAACCATGGACCTCTTGGTTTGAAGTCCAATTCCGTAACCACTGAGCCAGCGTGCTCCCATCTTGCAGATGAAAAAGAGATACAACACAGGAGAAGCTCAGAGGAGCAAGGTAGCTAGTTATTCCTGCATATCAAGAAATTAATAACTTTGATCACAACACCACAAGATATATTTCGATCCAAATAAAATTCTTCATTTCTATTCCTCACTTGTGACGAGTTTGCAATTACTTCGTATTTTTACTTTATGATAAATAAATCGACTTATTGAGCATATAATTTTCAATCTGAGCAATACAGTTGTGGACAAACGACCAGATAAGATAGTGTATGCAGCCATTTTTTGCATTGCTTGCCAGGAGAATTCTTTGAAACATTAATTTTTAACTTATAATCAAAACTTTTCAGCAGATGGCACCCAAATAATCAATGTAAGAGAATAAAATTATGCAGGGTTAGCTACTGTTTGAAAGTATGTCCGGTATTGTTGAACTTGGAAAATGTATCTGTACAAACATTTTGGCTTGTAGGTTGGGTGTAGATAATCAAATTTTATTGTCCTTTGATAAACCATCTTGTCCCTATATACCGATAAATTCTGTCTTTTGATTGGCCCTATCTACCGATAAATTCCATCTTTTGATTGGTCAGAATGCCTTGGACAAATAGCCATGACAAAGGGTGCACACAACATCCAAGGTATATGAGAGCGTGCAACATCCAGGGTGTAATCGCACATGAAACATTGGGGGTTTATATGGTTTAAACGAAAGCTTTCTGGATTTGCTCACCTCAACATAAAAATCGAATCAAAAAACCTGAAAATACTCACAAATTGCAGATTTCTAACAATTCAATCATAAAAATAAAATAATAGCAAATAATTCGTCCCCTGAGTACCAATGTGTTCTATGTGCCAATAGGCACATAGAACACATTGGAACTCGGGGGGACGATATGTCAACAAAATACTGTTAACTCGTTTCCTTAATGACCCAAGGGATGTAACTCTATCTGTTGTCTTCTGAGATTATAAAAACAAAATAATTATCACGAATTTGGTACAAGTGATTGTGGAGCTGAAAAATATGTCCACAAATTCATTTCCACTATGTTTGTATTATGTTTCAAACGGGACAAAAACGTTATCTCTGCCAACAGGTATGGTATATGGAGATTTAATACCTGGATGTCTCATTTAAACACCGAGCCTGCGGCTCGGTGTTTAAAAAACGACATCCAGGTATTAAATCTTCATACACCATACATGCTGGCGGAGATAACTTATAATGTAGGAAAGTATTACCACACAAGATGGAAGATGGATTTTGTCTGCACTTTCTTGCCCAAATTGTGGCCCTTTGTTGCACTTGAAAAATGTGTGCATACAAACATTCCTCCTTGTAAATCAGGTGTGAATGATCAAATTTGGTTGTTTTTTGATGTGCTGATAGACCAACATGGTGGAAATTATCTCCACACAGCAAGGATTCTGTCTACACTCCTTCCTAGAGTTGTGGTCCTTTGTTCAATTTTAGAAAATGCACCCATATTAACATTTTGTCTTGAGCCTTGGGCATGGATAGTCAAATTTTGTTGTCCTTTGATATGCTTATAAACTAGCATGGGTGTAAAGAATCTCCACATGACACAGATTCTGTCCACACCCTCTTGTCAGAATTGTGACCCCTTGTTGGACTTGGAAATATTTTACCTTGAACAAGTAGGTTCAGTTTGGGTAATCAAATTTCATTTTCCTTTGGTATACACAGGCTTTCAACTGGCCCTAATTGACCTCCTTTGTAGCTCACCTGACTGAAAGTCAGTGGAAGCTATTGCCATCACTTGGCATCCATCTTTTGTTAACTTTTGAAACTTGTCTTCTTCTTCAAAACCGCTGTGCCAAAATCAAACATATATGACACAGACCATCTTTGGAGTATACCCTTTCTACTCTGTTCAAATGAAGCTGCTACAATCTTCAGGCTGTGGTTAATTCACCAAAAGCCTAAAAATCTTCTCATGAATCACCTAAGAGAATGCCTTGATATTTGGTATGGAACTTCATTTGGTGGTGAAGATTAAAGTTTGTTCAAGGGAAGTTTGTAAATCAATATTTGGGCTCTCTCTGGAAGTAGGCCCATTTTGGGCTCTACCTAAAATTTGTATTTCAAGAACTGATGGGATGATTTGAACCAAATTTGTCATGTAGTATGATTGGGTGACAAGTACTTGATTGATGCACCCACTCCCCCCCCCCCCCCCCCCCTCCCCCTCCAAAAACCTAAAAACATTTCACAGCCTGGTGGGAACCCTAGGAGCTAAAAATAAAAAAAAATTCAAATGCCCATATTTCGAAAGCTGCACCGACCAGAATATTGTCTTTTGGTATGCAGCTTCCTTAGGACCAGTGGAATGAGATGGATAAAAAAATTTGGGTTTGTCGTAGGGTGCTGTATGGGGATGCCCATTTTAACCCTGTTGACAGTGCTGAGTCATCATCATTCTTGAACACCATCAACTAATTTGAAATTTCTTCTTTAAAACCGCGGGACCAAATTCATTCAGATATGGCACTGACCATCTTTGGAGTATACTCTTTCTACTCTGTTCAAATGAAGCTGAGGTTAATGCCCCAAAAGCCTAAAAATCTTGAAAATCTTCTCTGGAACCACCAAAGAGAATGCTTTAAAATTTGCTATGGAACTTCCTTTGGTGGTGAAGATTAAATTTTGTTTAAGGAAAGTTTGTAGGGCAATATTTGGGCTCTCTGTGGGTGCTTGCTCATTTTGGGCCCCCATCCAAAATGTGAATTTCAAGAACCGATGGGCTGATTTGAACCAAATGTCATTAAATTGGGTCATAAGTACTTGATTGATGATAAGAAAAAATTTTTTGCAGCCGTGTGGGGACCCCAGGAGCTAAAAATAGGAACAAATTCAAACGCCCATATTTCAAAAACTGCACGGACCTGAATATTGTTTTTTGTATGCAGCTTTCATAGGACCAGTGGAATCAGATGGATCAAAAAGATTGCTATCGGTTTTGTCATGGATTGTCATATGGGGATGCCCATTTTAACACTGTTGGCAAAGGGAAAATGCAGAGTTATTATCTTTCTTGTGCTTATTCATTGGTACAAAGCATCTTGGTGGAGTTTAATCTTCTGATATTTTTCCCCAAAAGTTACTATACCCCTTGGGGTGAGATTAATGTCCAGTAAGCCTAAAATGCTTTAAAATCATCTTTTCATAAGCCAATTGCAATAATGCTTAGATTTCAAGTCTGTAACTTACTCTAGTGATCCAGATTCAAGTTTTTTACAAAGAAACTCATTATGTCAAAATTTGGGCTCCCTTTGGGAGGATGCCCATTGTGGGGTTCACCCAAAATATCTATTTTCCAGAATCAATGAACTTGATTTATGCCCCGAAAAATGTTTTTGGGGGTGGGGTAGAGAGAACCACAGAAGTTAAAAAAATGTTTTCTTTGAGACTTCACAGAATAGAGCTTTGTTTTTGTCCGAGAAGCTTTCCAAGGACCAACTGAAATGAATGGCCAAAAAAATTGCCTTTGTTTGTGTCATAGCAAATCAAAAAAATTGCTCTTGC
This sequence comes from Pictodentalium vernedei, assembly GCA_031216915.1. NCBI lineage: Eukaryota > Metazoa > Mollusca > Scaphopoda > Dentaliida > Dentaliidae > Pictodentalium > Pictodentalium vernedei. Next base: position 429,142,752 of record CM062293.1, read on the forward strand.
TGTCCATCAGTTACTTACGTACTCATCACTTTTGACAACTTGAGCCAGGTGAGTGATTTAGGCTCCCTTGAGCCTCTAGTTTGGTGCCTACTCTTATTTTCGTAATTTTTATGTAACAATCCAAAAATTTCCCTTATTGTTAGTCTTTCAGATACTGAGTAAGATCAACCAGAGGTCGTCTATAGTCAGAAAAAGATGAATTCAGCATTTCATCCCCGGAGTTCGAATGTGTGCCATGTGATGATGCCAATTTGAACTCTGTTTGCAATGGGAAAATGCAGAGTGATTATCTTTCTTGTGCTCCTTTATTGGTACAAAGTATCTTGGTGGAGTTCATTCTTCTATTTTTTCCCCCAAAAGTTACTATGCCTGTTTGGGTGATCATTAGAGTAGATGTTGGCTTCCATAGTCATTAGTTGAAATCAAATACTGAAACTTTATAACATGTACTTTATTACATTTTAGAACTAACGTTTCTCAAGAAGACGATGTACACTCAAAGGTTCATAAATGATTTATGACATGTTATAAAGTTTGTAAAAAATAAGGGCATTAATGCCCAACATTATCACAAATGTTATAATTTGTCCCTAAAAATGCCCTTATTTTTCACAAAAAGGGGGGTTGAAAACTTGTATGAAGATAGAACAGCCTAGGTAAAGGATCTTAACATACCTAGAGTTATGGCCACTTTAGGTGTTTTCCAGTATAATTTTCAGTCGAACATAGGATGTATGCTAGTGACGAGGTTGAGAAACTGGCCTTTTTTGCTCATCTGACTTTAAGTCAGGAGAGCTACAGTGATCACTCACCGTCCGTCGTCCGTGAACATGGTGTTTGCGTCTTCTCCTCCCAAACCCCCTTGGTAGGAGCACACCCAAAAAGTGTGCTTAAATCTTAAAAAATCTTCTCATGAACCAGCAGTAGCAGAGACTTGATATTTGGTGTGCAGCTTCCTTTTGAGGTGTAGACTCAAATTTGTTCAAGAGAAGTGCGAGGAGCTATATTTGCCTGCGTTATGGGAGGGACAAGAATTTTCGTTCCACCCAAAATTTCTATTTTCCAAACCAAATTTGATATGAGGGCTTATTGGATCATAAATACTTAATTTAGGCCAAAAATTGTTTTCCTGTCACCCCATGGTAACTGCAGGAGCTAAAAATAGAAAAAAATTAAAATGCCCATATCTCCAAAACTGCACAGCACTGAGAATTCTTATTTGGTGTGAAGCTTCCTCAGGACCAACAAAATGGAATAGTAAAAAAAAATTGCTATCGGTTTTATCATGGGGTACTTTTTTGGGACTTTGAAAAAGGGCTGCGTTAGCATTTTTAGCTCACCTGACTTTCAGTCAGGAGAGCTATAGTGATCAGTCACCGTCCGCTGTCGTCCGTGAACATGGTGTTTGCATCTTCTCCTCCCAAACCGCTGAACCAATTTAATTGATATTGGAGATGATAGTTTGTTATCAGGGTTCGCACAAACATGAAAAGTCCTTGAATTTTGGTCTTCTCCATGAAAAGTGCTTTAATTCAGTTTCAACCTTGAAAACTACTTGAAAACCTGTACAATGCCTTGAATAGTGCTTGAATTTGGTGAAATGGTGGGTTGTGATTACTTTGCCAACTCGAGAACCACTGTTAAACACAGAAAGCCGCAAACCAATCCTCGGAAATAAACCGTAAATTACACTTCGTCAAAGTACAGTTTTATCCTTGCATAGTGATTAATATGACCCATTTTGCACTCCGTAGTTTTCCATTCTTCAACTAAAATGTGGGGCATTCTCTTTCATGCAGTGTTTGAATGATAATGTACAGGTCAATTTTAACCACTCAGAAAATTGAAACAGCAGCATGTGATCTATTTGCATACTATCATGTGGCTTACTGTACACACAGGCTGCTATACTATGGAGAGCATCCAATTAAAATGAGCAGGGAATTGTGTTTTGCAAACTGGTTTTTCCAATCATTGTCTGCATCTCCGCCTCCTTCGTTTATTTCATCGTGTCACACAAAAGGATAGTTACTGGAAGCGATAATATATCAGAGATTCACCTTGACTTTGTATGAAAATAACAGAGGTATTTGATAATAAATCATGAATTATTGTTTGTGAACAATCGAATTTGAATGTCGAATTACCACAAACAACCCAACAACTTTGCAAGAAGTTCCAAAAATTAACCAAAAGGACAGAAATGGGCCTGAATATTACCTGACACACACTCATTCTTGAAATATGTACTGTGCGGAGAGCAGTTATAAAAAGAACATGTCACAGTTGGTTTCCTAGAAAGGAAAAATAGTCCTTGAAAATGAATGACATAGCCCTTGAAAAGTGCTTGAATAGTGCTTGAATTTCATTTTGCTAAACCTGTATGAATCCTGGTTATGACATCGCAATTTGATTTTGTTCAAATTAAGTTGCCTCGCCCCTTGGTAGGGCCACGCCCAAAAAGTGTGCTTAAATCTTACAAAATCTTCTTCTCATGACCCCGCTTTCTTGACCAGGAATTATTCTAGAATATTCCAGAATTATTCTGGAATATTCTGGAATATTGTTCTTGAATATTCAAGAATATTCCAATATTTTATTCTAGAATATTCTAGAATAAACAAGAATGTTAAATGACACCTTGAATAATCTAGAATAATGCATGAAGAAGAATAAAATAAGAATAAACTGGAATATTTCACAGCAGGAATATTCTAGAATATTCCAGTATTATTATTCTAGAGTATTCTGGAATATACTAGAATGTGGGATAATGCATGAATAGGAATAAACTAGAATATTCCACCCAAAATATTCTAGGTTATTCCTGTGTCTTGAACTGGCATCAAAGGAAATCTTTAGAATAATCAAGAATATTCTGGGAAAGAATTGCAATAATAAATGCTTTAATTTGGCTTATGGCTGCAGGAATAACTACAAACAATTTGCAGATTATGATTTATAATCAGAATAGGCGTTTAAAAGGCCATGTGAAACATTATTGTTATAGGGATCTATTGTGAAATAAAAATAAACACATTTTAAGTTCAATCCTTTTATAAAATTCATTGTGAAATACAAATAAACACATTTTAGTTCAATCCTGTTATAAAATATAAAACCGTTGGAATAGTTTGTAAACACTAAACGTTGATGTATAGCATATAGCTTACACATACTGACCTGCTAGAATTGTGACACTTTATCAGGGATGAGGCTGCAGTGCATGTAATTGGCTAAAAGCAAACAAAATTCCAAAACATTCAACAAAAACAACACACATAAGAAAACAAGTGCAATGTCAAGGATGGCTATGCCCCCCTCCCCCCCCCCCCCCCCCCATGCCAAGAATTTCCATATCCTAAATTTAATCATTGTTTATGCCAACGCCCAAAATTTATTATCCAAGACAACTTGTTCTTGTCGTATAATGAAGGTACTTGAGAAGTTTTGTAAAGATTGGTATATAAATACGGCGTAATTGAGCATGAGAAAATGAAACAACAAATACCTTATCACCATTAACCCTTAAAGGCCTATTTCCAACTATTTAGTATTATGACATCAGAACAGGTGCCCTTGACGAGCACATCCTGCTGACAAGAAGCAAATTACCTAGGTAGGGCTTTCTAGTCAAGTCCTGGTTGTCTTAACAGCCAGCCAAGAATTGACTAGAAATCACTACTAAGTCACTAGACACAAACAGGCGATAGTCAGGTGTGTTGTCCAGGACTTAAAAGGTTAAATATCATCAATACTGCAGCCCACCTCGACTGTTCATGGAACGTTAATGCACTGCACACCCCCCCCCCCCCCCCCATGGAACACTAATGCACCACACCCCACCCCCTTATGATAGACCTTTGTAAATATCAACTTTGTTGCAGACTAATCATAAATTTTTAAAAAAATTGCAATAACTGAGGGGAAATAACTATGGCGAGAATCAAACTTAAATCTCTACACACTGAGCCCCCCCCCCCCCCCCCCCTGTGGGAACCCCGGGAAGTGAAGCAGTGCTTGTTTACTGCAGTAAGCACGTTCTGTTTCACTGGTAAAATAGGACCCAGGACCCAGTCACCAATGCTTGGGGTGGAAGTCTTCTAAAATGGGCAACATATGCAAAAACGATTGAATATACTTTACTTTATGTTCATGTTGCCATCACAATTAGCCATTGTACATAAATATGTGACCTTAAACACCTCTAAATTAAAAAAAAACACACTGAGATCAAAATATCAAATTTCCGACCTGAACATTTTTGCCATAATGCAACTAGGAATTTAACAAATTCATTCTTGTTTGACAGAGCTCATTGAGCTCTGTCAAACAAGACTGAATTCATTAAATTCCTAGTTGCATTATGGGAAAATTTAATGTTTCAAATTTTGGTATGTTGACATCAGAGTGCAGGGGGTTAAGCTGTATGGTGTCATGATGATAATTGGACCATGCCCACTATCAATCCCAACTTGTATTAATGTGGTTACAAACATATGAATAAAATTTTTGTTCCATTTCGTAAGTCAAACTAAAGTTATCATACAGAAACCATATCTGGACATTTTCTAAATCGGAAAATGATCATAACTTTTTGAGTAGGAATTCAAGCGTGACTGGCATCAAATCTACAGAAGTGTTTGCCCTCCTCCCATTGGTGTGGTGAACAATGTAACAGAATTATATTGCTTCATGCGCATCTTCATATGGAGTTCTTCCATTGTGTAAAGTTTCATGAAAATTCATTGAAAGGTTCAGGAGGAGTTGCGCTTACGAGGACACAACCATATGATGTAGCAATTGAAACAAGTTAGATTATCTCCCCTTGCAAATGTCGGAAAGGAATTATATTGCTTCATGCGCATCTTCATATGGAGTTCTTCCATTGTGTAAAGTTTCATGAAAATTCATTGAACGGTTCAGGAGGAGTTGTGCTTACGAGGACACAACCATATGATGTAGCAATTGATATAAGTTAGATTATCTCCCCTTGCAAATGTCGGAAAGGAATTATATTGCTTCATGCGCATCTTCATATGGAGTTCTTCCATTGTGTAAAGAAGGTTTTTTAGAATTTCGAAGGTTTTAATCAGAGATTTGTGGGTGGTTGAAAATAGAAGTTGCGGCCAACCTCCAGCTGCAGATAATTTTCAGGGAAGGGAGTATCATAGGGAATAAGGTGAGGCATTATTCATAAGTCAGGGTTGTCTCCGTAAAATGAGGTCACTGTGGTGTCATATCCCCAGGTAATAACCAGGGTGGGATGACGTTGAAACTCGCTTCAAGTAAAAAATGGGGTGGGTTTTTGGGGGGTATGAAATTCACTGGGAGAGCGGGCATTCATTCTTATATTTTTGGGTAAAATGAATGTACAGTTTTGTGTAGGGGTTTAGAAACTCAGTGTGTCTGGGAGGGGGTTACATATGTTTAATTGTGGGTAAAATGAATTCAGGGTAGGAATTGGCTGCCTTTTTGCAGAACTGAGGTTGTGTATTTGTTCATTATATATAGCCTACAATGGTGGCTTATTTTGCTTGGGTGGTATGTTTGGCACTTTGTGTTGATTTGCCACCCCCCCCCCTCCCCCCAGTGAGGCTCGAAACCTATACACCATCCGTGCATTCATTTTACCCACAAATGAATACACGAGCGCCTTCTCACAGTGAATTTGAAACCACCCCGATTTTCACTCATTCAAAGTGAGTTTCAACCCCCACCCCCACCTCCAGATTATTTTCCATTGATATACCACAATAGCCCTGTTTTACAGAGACAACACCGACTCACCTTATCCCCCACGATGGCCTCTTCCCTGAAAATTTTCTCGGCTGCTACCTCTATTTTTAATCACCCACAAATCACTGATTAGAGCCGACGAGATTCTAAAAAATCTTATATTTTTGGTCAGCACTCATTTCTGTTTTTTTGTCGGTTACTTATTGACTTTTGGTCGGTAATGGATGGTTTTGGACTGTTTTGGCTGATATTTAATTTAGTAGGGCCCATAATTAGACAGGGACTGGACTTTTCGCCGAAAGGAAAAATCAGACAGTTCGCCAAACATTTGGACATTTCGCCAGAAAAAAGCTGGACTTTTCGCCAAACTTTTGACACTTCGCCGAAAAAAAGACTATTCGCCGGAAAATATGAGACAGTTCGCCGAAATAAATTTTCCGTTGAACTGTCTGATATTTTCTGGCGAATAATCTGGGTTTTTTTCGGCGAAGTGCCCATAGTTAATTCTTAGTGATTTTTCGGGAAATTAGTTCAAATTACATTACGGACTACACAGGAGGTGGATCGTCTGAATGAGACTGAGCCACTTAACCTCTAACGATACATATAATTTTACCTTACCTCATATATATTTTTGCCAAATATTGGGATCCCCCCCCCCCCCCCCCCCCCCCCTTTGTGGTACGGGCCTGCAGTGCATTGACAAATGGTGGAGGAGGGGGTATTTTCTCTGAACATATCGGGAAATTTTTCCGCTCCTATTGATTTCTAGGTAACCAGAGGCTGCACAGGAGGTAGTCCCCTGCGCATCCGACTAGCTTTCAACTAGAGATGTGCTATCAGCTTCAGCCGTTTAAAAATGGCGCACCCATAGCACTGAAAAAAAAAAAAGTTTCTCGGTAGGGAGTAGAAATTGTGCTGTTGTATCCGTTAAAGTGCCCAGATTTTATGTTCCGGCGAACTGTCTTTTTTATTGGAGAAAAAAATAGTTTCTGACAACCGTGCGGATGGTCAAGGAGGGGGCCGTTTCGTGAATGGAGCTCCCAACGATTGTAATTTTTGACTGCATGATAAAGTAATCACTTTATTATTGAGAATTTGAAACATGCTGTTAAAAATAACGGCAAAAAAAATGCAATTTTTTTAATATCAAAAGCCGCCAGAAGTCTCCATTTATAATTGATTTTAAAAAAAAGTGTGGGGGGGGAGGCACCCCCACCCCTATCATCGACCATGACTTGCGTCCCACCCCATCAGCGTGTGTGCCTGCCTTTGGCATCTGCATCAGTATCCCAACACTTTTGAAAGGAGGCATTCACAGAATTAACTCTGGGGTTCGAATTTCCATTCCCAGGCACTGATAAGTGTTGTCTATTCATAAGGCACGCACTAAGTTAGGGGTGGCACGCATAAACATTGGCCTGACAGAAGCAGGGTTATCTCTAATTAATGTGTTGTAAAACAATAAAAAAAAAATTAAAATAACATCGCAAGTTATTTGGGATGCACCCAAACCGACCCTACACTATTTTACCCAAACCGTCCCCGACTATTTTACCTAAACCATCCCCTGGGTCAGGTACTCCAGTTGGCCGACGTAACCCGAACCATCCCCATGACCGAACCGTCCCCACTATTTTACCCAAACCGTCCCCATTATTTTACCCAAACCATCCACACTATTTTACCCAAACCGTTCCCAGTTGAATAGGGAATGGGTCCAGTCGCCACCGGGCCAACTCGCCACCAAGCACCTGGGCCAAGTCGCCATCAGGCCAAGTCGCCACCAGAAGTTAATAGTATGACTTGCAGTGATCAAGGTGATAATTACTTCACTAATTGATTTAGCCAGGATTAGGGACGGGATATAGTATTGACAAAGAAAGCCGCTTCAAAACGGAGAATATTTATACTCTCTTATTTGGTGTGAGTTTGTTCCATCTGAATTGAAATGTAAGCGTGTGGGCGAGATATAAGTCGGTGATGGGACGTGGTGCGATGGCAGTAGACATGTGGAAATTAGTCATTTACAGTCACTGAGGGTTGAAAGGGGCTTGTTCCTGCACGCCTTTGGCGCGTTAAACCATTCCATTCATGCGATGGCAAATTGGGGTAAAAAGCGTGTGGGCGTGATATAACTCAGTGATGGGACACGCGGCGATGACAAATTGGGGTAAAAAATAAAGAGAATACCGGTATAACAAAGAATGAAGCCAAGCAAAGTATAAAATTAAACATCCAACACGTTCTCATTGAAAAGACATCAGTCAGTAAAAACACTACCTTGTTTGATGTATTGTGCACAGTGTCACAAAAACAACGGAGTTGATTTGTGATCTTATTGTTTATACAGGAGACAATATACAGTACAAACAACCAGTAAAAAAAAAACACACTTCAAAGATTTCAAAGACATTCACTCTAAAATTCTAGAAACAACACAAATAGAAGAATATCATTTTTGTCTGTGATCAGGTAGTGATGAGACGTATCTAGAGTTTTTGTGTAAAGCTGTTCGAAATCGTATTTGAGGATTTTTAACGGATTCTTCATTCTTTAAATGTTTTTTTCGGATTATTTATAAAAAAAAACAAAAACGTGTGTACTAAACCTATAATAGTGGTTAGCAAAGTGGGCCAAGCCGCCTCCAGATATCGGGCCAACTCGCCACTGGTGGCGAGTTGGTCCGGTGGCGACTGGACCCGTACCCGTTGAATACATGGCGAAGTTACTGTATTTAATGTAATGCAATTCACAATCGGATATAATTTTATTCATTATTATAATTTGTTGGATTTGATAATTCTCTTTTGGGTAACCCATATAAAAAAGTACCATGGTAAACCATGGTAAATCCCAAAATACCCTGGTAATACCATGGATTACCATGGTTTTACCAGGATATTTTGGGATTTACCATGGTTTACCATGGTACTTTTTTATAAGGGAAGTGGTTTTGCATAAAATAAATCTGTATAAAAATAATAATAATAATAATAATAATAATAATAATAAAAATGACGTGGGGACGGTTTGGGTTTCGGGGATTGAGGACGGTTTGGGTAAAATAGGTGGGGACAGTTTGGGTTGGTTTGGTGGGGGCGGTTCGGTTTGGGGATGGTTTGGGTGCTAATCAGTTATTTCAATGGCCCCAGCCAAGAAACAACCAAGGGGACGTTTTGACCAACTACTGCCAGTACTGGGGACGTTTTGACCAACTATTTGGGGACGTTTTGACCAACTATTTGGGGACGTTTTGACCAAAACATTAGGGGACGTGTTGGTTTGGAGATGTTTTGACTACGATTCCTCAACAGAGGATCTCTTGAAAAATGTGAAGGGACACATTGTCACAAATTAATTTCTCTTTCTTTGACTTAACTCTTACGACTACGAGTCCCTATCTGATCTCATTTAACATAATTTTGCTACAATAAATAGTAACAAACATACCAGTAAGTCCAGTATCAATAATTAAAAAAATAAAACCATTCCAAATGATAAATTTCAACTTGGAATTAAAACAAGCATATCTCGCACAAAACGTCCGGTTTCGATTTCAGTACGAACTGCCTTTGGGACGATTCGACCGTTATTGCGTTAAGGGGACGTCCAACCTAACTTTGGTCAAATTTCATGTAATTTTCTTTCAAGTCTAAAAAAGGCCCAAAATGAATAACCCCAATAAATTATATACCAAAATGCTTGGAATGAAACATAGAACATGTGGAAACTGAAATTTGCCATGGAACTGCTGCCATGTGTAAATAGCACCACCTGAAAGTCTGCTATGGCATAAGTAAGAGAACAAAATTTTTACAATAAAATACCTCAAAATAAAATAACAGCTGTATTCTATAAACATTTAAGTACGTACTCGAAGAAATCTTTTCCTAATTCATGAAAGTAATGAAGATTGAGACCAAATTTTATAAGTGGAGTGCTCACTGATTGAAGGCAGACATTTTCTTTTGTTTATGTTTTGATTTGGGGAGTTCAACTAAGGTCAACTTGAAGGAGTCCAGCAGAAGAAGTATGGAAGGACAAAAAAGTGTCTCCCAATATCAAGATTATGTGTTACTGTAATGGTTTGGAAAGAAAATATGATATTCTCCTATGTAGAATGCACTGCAAAGTCATACATTGTAGTTGAATAAATATATATACAAACCCCTTGCACTGTAACCCCTTTTATCCCATGCATCAATTTGATAGTGATTAAATTGTTAAATTTGTCTGGTTTATCAGTAAGTATGATAGCTTTGTTTACTCTTGGACACAAATACACTCATGATATCTGTTGGAGAAGAAATAAGGGTAACTGTAACCTGCCACTGCAATAAACCATCTAATGTACTTAAAAGTACATTGTTATTCAAAACACATCAAATCAACCTAACATAACCATTATTGCATGTACTTTCCCCAAGGAGGCTTACTGGGGCAAACTGAGATCAGAAGGGCACATCCAGAGGGTCTCACATATTTTTTTCAAGAACGCAGAACACAAAGCAATCCCCAAAAGATGACAAGTGAACTCCATTTGACACAAACAATTTCGGGGAGGGGGGGGGGGGGGGGGGGGCTCTCTTCCTTGTATGACTCTACCTCCGGCACTCAAGGCATATGCCTTTTTTCTCAAAGTTTAACTCTTTTTTTCTTTTTGAAGATCCTGGCCACACATGTTCCAAACACTATCAGACAGGTAAACCTCCAAATAAGTGTATCTGCAAAAATCATGTTACATTGCAAAACATTCTTTTTAGAGTTTTAGTTCTGGACCTTTCATGCTTCTTACTTCCAACTATAACACTTAATTTATTGATTCATGGGTGAATAGAAAAGTCCTGCCATAATCAACATTTTGAGTTCCATAAGCCTTCAAAACAGCTCCAATAAAAGTGTCAAACATCAGATTGGTGGCTTTATACAGAATATTCATTAGGTTGTTGCTTGATAAGTAATAGGAACAAAATCTTCACAAGAAAATTCTGTAGCAATACAATTGAGGGTATTAGCAGGCACTTTGCAACAAATTGTAACAAATCAACTAGTTATAAACAAAATTTTCCAACTCAAAAGAGTGAAAAAGTACCACAACTCTGAAAAAATGTGGGAAGAAACACATGCTACAGCAGCTACACAGGCATTGTTTCCCCATGATGCTTGATCACAAAACCAAATATCCTTCAAATTGAAGTAGCAATGGTTGAGATACAAGGGGGAATGTTCGTACATGTAATGATGAATGGGTAAGACTAAGATTAAGAGGACAGGGGTCACCACTGCACGGCCCTAGATGCACCTTTGATTTTCCAACTTCCAGGTCTGGAGCATAATAATCGCAACACACCCACCTTATCAGTTCATAATTTCAGTAAAATAAAAGAAATTATCAATTTGAATTAAATAATAGATGATGGAAAATATTTGGCTTCCTGCGCCTTCTCGTACTATTTAATTACCACAAACAATATCAGTTTGATGCCGACAAATGAAACTGAACGCATGTGGTTTGGTTAAAAAGTAACTCGGCATGAATAATGAAGAAATTGCGAATATTTCGTGTATTTCATTTATTTAAAAGCCAATTGCAGCTAATATTGACCGTGCATTCGATAATTCGTTTCGGTTTTGACCACACGGCCACGCTGACACTCCGTGACAGCGGTTATGTTTATTGTGATATGCAAATTGGGGGATGGTTTCGGGTGAAGGAGATTTGTCACATTTGTCAGTGTAAAACGATCATAAAAGACACTGATCGACGCTTGTTTTACTATGGTTGATTGCAAGAAAAAACTAAATTCTCAGCATCGTCCAAGTTCACCTTATTTAAAAGCACGAATGCATCATTTTCAACCCATCTTCAATCGGTCCTTTGCAGACATCAAACATACCCGCCTTCAAATTCCATGGTTACTAGGAAGTAAATAACTTTGCAGCGACAGGGGGAAATTAACACGCTCAATATAGTTCCAGGTCACTTGGAATATACTTCGTGAAAAAGTGATTTCTGAAGCATTCTGCTTACTTTGTTATGAATATTGCCTTATTTTGTGTGTATCGTCCCGATTTTATACACTCGGTTATTTTTTTTACAAGTGGTTCATGTTGTCTTTCTAGTGCGCAATAATTCAGATTTTTTGTCAACAAAAAAGTTCAGACGGCCTGTAAACGCGAGAGGGAATTTCGAACCATATTTTGCAGTTATGACATTAACAGCTCAAGTACTTGCTGTCACCTGTTTGCAAATCTGCTCATACATTGTCTCGAACAAATAAAGGGCGTGATCACATCCTTGCATTCTTACGATTGCCCAAATTGAGTATTTCTGCAAGAACCACATCGTAATCACATGACTGGAAAAACATCGTTGAAACATGGCCACATCCGGAACATCAAAAATTTGTGTTGATTTTATTACATTCAAACGTCAAAACCCACCAGAGTGTGTGTCAAAAAAATGCTTTCTCTGAGTCTGTAGTATGTTATCATTATATTGAGGACAAGGCTTTCGAATTACCGATTATTTTGTGGTTTTACCGGTTCGTTACTTATGCCATTTGCAAATTAATCTTCTTCAAAATCATAAAATTCACTTTTTATCCTGAAAAAAATTATATGTACCATTTCTATGCACTATACTCATTATTTTGATATATAATTTGCCTTTCCTTACTTCTCTTATCTGTTTCTGAGGCATTGGGAAAAATGTAAAAAAATTGACCAAAGTTAGGTTGGACGACCCCTTAACCACATTGGGAAAAAGAACTTACTTCGAAAATCACGCGCCAGTCAAAGTTCGTTTGGGAGGTGCAATTAACAATAAGTTGATCGGGATTTTTTGCACCCGTGCGTTTGTAAATAATCAGTAATATGCCCATTCCATGCAGAAGGAATAACAGTACGTTTATTTTTTGTTTGTTTTGAGCAAAAACAATGATATACTTTCAGAATCAAAATGTCGGCTTTCTGTGTTCGAATTCGGGTGCGTGCAGCCTGCTGGTGACGTAATGTCGTAACTTCCCAGTGGCCTATTTTTCTTTAGTACTTCTCATTATTTGTCAGTCATAGTGGTTCAAATAAATCACCGTGTCGTCAAACAAAATTATCAAGAGTTCTTGGAAATCATATGTTGAAATGTGGTCCGTAGGGACCAGTCTTTGAAAAAACACCAGGCTGCTTCGAGACTTTCACGTGTTGGTGGTGCTGCCACATAACGTTTTTTTTTCAAGGGTAACAAGAAAATTCTGTTGCGAGGCACCAGTGTGCAAAAAGCTGAATTATTGTGGTTATTCATTTACTGACACTCTGTTATGCGATGCTTGCGTTTGCCCATTTCTTGGAGTTGGGGAGGGGGGGGGGGGGGGGGGGGGAGGTGCGAAAATGTTGTAGGGCCCAGATCCCTGGCCCGCTCCACCCCACCACACCCCCATTACACCCTGGCATGCATTCACCCCTTAGTTGGTAGGAAATGTGGTTAAAAAACGATTCCCTATGGGCACTGTTCTTTGGGTGGCAAGTTTTTTGTTGTCTCTCGCTTTTTGAAAAAATTAAATTCGGGGTGTCCTTCCATCCTTCTGCCCTTCCCTGTTTTTCGTTTCCAGACTCTAACTTTCCTTACAGTGGCCGGATTTGGATTAAATTTGGGTAGTAGATCACTTTCATCAATTGTGGGTCAAAGTTTGAATATGGGCATTTTCCGTGTATATTTAATTAGGTTGCTGAAATTTGATTGGCTGACGGTTTACGTACTCTAACTTTCCTAAAAATTAACCGATTTCCATGAAATTTCATATTTGGATTACTTTTATCAATACCTAGGTCAAGTTCGAATGTGGGAAATTTTGTGCCGAAAATCTGTCAGTCGGCCTGTCCGTCTGCCCCGTCAACGCACCTCGGACTAAAAGCCGTATTTATGAACCGATCTACACAAAACCTCTTGGGTACCTTTGTTATCATTGTGAGATCAGAATATGTGTTTTGGGGTTTTATCCAAAATTCAAGATGGCCGCCAACGGCCATTTTGTTCCGAAATTAGGTGTAATCAGTTTTTTGTACAGAACTTCTATATGAAAGTTTGGATTTGAATACATTTTTGTATGAATGTTTAGTAACATGCAATACATCACATATAATATGGGTTTCGTTCTCGTGCAAAAATTATGCAAATTAGGGAAACTTTGATTTATTCAGTGCTACTACCAATACACAATAAGTGCACACCTTACGTGTTTTTCGTTTCCAGACTCTAACTTTCCTTACAGTCAGTCGATTTCGATGAAATTTGGGTAGTAGATCACTTTCATTAATTGTGGGTCCAAGTTCGAACATGGGCATTTTCCGTGCATATTTAATTAGGTTGCTTAAGTTTGATTGGCTGATGGTTTCCAGACTCTAACTTTCCTTAGAGTCAACTGATTTCAATGAAATTTCATATATGGATTACTTTTCACATCAGTTTAATGTAATATGTCTTATACAGTCTTAATTTTTAGTGATTCTCACAGTAAAACTCCACATCACTTTACTTGCTTTGACAGTAACCTCCGTGAAAATAAATCTGATAACCACTGTCTGAAGCACTGTCAGTTCTGTCTCTTCCAAATAACTTCAACTCAACTATATTCCACTGGATGCATTAATTCCCCTTGAAACTGCTGCCCAGCGGAAGACATGAATTCACTGAATTTGTTTGTTATATTCACATTTTACAAAGAGTGGCATAGGCGTTGACTGGAGGAGGGGGGGGGGGAGGGTGAGATAAAAGTTTATTAGCTCACCTGACTGAAAGTTAGGGGGAGTTCAAGTGATCACTTTCTGTCCATCCGTCCGTCAGGCATGAACTTTACATTATCGACTTCTCATAAACCCGGGACCAAATTGAACAAAATTTGGTACACATGTACCTTATCATATGTCAGTTCAAGATTGTTCTAATAAAGATGCCACGTCCACAGGGGGCACCACAAGGGGCATTACTCTGACAGCACTCAAAAAATTTTTTTCAAAAATTAAAAAAATCAACCTCTCCAGAATCATCAGTTAGAATCTTCTGATATTTGGTATATAACATCTCTAGGAGGGGTAAGATTCAAGTTTGTTTAAGTTAAAATCCTGTCCCTGGGTTAATATTTGGACTCCCTGTAAGATTTTAACTTAGTGAAATATGAGGAAATTTCTTTAACAATCTTCTCCTTTAGATCCACCAGTCAGAATCCTTTCATAGTTGGTATACTACAACATCTCTAGCAGGTCAGATTCAACTTTGTTCAAATTGGGTCCCCCTGAGTTAGTATTTGGGCTCTCTATTGGAGCCCAAAGTTTAACTTGGTGCAATTTGAGGAAATTTCTTTAAATATCATCTTCTTCAGATCCACCAGTAAGAATCCTTTCATGTTTGGTATACTACTTCTATAGGGGTGGGGGGGGGGGGGGGGGGGGGGGGGAATGGGTCAGATTCAAGTTTGTTCAAATCGAGTCCCTGAGTTAATATTTGGCCTCCCAAAGGGAGCCTGAATTTTAACTTAGTGTAATATGAGGGAATTTCTTTGAAAATCTTCGCATTCACCAGTCAGAACCCTTTCATATTTGGTATACAACATCTCGAGGTGAGGCAGTTTCAGATTTGTTCTAATTGGTTACCTGCTAATATTTGGGCTCCCTATGGGTGCAATATGAGGAATTTGTTTTTAAAAAATGCATTCATATTTGGTGCACAACATCTCTAGGCAGGTCAAATTCAAGTTTGTTCAAACCTGGTCCCTGGGTTGGCCCTATTGGAGCCTGAATTTTAACTCAGTGCAATGTGAAGGAATTTCTTTAAAAATCTTTATCTCCAGAATCATCAATTAGAATCTTCTGATATTTGATATACAACACCTCTGGAGGGGTGAGATTCAAGCTTGTTCAAATCGGGACCCCGGGTTGATATTTGAGCTCCCTACTTAGTGCTATATGAGGAAAATTTTCCGATATTTTAGTATATAACATCTCTAGGATGGGTAAGGTTCAAGTTTGTTCAAATCCAGTCCCTGGGTTAATATTGGGGTTCCCTGTAGGAGCCCAAATTTTAACTTAGTGAAATATGAAGAAATTTCTTTAAAAATTTTCTTCAGATCCACCAGTCAGAATCCTTTCATATTTGGTATATACAACATCTACAGGGGTGTCGAATTCAAAGTTGTTCAAATCAGGCCCTTGAATTATTAATATGGGCTACCTATGGGGACGGTGGACCTGAATTTTATCTTAGTCCAGTATGAGGGATTTTTTTTTTTAAATCTTCTTCAGATCCTCCAGTCAGAATCCTTTCATATTTGGTATACAACATCTCTAGGTTGGTCAGATTCATGTTTGTTCAAATCAGGGTGTGGTTTCATATTTTGGCTCTCTATTGGAGCCCAAAGTTTAACATAACTGCAATGTGAGGACATTTCTTTAATAACTTTCCTCTTCAGATCCACCAGTTAGAATTCTTTCGTATTTGGTTTCTAACATCTCAAGGGGGTCTTTTTCAAGTTTGTTCAATTTGAGTCACTCTTTTTTTTAAAGAAATTTTACTGAAATTTGTAGGGCAAAATTTTACTAAAATTTAAAAAAAAGATTTCAGTGAAATTTTGAACACATTTCATGAAATTTCTGTGAAATTTCACTGAATTTCATCAAAACTGTGAAATACCGCCCAAATTTCACCTTTTCACCAAAATTCACTGAAATTTTACTGAAATTTTCTCTTGGGTATCGACATGAAACTGTGTGTGAGACCCCTAGGAGTTTTATTGGACATTTTTTTTTTGAAATTATAAAAATATAAAACAAAAAAAATGATTCTTTTTAATATTACAGAGGTTCCCACTTAATTGTATATCTCTTAATTGAATAAATCTGTTAACCCTTTACCTAACAATTCGACCACATCCGCCTGCATAATTCACAAATTGAACTTGAAAAATTTTGAAGACTCCGAAAAATGTCAACAAAACCACATCATGGCTCATTGAGCTGGTTCCAATGAGGGGTCACATGATGTGGTTTTGTTGACATTTTTTGGAAAGTTTTGAAAAATTTAAATAAAAATAATAAATTTTGATAAAGTCTGTGTTGGGTAAAGGGTTAACCCTTTACCTAACGAATCGGCCACATCCGCCCACATAATTCACAAATGTAGCTGTTGAAAAATTCAAAATTTTCCAAAAAATGTCAACAAAACCACATCATGTGACCCCTCATTGGAACGAGCTCGTCGAGGCCATTCCAATGAGGGGTCACATGATGTGGTTTTGTTAACATTTTTTTTAAAATTTAAATTAAAATAATTTTTTTTTAATGTTGTCGGCATTGGGTAAAGGGTTAATAGAATAAAATTTCCAAACACCAAGCCTTTTACCATATCTTTCATACAAGTTTAACTTGTTGATTGCATATTGGTTATAGAGTAAACTCCTCTAGATTGAAAAAAAATTCTTGAAATCTGTTGGCAAATTACTTGGACGACAATCAAATTTGCCATATTGATAGACACTTTTGGCATGTGTACACCCAATTGAGGTATTTAATCTACATTATCTTGTTTGGCTGAGCTCAATGGGCTTTTTCAAACAAGATATTACAGAACAAATACTCAATTTATCACCAGAAGATAGGAAAATGACCAAATTCCTGTTAGATGTATATTACTCTTATTTGAATATTTTTGTGTTGCAAAGAGGATATTCAGTTAACAGGGTTCCAGTGTACATGTACACACAAGAAATTTCCGGACCATTGGTTCAGCCGTGTTTGAGATTTGTAGATACTGGCAGATGGACGCTTGCTGAATTGGAATAGGTCACTGCTTGTGTTCATGTTCATTCTAGTTTCTTCCTACCAAAGTAAATAACTTAAAATTTCTAAGTCAGAAAATTCATGTTTATTCATTTTAATTCTAGACAATGACATTTCGGTGAAATAATTCTAATCACTTGGAAATGTTGAATGCAATATGCAAAAGAAAATGACTCTAATCGTTTCTAATGGATTGTAGACTTCCAAATTCAATTTTATGTTTGAATTCATGTTTATTCTAGTTTCTTCTTCAAATGTTGATCATGAAATTTTCTAAGTCCAAAAATTCATGTTTATTCATGTTTATTCCAGGTCATACAATTGTGGGGAACTAATTCTAAAACTTGGAATTGTAGAGGATAAACTATAAATAAATCATAAATCCATTTTTGATGTTCGTTATAAATTTATTAAATGTTCATATATTACGAACGCAAAGAAACCTGTGTCTGTCACATTGAAACTTTCACAAACATGCAAAGCTAACATTACATCACTTTTGCATTGAAACTTTCAGAAACATGTAAAGCTAACATTACATCACTTTCGTATCATATGTATTAATTATGAGTGAAAAGCTGGAAGCGACTTCAAGCGAGAGACTAATTACATAACAGTCACTGCTGTTAGTAAACCATGAGCCGGATTTGAGAAATATGACCAACAATAAAAGCTCAGTTATATGCCACAGTTTATTAATGCACAGTTATGTAATTAATTGTTACTAAATAAATTTCCTGAGCCCTGTGTTTACTTAATGTCAGGAAGACTGGTTGACATACAACAGTGCTTTGTTCGCTTAATTTTAGTAATGTAAACATCTTATTGGCACTCAGTACTCAACATGCAGTATATATTGTCCAAAATAACTTAAAACTGAGAATAAAAATAAAATGGAGCTTGTTGCCAAATTGAACACAACATCGCCAGTATGGGCCTACTTTGGATTTGAGAAGGGCGATAACTCTAAACCAAAAGATGAGACACATGCAATATGTTGATTATGTCAGAAGGCAGTTGCATGTAAAGCTGCAAAAACGTCAAATCTTATAGCTCACTTGAAATTGAACTATCCGGCAGCATATACCAAATTAGAAACAGTTCGCAAACGTAAACAAGAGGAAGCTGGAACTCCAACAAAGCAACCGACCATCACAAATGCTATACAGAATTCAACTTCATATGACAAAAATTCTCAGCGGTGGAATGCTATAACGACAGCGGTTACGCAATTCATAGCCGGAAACATGGTGCCAATATATACAGTTGATCGCAAACATTTTAGAAACATGCTGGCAGTGCTTGATCAGTGGTACAAACTTCCAAGTCGTAATTACTTCAGTGAGACGGCAATACCCAAACTGTATAATGAAGTCGGTCAACGAGTAGCCAATGAACTCAGTGATATCAAATATTTTTCTGCTACGACAGATATGTGGTCGTCTGTTGGTATGGTTCCATACCTTGGTTTTACAGTGCATTTTATAGCTCGTGAGTGGAATCTACAGTCTCGTGTGTTGGAGACACTATATTTCCCAGATAGTCATACCGGTGAAAATATTGCAGGAGTGCTAGGTGATGTTCTTAATTCGTGGAGATTAGATAGTTCACATCTTGTGTGTCTAACAATGGATAATGGATCAAATATCATAAAAGCAGCAGATGAACTTGAATGGCAGCGCCTGTCATGCTTCGGGCATAATTTCAACCTGGCCATAAATAATTCTATAAAAGATGACAAATGTGTGTCGAGGGCATCGGGTGTGTGTTGGTCAGTGGTATCTGCATTCTTAACCAGTTGGAAACGCTGTCACAATTTAAAATTGCTGCAAAATGAACTAAACTTGAAACAACATTCTTTAGTAACTGATTGCCCAACAAAATGGGGTGCTAAATTTGCAATGATGAAGCGCATTGCAGAACAAGAGGTTGCAATATGGAAAGGGCTTAGTTCTGACATAAAAACATTGCACTTGGTTCCTACTTGGCAAGACAGCCAAGTTATTGAGGCTGTTATTGAAGGACTGGATCCTGTATCCGATTTCACTGACATATTATCGGCTGAGAATTATGTGACAGTTTTCCTCAGTGAAACCAATGATGAGTTTACTCAATTCTGAGCTGTTGGATAGCACCAGTGATAAACATAAACTGATATGTGACATTAAGAAGCGCATTAAAAGCTACATGGCAGACAAATATGAGGACGAGGACACTGATAAACTAATTTGTGTTGCCTCATTTCTTTAACCACGTTTCAAAAAAAGGTACCTCAGTGAAGAGGAGTTTGTCCAAATTAATGCCGATCTTATTGAGGACACTAAAATGCATGTTATATCTGGAAAACCCAATACTAAATCAGAAGAGAAAACATCAGATGACTCCGACCTGCCAGCTGCAAAACGCAAAAGGATATTGGGCTGTCTTTTTTGTGATAGTACACCAACCAAAAACATTGACTCAGGTGATTCGAGTATATCCACTGAGATTGTCAGTTACATTTCTACCCCTCGTGCAGACAGTGAGAGTGACCCGTTAGATTGGTGGAAATTGCACAAAAAAACATTCCCGTCACTAGCAAACTTTGCCAAGAAATATTTGTGCATCTGTGCGACCAGTGTGCCATCAGAACGATTATTTAGCAAGTCGGGGCAGATCGTTGCCCCAAAAACGATCATGTTTGAAACCCGAATGTGTAAATATGTTATCGTTTCTGGCCGCCAACCTGTGAACATGTCGACCAGGGGGATGTAATATTATTAATAATTCATATCTTTTCACAATCCTCGTATCAGTTGAAATAAATTGCAGAAAGCAACAAGGAAATTTTCTCTCCCATTTTTCATTCACTGATTGAACTACGGTTGTTCGACGTCAGTGCAGGAAAAATGAGAACGAAATTCTCTTGTTATTTTCTGCAATTTATTTCAGCTCATACTGTATCCCATTCCCACCTTCATGAAATTGAAAGATGTTCACTAAATGTTTGTATAGAATTCTTTTGATATGCATATTCATTAAATATTAATTTTATTTAATAAATGGTCACAGGTTTGAAATTCACTGTGTGTTTTTTGTCTTTGGTGTGATTTGTTCACAGCGAGTCACGGGTAGCCTGCGACCGGATTTTCAATGAAGAATGAATAAATAAAATGCGAACAGAAATGAAAATATCCCATCTCTTTATAAATATAAAGTGAGGGGTATTTTTTTTTCTTTGCATATTTTATTTATTAATTCTTCATCAAAAGACCGGTAGCAACTGCCTGTTATTTCCCCCTTTTCAAATGACGCCATATTTGTATTTCCGGTGTCTGATGATCACATGTTAGGTAAAAAGTTTATTTATGAGAACATCCACAAAAAAGTAAGAATTTTCATTTAAAATCATTCAGTTGGTTTCTGTCTACCTAACGAAAAATGACAAACATTTGAACTGCATTACAGACTACAGCCTGTAATGCCATTGAAATGTTTGCCATTTTCATTAGAAAACAAAGACACATTTCACATTTCTGGCGATATTTAGTCATACCGTGATATTGTTTTCAATACCATAGTCGGTTTTGTAAATGTCAATACCGTGAAGCCCTAGTTGCGCCAAATTGTTGCTGGGGGCATGCGAAATGTTCTCCGGCAAGTTGAATGATCTAGGATGAATTATTGGTGGAATGATGTTGAGCATCAACTAATGATCAGCTGCACAGGTGTTTGCATCTACCTGAAGTATAGCTGCTCTGTTAGCCAAATATTGGCCAACGGAGCAGCTATACTTAAGGCAGATGCAAACACCTATACTGATGATTGGTTGATGCTCAACATCATTTTAAACTGTTGATTATCTTAAGATGTAACAGAAGGACAAAATCTGGAAATGGCAATAACTCATGTCTCTGCCACAAATAGTGATTATGGGTTCCATACTGTTCTGCAGCATGTTAGCCCATGCAAAGATTAGGCTATAATTGCAACTAATTTGTATCTGGATTGCTGCAATACACGCCTCGTTATTGTTCCTGAGGATTCATCTTTATTCATCAGGATATTGCCCAAAGGAGGAAAACATAGCTCTGATACAAGTTTGTATATCAGCATAGTTGCGATACAGATATATTTAGGTGACCTAATGGGTTACCTGAATCAAGTACATGGGAACGAATGATAGGTCACCAAAGCTCAGATCAGGTGAACGATAAATGGGTTATGCCAAATTTTTAAAACAGCAAGCCTGTTAAACCTCCTTTTTGCCTCTGTCTTTCAGATTCCTTAACACTAAACACCATATTTCTCTCATGATTTCTCTCTCTAACATACTTTAATTTCCTTTTAAACAACTTCACCCAGTATGCTCACTTGAGTCTCTGGTTTAGCATTACTGGAAATCCAGGCACTATTGAATACTAGAAAAACTATCTGTCATGGACAACCCGAATAGAAATAATTGCATGGCTCCACAGTCAAAATTTTGCTAAATTTTGGGCGAATCTAAGTGGATTCTCGTGAAATGGAGTGCAAATGAATCCTGGGAATCAAACTGCAAAGCAACTAAAGAGAACATCTCCAAGTCAGCTTATATGAAAACTAATTTTCAAGATTATTGTAAAAATTGATATAGTTTGGAAATTGCTTTTCAGAAGTCATTTATCAACCTTTTGAGTGCACGTAGTCTTCTTGAGAAATGTTAGTTCTAAAATGTTATAAAGTAAATAACTGGGGTTTTTTTCAGGTCATAGAATTTGATTGATCTGTAACTACATGCAAATGGGGCTGGACTGCAACATTTTGCACCTGTGAACTGATGAGTGGAGAGATTAGTTCTCAGACATTCAGCCAGATTAACATAGTAAGTTGACTTGCATAACTTGGACTTTTTTTTTATCTCTGTGCAGTAACTTTACTATATAAAAAAGTAGATTAACCTGTAATTTAATTTCGATGAAGAATAGTTTTTACAACAACAGAGTAATTAGAAAATTTATCATTTTGGTTTTTGGTAAGGAGACATTTGTTCAAATGTGGTGGTTTAACCCTTTACCTAACATGAAAAGCAGACGTCACTTGCAAACAAAATTCTTGAATAACTAATTTTTTTCATTTTTTGTATCAAAAACACTGATTATGACCCTTTATTGGAGCAATCTCAATGAGCTCGTTCCAATGAGGGGTCATAACCTGTGTTTTTGATAAAAAAAAATTTAAAAAATAATGAAAATTAATTGGCAATTTTTGTAAATTTCGCTGGCCTTTTTGGCAGTTACCTTGGGTAAAGGGTTAAAAGAATCATTTTGAACCTCTCCAGCTGTAAAGTTGTAGCAAATGGCACAAAAAGGGTTCTGATTCTCAGGCAATCCCACACTGAAATTGAACCCCCCTCATTGGACATTTTTATTGCCCTGCGGTGTCTTTCAATAATACTACAAAACTGGAAGACTCCAAACATTTAGTGTTTTTTGATTGACTAAAAAATGTTATGTTTAACTGAAGTGGACCAGAAAATTTAGAATTGAACAATGCAGGAAGGCCATTTCCTTGCATTTGAGATGGCGATTCATGTTTTTAGAGTGAACGATATTGTAAGAATAATTATATTGAATCTTCAGGAAAACACCCAAAGCTATTACCGTTTCTTCTCTACAACTGGCATGTGACATCTTACCTAATGGGCAAACGGCAGAAAATAGGAATAGTTTCTGAATGACACTCAACAATCTTAAGTTGCAGAATGCCAATTCTGGAAATAGTGCTCCTAAAATGTGTCAATGTTGGGAGAATGACCGCGTCTTGACTTGAATTTTACAACGTCTTATTGTTTGTTTTTTTCAACTGGATTTTATGCTTCATCAGTAAATGGTTTATCAGTAAATGGGGGAATGGGTCCTGTTGACAGATCCTCAGCCATAGTAGCGGAAACCCTGAACTAAAGACAGTTTACATTCTGTGACTTTGCAGTTGTTTCTTGGGAAGTGTTGGCTGCCTATAAAGGCAGCCAACACTTGCCTACAAACTACTGTCAATGCACTTAAAAAGTAACATGCACGTTTCCCCAGAGACAGCATGTTGAGGCATTTGTTCTGTTACAGTAAAAAGTGTTTAAAGTCAGAATTAGGCCCTTGAGGGTAAAAATTAAATAAGTTAATTGTTATCAGTCTATACTTTCTATCCAGGCCTGAAAATAAGCAGTCTGACATTTACGGAATGAGGCCCCCAGAGAGTGAATTTGATGATGCTATCCCATACTGTGGGCAAATGTATCCTCTGGGTACCTCTTTATGTTTTAGTTTTGAGACCCTGATTCAGGCTGAGGTTCACAGAGGGTAAATTTAGTGATGCTACCCTGCTATGGAGGGTAGCATCACTAAATTCACCCACTGGGGACCTCATTTTACAGATGAAAGTCTGCTTATTTTCTGGCTTGTTTCTATCTGTTACGTGTGGCATGTTTCTCAAACCATTCTTGGTATATTTAAGAGAAAAAAGATAAATTGAAAATAAAACCCTCCTACCCTCACTGTTTTGAACAAACAATAATTTATTTTGTGTGGCCTAAGGATTATTATAGATACAGTGGTGCCCACTTGATTGGATATCTCTTAATTGAATAACCCTGTTAATTGAATATAATTTCCTAACACAAAACCACTTACCATACCTCCAGTACAAATTTGACCTGTTAATTGAAGATAGGTTAAAGAGTAAACTCCTGTTAAACGAAAAAAATATCTTGTAACCTGTCAAGAAATTACCCTGATATTCACTAAATTTCCCTTGTTTATAGACTTATTTGGCCTCAGTACATCCAATACATTCATTTAATCTATTGTATCTTGTTTGACAAAGCTCATAGAGCTCTGTCAAACAAGATATAATAGAATAAATGCGAATTTTATCTCTTTGATACAGAAAAGTGACACAATCCCTGTTAATTGAATACTCCTGTTAATGGAGTCATTTTCATTGGCAAAGTGGCTATTCAATTAACAGAGTTCCACTGTAATACAAAGTTCTCAGGTGTTGTTTCAGATAATGTTCTTCATAAATGACTGACTGAAAAAAAAAAATGCTAGGTAATTCGAATTTAATCAGTCTGAACTTGGCATTGAAAAGACTATTTCACTACCATAATGATTTTTGGCATTGATAAGGTAAGCTTAGCATTCTTTTTTTCTTTTAAAAGATGATCAGATGCTGTTTGTGACAAAATGTGACAGAATTTCTATGAATATGTCATGATTACAACAGCTTTATCTGTTTATTCAATTATTTTTGAAAGGTGATTTGTAATACACATATCTTTGTTTCCAAAGATACTGTGCTACCAGCAAGTAAGAGCTTTAGTTTAGTGAAGTAAGAAAGTATTGTTCATAAACAGGCCTTTAAATCCCACCAAATTCGAAGTGGTAACCAATGTCCCCAAATAGACCCTTTTAGAATAGCACTATCTTACATCCGGTTCTTGATATGCCCATTCAAACCAGCTTTGTTTATTGACAGTGCAAAAACTTTTACTGAACAGCTGATCGGCATTGAAAGCTTCCTTTTTTGGCTCTGTTTAGTCAAATAAAATTTGACAATTTACATTCTTTGCATTTGTTTTTATCCCAAAAAAGAACAAAGGCTGTGTATGAGAAATTTGTGTATTTTGCGACATTGTATTTCCATATTTATCATTTTCGTGTTACAACCCTTCATCATTCATGTTCATTCCGACATTCGTCTCTACTTCAAATCAACATCAACATTATTCTATCAACAAATTATCGCATAATCAAGCCATTTTCAGTATTGGTAAAAATGAACAACAGCATTTGAAAAAAAATATAAGGCAGAAACAAATGATGTGCATGCGGCGCTCAGTACTGTACAGCATATGTGGGTGCAATTTTTAGTAACAAACCTGATTGGCTGGTTTAGATGGGCATATTGAGACCTGGATGTACGATGACGCTATGCTAAAATGGTCTATTGTAGGAATCTTTCCAGATTAAGAGGCAAAACAGAGAGTTTTGATTTTTTAATTATACTTTTTTGTCCAGTTTCATCAAAAAGTGATGTGATAGATTTTTTCCGACCTGGAAATAAAGAGCTTACAAGATAAGCCATAAACAGGTTATGCTTTGTAACAGGGT
This sequence comes from Pictodentalium vernedei, assembly GCA_031216915.1. Lineage (NCBI taxonomy): Eukaryota > Metazoa > Mollusca > Scaphopoda > Dentaliida > Dentaliidae > Pictodentalium > Pictodentalium vernedei. Next base: position 429,168,446 of record CM062293.1, read on the forward strand.
AGTAACCTATAGGCAAAAAGTGTTCTGATGCTTTTCTGCCAACTCTCAGGCCTGGCATTCTTAAAAATGCAAGGGGGCTAAAATCGCTTCCCTCGCATGGCCTAGAGGAGCGGTTAGCTCTCCTCAAGATTCCAAAAGCTAAAAGTGACAAAATGAAGTTTTGCTATTAATGAATTCTGTCTAGTGGGCTTTGTATATTTTATTTGATGCTACTAACGAGGTAGTCTCTGCGAGATGGTTAACTGCCCCTCCCTCACCTCCTGAGCCTTGGGAAGGTACAGAGGTGTGGAAGAGACAGTGTGGCCATCTTATGGAGACCACTAACATAGCAGAGGTCTTAAAAAAGTGGGTTTTAGGAATAGGCTGTTATGGTCCTCATTATTTTCTACGGCCAGGAGGCTAGTTTTCACCCTCCTTAATTTTTTAAGGCATGCAGTAAGCGAGCGAATAAATCACTCTCCTGAAAATGCCAGGCCTGTACTTTGTTATTACGACCCCAGCCATGATGGTTACTTCATTACAAAATTTCTGCCAAAATAAATAGCAAGTACTAATTTGCAACCAAGATCGAGAAAAAATAATAGTGACTCTTAATAATCTGGCCATCATGTTATAAATAAAATATACCCATTGTAGATTTGTGTACCAAATGTTCAGCATGAGTGATGAAGTGGTGTTAACCACGAGCTTTCGGCACGTGGTTAACACCACTTCATCACGAGTGGTGAACATTTGGTTCACAAAGCTACTTTGGGTATATTTTATTTATAACATGATGGCCAGATTATTAAGAGTCACCATTATCTTTTCTCGATTTTATTGAGCAGCTGCTGTACATACATGCAAATTTGTTTTTGTTTACACGAGGATTGGTGGGCCATACTTCCACTGTCAGTTTTATCACTGAAACGAAATAGAAAAAGAAATAGGACCTTTTTCATTTTATTAACATAATAACATACTATTTCGAGTGCTTTATTAACATGAGACAATGCATGTTTGTTAATTTTTGGGGTTTTATGGGTTAAACTCATTTAAAAACGTAATTTCACTCTTTGCGAGGCAACGTGCGATAAATTTAGACAAGTTCGCATTCAGGTAGACGTCACCGAAGTTCAGCTTGGATGTAGTTCCACTGTTGGTGTAAATTTTAACTACTGAAATCCCATTGCTGGCGTGTTCACCATGGTTGGTGTATAAAGCCAAAATTTATGTCATAGGATTTTTATATATAGTAGAATAGGTAATCATGGTATTAAAGTAATACTGACTACTTTAGAGTATCCCCCACTGTGAAAGTATAGATATTTTCACTTTCAGAGTATCAATCAAAATGGTGGCTTTCAAACATTCACTTCAAGGTGCATACGAGTCAAATTACCACTGGAAATGATTAATTTGTTCTAAAACATATAATAAGAAAATCCAGTGTTTTTAAGTAGATACCGACCATTTCCAGCAATAATTCAACCCGTATTCACCTTGAATTGATGCATGAAACCTTCCAGCTAAATCAGATCGCTTAACGCTACCTGTTCCAAGTATCGATCAAATTACTTTCACTTTTCAATGCGCATCAGCTGTTCACTTTCATGCTTCAATTCAAGGTCGAAACAAGTGGAATTATCAATAGGAATGATTCTTATAAAAAGTGTATAATAAAAAGATAATCTGGTGTTTTTGACTGGGACAAATGGCTATTTTCGCGAGCACAAGCGCTCGCCAAAAATAAACATTTGTCTCAGTCACTCGTGAGATATATTTCAGTAGCCCCTCAAAAACATGAGATATCCTCTTTCTATAATGGCAGTGGAAGTAAGAAAAACGAAAAATAAAAATGTGAGTAAATTCATTTTTATTTTATTTTGCAAGTTTTGTCAAAAACTAAGTAAAATATATTTCAGTAGTTGTAAAGTGATTTTTTGTATGACAATGCAGGGATTCTTCTGGGTGTCTAAAAGGACTGAATATGGGACCTTTTCCTAGTTCAAGCTAAGGATTTCCCAATCCCAGTCCCAATTCAAACAAAAATTTTTTTTTTAACAATTGTTAACCTGAACTGCGCAGACACAAGCCCTCATTAAATCAATATTTACCTGCCTAATGAAGAATAAAAAGCATTTGAATTCAAGGACAGACAACAGGTGCATTGTTCTTTAACCCTTAAAGATCTGATTCTGATTTGATCACTTATCACTTTTTACCATAACAGAATAGGTGCTCCAACTGGTTGGTTGTACATTCTAAGAACCTTCTCATTTGTTTCTAGGCAAGCCTTGGCTGCCTATATAGGCAGCCAAAACTTGCTTAGAAACAGCTATAAAGTCAGCGAATGTAGCCTCTGCATGTTCTGGGCTCAATTTGAAGGTAATATTATTAGTTACACAGTTTGTTGGTGGCCCAATATGGAACATATGGTGTCAATTAATTTCATATTGGACAAGAGCGAAATATATACCATATTAGGCTGCCAACAAACTGTGTAAAGAATATATCTTACCGACTGCTGCATCGATGCACAGAACTAATAACAACAGCGATCAAAATTAAATGAGAGAATTCTCACAATGTGTTCATGTGTCTTTGCCTTGTTACAATTTCTGGGAGAGTGCACACACATCTACAGAATATGAAGCCTTTTAAGTTGTCTAACTTGCACTTCAGACCAAATATGGGCTTCCAACAATCTTTCAACTTGAAGAGTTTATCGGCTGCCGCCATTTTGAATAATCATTGAACAAAGGGGAGATTACCCATAGCTGTCAGCGTATATTGATGTTGACAGGCAGTATATGGTTTTATATGCAGCCTGCATGTGACGTCTTTGAACCAATGAAACTCCCAGATACTTGTAGGAGGTAAGATATTTTTAATCTTTGTATGTTTTTCTCCTCCAAAACAAATTCCCAATTGAAGCATTCATGGTGCGAATTTCCCAAATTCATGGGACCTGAACCCTTTCTCAAAGAGGGCAGAATAATCCTGGTAATAATAATGGTGTTCAACTGTATCTTCCATGTACTTCTCTTTTTTAAAACATATATACATATATTTTCAGATGTATGCATAATTCAGATTCCTTAGTCCCGTTGAAATTTGCTTGTGAAATGACTTCAGTTTCTTGTAAGTACAATCTATTATTTTAAAATGGGAAAAAAAATGAACAAAGTCGTTTAGTGCACAGACTAGTTCTTAAAATTTAAAATTGCAAGATTTTGTCAATTCATTGGCATCTATGTGGAACCTTATAAGAGTATACTGAAAAGTTAGAGCTAACACAATATTAAATTAATATTGGGTCATCTCCGGTATTTTGCATTTTAAAAAGGAAAATCTTTTGCTCCAGAATTTATTTGTACAGTGGAATCCTGTTAATTGAGAAGTCACTTTGCCAGTTAAAATATTAAATTAACAGTAATAGACAATTATCTGTTTTCTAATGATAAAATAAGAATGTATTCAATTATATTTTGTTTGACAGAGCTCAACTCTGTCAAAGAAGATATAATAGTTTAAAAGCCTGTATTTGATACAGCAAGGGCATAAATGTCTATCAGTGTTTCCCAGTTTCAACTCCCAAATTCAAAGTTGAGGTCCCTGCTCAATCAAAAACTTAATCCACATGTAGTATCCTGAACTAAGCAGTCTTAAAGCCCCAGAAATAAATCAATTCCGAAGTAAAGAAATCTGGAAGATGGCTGAATCTGAAATTCTTTTATCTATCTGCTTTTAGAACTCGAGCAGGGAACAAAAATTCTCATATTTTAACGAATTTGGACAAAATGTGTGTGATGGGTGTTAGACAAGTAAATAAAAACAATCATGATACATTAAACAACCATGGCAGATGGAGAATTTCTACTGATACGTGTGGTTACCAGTCACTTGGAGAAAATACTTTTTTTTGAAAAGAAAAACGAGATTGATATTCTCAAATCAGTTTTTACAGAAGAGCAATGCTGCACAAAATCATTCATGAACAAAAGAGCTTAAGCTATTACTGCAAAGGTATAATTTCGTAATAATAAGGCTGAAAAAAAGTGTTTTGAATCTCCGGCAATCCCTCATTGAATTTGAACCCTCTAATTGGGCATTTTATAAATAAAACTGAGAGTATGCTAATATCTCGAAAAAGTAGCCCTATTTTCCATCCACCATTATTCTTTGGCGGTTCTCAGATATCTGAAGTTGTTAATCATAAACATCTGGGAGTCATATTAAATAGCATGTGTACATGGAATGACCATATCGACCATATTTGCGCAAAGGCCTGGTCCCGGTTAGACTTACTAAGGAAGCACAAATTTAACTTAGACCGCAGTGTCTTAGAAAAAATATATTTTGCTTTTATCAGGCCCCTCCTTGAATACGCCAACACTGTTTGGGATAACTGTTCTTTAACTAAAGTGGAGGAAATGGAAAAAATCCCGATTGCTGCGACAAGGATTATTACTGGGGCAACCGTCAGTGCTAGAAAGTCCTTACTTTATACGGAAACAGGATGGGAACCGTTGCAAGATAGATGTTACAAACACAAGTTAATCCAGTTCTTCAAAATGTACCACTGTATGGTTCCTCCGCACATCTCCAGTAAAATCCTGCCTCGTGCTTCCTCGACCAATCCTTCACTTAGTCTTTGATCAGGTCAAAACCACCGTGTTCCGTTCTGTCGGACTGAACTATATAAATCTTCCTTCATACCCAGCATTACTGACCAATGGAATAATTTGCCCTTGTCCGTGTGTGAAAACTGATCATTGACAAACTTCAAGACTCTTCTAAACGATGGCAATTGACGACCGCCAAGGTTCTACTGTAGATCGAAATCTCGCACGGCCCAAATATATCACTGTAAATTAAGACTAGGGTGTAGTAACCTCAATTTTCACTTACATCACAACCACTTATCACCAACCCCCTCCCCCCCCCCCCCCCCCCCCATGCCAGTGTGGGGAGGAAGAGACTCCCATTCACTTTCTCCTGCATTGTCCAATTTTCTCTGATGCTCGTAATTATTCAATTAATCTCCTTCCGTTTGGAGCGGACTCCTCTACACTTCTATTCGGTTCAGAATTCCTGAGTAATGACGACAACCACCTTATCTTTGAAGTGGTACACAACTTTATTATACCCCCGCTTCGAAGAAGTGGGGGCTATATAGGAATCGCCCTGTACGTCCGTACGTCCATACGTCCGTCCGTCCGTCCGTCCGTCCGTCCGTCCATCCGTCCGTACGTCTTTCCGGACAAATTCTTGTGTGCGCAACTCCTCCTACATTAATGAACCGATTTTGATGAAACCTTTCAAACATCATCTCTACTAAGTGAACATGTGCATATTCCAAACTTTTTGATCTGCGACAATTTTAACCAGGTTATCTCTCTTGAACTTTGATTTAATATGGGTTTCTATATGAAATTCTTGTGTGCGCAACTCCTCCTACATTTATCAATCAATTTGGACAAAACTTTTCAGACATCATCACTACTAAGTGAACATGCGCATATTCCAAGATTTTTGATCTGCGACAATTTTAACCAGGTTATCTCCCTTTGACTTAGATTTATTGTGTCTTTCCATCCGAACAAATTCTTGTGTGCGCAACTCCTCCTACATTAATGAACCGATTTTGATGAAACCTTTCAAACATGATCTCTACTAAGTGAACATGTGCATATTCCAAACTTTTTAATCTGCGACAATTTTAACCAGGTTATCTCTCTTGAACTTTGATTTAATATGGGTTTCTACATGAAATTCTTGTGTGCGCAACTCCTCCTACATTTATCAATCAATTTGGACAAAACTTTTCAGACATCATCACTACTAAGTGAACATGCGCATATTCCAAGATTTTTGATCTGTGACAATTTTAACCAGGTTATCTCCCTTTGACTTAGATTTATTGTGTCTTTCCATCCGAACAAATTCTTGTGTGCGCAACTCCTCCTACATTAATGAACCGATTTTGATGAAACCTTTCAAACATCATCTCTACTAAGTGAACATGTGCATATTCCAAACTTTTTGATCTGCAACAATTTTAACCAGGTTATCTCTCTTGAACTTTGATTTAATATGGGTTTCTGCATGAAATTCTTGTGTGCGCAACTCCTCCTACATTTATCAATCAATTTGAACGAAAGTTTACAGACATCATCACTACTAAGTGAACATGCGCATATTCCAAAATTTTTGAGCTGTGGCAATTTTAACTAGGTTATCTCCCTTTAACTTAGATTTATTATGGGTTTCTACATGAAATTCTTGTGCGTGCAACTCCTACATTTATCAATCAATTTGGACAAAACTTTTCAGACATCATCACTACTAAGTGAACATGCGCATATTCCAAGATTTTTGATCTGCGACAATTTTAACCAGGTTATCTCCCTTTGACTTAGATTTATTATGTCTTTCCATTCGAACAAATTCTTGTGTGCGCAACTCCCCCTACATTAATGAACCGATTTTGATGAAACCTTTCAAACATCATCTCTACTAAGTGAACATGTGCATATTCCTAACTTTTTGATCTGCGACAATTTTAACCAGGTTATCTCTCTTGAACTTTGATTTAATATGGGTTTCTGCATGAAATTCTTGTGTGCGCAACTCCTCCTACATTTATCAATCAATTTGGACGAAAGTTTACAGACATCATCACTACTAAGTGAACATGCACATATTCCAAAATTTTTTAGCTGTGGCAATTTTAACTAGGTTATCTCCCTTTAACTTAGATTTATTATGGGTTTCTACATGAAATTCTTGTGCGTGCAACTCCTCCTACATTTATCAATCAATTTTGACAAAACCTTTCAAACATTATCACAACTAAGTGAACATACGCATATTCCCAAATTTTTGATCTGCGACAATTTTAACCAGGTTATCTCCCTTTAACTTGGATTTATTATGGGTTTTCAAATGGGATTCTTGTGTGTGCAACTCCTCCTACATTAATGAACCGATTTTGAATACATGTTGCACATTGTAAATGTGTTTTTCCAAATGTAAACCATATATGTGTGGGCTCTTTAAGTATTCAGTGCTGTTCTGTGGAAGGCCACATGCAAATACAAATTTCAACAACAAAAAATGATCTTTATGTATACATTTCCTTATGGCCTTCTCCTACATGATCAGAAGTGCATTCCTCTAAAAAACCAAAGCGGGGGTATTAATCACCTTCAGTGATAGTTCTAGTTTTATCAAGTAAGTGATTCATTGGTGAACGGAAAAAAGCCCTGGTGGAGAAAAGCCCTGGTGGAGAGAAGTCCTAAGGAGAAAAGCCCTGAAATTGCATCTGAGGAGGAAAGCCCTGGTCCATTTTTGCATGTAGTTGAGAAAAGCCCTGATTCCATTTTTTTCATATTTTTTTCTGTTATTTTTTTTTATTATTTTTTATATGAAATCACATATTTTTTTCTTTTTTTTATTTATTTACTGTTTTGTTTGTTTTTTGTCCAGTTATCACCTTTTATGTCTAGTTTTTTTTTCATTTTTTATGTAATTTTTATTTTTAAATTGATAAGGCCTGAAAAAATAAAAAATATGTTTCTCAGGCCCTCCCCCATGGTCCTTTTGGCTGCCGCATGCTCTCTTTTTATAACCAATTTAAACTTAAAAAAAAATAAAAATTAAATGGTTTATGTCTGATATTTTACCCTAGCTCAAAAAATTGATGAATTTGTCCCTTGAGTGCAAGAAGGCTTTGCAATGCTTTAGCATTGCAAAGCCTTCTTGCACTCAAGGGATGAAATACACCACCACCCATGCTATTCTGTAGATTTTGAGACCTAAAACTTGAACCAAGAACATGAACTTTTGATGGCAAAGAAGTAATTACTGAAATAAAATTTTTTTAAAAAAAACGCTCGCCCGCATGCAATTTTACAAATAATGGCCTGAGAAACAGAAGATCTACTTTGTGTGGCCTAAAACATTTTTATTTTAATTCAGGTAAAAGCTGCAATAGACTTTGGCTTGCCTCATATGTTTACAACAATAACATCAATTAATTTACAAACATGGACAGGTGGTAGTCTAAGACAAGTGAACTGCAGAGGGATGTTTTGATAATATTTTTGAATTTCTAAACACAATCAGCTGTGTTTACAACAATTATATTTGGTAATTGTTTTGCAAACATTGACAGCACTGAAAGGTAATTTAAACAGATAAGAGACAATTTATTCTTCTGATGCTTTGTATTAAACAGGCAACATTTACAAGTAGATTCTTAACAAAACAACAGAAAAAATGGTCATTTTGCATAGGTGTGTGACTTTAGACACAAATAAATAACTCTTCACAATGAATGTATCAACACCACACTTTCCAATTTTTCTTGCAGCTCAACCCATCCATGACTGTTTTTATACAAGATTAGTTACTGTTGCTTTTCAAACGCTTGTATAATGCAGATAAACACTGTTTGTACTTAATACTCATACCTGCTATTGTCATCGACGAATCTTTGTGATCTTGTGTTGGTGGAAACGGCCTTGTATAAGCTTTCAGCTTACTGCCGAATTCACATTAATGTTTGCAATTTATCTGTTATCGTTTGTCTTTTTTGTAATAAATACTGTTTAAACTAATTGGGCATTTTTATTGCCAATCACCATCTTCCAATATCAGTTCCGTTAACTTCGGGAGACCCGAAACTTTTTACATTTTTTGATTGATGCATATTTAATTAGATGCATCTCCAATATGTTTACCTTGTTACAATTTATAGGAGAGTGCCTATACACTCTCCCATACATTGTGACGAGGCAAATATCCATAGATTAAATACTTTAACTTCAATGATAATATGAAGAGCAACGAAAGAATATGAAGCCTTTTAATTGCAGTACCTGCAGTAAGGCTTCCACGTTTAGACAAAATTGTAAACGTTTAAACGACAGTCTGTAAATGAAACGGAAACGTTTACACGTACTAACAATGCAAGTAGTCAATATTTGATAGACGTGTGTAATAATACACAGTAAGTTCATCATATCTTTGCGTACAGGGTATACAATTTATGTTATTGAGACAGCCGATTTACAGTTTGTCCAAAAACGACGTAGACGAACGATCACATCATGCAGATGCCGAAGGCAAAGTCGCTCGGTCTATGGGGGGGGGGGGGGGGGGGGGGGGGGGGAGGCTGGCTTGGGGATTCTCCCCTAGGTAAATTTTGAAATTTATGGGGGTCTCTGAGCTCATTCTGGTGAGTTCTGGGTAAAATTCCTTGTGTTTTTTCAAACAGTAATGTTGGAGCGAGTTGCCATGGCACACAATAGTGACAATACCGGACTTGAGAGTGGAGTGCAATGTCGCAAAAATAAACAAAGTCTACAAACCATGCAGGGGAATCCAAATTTTCAAACACCGCAAGTGCCAGTCTGTCTGTCAAACTCCATAAATCGATCCTAAGATCATCCCATGTGTGAATAATAAATTAATAATCCATGTCAGGTGAACGAAATCATCGAGAACAATTGTGTATCACTTTGGGAATATACATGTAAATCCGAATAAACTAAAACATCCCACACATGTTTCGAAGGAAACACCAAAGATAAGCATGTGCCATGTGGCTCTCGTGACTGTGTCATATATGATATCACATGATTTGAAGATGATTTCGTTCGGTTACTGTGGCGGCGGCGCCAGTCGGAACCAGTACACAGTTTTTCTGAAGCATTACCAAAATATTGCATTGCAAAGTTGGAAATTTTTTTTTTGTTTCTTTGACTTTCTGCATTAATCTACAATTTTTAAATTACTCTATTAAAACTTCATTCCGTGTACACGTTTACCAGAACTGTAAACGTTTAATGCCCATAAACGAAACGTTCACATTTACATGTGTAAACGTGGAAGCCTTAACCTGCAGATTGTTTTTAGAGGAATGTTTTATTTTTCAAATTAAAAAAAATGAATTTACTAGTATAAATACGGTAGAACGTGTCTTGAGAGACCACCCTCTGGGCCACACAAATGTGGTCTCTCAAGACAGGTGGTCTCTCATAACAGGTTTCAGGTTTTCTCAAGTCAGTGAATAACCAACCACAAAATTCAGAAATGGAGAAGAATGGTTTTTTTTGTAATTACTTTGTAGTTCTTTTTTATGAAGTTTTTGTAACAAATTGAAATGGACTGTTATAAAAATTATAAAAATAAATTAGTGTTGAAAATCTTCATTGATTTTTATATAATCCTATCTGTCACATTTCAGGTATGTATAAAATTGTTTATTCAGCAATAATCCTAATCTTTTCACAGGGGTCTTATAAAAACATCTCAATCTTTAATGAGCTATGTAACTGAATAGCAATTGAAACCCAATTAAGAGCTTTTTTAATACTTTTACTTATGTTAGTATAACCACAATAGAATTTCCAATTCCAGAACAGGTAAAAAGTTTTTGTCATGGTTTCAGTCTTCAAAGGGACGGTCTCTCAAGACAGGTCCATTGTGGCATAAAAATACAAGTTGCTGAAAGTTAACGACCCAAGCAAAAGTGTTTCTGACACCGTCTTTGAATTTTTTATCAGGAAATACAAACACTGCATCTTCCTCGGTGACTTCACTGCCAAACACCTGTATTTTGGCTGCAACAAAACCAGCCCCAACGGTGAAGCCCTCCTCGAAATCACAAAACAACATAACCTACATGTGGTTATGAATGACAACTCAGCAACTTATATCAGTAGCAATCCACTGTTCCCATCCGAAATCCTTGATCTAATTATCACCATCATCTCCTTGATAAATCACATCGACGGCCACTGGGTCGGCGATGATGACCTAGGTAGCGACCACCACCTGGTCCATGCCTCAATCCAACTAGGCAATGACCCACTCAGGTACCCCCCTCCCCCACTCTCTGCAGAAATTTTAGAAAAATCAATTGGAACCTCTACGGCGACACTGTTGCGCATGTGACAAGAGCAAGTAACTCTCTTTTGTATTTCCAGAGTTATGCCCCCTTTTAGTACTTAAAACATTACAGTATTGTGTCACCTACTCCTTCAACATTTTACATGCTATATTGTTCAAACTTTGCACACATGGTGATCACCAATTGCCATTGTGCACGTGACAAGGGCAGATAACTCTATTTTGTATTTCCAGTGTTGTGCCCCCCTTTTAGTACTTAAAACATTACAGTAATGTGTCACCTAAGCCTTCAACATTTTACATGCTATATTGTTCAAACTTTGCACACATGTTGATCACCAATTGCCGTTGTGCATGTTACAAGTGCAGGTGACTCTGTTTTGTATTTCCAGAGTTATGCCCCCTTTTTGTACTTAAAACATTACAGTATTGTGTCACCTACTCCTTCAACATTTTACATGCTATATTGTTCAAACTTTGCACACATGGTGATCACCAATTGCCATTGTGCATGTGACAAGGGCAGATAACTCTATTATGTATTTCCAGTGTTGTGCCCCCCTTTTAGTACTTAAAACATTACAGTATTGTGTCACCTACGCCTTCAACATTTTACATGCTATATTGTTCAAACTTTGCACACATGTTGATCACCAATTGCCGTTGTGCATGTTACAAGTGCAGGTGACTCTGTTTTGTATTTCCAGAGTTATGCCCCCTTTTTGTACTTAAAACATTACAGTATTGTGTCACCTACCCCTTCAACACATTTTACATGCTATATTGTTCAAACTTAGCACACATGGTGATCACCAATTGCCATTGTGCATGTGACAAGGGCAGATAACTCCATTTTGTATTTCCAGAGTGATGCCCCCTTTTAGTACTTAAAACATTACAGTAGTATTGTGTCGCCTACTCCTTCAACATTTTACATGCTATATTGTTCAAACTTTGCACACATGGTGATCACCAATTGCTGTTGTACATGTGACAAAAGCAGGTAACTCCATTTTGTATTTCCAGAGTTATGCCCCTTTTAGTACTTAAAACATTACAGTATTGTGTCGTCTTCTCCTTCAACATTTTACATGCTATATTGTTCAAACTTTGCACACATGTTGATCACAATTGTCGTTGTGCATGTGACAAGTGCAGGTAACTCTGTTTTGTATTTCCAGAGTTATGCTCCCTTTTAGTACCTAAAACATTACAGTATTGTGTCGCCTACTCCTTCAACATTTTACATGCTATATTGTTCAAACTTTGCACACATGGTGATCACCAATTACCGTTGTGCATGTGACAAGATGCAGGTAACTCCATTTTGTATTACCAGAGTTATGCCCCTTTTAGTACTTAAAACATTACAGAATTGTGTCACCTTCTCCTTTCAACATTTTATATGCTATATTGTTCAAACTTTGCACACATGTTGATCGCCAATTGCCATTATGCATGTGACAAGAGCAGATAACTCTGTTTTGTATTTCCAGAGTTATGACCCCTTTTAGTATTTGAAACATTACACTATTGTGTCGCCTACTCCAACATTTTACTTGCTTTATTGTTCAAACTTTGCACCCATGTTGATCATCAATTGTCATGCATGTGACAGGAGCAGATAACACCATTTTATTTTTAAAAGAATCCTCGCCGTTTATAGCTATTATGATCCTCCAAATGTCCTTTTCCTTGGCACCACCTATCGTCAATCGTTATTAATGAAGATAACCTGTCAATAAAGGGACACTACCATTGTAAACGGCGAAAAGAATCTTCTACAGCAGCCTTGTTTTTATTTTGTGAAGACCTCAGATCGATTAATATGAAAATGTGAAAACAGGTGAATTACCCTTTACCCCATACAGGGCATGGGAATGGGCAATGATTGGAGGGGGATGGGGGAGGGGCAGACATAGTCGAGTCAAGAAAAATTTCAAACTTTACCCCAGAGAAACTTGTGCATGTTCCAATTTTGACAGGCGTATGTTGCCCCGCTAGGCGGTGCTCTTGTTCCGATATGAACGCAATTGCCGCAGGTATGCTCAATTGTAAGCTTTACATGTTGTTTAACTTGTATATCCCGTTGATTAAGAATACACATTGTGGTGGTTTTAAAATTCCAGTTGATGTTTTAAAAATTAAAAAGCTGTGTTGGGTAAAGCATTAACATGTGTTATCAGTACACAACAGGGGCTCAACTATGGTGACTTCATGGGATCCTGGGTCACCCAGCAGATATGGATTCTCCGTTTTTGTGAGAATTCAAATGGATTCTCTCAAATTTATATGAAATATAATCCCCAAGACTGGGTAAATTGTTAATCATAACAAATTTCCATCTCTTTTGATTCATTGATATGAAGCTTGCATGTTTGTTCTTAATTTCAGGTTTGAAAAATAGAATTTCTGAAAACTTCAATCACAGCTGGGGAAAATGACAAAAGATTGGAATGAGAACAAGTGATATACAGCATGAAGTTGGAATCAATGGCTTTCCAAGAATATAATGAGGCTAGTGGTTTTACTAACAGCATGCAGTTATGTTGTTTTTGTTGCCCTTTCCCACTCAAGCTTGTACTTTGAGGCTTCTTGCACCCTTTTCTTGAATTAGATAAATGATGTAATCCTGAATGAGAGAGGATAAGCCCCACAATTTTTCTGTTTCAGGTCATTTTTTGTAAAATTTTATGTGGGCGGGTAGTTTTTTAGCTCAACGAAGGAATCTTAACTTATCACCACTTGCCATCCATCATCATCTGTTGTGAACTTTACATTATTGACTTCTCACAAACTACTAGACTAAATTGAACCGAATGTGGTGTGCATGTTCCCTATCATATGTCAATTCAAGTTGGTTAAAAAAAAATTTCCACGCCCACAAAGGGCATAACTCTGATAGGACCCATAAATTTTATAAAAAATTTAAAAAAATCTTCTTCAGATCTATCAGTCATAATCTTTTCATATTTATTATACAACATCTCTAGGGGAATCAGATTTAAGTTTGTACAAATCAAGTCCTTGGGTTAAGATTCGGGCTCTATTGGAGCCCGAACTTTAACTTAGTGCAATATGTGGAATATTCTTTAAAAAATCTTCTTCAGATCCACCAGTTGAAATCTTTTGCTATTTGGTGTACAACATCTCTAGGAGGGTCAGATTCAAGTTTGTTCAAATTGGGTCCCTGAATTAGTATTTGGACTCTATATTGGAGTCCAAAGTTTAACTTGATGCAATTTGAGGAAATTTCTTTAAAAATCTTCTTCAGATGCACCAGTCAGAATCCTTTAACATTTAGTATACATCATTTCTTGGGGGGTTAGATTCAAGTTTGTTCAAATCGAGTCCCTGGGTTGAAAATTTTGTGTCTGGTTCAAACATTTTGGACCAAAATTCAAAAGAAAAAATAATTTTAAAAAATATTTTTTAATGCATTTTGTTTAATTTTTATTTTTAATGCATTTTGTTCAATTTTGTGACGAAAAAAAAATAATTATAGGGTCCGTTTCCGACTTTGGACCAAAATTCGGTAAAACTTTTTTTGATTCTTTTCAAAATTGAGTTCCTAGATGAATTAGAGTGGTTTTATGTGAAAATGTGTTTACCCTATGTCCTCCCCTCCATTCCTGGTCGGGGGGGTGGGGGGGGGGCTGCAGTTAGATGTAACAAACGGTTTGGCTGTAAGATACATTTTAAAAGATTTAGACTGATTTTATGTCCTTCCCCCCCCCCCCAAAAAAAAAAAAAAAAATAATTAAAAAATACCCTTTTGACCACTGATCCCATTCCCCACCCTGTGGGGCATTTAAGCGGAGGAAAAAATCTCTATAAAATGCGTTTTGATGGAATTAGAGTGAATTTATGTAAACAAAAAATAAAGGCCAAGGCCTCCTATAATAATTTCATGACATCATTCTTCTGAAGTGTTGATGAGCCATGATTTGCTGAATGTGATCCAAAATACTTCTTTGAACAACTTGTCAGGTGAGCAATTAAGGCCCCTTGGGGTCTCTTGTTTTCTCTATTCATTTGTAGCATTGCTGAATTGTAAGACAAAAGCTTGTCACTTACAACACTGTAAGTGGATAAAGGGTCCACTTATAGATTTGTATGTAAAATAGAGACGTCCAGTTCCAGCCGAGGGATGCTTGGGTTGCTATAATTTTAATTTCTTTTTGGAAATAGTCCTTGTAAATGACATGTATATTCTTACTCTTGTGTTCCAAATAAAAGTACAGGTGGGAATAAAAATACGGGGTGAAACATTTATCAAAATGAAATAAAAGTATAGACTGAAATATTAGTACCAGGTGGAAATGCATTGAGGAGGTGGGGGAGTAATGCTAGATAATTTTATCTAAAAGCCAACTTATTTTCCAGTTTTGCAGTTAGTTTTATTACAGAAAACTAATTGGCATTTGAGCATCATGATTACAATAAATATACTGTACTAAACAAAAGAATATCACACAGTCTAGTGAAGATTTACTAATTTGAAAATCTCCTCCCAGTTAGTAGGGCAATTTTAATAAGCATACAGGCCCAAATAAGGTGCAAACACGGTGGAAAAATTCCCCAAATTTAATAAGCATACATGTATGTACATTAGGAACACAAGAGTAGCCATAAGTTGACTCAAGGATGTAGGAAAATTACGAGGAATAACTTCAAAAATTGTCTAAAAAGTCCTTGAAAAAATCAGCTGAGAAGACACACTTGAGAATTATTAACTGGTATATATACAAACAACACAGATGAGTAAACAAATTTAAAGTTACTGCAGCGAAGAAAATGTAGGCAAGCGAATGATCTCTCCTCATTTTAATTTTGCGAGAGTGAAAAATTCAGGAGAGTGATTTGGGCTCATTCCATTGAGGTGTCATAAGATATGTTTAAAGCAAAACATGAAAGATTTTAGTGATGCGAGATGTTTTGCATGTATTGTTTCCTAGTTGGGTCAGGTAACGTGATTGAAAAGCAGTATATAACTTGATGTTTAGACACAATTTCTACACACATCATGAAGGTGAGTGATTAATTGCTCCCCTAGTGAAATGTTTGGGAGAGTGATGGCAAGTGAGAGTGATCACTCTCCTTTCCTGTCAGTCCCTGAATTTAGGCACATGTTCTGGAAAGTGCTTGAAAATTTCCTAGAAAAGCCCTTGAAAATGGTGGGTTTTCTTCCTCCGATGTATGCACAAATCTTGACATGGCACCATATAACTTGAGTACACACAAATCTTGACATGGCACCATGCAAACTGAGTATATACAGAAACATTAATGAGCCAACTTTCTAAGCCAATCCACTGTTCTTCAATACAATTTTATGATAGTTTTGGAACCAAGGATCTTATGATTGTATTTGGGTGATTCGAGATTAAATGCCACCAATCCTCATTTTTAGTTGAGTTTTGACGAAGTCAAACTCGACTTATAGTTTGATGAAGTGACGGGCGGTGGACGGCGGGCATAAACAATTGGTTCCGGGCAATAACTTTAGTTCTATTTGATGCACCTTTACCAAAATTATACCAGAGGTTACCCTATAGGAAAGGAAGACACCTATCGATTTCAGAGTCTTGCACCCCAAGGTCAAGGTCACTGTTACTGTTACTGTAAATAGAATATTTTGTGACAAATTGGTTTCCGGGCAATAACTTTAGTTCTATTTGACGCACCTTTACCAAACTTATACCAGAGATTACGCTATAGGAAGGGAAGACACCTATTGATTTCGGAGTCTGGGACTCCAAGGTCAAGGTCACTGTTACTATAAAAAGAATATTTTATGACAAATTGGTTTCCGAGCAATAACTTTAGTTTCTATTCCGTGTATCTTTACCAAACGTATACCACAGGTTACCCTATAGGAAGGGAAGACACCTATCGATTTCAGAGTCTCGCACCCCAAGGTCAAGGTCACTGTTACTGTTACTGTAAATAGAATATTTTGTGACAAATTGGTTTCCGGGCAATAACTTTAGTTCTGTTTGATTCACCTTTACCAAACTTATACCAGAGGTTACCTTATAGGAAGGGAAGACACCTATTGATTTTGGAGTCTGGGACTCCAAGGTCAAGGTCACTGTTACTATAAATAGCTTATTTCTTCAGAATTTAATGTCAAAACTCAACTTCTTTATCTGTGATCCTCTTGCTGGATTTTTTCATGATGAATTTGGTGATATTTCTGTTAAGAAATTCTGTTGACATATTTGCATGTTTTTGCTTTTCACAATTAAGTGGTTGAGTGTTTGAAATCCAAATTTGAGCCTTTTTAAAAATACTGGTACAGTGAAGCCCACTTAACTGGATATCTTTTAACTGAATAGCCTGTCAATTGAATATAATTTCCCAACACAAAACCATTTATACCTACCTCCAGTACAAATTTGAACTGTTAATTGAATAAAAAATCTTGCCATCTTTTGAGACATTACCTCAGTCTTCCTTTGTTTGTGGACCTATTTAGCCTCAGTACATCCAATACAGGCATTTAATCTATTATATCTTGTTTGACAGAGTAAATGCTAAGTTTATCTCTTAATATACAGGAGACACAATCCCTGGAAATTGAATACTGTTAACCCTTTAATTAACATGAAAAACAGACGGCACTTGCAAATAAAATTTTTGAATAACTACTTTTTTTCATTTTTTGTCTCCAAAACGTTTGGAACAAGCTCGATGAGCTCATTCCAAAGAAGGGTCATAACCTATGTTTTTGAGACAAAAAATAATGAAAATTAATTTGCAATTTTTGTGAACAGTGCTGTCCGGTTTTGGATGTTACACTGGGTAAAGGGTTAATTGAATAATTTTTCTTGGCGAAGTGTTTATTCAATTAACAGGACTCCACTGTACCACAATTAAAGGGATCATTATTTTTTTGATGCACTCTGCATTCAGTTGAAAGCAAAAAAATTTTGATGACATGAAATTCTCTTGTTATTTATTGGAGAGCGCCTACAGGTAGGCACTCTCCAATAAATTATAACAGAATATCTGCAGAAATACATTTTGACCTTTGAAATTAATTTAGCGCTTGACCAGTTAATGAATACTAATTTTTTGAAATACTGAAAAGTTATTTAATATACAAACTTAGATAGAACAAACTTGATGCTTGTTTGGTTGATACCAAATTGTTTTGAGATAAAACTCAATAAAGCAACCTGAATACCGAAATACTAGAATTGTGTTGAGATAAAACTCGATACAGCAGCCTGAATACCAAAATACTAGATTTGTGTTGAGATAAAACTCAATACAGCAGCCTGAATACCGAAATACCAGATTTGTTTTGAGATAAAACTCAAGACAGCAGCCTGAATACCGAAATACTAGATTTGTGTTGAGATAACACTCAATGCAGCAGCCTGAATACCGAAGTACAAGGTTTGTATTGAGATAAAACTCAAGACAGCAGCCTGATTACCGAAATACTAGATTTGTGTTGAGATAAAACTTGATACCTCAGGCTGAACACCGAAATACTAGATAGCTGCATAAACACAAATGCACAATGTACAACAGCCTAAACACCGAAATATCCCTAAAACTCTACAACCCTCTGAACCATAAGATAGGATGCAAATAGGCAAAGGAATATAATTGAAAACTTGCCTAATTTCATGGAAACTTTATAACATGAATATATCCCTAATTTCATAAGACTATTCCAGTTTGATCTCCAAGTTTGTGTAATAAATGATGATTTTATGATCTCAATACTGTGTTCAAGACTAGCTAAACCTATGTTCAAAACAAGCTTCAGTGAAGAGGTCCAAATTCTGTCTGAAATAATTTGAAATTTGAAAATTTTTTCATCCAAATCACAGTGGTAAAACATTCTCATTGCTTAGAGCTCATGAAACTTGTCCAAATTAGGGATTGAAAGTTTTGGTTTGAATAAAAAAAAATATTTAAAAATGATAAGTGTTTATAAGCAAGTGGCAGATTCAAATGGTTTGTTAAGACGAGGGTTGAAGATAATATAACTTTAACTTGACATTGAAAAAAATTTGGTTCATTCTTTTTATAAACCCATTACCCCCAACTCACAGAACGTAAAAATTTATTAATTTAATTCTTGCGTTTTCAAATTTAAAAAAAAAATGGCAACAAAACCATATCAAGTGAACACTCATTGGAACAAGCTCATTCCAGTGAGGGGTAACATCATATGGCTTTTTTTTAAGAAGATGTATATTTTTTCAACTGCTTAAATTTAAAATTACCAAGTCTTGTCATTTTCAAAATTGAAGGAGTGCCATAATCGCCCTCCTTAATTAGTTGTAGGAGGGCTATTTTTGACCTGCTTAAAGAAGGGCAACCGAGAGCTATTCTGGTATTAGAAGTAATAGTATCTTATTCATGTGTGTTTAACTTCCATCATGAATCATATAATACTATTATATCTATTAGACTGTATTCAGACTCACTGGCATCCTGATATGTTCAGTATCAAATGTAAATGTGGGATTATATATTAAAATATCAGCAACATTGAATTTCAAAGAAACGTCAAGTATTTAACTTGATTTCCCCTTATAGCAATGACAACCATTGCAATGATAGCAATGACAGCCATTGTTTACTTTATACACGTCGTCTGCACACTCGCAGAAATCAGCTGACGTAATTGAGTAAAATTGGGAATGTGTTATATCAACTACTCTGCTGTATAGTATTACTCTCTCTGTTCGCGTGTTATAACCACATTTTCTCTCCGCTGAAACAGTAGCACGACCCCATTCTGTTTATATCGAAATTTACAAAACAAATTTAGTAAATTAGGTCTGGATTGGGCTTTAGCTCATTCTGGACCTAATTAAACTTTTACCCAACGTAACGGCCAAAACAGGCCAGCACTATTCACAAAATTCACCATTCAATTTTTATTACTTTTTCATTTTTTGTCACAAAAACAGCTTATGACCCCTCATTGGAATGAGCTCATCGAACTCGCTCCAATAAGAGGTCATAAACTATGTTTTTGATGCAAAAAATAACAAAAAATTAGTGCTTCATTAATTTTATTTGCATGTGTTGTCTGCTTTTCGTGTTAGGTAAAAGGTTAACTGGTCCATTTTTGTAAAAATCGATATAAACTGGGGTAAGTTTCTATTTATTATATATATGATTCGAAAAGATCACAAAAGTCACTTAAATGTTTCTGATGAAGAATGTATTGTTTTTAACGACGCAAATTTAATGAAATAGTTTTCAAATAAACATCAACTACTGTCAAAGACAACAAATGTTCCATCATTCCTCAGTCACCAAGTCTGAATCTATGATGATTATTAGATGATTGATGGGCCATGCATTACCATTTTTATGCCCCTTTTGCACATGTCTTAGAATGCTAGAATTCTTTCTGGAAAATTTCTCAAATGTTTATGGGTCGATTCCTTTGAAAATTGGTATGCACTACTATGGGAACCTGTGCACTAGCGTTTATAGTTTTGATGGGATTTTTTTGCCAGAGTTATGCCTCTTTGTCTTAGAATAATTAATTTGGTCTGGAGCTTTTCTCGGATGTTTATAGGTCGATTCCTTTGAAACTTGGTACGGATGTTCACTACCATGGAAACCTGCACACCAGCGATTATAGTTTTGATCGGAATTTTTTTTGCCAGAGTTATGAGCATTTCATCTTAGAATGCATGAATTTTGTCTGGAGATTTTCTCAGACATTTATTGTTCGAAACTTGGTAAGAACGTTCATTACCATGGGAACCTGTGCATCAGCGATTATAATTTTGATCAAACTTTGGGGGGGGGGGGGGGAGTATATAGTTACTGCCATTTTCATTTTCATCTTAGAATGTCTGTCTGAATTTTGTCCGAAGATTTTCTCAAGCCGTTTATTGTTCGAAACTTGGAAAGAATGTTCATTACCATGGGAACCTGTGCACCAGCGATTATAGTTTTGATCGAACTTTTGTGGGGAGCATATAGTCACTGCCCTGTCTGTCCAAAACAAATGGTTTCCATGTAATAACTTTAGCTTGACTGAACAAAATGAAACAAAATCATATATATAGGTTTATAACAACAAAATAGAGGTTGGGATTGATAGTGGCCTTGGTCTGGTATTTTTTGGCAGAGTTATGACGCCTTTTCAACTTAGACAAGTTGATTTTGGTTTCTGGATGATGACTTTAGTTTGAGTGAACAAAATGAAACAAAATTTTATACATAGGTTTGTAACCACATAATACAGGTTGGGATTGATAGTGAGCTTGGTCCAATATTTTTTGACAGAGTTATAGCCCTTTTCTGACTTAGAAAACATGTTGATATTGGTTTCCGGACGATAACTTTAGTTTGAGTTAACAGAATAAAACAAAATTTTATCCATTGGTTTATAACCACATAATACAGGTTGGG
This sequence comes from Pictodentalium vernedei, assembly GCA_031216915.1. Taxonomy (NCBI): domain Eukaryota; kingdom Metazoa; phylum Mollusca; class Scaphopoda; order Dentaliida; family Dentaliidae; genus Pictodentalium; species Pictodentalium vernedei. The sequence continues at coordinate 429,189,755 of CM062293.1, forward strand.
ATATATAATGGGCTTCGTCCAATATTTTTTGACAGAATTATGGCTCTTTTCCGACTCAAAAAACAGGTTGATAATGGTTTAAAGGCGATAACTTTAGGTTGACGAGCAAAATGAAACAAAATTTTATGCTTTGCTTTATAACCATAAAATACAGGTTGGGATTGATAGTGGGTTTGTTCTGATATTTGTTGACAGAGTTATGGCCCTTTTCTGACTAAGAAAGCATGTTGATATTGGTTTCCGGATGATAACTTTAGTTTGACTGAAGGAAATGAAACAAAATTTTATGCATTACCACATAATACTGATTAGGATTGACAGTGGACTTGATCCGACATATTTTGATAGAGTTATGACCCTTTTCCAACTTAGAAGATATGCTGATATTGTTTTCCTGGTGATAACTTCAATTATAAGTGTCCCGATTTCAATCCAAATTGGAATATAGCTTACTGTAGCCATTATTATTTTGAATGTGGTGCAGTAATTTTTATTTGAGTTATGGCCCCATTTTGGACGTCATTAATAAAATATCAATATGGTTGCATTAGTGTCCCCAGACACATTTGGATGTCTGTTGTATTGGTGCTATGGTTCAATGGAGATAAAATAAGATATTGATTAATTCAATGTCAAGAAAAACATGACTAGAAACTCATGATTGACATTGGGGGTGGGGGTATAGTCACCCTTGGCATTTGAGGGAACATCTGTTGGCTGTGCTAACTCATTGCTCTTGTTAATGAATTATCTTAATAACTAGAAGGGTCTGCTCATACAACTCCCTTATTGTATTGTGGGAAAATTTGCCACTTATATTTTGTTTATTTTGACATGAGTGTACATGGGGTTGAATGATTTGAAATAAGGCGCCACAATGTAGATCTTTTGTTTCTCAGGCCATTTTTTGTAAAACTTGCATATGGGCGGGCATTTTTTTATTTTTGTAATTATTTCTCTTGCCATCAAAAGTTCATGTTCTTACTTTGTTTTATGTTTTAGGCCTCATAATCTACAGAATAGCAGGGGTGGAGGTGTATTTAATCCCTTGAGTGCAAGAAAGCTTTGCAATCCTAAAGCATTGTAAAGATTGTTGCACTCAAGGGACAAATTTATCAATTTTATTAACTTGGGCAAAATATCAGACAAAAACCATTTAATTTTAATTTTTTGGGTTTGCATTAGTTACAAAAAGAGAGCATGTGGCGCCCAAAATGCCCACGTGAGAGTGCATGAGAAACAGATTCTTAACTTTCTTAGGCCAAAATAAAAATACCATAAAACTTCCTAGTTATTTAATAGTCTTTGTCTATGCGAATAAAGCTTTGCTGAACCACATGAGTATGAACAAAAAATATTCTTGCAAATATTTAAAAAAAACAAACATAGATGCTACGTTGTGTTGCTGGAGGTTTTGTAAAAATCTTCCTACAGACAGATTTTCATCAATTAGAGGTATTCAAATCAACATGGAAAATAGACTGACATGTCAGAAAAAGTATGGAAGTTTTTTTTCTGTCAAGTGCAAGGCCCTGCTATGTATATATTATAGACATGAAAAAACAGAATTTCTCTCAACTTACGTTTTTAAAAGCACTGCCAAATGTCTGGCAATGAAATGACATCATTCTTTCGCTACAGTTCCTTTAGATCTTGGAAGTGAAGAAAAAGTCTGAATATTTACAACTGTATACCGTATTTCCTCTAAATATTGGGCCGGCATAAAATAATTATTTTTTTAGGTGGACCAAGATTTAGAAGAAAGAAAAAAATACAGAAATTTCGTGAGGACCACGACTGAACTGTGCTGTGAGCATCGACCAATGAATCAATGATTACGATGCCGTTATCGGCGATGGGAATGTCAAAAGCTTGACGGGGTGGGGTAGTGGTGGGGGTAGAGCAGTGGGCAGGGGGTCGGGACGTGAAAATGCCAAGAACCACCATAAAAAATTATAAAAAAAACAGATTTTGTCTTACCTGATAATCACCAATAATTGAGCACGGCACTGTCGGCAGTTTTATTCCCGTGACCGAATTTTCCTCAGTTTGAAAAACGGTAGGCCTACATGTAAATCCGATCGATAATCCTGTCACTTTGGTGAACAGCCCACAATTAAAGTGCACTCGCCATGACATCTAACTACCAGTAGCTTAGCTCACTGAATTCAAAATAGTCCTACTGTAACTTATTTAGTGTAAACCCTTTTCACCATACTGTTATTTTAAATTATAAAATACAAATGTACAGCATCAGTTCTGTCAATCAAATTCAGAGCATGTGAGTGTGTAGTGTTTTGGTTACGCACGTGCTCCCCAGTACAATTGGTAACACTAAAAAGTGTTAACCGCTTCTGTAACAACACTGAATATCAAAAGCGGGTCGCTTTTGATTTTTCCCTACACCTTATCTTCTCAAGGGAAGAAATATTGATGAGTTTGTTATTTTAACAAAAAACACTATGGGCGGTACTAAAAAGTAATCGCTTCATAGCAATAGAACAATACATATCAAAGGACTGATTTGTGAGATGTATTTCATCAATTAATCGAAACAAAGACATCAGTCGTGGTATGCTGTGTTTTTGTAACACACAAATTATGTATAAATACCCGGTCCAGTAAGGATTCGACATTCAACTACCAGCATGGACAAGTTTATAATCAAGTACAAGACAGCAGAAGAAGCGAGACCAAAGGTGAATTTAAGCCCAGAGAAACCCAAAATAAAGAGACCGGTTGGACGACCCCCCAAAAGAAAACTAGAGAACTCGGACCAGGTAGAAGAGAGACCTGCAAAGAAGTTGGCATTCGAAAAAGAAGGAAAACCAGACACACCAACAATTAATGAAGAGAAAGGCGAAGATGATCAGATATGTACAACAATACGTGGCCAGTATAAGTCATTCAACATGAAACAGAAGAAAGAGGCAGTTTCCGTTGCAAAGATGATTGGTTTTCGTCAGGCTGCAATAAAACTAAAGATCCCTAAGACGTCGTTATGTCGATGGAGTAAAATCAACTTTGAAGATGAAAACGAAAAGAGAAATAAAGATGGGCATTTGTCGAGAACCGGGCGTCCAATTACATATGGAGATGAGCTAGATGAGAGGATAGCTGAATGGTTATTGGTACAACGAGATCTACAGCTGCCGGTATCAGTGGAGTCTTTATGTAATTATGCAAGAGAAATGGTGAAGTCTGTTAGCACAGAACCACACTTTAAAGCCAGCCTGGGATGGGCAGAAAAATTTATGAAGCGGCATAATCTTGCTCTCCGAGCAAAAACGTCATTGGCACAGAGACTACCAAAAGATTTGGAAGAAAAAACAAAGAATTTCCTGCAATATGTAAAGGATAAACGACGAGAAGATGAATTTGAAGATGAATTTATAATTAATATGGACGAAACGCCAGTCTATTTCGACCTGGTACCAAATAAAACAATAGACAGAGTCGGCGCCAAATCAATCAGAATGAGACATACAGGGGCAGAGAAAAGACATTTAACCCTGGCGTTAGCCGTCACCAGCAGTGGAGAGGTCCTGCCGCCCATGATAATATTTAAAGGGAAAAGAGAGTTAAAATTGAAGACTCCGACAGGCTGGGTTGTATCTGTTCAACCTAAAGGCTGGATGGATGAAGACTTGATGCAGGTGTGGCTAAGAGAAATATTAGTGAAGCACACAAAAAAGGAAAGAAGCCTCCTGGTCATGGACAGTTTCAGGGGTCATCTTACAGACGATGTCAAGAAGATAATGAGACGTAGCAACGTGGTGCCGGCGATCATTCCAGGTGGTTGTACATCCAAATTACAACCACTTGATGTCAGCATAAATAAACCAGTGAAGGGAGATCTTCGAAAAAAATGGTCAGAATTTATCCAAGAAGAAACAAAAAAGGTCATCGAAAATAAAGAAGAGAGGATAAAGGCGGCATCGAAACAACAAGTTGTCGACTGGATAAACTTTGCAGTCACCAATCTTAAAGCCAAAAAAGAGCTCATTAAGAATTCCTTCAAAGTTTGTGGCATCAACAATCACTTAAATGGGGCAGAAGATCACATGATACGGGAAGATGCTTGGATACCAGTCAACAATCCATTTGATAGTTTAGAGGAGCTAAACGAAGCATGTGCATCATTTTATGACCCTGGTGAACTTATGTCAGTTGAAAGTGTATTGACAGACATTTTTAATGATTCATTTGAATTACCAGATGAATGTAATGGTGAATCTTTGTAATGATTGTGTCAGTTGAAAGTGTATTGACAGACATTTTTAATGATTCATTTGAATTACCAGATGAATGTAATGGTGAATCTTTGTAATGATTGTGTGTAGTTTGTTATTTGACATGGTATCTGTAAATATGTTTTACATGCATTTTGTAATATTTCTGTTTCCTTATATCACAATTATACACTTGTAACAATTTTGTAACAATTTTATAACAAATCTAGATTGTTTTATGACCTGTGTGGGTTACCGTACATCAAAGGGGCGATAGTTGTGCACTATTCTCATTACTGGAATTTGAAATTACTTTATGAAATTATATAAATTTGTAACGTTTCGAACCAATTGTAACGGTTCATTTTCTTTTGTGAAATTTTTATGTCAAATGTGGGACGCCATACTCAGTGTTATTCATATCGGTGTTGTCTCGTCATAACAATGTGTGTGAATTTGGGGGTTTCCAATGATTATTTGTTTATGTATGCGTATTTAAACAGACATAATAAATGTAAATAAAACTGAGTGGTTGTTCCTTTTCAATTTTAGACAAAGCTCCAATGACGCCGGACAAAGGCGGCCACTTGTGCGTTGATTTGGAAGGGGGACCTGTTCTCAAATAGATCTTTTTGCTTATCAACCAATTCGGATCGGAAGTCTCTTTCCTTGGCATTCTGGGATTGTTGGGAAATCCCCCCTTCTCTTATGTTATTGTATTTGAAACGTATTTAAAACGTGTTTGTTAAATCTACGATTGTTGGTTTTTCTATAAAACTCAGATGGAAAATTGACTATTTGCATGCAGGAATTGGATTGATGCTAATTATAAAGAACAAGGCAAATAGTTTGTATTGATTTAATTTATTTATTTAAACGTGTAGAATAGCAAAACTCACCTGCTTATCTGTTATCTGCTTCCGTGGTGGTATTGTCCGAGGCCAGGAGGGGTGTTAATAATAAATGAAAACAACACAGTTTGTATAATTTTTTAATCTTGCTAAACCTTTAAATGCGACACTTACCTCGTTATCTGTGATTCAAATTCTGTGATTCAAATTCATTCAACATTGTGGCCCAAGATTTAGAGGGTAAAAAAAAATTATATTTTTGGCAAAAAAATGGTGGACCAACATTTAGAGTGGACCAATATTTAGAGGAAATACGGTAGTAGTGTCGAAAATTATACATAAAAATCATAAGCCACAGCCTGACTTCCAAATAAAAGTGATTATTATCTATTCATCAATAATTTGTCTCTTCTGTTATTGTGCTATCTGCAAATTGAGAAATGACTTGTTTTGTTCATGCAGTCTTGAAAACAGTATAAAATGAATTTTCAAAAATGTTGACCGCAGAAGAAATTGTTCGATTTAGGTTTTCAGTGAGAGAGAAGAAGGTTAAGAAATACTCATCATCCATTGGTGAGATCGCACAACAGGCAAGTTTTTTGTTGATTTTTTTTCTTTCCTCTTTAGTAGAATGGTCATTCAAAATAATTATTGAAATGAATTTTGCATCTCACCTTTTCAAGGATACATGCTTGAAAACCTCTATTTCACTCAGTCCTTCAAAAGTATGTGGTATTATCTACACGACTGATAGCAGTGTGTTAAGAATGGTGTATTACGTACATGACTGGTATCAGTGTGTTGAGAAAGGTGTATTATGTACACGACTGGTACCAGTGTGTTAAGAATGTTGTATTATGTACACGACTGGTATCAGTGTGTTAAGAATGGTGTATTATGTACACGACTGGTATCAGTGTGTTAAGAATGGTGTATTATGTACACGACTGCTACCAGTGTGTTAAGAATGGTGTATTATGTACACGGCTGGAAGCAGTGTGTTAGGAATGGTGTATTATGTACACGACTGGTATCAGTGTGTTAAGAATGGTGTATTATGTACACGACTGGTACCAGTTTTTCAAGAATGGTGTATTATGTACACAACTGGTGCCAGTTTTTTAAGAATGGTGTATTATGTACACAACTGGTACCAGTTTTTTAAGAATGGTGTATTATGTACATGACTGGTATCAGTGTGTTAAGAATGGTGTATTATGTACACGACTGGTATCAGTGTGTTAAGAATGGTGTATTATGTACACGGCCGGTATCAGTGTGTTAAGAATGGTGTATTATGTAGACGACTGGCATCGGTGTGTTAAGAATGGTGTATTATGTACATGACTGGCATTAGTGTATTAAGAATGGTGTATTATGTACACGACTGGTATCAGTGTGTTAAGAATGGTGTATTATGTACACAACTGGTATCAGTGTGTTAAGAATGGTGTATTATGTACACGACTGGTAGCAGTGTGTTAGGAATGGTGTATTATGTATACGACTTCTATCAGTGTGTTAATAATGGTGTATTATGTACATGGCTGGTGCCAATGTGTTAAGAATGGTGTATTATGTACACGACTGGTACCAGTGTGTTAGGAATGGTGTATTATGTACACGACTGGTATCAGTGTGTTAAGAATGGTGTATTATGTACACAACTGGTACCAGTTTTTTTAAGAATGGTGTATTATGTACACGTCTGGTATCAGTGTTTTAAGAATGGTGTATTATGTACACGAATGGTATCAGTGTGTTAAGAATGGTGTATTATGTACCCGACTGATATCAGTGTGTTGAGAATGGTGTATTATGTACACGACTGATATCAATGTGTTAAGAATGGTGTATTATGTTCACGACTGGTATCAGTGTGTTAAGAATGGTGTATTATGTAGACGGCTGGCATCGGTGTGTTAAGAATGGTGTATTATGTACACGACTGGCATCGGTGTGTTAAGAATGGTGTATTATGTACACGACTGGTATGAGTGTGTTAAGAATGGTGTATTACAGGGTTCATACAGCTCGTGAAAAACCCTTGAAAATGCATTTGTTTTGTTGAAAAACCCTGGAATTCCAAATTAGCCCTTGAGAAATCCTTGAACTTTCAGAAATCTCTTGAAAACCCCTTGAATACCAAGCTATTTCCTGGGCATTGTAAATATATGTGTACTAGCCTTTTACTTGTTTGTTGCGCTCGTGTCGCACATTTAAAAGAAAACATAAAAAAGTATGGAACGTTTTACCAAGATTACTGTAACACAGATCACACTTTGGGTACCAGTACTTCCTGACATCCAAAGTCAGAAACATGTCACATGAATCTTAGATTTTTAGAGCTCATACAACAAGCTGAATAGTATATGTAGCCCTTGAAAAAAAAGAAAGAAACCCTTGAAAAACCCTTGAACTTTGTGAGCAAATTTTTTTATGAACCCTGTATTATGTACACGACTGGTATCAGTGTGGTGAGAATGGTGTATTATGTACACGACTGGTACCAGTTTTTTAAGAATGGTGTATTATGTACACGACTGGTACCAGTTTTTTAAGAATGTAGTATTATGTACACGACTGGTATCAGTGTGTTAAGAATGGTGTATTATGTGCACGACTGGTATCAGTGTGTTTAGAATGGGGTATTATGTACACGACTGGTACATGTGTGTTAAAAATGGTGTATCATGTACGCAACCGATACAAGTGTGTTAAGAATGGTGTATTATGTACACGACTGGTACCAGTGTGTTAAGAATTGTGTATTATGTACACGACTGGTATCAGTGTGTTAAAAATGGTGTACTATGTACACGACTGGTATCAGTGTGTTAAGAATGGTTTATTATGTACACAGCTGGCACCAGTGTGTTAAGAATGGTGTATTATGTACAGGACTGGTACCAGTGTCTTAGGAATGGTGTATTATGTACACGACTGGTATCAGTGTGCTAGGTATGGTGTATTATGTATTCGACTGGTACCAGTTTGTTAGGAATGGTGTATTATGTACACGACTGGTACCAGTGTGTTAAGAATGGTGTATTATGTACACGACTGGTACCAGTGTGTTAAGAATGGTGTATTATGTACACAACTGGTATCAGTGTGTTAAGAATGTTGTATTATGTACACGACTGGTATCAGTGTGTTTAGAATGGTGTATTATATACACGACTGGTATCAGTGTGTTAAGAATGGTGTATTTTGTACAGGGCTGGTACCAGTGTGTTAAGAATGGTGTATTATGTACATGACTGGTATCACTGTGTTAAGAATGGTGCATTATGTACACGACTGGTATCAGTGAGTTAAGAATGGTGTATTATGTACACAACTGGTATCAGTGTGTTTAGAATTGTGTATTATGCACACGACTGGTATCAGTGTGTTAAGAATGGTGTATTATGTACACGGCTGGCACCAGTGTGTTTCGAATGGTGTATTATGTACACGACTGGTACCAGTGTGTTAGTAATGGTGTATTATGTACACGACTGGTAGCAGTGTGTTAGGAATGGTGTATTACGTACACGACTGGAACCAGTGTGTTAGCAATGGTGTATTATGTACACGACTGGTATCAGTGTGTTAAGAATGGTGTATTATGTACACGACTAGTAGCTGTGTGTTAGGAATGGTGTATTATGTGCACGACTGGTACCAGTGTGTTATGAATTCTGTATTATGTACACGACTGGTATCAGTGTGTTAAGAATGGTGTATTATGTACACGACTGGTACCAGTATGTTAAGAATGGTGTATTATGTACACGACTGGTATCAGTGTGGTAACAATGGTGTATTATATACACGGCTGGTATCAGTGTGTTAAGAATGGTGTATTATGTACATGACTGGTATCAGTGTGTTAAGAATGGTGTATTATGTGCACGGCTGGTACCAGTGTGTTAAGAATGGTGTATTATGTGCACAACTGGTACCAGTGTGTTAAGAATGGTGTATTATGTACACGATTGATACCAGTGTGTTAAGAATGGTGTATTATGTACACGACTGGTACCAGTTTTTTTGAGAATGGTGTATTATGCACACGTCTGGTATCAGTGTTTTAAGAATGGAGTATTATGTACACGACTGGTATCAGTATGTTAAGAATGGTGTATTATGTACACGACTGATATCAGTGTGTTAAGAATGGTGTATTATGTTCACGACTGGTATCAGTGTTTTAAGAATGGTGTATTATGTAGACAACTGGCATCGGTGTGTCAAGAATGGTGTATTATGTACACGACTGGCATCAGTGTGTTAAGAATGATGTATTATGTACACGACTGGTATCAGTGTCTTAACAATGGTGTATTATGTACACGACTGGTATCAGTGTGTTAAGAATGGTGTATTACAGGGTTCTTACAGCTCTTGAAAAACCCTTGAAAATGCGTTTTTTTTCTTGATAGACCCTGGAATTTGAAATTGGCCCTTGAGAAACCCTTGAACTTTCAGAAATCTTTTGAAAAAGCCTTGAATACCAAGCTATTTCCTGGGCATTGTAAATATATGTGTACTCGCCTTTTACTTGTGTGTTGCGCACGTGTCGCTCATTTAAAAGAAAACATAAAAAAGTATGGAACGTTTTACCAAGATTCCTGTAACACAGATCACACTTTGGGTACCAGTACTTCCTGACATCCAAAGTCAGAACCGTGTCACATGAATCTTACATTTTCAAAGCTCATACAACAAGCTGAATAGTATATGTAGCCTTTGAAAAAAAAGAAAGAAGCCCTTGAAAAACCCTTGAACTTTGTGAGCACATTTTTTATGAACCCTGTATTATGTACATGACTGGTATCAGTGTGTTAAGAATGGTGTATTATGTACACGACTGGTACCAGTTTTTTAAGAATGGTGTATTATGTACACGACTGGTACCAGTTTTTGAAGAATGGTGTATTATGTACACGACTGGTATCAGTGTGTTGAGAATGGTGTATTATGTACACGACTGGTACCAGTGTGTTAAGAATGGTGTATTATGTACCCTGCTGGTACCAGTGTGTTAAGAATGGTGTATTATGTACACGACTGGTATCAGTGTGTTAAGAATGGTGTATTATGTACACGACTGGTATCATTGTGTTTAGAATGGTGCATTATGTACACGACTGGTATCAGTGTGTTAAGAGTGGTGTATTTTGTACACGGCTGGTACCAGTGCGTTAAGAATTGTGTATTATGTACACGACTGGTATCAGTGTGTTAAGAATGGTGTATTATGTACACGACTGGTATCAGTGTGTTAAGAATGGTGTATTATGTACACAGCTCGTACCAGTGTGTTAAGAATGGTGTAGTATGTACACGACTTGTACCAATGTGTTAGGAATGGTGTATTATGTACACGACTGGCAGCAGTGTGTTAGGAATGGTGTATCATGTACACGACTGGTACCAGTGTGTTAGGAATGGTGTTTTATGTACACGACTGGTACCAGTTTGTTAAGAATGGTGTATTATGTACACGACTGGTATCAGTGTGTTAAGAATGGTGTATTATGTACACGACTGGTACCAGTCTGTTAAGAATGGTCTGTTATGTACACTACTAGTACCAATGTATTAAGAATGGTGTATTATGTACACGACTGGTATCAGTGTGTTAAGAATGCTGTATTATGTACACGACTGGTATAAGTGTGTTACGAACGGTGTATTATGTACATGACTATTATCAGTGTGTTAAGAATGGTGTTTTATGTACAGGACTGATATCGGTGTGTTTAGAATGGTGTATTATGTAGAACACTGGTATCAGTGTGTTAAGAATGGTGTATTGTGTACATGACTGGTATAAGCGTGTTAACAATGGTGTATTATGTACACGGCTGTTATCAGTGTGTTAACAATGGTGTATTATGTGCACGATTGGTACCAGTGTGTTAAGAATGGTGTATTATGTGCACGACTGGTGCCAGTGTGTTAAGAATGGTGTATTATGTACATGATTGATACCAGTGTGTTAAGAATGGTGTATTGTGTACTCGACTGGTAGGAGTGTGTTAAGAATGGTGTATTATGTACACGACTGGTTGCGCTCGTGTCGCTCATTTAAAAGAAAACATTAAAAAGTATGGAACGTTTTACCAAGATTACTGTAACAGAGATCACACTTTGGGTACCAGTACTTCCTGACATCCAAAGTGAGAACTGTGTCACATGAATCTTAGATTTTTAGATCTCATACAACAAGCTGAATAGTATATGTAGCCCTTGAAAAAAAAGAAAAAACCCTTGAAAAATCCTTGAACTTTATGAGCAAATTTTTTTATGAACCCTGTATTATGTACACGACTGGTATCAGTGTGTTAAGAATGGTGTATTATGTACACGACTGGTACCAGTTTTTTAAGAATGGTGTATTATGTACACGACTGGTACCAGTTTTTTTAAGAATGGTGTATTATGAACACGACTGGTATCAGTGTGTTAAGAATGGTGTATTATGTACACGACAGGTATCAGTGTGTTAAGAATGGTGTATTAGGTACACGACCGGTACCAGTGTGTTAAGAATGGTGTATTATATACACGACTGGTACCAGTTTTTTAAGAATGGTGTATTATGTACACGACTGGTACCAGTTTTTTAAGAATGGTGTATTACGTACATGACTGGTATCGGTGTGTTAAGAATGGTGTATTATGTACACGACTGGTATCAGTGTGTTTAGAATGGTGTATTATGTACACGACTGGTACCAGTTTTTAAAGAATGGTGTATTATGTACACGACTGGTACCAGTTTTTTAAGAATGGTGTATTATGTACACGACTGGTATCAGTGTGTTAAGAATGGTGTATTATGTACACGACTGGTATCAGTGTGTTTAGAATGGTGTATTATGTACACGACTGGTACCAGTGTCTTAGGAATGGTGTATTATGTACACGACTGGTACCTGTGTGTTAAAAATGGTGTATTATGTACACGAACAGTACCAGTGTGTTAAGAATGGTGTATTATGCACACGACTGGTACCAGTGTGTTAAGAATGGTGTATTATGTACATGACTGGTACCAGTGTGTTAAGAATGGTGTATTATGTACACGACTGGTATCAGTGTGTTTAGAATGGTGTATTATGTACACGACTGGTACCAGTTTTTTAAGAATGGTGTATTATGTACACGACTGGTACCAGTTTTTTAAGAATGGTGTATTATGTACAAATCTGGTATCAGTGTGTTAAGAATGGTGTATTATGTTCACGACTGGTATCAGTGTGTTTAGAATGGTGTATTATGTACACGACTGGTACCAGTGTCTTAGGAATGGTGTATTATGTACACGACTGGTACCTGTGTGTTAAAAATGGTGTATTATGTACACGAACGGTACCAGCGTGTTAAGAATGGTGTATTATGTACACGACTGGTACCAGTGTGTTAAGAATGGTGTATTATGTACACGACTGGTACCAGTGTGTTAAGAATGGTGTATTATGTATACGACTGGTATCAGTGTGTTTAAAATGGTGCATTATGTACACGACTGGTATCAATGTGTTAAGAATGGTGTATTATGTGCACAGCTGGTACCAGTGTGTTAAGAATGGTGTATTATGTACATGACTGGTACCAGTGTGTTAGGAATGGTGTATTATGTACACGACTGGTGGCAGTGTGCTAGGAATGGTGTATTATGTACACTTCTGGTACAAGTTTGTTAGGAATGGGGTATTATGTACACGACTGGTACCAGTGTGTTAAGAATGGTGTATTATCTACACGACTGGTATCAGTGTGTTTAGAATGGTGTATTATGTACATGACTTTTTACCAAGATTACTGTAACAGAGATCACACTTTGAGTACCAGTACTTTCTGACATCCAAAGTCAGAACGGTGTCACATGAATCTTAGATTTTTAGATCTCATACAACAAGCTGAATAGTATATGTAGCCCTTGAAAAAAAAGAAAAAACCCTTGAAAAACCCTTGAACTTTGTGAGCAAATTTTTTTATGAACCCTGTATTATGTACACGACTGGTATCAGTATGTTAAGAATGGTGTATTATGTACACGACTGGTACCAGTTTTTTAAGAATGGTGTATTATGTACACGTCTGGTACCAGTATTTTGAGAATGGTGTATTATGTACACGACTGGTATCAGTGTGTTAAGAATGGTGTATTATGTACACAACTGGTATCAGTGTGTTTAGAATGGTGTATTATGTACCTGACTGGTACCAGTTTTTTAAGAATGGGGTATTATGTACACGACTGGTACCAGTTTTTCGAGAATGGTGTATTATGTACACGACTGGTATCAGTGTGTTAAGAATGGTGTATTATGTACACGACTGGTATCAGTTTTTTTAGAATGGTGTATTATGTACACGACTGGTACCAGTGTCTTAGGAATGGTGTATTATGTACACGACTGGTACATGTGTGTTGAAAATGGTGTATTATGTACACGAACGGTACCAGTGTGTTCTGAATGGTGTATTATGTACACGACTGGTACCAGTGTGTTAAGAATGGTGTATTATGTACACAACTGGTACCAGTGTGTTAAGAATGGTGATTATGTAAACGACTGGTATCAATGTGTTAAGAATGGTGTATTATGTACACGACTGGTACCAGTTTTTTAAGAATGGTGTATTATGTACATGACTGGTACCAGTTTTTTAAGAATAGTGTATTATGTACACGACTGGTATCAGTGTGTTAAGAATGGTGTATTATGTACACAACTGGTATCAGTGTTTTTAGAATGGTGTATTATGTACACGACTGGTACCAGTGTCTTAGGAATGGTGTATTATGTACACGACTGGTACCTGTGTGTTAAAAATGGTGTATTATGTACACGAACGGTACCAGTGTGTTAAGAATGGTGTATTATGTACACGACTGGTACCAGTGTGTTAAGAATGCTGTATTATGTACACGACTGGTACCAGTGTGTTAAGAATGGTCTATTATGTACACGACTGGCTTCAGTGTGTTAAGAATGGTGTACTATGTACACGACGGGTACCAGTTTTTTAAGAATGGTGTATTATGTACACCACTGGTACCAGTTTTTTAAGAATGGTGTATTATGTACACGACTGGGATCGGTGTGTTTAGAATGGTGTATTATGTACACGACTGGTTTCAGTGTGCTTAGAATCGTGTATTATGTACACGACTGGTACCAGTTTTTTAAGAATGGTGTATTATGTACACGACTGGTACCAGTTTTTGAAGAATGGTGTATTATGTACACGACTGGTATCAGTGTGTTAAGAATGGTGTATTATGTACCCTGCTGGTACCAGTGTGTTAAGAATGGTGTATTATGTACACGACTGGTATCAGTGTGTTAAGAATGGTGTATTATGTACACGACTGGTATCATCGTGTTTAGAATGGTGCATTATGTACACGACTGGTATCAGTGTGTTAAGAATGGTGTATTTTGTACACGGCTGGTACCAGTGCATTAAGAATTGTGTATTATGTACACGACTGGTATCAGTGTGTTAAGAATGGTGTATTATGTACACGACTGGTATCAGTGTGTTAAGAATGGTGTATTATGTACACAGCTCGTACCAGTGTGTTAAGAATGATGTAGTATGTACACGACTTGTACCAATGTGTTAGGAATGGTGTATTATGTGCACGACTGGCAGCAGTGTGTTAGGAATGGTGTATCATGTACACGACTGGTACCAGTGTGTTAGGAATGGTGTTTTATGTACACGACTGGTACCAGTTTGTTAAGAATGGTGTATTATGTACACGACTGGTATCAGTGTGCTAAGAATGGTGTATTATGTACACGACTGGTACCAGTCTGTTAAGAATGGTCTATTATGTACACTACTGGTACCAATGTATTAAGAATGGTGTATTATGTACACGACTGGTATCAGTGTGTTAAGAATGCTGTATTATGTACACGACTGGTATAAGTGTGTTACGAACGGTGTATTATGTACATGACTATTATCAGTGTGTTAAGAATGGTGTTTTATGTACAGGACTGATATCGGTGTGTTTAGAATGGTGTATTATGTAGAACACTGGTATCAGTGTGTTAAGAATGGTGTATTGTGTACATGACTGGTATAAGCGTGTTAACAGTGGTGTATTATGTACACGGCTGTTATCAGTGTGTTAACAATGGTGTATTATGTGCACGACTGGTACCAGTGTGTTAAGAATGGTGTATTATGTGCACGACTGGTGCCAGTGTGTTAAGAATGGTGTATTATGTACATGATTGATACCAGTGTGTTAAGAATGGTGTATTGTGTACTCGACTGGTAGGAGTGTGTTAAGAATGGTGTATTATGTACACGATTGGTTGCGCTCGTGTCGCTCATTTAAAAGAAAACATTAAAAAGTATGGAACGTTTTACCAAGATTACTATAACAGAGATCACACTTTGGGTACCAGTACTTCCTGACATCCAAAGTGAGAACTGTGTCACATGAATCTTAGATTTTTAGATCTCATACAACAAGCTGAATAGTATATGTAGCCCTTGAAAAAAAAGAAAAAACCCTTGAAAAATCCTTGAACTTTATGAGCAAATTTTTTTATGAACCCTGTATTATGTACACGACTGGTATCAGTGTTAAGAATGGTGTATTATGTACACGACTGGTACCAGTTTTTTAAGAATGGTGTATTATGTACACGACTGGTACCAGTTTTTTTAAGAATGGTGTATTATGAACACGACTGGTATCAGTGTGTTAAGAATGGTGTATTATGTACACGACAGGTATCAGTGTGTTAAGAATGGTGTATTATGTACACGACCGGTACCAGTGTGTTAAGAATGGTGTATTATATACACGACTGGTACCAGTTTTTTAAGAATGGTGTATTATGTACACGACTGGTACCAGTTTTTTAAGAATGGTGTAATACGTACATGACTGGTATCGGTGTGTTAAGAATGGTGTATTATGTACACGACTGGTATCAGTGTGTTTAGAATGGTGTATTATGTACACGACTGGTACCAGTTTTTAAAGAATGGTGTATTATGTACACGACTGGTACCAGTTTTTTAAGAATGGTGTATTATGTACACGACTGGTATCAGTGTGTTAAGAATGGTGTATTATTATGTACACGACTGGTATCAGTGTGTTTAGAATGGTGTATTATGTACACGACTGGTACCAGTGTGTTAGGAATGGTGTATTATGTACACGACTGGTACCTGTGTGTTAAAAATGGTGTATTATGTACACGAACAGTACCAGTGTGTTAAGAATGGTGTATTATGCACACGACTGGAACCAGTGTGTTAAGAATGGTGTATTATGTACATGACTGGTACCAGTGTGTTAAGAATGGTGTATTATGTACACGACTGGTATCAGTGTGTTTAGAATGGTGTATTATGTACACGACTGGTACCAGTTTTTTAAGAATGGTGTATTATGTACACGACTGGTACCAGTTTTTTAAGAATGGTGTATTATGTACAAATCTGGTATCAGTGTGATAAGAATGGTGTATTATGTTCACGACTGGTATCAGTGTGTTTAGAATGGTGTATTATGTACACGACTGGTACCAGTGTCTTAGGAATGGTGTATTATGTACACGACTGGTACCTGTGTGTTAAAAATGGTGTATTATGTACACGAACGGTACCAGCGTGTTAAGAATGGTGTATTATGTACACGACTGGTACCAGTGTGTTAAGAATGGTGTATTATGTACACGACTGGTACCAGTGTGTTAAGAATGGTGTATTATGTATACGACTGGTATCAGTGTGTTTAAAATGGTGCATTATGTACACGACTGGTATCAGTCTGTTAAGAATGGTGTATTATGTGCACAGCTGGTACCAGTGTGTTAAGAATGGTGTATTATGTACATGACTGGTACCAGTGTGTTAGGAATGGTGTATTATGTACACAACTGGTGGCAGTGTGCTAGGAATGGTGTATTATGTACACTCCTGGTACAAGTTTGTTAGGAATGGGGTATTATGTACACGACTGGTACCAGTGTGTTAAGAATGGTGTATTATGTACACGACTGGTATCAGTGTGTTTAGAATGGTGTATTATGTACACGACTTTTTACCAAGATTACTGTAACAGAGATCACACTTTGAGTACCAGTACTTTCTGACATCCAAAGTCAGAACGGTGTCACATGAATCTTAGATTTTTAGATCTCATACAACCAGCTGAATAGTATATGTAGCCCTTGAAAAAAAAGAAAAAACCCTTGAAAAACCCTTGAACTTTGTGAGCAAATTTTTTTATGAACCCTGTATTATGTACACGACTGGTATCAGTATGTTAAGAATGGTGTATTATGTACACGACTGGTACCAGTTTTTTAAGAATGGTGTATTATGTACACGTCTGGTACCAGTATTTTAAGAATGGTGTATTATGTACACGACTGGTATCAGTGTGTTAAGAATGGTGTATTATGTACCCAACTGGTATCGGTGTGTTTAGAATGGTGTATTATGTACCTGACTGGTACCAGTTTTTTAAGAATGGGGTATTATGTACACAACTGGTACCAGTGTGTTAAGAATGGTGATTATGTAAACGACTGGTATCAATGTGTTAAGAATGGTGTATTATGTACACGACTGGTACCAGTTTTTTAAGAATGGTGTATTATGTACATGACTGGTACCAGTTTTTTAAGAATGGTGTATTATGTACACGACTGGTATCAGTGTGTTAAGAATGGTGTATTATGTACACGACTGGTATCAGTGTTTTTAGAATGGTGTATTATGTACACGACTGGTACCAGTGTCTTAGGAATGGTGTATTATGTACACGATTGGTACCTGTGTGTTAAAAATGGTGTATTATGTACACGAACGGTACCAGTGTGTTAAGAATGGTGTATTATGTACACGACTGGTACCAGTGTGTCAAGAATGGTGTATTATGTACACGACTGGTACACTCCTGGTACAAGTTTGTTAGGAATGGGGTATTATGTACACGACTGGTACCAGTGTGTTAAGAATGGTGTATTATGTACACGACTGGTATCAGTGTGTTTAGAATGGTGTATTATGTACACGACTTTTTACCAAGATTACTGTAACAGAGATCACACTTTGAGTACCAGTACTTTCTGACATCCAAAGTCAGAACGGTGTCACATGAATCTTAGATTTTTAGATCTCGTACAACAAGCTGAATAGTATATGTAGCCCTTGAAAAAAAAGAAAAAACCCTTGAAAAACCCTTGAACTTTGTGAGCAAATTTTTTTATGAACCCTGTATTATGTACACGACTGTATCAGTATGTTAAGAATGGTGTATTATGTACACGACTGGTACCAGTTTTTTAAGAATGGTGTATTATGTACACGTCTGGTACCAGTATTTGAAGAATGGTGTATTATGTACACGACTGGTATCAGTGTGTTAAGAATGGTGTATTATGTACACAACTGGTATCAGTGTGTTTAGAATGGTGTATTATGTACCTGACTGGTACCAGTTTTTTAAGAATGGGGTATTATGTACACGACTGGTACCAGTTTTTCGAGAATGGTGTATTATGTACACGACTGGTATCAGTGTGTTAAGAATGGTGTATTATGTACACGACTGGTATCAGTTTGTTTAGAATGGTGTATTATGTACACGACTGGTACCAGTGTCTTAGGAATGGTGTATTATGTACACGACTGGTACCTGTGTGTTGAAAATGGTGTATTATATACACGAACGGTACCAGTGTGTTCTGAATGGTGTATTATGTACACGACTGGTACCAGTGTGTTAAGAATGGTGTATTATGTACACAACTGGTACCAGTGTGTTAAGAATGGTGTATTATGTACACGACTGGTACCAGTTTTTTAAGAATGGGGTATTATGTACATGACTGGTACCAGTTTTTTAAGAATGGTGTATTATGTACACGACTGGTATCATTGTGTTAAGAATGGTGTATTATGTACACGACTGGTATCAGTGTGTTAAGAATGGTGTATTATGTACACAACTGGTATCAGTGTTTTTAGAATGGTGTATTATGTACACGACTGGTACCAGTGTCTTAGGAATGGTGTATTATGTACACGACTGGTACCTGTGTGTTGAAAATGGTGTATTATGTACACGAACGGTACCAGTGTGTTCTGAATGGTGTATTATGTACACGACTGGTACCAGTGTGTTAAGAATGGTGTATTATGTACACAACTGGTACCAGTGTGTTAAGAATGGTGTATTATGTACACGACTGGTACCAGTTTTTTAAGAATGGGGTATTATGTACATGACTGGTACCAGTTTTTTAAGAATGGTGTATTATGTACACGACTGGTATCAGTGTGTTAAGAATGGTGTATTATGTACACAACTGGTATCAGTGTTTTTAGAATGGTGTATTATGTACACAACTGGTCCCTGTGTGTTAAAAATGGTGTATTATGTACACGAACGGTACCAGTGTGTTAAGAATGGTGTATTATGTACACGACTGGTACCAGTGTGTTAAGAATGGTGTATTATGTACACGACTGGTACCAGTGTGTTAAGAATGGTCTATTATGTACACGACTGGCTTCAGTGTGTTAAGAATGGTGTACTATGTACCCACTGGTACCAGTTTTTTAAGAATGGTGTATTATGTACACCACTGGTACCAGTTTTTTAAGAATGGTGTATTATGTACACGACTGGGATCGGTGTGTTTAGAATGGTGTATTATGTACACAACTGGTTTCAGTGTGCTTAGAATCGTGTATTATGTACACGACTGGTACCAGTTTTTTAAGAATGGTGTATTATGTACACGACTGGTACCAGTTTTTGAAGAATGGTGTATTATGTACACGACTGGTATCAGTGTGTTAAGAATGGTGTATTATGTACATGACTGGTACCAGTGTGTTAGGAATGGTGTATTATGTACACGACTGGTGGCAGTGTGCTAGGAATGGTGTATTATGTACACGATTGGTACCAGTTTTTTAAGAATGGTGTATTATGTACACGACTGGTACCAGTTTTTTAAGAATGGTGTATTATGTACACGACTGGTATCGGTGTGTTAAGAATGGTGTATTATGTACACGACTGGTATCAGTGTGTTTAGAATGGTGTATTATGTACACGACTGGTACCAGTTTTTAAAAAATGGTGTATTATGTACACGACTGGTACCAGTTTTTTAAGAATGGTGTATTATGTGCACGACTGGTATCAGTGTGTTAAGAATGGTGTATTATGTACACGACTGGTATCACTGTGTTTAGAATGGTGTATTATGTACACGACTGGTACCAGTGTCTTAGGAATGGTGTATTATGTACACGACTGGTACCTGTGTGTTAAAAATGGTGTATTATGTACACGAACAGTACCAGTGTGTTAAGAATGGTGTATTATGTACACGACTGGTACCAGTGTGTTAAGAATGGTGTATTATGTACACGACTGGTACCAGTGTGTTAAGAATGGTGTATTATGTACACGACTGGTATCAGTGTGTTTAGAATGGTGTATTATGTACACGACTGGTACCAGTTTTTTAAGAATGATGTATTATGTACACGACTGGTACTGGTGTGTTAAAAATGGTGTATTATGTACACGAACGGTACCAGTGTGTTAAGAATGGTGTATTATGTACATGACTGGTACCAGTGTGTTAAGAATGGTGTATTATGTACACGACTGGTACCAGTGTGTTAAGAATGGTGTATTATGTATACGACTGGTGTCAGTGTGTTAAAAATGGTGCATTATGTACACGACTGGTATCAGTGTGTTAAGAATGGTGTATTATGTGCACAGCTGGTACCAGTGTGTTAAGAATGGTGTATTATGTACATGACTGGTACCAGTGTGTTAGGAATGGTGTATTATGTACACGACTGGTGGCAGTGTGCTAGGAATGGTGTATTTTGTACACTACTGGTACAAGTTTGTTAGGAATGGTGTATTATGTACACGACTGGTACCAGTGTGTTAAGAATTGTGTATTATGTACACGACTGGTACCAGTGTGTTAAGAATGCTGTATTATGTACACGACTAGTATCAGTGTGTTAAGAATGGTGTATTATGTACCTGACTGGTATCAGTGTGTTTAGAATGGTGTATTATGTACACGAATTTTTACCAAGATTACTGTAGCAGAGATCACACTTTGAGTACCAGTACTTTCTGACATCCAAAGTCAGAACTGTGTCACATGAATCTTAGATTTTTAGATCTCACACAACAAGCTGAATAGTATATGTAGCCCTTGAAAAAAAAAAAAAAACCTTCAAAAACCCTTGAACTTTGTGAGCAAATTTTTTTATGAACCCTGTATTATGTACACGACTGGTATCAGTATGTTGAGAATGGTGTATTATGTACACGACTGGTACCAGTTTTTTAAGAATGGTGTATTATGTACACGGCTGGTACCAGTATTTTAAGAATGGTGTATTATGTACACGACTGGTATCAGTGTGTTAAGAATGGTGTATTATGTACACGAGTGGTATCAGTGTGTTTAGAATGGTGTATTATGTACACGACTGGTTCCAGTTTTTTAAGAATGGGGTATTATGTACACGACTGGTACCAGTTTTTCAAGAATGGTGTATTATCTACATGACTGGTATCAGTGTGTTAAGAATGGTGTATTATGTACACGACTGATATCAGTTTGTTTAGAATGGTGTATTATGTACACGACTGGTACCAGTGTCTTAGGAATGGTGCATTATGTACACGACTGGTACCTGTGTGTTGAAAATGGTGTATTATGTACACAAACGGTACCAGTGTGTTCTGAATGGTGTATTATGTACACGACTGGTACCAGTGTGTTAAGAATGGTGTATTATGTACACAACTGGTACCAGTGTGTTAATAATGGTGTATTATGTAAACGACTGGTATCAATGTGTTAAGAATGGTGTATTATGTACACGACTGGTACCAGTTTTTTAAGAATGGTGTATTATGTACACGACTGCTACCAGTTTTTTAAGAATGGTGTATTATGTACACGACTGGTATCAGTGTGTTAAGAATGGTGTATTATGTACACGACTGGTATCAGTGTTTTTAGAATGGTGTATTATGTACACGACTGGTACCAGTGTCTTAGGAATGGTGTATTATGTACACGACTGGTACCTGTGTGTCAAAAATGGTGTATTATGTACACGAACGGTACCAGTGTGTTAAGAATGGTGTATTATGTACACGACTACTACCAGTGTGTTAAGAATGGTGTATTATGTACATGACTGGTAGCAGTGTGTTAAGAATGGTGTATTATGTATACGACTGGTATCAGTGTGTTTAAAATGGTGCATTATGTACACGACTGGTATCAATCTGTTAAGAATGGTGTATTATGTGCACAGCTGGTACCAGTGTGTTAAGAATGGTGTATTATGTACATGACTGGTACCAGTGTGTTAGGAATGGTGTATTATGTACACGACTGGTGGCAGTGTGCTAGGAATGGTGTATTATGTACACTCCTGGTACAAGTTTGTTAGGAATGGGGTATTATGTACACGACTGGTACCAGTGTGTTAAGAATGGTGTATTATGTACACGACTGGTATCAGTGTGTTTAGAATGGTGTATTATGTACACGACTTTTTACCAAGATTACTGTAACAGAGATCACACTTTGAGTACCAGTACTTTCTGACATCCAAAGTCAGAACGGTGTCACATGAATCTTATATTTTTTGAGATCTCATACAACAAGCTGAATAGTATATGTAGCCCTTGAAAAAAAAGAAAAAACCCTTGAAAAACCCTTGAACTTTGTGAGCAAATTTTTTTATGAACCCTGTATTATGTACACGACTGCATCAGTATGTTAAGAATGGTGTATTATGTACACGACTGGTACCAATTTTTAAGAATGGTGTATTATGTACACGTCTGGTACCAGTATTTTAAGAATGGTGTATTATGTACACGACTGGTATCAGTGTGTTAACAATGGTGTATTATGTACACAACTTGTATCAGTGTGTTTAGAATGGTGTATTATGTACCTGACTGGTACCAGTTTTTTAAGAATGGGGTATTATGTACACGACTGGTACCAGTTTTTCGAGAATGGTGTATTATGTACACGACTGGTATCAGTGTGTTAAGAATGGTGTATTATGTACACGACTGGTATCAGTTTGTTTAGAATGGTGTATTATGTACACGACTGGTACCAGTGTCTTAGGAATGGTGTATTATGTACACGACTGGTACCTGTGTGTTGAAAATGGTGTATTATGTACACGAACGGTACCAGTGTGTTCTGAATGGTGTATTATGTACACGACTGGTACCAGTGTGTTAAGAATGGTGTATTATGTACACAGCTGGTACCAGTGTGTTAAGAATGGTGATTATGTAAACGACTGGTATCAATGTGTTAAGAATGGTGTATTATGTACACGACTGGTACCAGTTTTTTAAGAATGGTGTATTATGTACATGACTGGTACCAGTTTTTTAAGAATGGTGTATTATGTACACGACTGGTATCACTGTGTTAAGAATGGTGTATTATGTACACAACTGGTATCAGTGTTTTTAGAATGGTGTATTATGTACACGACTGGTACCAGTGTCTTAGGAATGGTGTATTATGTACACGACTGGTCCCTGTGTGTTAAAAATGGTGTATTATGTACACGAACGGTACCAGTGTGTTAAGAATGGTGTATTATGTACACGACTGGTACCAGTGTGTTAAGAATGGTGTATTATGTACACGACTGGTACCAGTGTGTTAAGAATGGTCTATTATGTACACGACTGGCTTCAGTGTGTTAAGAATGGTGTACTATGTACACGACTGGTACCAGTTTTTTAAGAATGGTGTATTATGTACACCACTGGTACCAGTTTTTTAAGAATGGTGTATTATGTACACGACTGGGATCGGTGTGTT
The DNA here is from genome assembly GCA_031216915.1 of Pictodentalium vernedei. Lineage (NCBI taxonomy): Eukaryota > Metazoa > Mollusca > Scaphopoda > Dentaliida > Dentaliidae > Pictodentalium > Pictodentalium vernedei. The sequence goes on from CM062293.1 coordinate 429,213,767, forward strand.
TAGAATGGTGTATTATGTACACAACTGGTTTCAGTGTGCTTAGAATCGTGTATTATGTACACGACTGGTACCAGTTTTTTAAGAATGGTGTATTATGTACACGACTGGTACCAGTTTTTGAAGAATGGTGTATTATGTACACGACTGGTATCAGTGTGTTAAGAATGGTGTATTATGTACATGACTGGTACCAGTGTGTTAGGAATGGTGTATTATGTACACGACTGGTGGCAGTGTGCTAGGAATGGTGTATTATGTACACGATTGGTACCAGTTTTTTAAGAATGGTGTATTATGTACACGACTGGTACCAGTTTTTTAAGAATGGTGTATTATGTACACGACTGGTATCGGTGTGTTAAGAATGGTGTATTATGTACACGACTGGTATCAGTGTGTTTAGAATGGTGTATTATGTACACGACTGGTACCAGTTTTTAAAAAATGGTGTATTATGTACACGACTGGTACCAGTTTTTTAAGAATGGTGTATTATGTGCACGACTGGTATCAGTGTGTTAAGAATGGTGTATTATGTACACGACTGGTATCACTGTGTTTAGAATGGTGTATTATGTACACGACTGGTACCAGTGTCTTAGGAATGGTGTATTATGTACACGACTGGTACCTGTGTGTTAAAAATGGTGTATTATGTACACGAACAGTACCAGTGTGTTAAGAATGGTGTATTATGTACACGACTGGTACCAGTGTGTTAAGAATGGTGTATTATGTACACGACTGGTACCAGTGTGTTAAGAATGGTGTATTATGTACACGACTGGTATCAGTGTGTTTAGAATGGTGTATTATGTACACGACTGGTACCAGTTTTTTAAGAATGATGTATTATGTACACGACTGGTACTGGTGTGTTAAAAATGGTGTATTATGTACACGAACGGTACCAGTGTGTTAAGAATGGTGTATTATGTACATGACTGGTACCAGTGTGTTAAGAATGGTGTATTATGTACACGACTGGTACCAGTGTGTTAAGAATGGTGTATTATGTATACGACTGGTGTCAGTGTGTTAAAAATGGTGCATTATGTACACGACTGGTATCAGTGTGTTAAGAATGGTGTATTATGTGCACAGCTGGTACCAGTGTGTTAAGAATGGTGTATTATGTACATGACTGGTACCAGTGTGTTAGGAATGGTGTATTATGTACACGACTGGTGGCAGTGTGCTAGGAATGGTGTATTTTGTACACTACTGGTACAAGTTTGTTAGGAATGGTGTATTATGTACACGACTGGTACCAGTGTGTTAAGAATTGTGTATTATGTACACGACTGGTACCAGTGTGTTAAGAATGCTGTATTATGTACACGACTAGTATCAGTGTGTTAAGAATGGTGTATTATGTACCTGACTGGTATCAGTGTGTTTAGAATGGTGTATTATGTACACGAATTTTTACCAAGATTACTGTAGCAGAGATCACACTTTGAGTACCAGTACTTTCTGACATCCAAAGTCAGAACTGTGTCACATGAATCTTAGATTTTTAGATCTCACACAACAAGCTGAATAGTATATGTAGCCCTTGAAAAAAAAAAAAAAACCTTCAAAAACCCTTGAACTTTGTGAGCAAATTTTTTTATGAACCCTGTATTATGTACACGACTGGTATCAGTATGTTGAGAATGGTGTATTATGTACACGACTGGTACCAGTTTTTTAAGAATGGTGTATTATGTACACGGCTGGTACCAGTATTTTAAGAATGGTGTATTATGTACACGACTGGTATCAGTGTGTTAAGAATGGTGTATTATGTACACGAGTGGTATCAGTGTGTTTAGAATGGTGTATTATGTACACGACTGGTTCCAGTTTTTTAAGAATGGGGTATTATGTACACGACTGGTACCAGTTTTTCAAGAATGGTGTATTATCTACATGACTGGTATCAGTGTGTTAAGAATGGTGTATTATGTACACGACTGATATCAGTTTGTTTAGAATGGTGTATTATGTACACGACTGGTACCAGTGTCTTAGGAATGGTGCATTATGTACACGACTGGTACCTGTGTGTTGAAAATGGTGTATTATGTACACAAACGGTACCAGTGTGTTCTGAATGGTGTATTATGTACACGACTGGTACCAGTGTGTTAAGAATGGTGTATTATGTACACAACTGGTACCAGTGTGTTAATAATGGTGTATTATGTAAACGACTGGTATCAATGTGTTAAGAATGGTGTATTATGTACACGACTGGTACCAGTTTTTTAAGAATGGTGTATTATGTACACGACTGCTACCAGTTTTTTAAGAATGGTGTATTATGTACACGACTGGTATCAGTGTGTTAAGAATGGTGTATTATGTACACGACTGGTATCAGTGTTTTTAGAATGGTGTATTATGTACACGACTGGTACCAGTGTCTTAGGAATGGTGTATTATGTACACGACTGGTACCTGTGTGTCAAAAATGGTGTATTATGTACACGAACGGTACCAGTGTGTTAAGAATGGTGTATTATGTACACGACTACTACCAGTGTGTTAAGAATGGTGTATTATGTACATGACTGGTAGCAGTGTGTTAAGAATGGTGTATTATGTATACGACTGGTATCAGTGTGTTTAAAATGGTGCATTATGTACACGACTGGTATCAATCTGTTAAGAATGGTGTATTATGTGCACAGCTGGTACCAGTGTGTTAAGAATGGTGTATTATGTACATGACTGGTACCAGTGTGTTAGGAATGGTGTATTATGTACACGACTGGTGGCAGTGTGCTAGGAATGGTGTATTATGTACACTCCTGGTACAAGTTTGTTAGGAATGGGGTATTATGTACACGACTGGTACCAGTGTGTTAAGAATGGTGTATTATGTACACGACTGGTATCAGTGTGTTTAGAATGGTGTATTATGTACACGACTTTTTACCAAGATTACTGTAACAGAGATCACACTTTGAGTACCAGTACTTTCTGACATCCAAAGTCAGAACGGTGTCACATGAATCTTATATTTTTTGAGATCTCATACAACAAGCTGAATAGTATATGTAGCCCTTGAAAAAAAAGAAAAAACCCTTGAAAAACCCTTGAACTTTGTGAGCAAATTTTTTTATGAACCCTGTATTATGTACACGACTGCATCAGTATGTTAAGAATGGTGTATTATGTACACGACTGGTACCAATTTTTAAGAATGGTGTATTATGTACACGTCTGGTACCAGTATTTTAAGAATGGTGTATTATGTACACGACTGGTATCAGTGTGTTAACAATGGTGTATTATGTACACAACTTGTATCAGTGTGTTTAGAATGGTGTATTATGTACCTGACTGGTACCAGTTTTTTAAGAATGGGGTATTATGTACACGACTGGTACCAGTTTTTCGAGAATGGTGTATTATGTACACGACTGGTATCAGTGTGTTAAGAATGGTGTATTATGTACACGACTGGTATCAGTTTGTTTAGAATGGTGTATTATGTACACGACTGGTACCAGTGTCTTAGGAATGGTGTATTATGTACACGACTGGTACCTGTGTGTTGAAAATGGTGTATTATGTACACGAACGGTACCAGTGTGTTCTGAATGGTGTATTATGTACACGACTGGTACCAGTGTGTTAAGAATGGTGTATTATGTACACAGCTGGTACCAGTGTGTTAAGAATGGTGATTATGTAAACGACTGGTATCAATGTGTTAAGAATGGTGTATTATGTACACGACTGGTACCAGTTTTTTAAGAATGGTGTATTATGTACATGACTGGTACCAGTTTTTTAAGAATGGTGTATTATGTACACGACTGGTATCACTGTGTTAAGAATGGTGTATTATGTACACAACTGGTATCAGTGTTTTTAGAATGGTGTATTATGTACACGACTGGTACCAGTGTCTTAGGAATGGTGTATTATGTACACGACTGGTCCCTGTGTGTTAAAAATGGTGTATTATGTACACGAACGGTACCAGTGTGTTAAGAATGGTGTATTATGTACACGACTGGTACCAGTGTGTTAAGAATGGTGTATTATGTACACGACTGGTACCAGTGTGTTAAGAATGGTCTATTATGTACACGACTGGCTTCAGTGTGTTAAGAATGGTGTACTATGTACACGACTGGTACCAGTTTTTTAAGAATGGTGTATTATGTACACCACTGGTACCAGTTTTTTAAGAATGGTGTATTATGTACACGACTGGGATCGGTGTGTTTAGAATGGTGTATTATGTACACAACTGGTTTCAGTGTGCTTAGAATCGTGTATTATGTACACGACTGGTACCAGTTTTTTAAGAATGGTGTATTATGTACACGACTGGTACCAGTTTTTGAAGAATGGTGTATTATGTACACGACTGGTATCAGTGTGTTAAGAATGGTGTATTATGTACATGACTGGTACCAGTGTGTTAGGAATGGTGTATTATGTACACGACTGGTGGCAGTGTGCTAGGAATGGTGTATTATGTACACGATTGGTACCAGTTTTTTAAGAATGGTGTATTATGTACACGACTGGTACCAGTTTTTTAAGAATGTAATTACTGTAACACAACCGATACCAGTGTGTTAAAAATGGTGTATTATGTACATGACCAGTACCAGTGTGTTAAGAATGGTGTATTATGTACACGACTGGTACCAGTGTGTTCAGAATGGTGTATTATGTACACGATTGGTATCAGTGTGTTAAAAATGGTGTATTATGTACACAACTGGTATCAGTGTGTTAAGAATGGTGTATTATGTACACAGCTGGCACCAGTGTGTTAAGAATGGTGTGTTATGTACACGACTGGTACCCGTGTCTTAGGAATGGTGTATTTTGTACACGACTGGTATCAGTGTGCTAGGAATGGTGTATTATGTATTCGACTGGTACCAGTTTGTTAGGAATGGTGTATTATGTACACGACTGGTACCTGTGTGTTAAAAATGGTGTATTATGTACACAACCGATACCAGTGTGTTACGAATGGTGTATTATGTACACGACTGGTACCAGTGTGTTAAGAATGGTGTATTATGTACAGGACTGGTACCAGTGTGTTAAGAATGGTGTATTATGTACACGACTGGTATCAGTGTGTTAAAAATGGTGTATTATGTGCACGACTGGTATCAGTGTCTTAAGAATGGTGTATTATGTACACAGCTGGCACTAGTGTGTTAAGAATGCTGTATTATGTACACGACTGGTACCAGTGTCTTAGGAATGGTGTATTATGTACACGACTGGTATCAGTGTGCTAGGAATTGTGTATTATGTATTCGACTGGTACCAGTTTGCTAGGAATGGTGTATTATGTACACGACTGGTACCAGTGTGTTAAGAATGGTGTATTATGTACACGACTGGTACAAGTGTGTTAAGAATGGTGTATTATGTACACGACTGGTATCAGTGTGTTAAGAATGTTGTATTATGTACACGACTGGTATCAGTGTGTTTAGAATGGTGTATTATGTACACGACTGGTATCAGTGTGTTAAGAATGGTGTATTATGTACATGGCTGGTATCAGTGTGTTATGAATGGTGTATTATGTACATGACTGGTATCAGTGTGTTAAGAATGGTGTATTATGTACACGACTGGTATCAGTGTGTTAAGAGTGGTGTATTTTGTACACGGCTGGTACCAGTGTGTTAAGAATGGTGTATTATGTACACGACTGGCATCAGTGTGTTAAGAATGGTGTATTATGTACACGACTGGTAGCAGTGTGTTAGGAATGGTGTATTATGTACTCGATTGGTACCAGTGTGTTAGGAATGGTGTATTATGTACACGACTGGTATCAGTGTGTTAAGAATGGTGTATTATGTACACGACTGGTAGCAGTGTGTTAAGAATGGTGTATTATGTACACGACTGGTATCAGTGTGTTAGGAATGGTGTATTATGTACACTACTGGTATCAGTGTGTTAAGAATGGTGTATTATGTACACAACTGGTACCAGTGTGTTAAGAATGGTGTATTATGTTCACGACTGGTATCAGTGTGTTAAGAATGGTGTATTATGTACACGACTGGTATCAGTGTGTTAAGAATGGTGTATTCTGTACACAGCTGGTACCACTGTGTTAAGAATGGTGTATTATGTACACGACTGGTACCAGTGTGTTAGGAATGGTGTATTATGTACACGACTGGTAGCAGTGTGTTAGGAATGGTGTATTATGTACACGACCGGTACCAGTGTGTTAGGAATGGTGTATTATGTACACGTCCGGTACCAGTGTCTTAGGAATCGTGTATTTTGTACACGACTGGTACCAGTGTGTTAAGAATGGTGTATTATGTACACGACTGGCATCAGTGTGTTAAGAATGGTGTATTATGTACACGACTGGTATCAGTGTGATTAGAATGGTGTATTATGTACACGACTGGTATCAGTGAGTGAAGAATGGTGTATTTTGTACACGACTGGTACCAGTGTGTTAAGAATGGTGTATTATGTACACTACTGGCAGCAGTGTGTTAGGAATGGTGTATTATGTGCACAACTGGTACCAATGTGTTATGAATGGTGTATTATGTACACGACTGGTATCAGTGTGTTAGGAATGGTGTATTATTTACACGACTGGTACCAGTATGTTAAGAATGGTGTATTATGTACACGACTGGTATCAGTGTGTTTAGAATTGTGTATTATGCACAGGACTGGTATCAGTGTGTTAAGAATGGTGTATTATGTACACGACTGGCACCAGTGTGTTTCGAATGGTGTATTATTTACACGACTGGAACCAGTGTGTTAGGAATGGTGTATTATGTACACGACTGGTATCAGTGTGTTAAGAATGGTGTATTATGTACACGACTGGTAGCAGTGTGTTAAGAATGGTGTATTATGTACACGACTGGTAGCTGTGTGTTAGGACTGGTGTATTATGTGCACGACTGGTACCAGTGTGTTATGAATGGTGTATTATGTACACGACTGGTATCAGTGTATTAAGAATGGTGTATTATGTACACGACTGGTACCAGTATGTTAAGAATGGTGTATTATGTGCACAACTGGTATCAGTGTGGTAACAATGGTGTATTATATACACGGCTGGTATCAGTGTGTTAAGAATGGTGTATTATGTACATGACTGGTATCAGTGTGTTAAGAATGGTGTATTATGTGCATGGCTGGTACCAGTGTGTTAAGAATGGTGTATTATGTGCACAACTGGTACCAGTGTGTTAAGAATGGTGTATTATGTACACGATTGATACCAGTGTGTTAAGAATGGTGTATTGTGTACACGACTGGTAGCAGTGTGTTTAAAATGGTGTATTATGTACAAGACTGGTATCAGTGTGTTAGGAATGGTGTATTATGTACACGACTGGTACCAGTGTGTTAAGAATGGTGTATTATGTACACGACTGGTACCAGTTTTTTTAAGAATGGTGTATTATGTACACGACTGATATCAGTGTGTTAAGAATGGTGTATTATCTTCACGACTGGTATCAGTGTGTTAAGAATGGTGTATTATGTAGACGACTGGCATCGGTGTGTTAGGAATGGTGTATTATGTACACGACTGGCATCAGTGTGTTAAGAATGGTGTATTATGTACACGACTGGTATCAGTGTGTTAAGAATGGTGTATTATGTACACGACTGGTATCAGTGTGTTAAGAATGGTGTATTATGTACACGGCTGGTATCGGTGTGTTATGAATGGGGTATTATGTACATGACTGGTATCAGTGTCTTAAGAATGGTGTATTATTTACCCGACTGGTATCAGTGTGTTAAGAATGGTGTATTATGCACACGTCTGGTATCAGTGTGTTAAGAATGGTGTATTACAGGGTTCTTACAGCTCTTGAAAAACCCTTGAAAATGCGTTTTTTTCTTGATAAACCCTGGAATTTGAAATTAGCCCTTGAGAAACCCTTGAACTTTCAGAAATCTCTTGAAAAACTCTTGAATACCAAGCTATTTCCTGGGCATTGTAAATATATGTGTACTCGCCTTTTACTCGTTTGTTGCGTTCGTGTCGCTCATTTAAAAGAAAACATAAAAAAGTATGGAACGTTTTTCCAAGATTACTGTAACACAGATCACACTTTGAGTACCAGTACTTCCTGACATCCCAAGTCAGAACTGTGTCACATGAATCTTAGATTTTTAGATCTCATACAACAAGCTGAATAGTATATGTAGCCCTTGAAAAAAAAGAAAAAACCCTTGAACTTTGTGAGCAAATTTTTTTATGAACCCTGTATTATGTACACGACTGGTATCAGTGTGGTAAGAATGGTGTATTATGTACACGACTGGTACCAGTTTTTTAAGAATGGTGTATTATGTACATGACTGGTACCAGTTTTTTAAGAATGGTGTATTATGTACATGACTGGTATCAGTGTGTTAAGAATGGTGTATTATTTAAACGACTGGTATCAGTGTTATGAATGGTGTATTATGTACACGACCGGTACCAGTGTGTTAAGAATGGTGTATTATGTACACGACTGGTACCAGTTTTTTAAGAATGGTGTATTATGTACACGGCTGGTACCAGTTTTTTAAGAATGGTGTATTATGTACACGACTGGTATCAGTGTGTTAAGAATGGTGTATTATGTACACGGCTGGTACCAGTTTTTAAAGAATGGTGTATTATTACTTTTGGCATACATTTAGTGGATTTTCGATCCACAAATCAAATTTTGGATCAATTAGTGTCTTTATTAAGGCATCCTGTGATAGTTGGTTCGGAGTAAATCCAGTTTGTTGGTGTTCCATTGAATGTAAAGCCATGGCGTGCAGGGGAAGGTCCCTGTCCCATTCCTTACTATGTCCCTCAATGTAACATCTGATCATCTGCAACAATGTCCTGTTAAAACGCTCGACCTGTCCGTTTGATGATGGATGATAAGGTGTAGTTCTTGATTTGGCGATTTGGAGCTGCTCACAAAGGGCTTTGAATAAATTGCTTTCAAAGTTTCGACCCTGGTCGGTGTGTATCACTAGCGGGCATCCAAAAGTCACTATAAAATGTAGAATAAACTTTCTGGCAATTTTTTCAGCAGTTTGATCTGGCAAGGCAGCTATTTCGACCCACTTTGTGAATTGGTCAACCATAAGGAGAACATACACATTTCCACTGCTGCTGGGGATAAAAGGCCCAAGTATATCAAGATGCACTCTGTCCATTGGGTATCCTGCATGATAAGACTGTAAATGTGCCCGAGGAGTAACATTTGATTTTTTCTGAACATTGCATGTTTTGCATGACTGCACATAGGCTTTACAATCTGCAGCCATGTTATACCACTTAAATGACTTCTTAAGTCTTAGCAACGTCTTTGTTTGTCCCAAACGTCCCGAAGGTTTGGCATTGTTGCAGTAGAATAATACCTCCTGTTTTAAAGATTCTGGCACTAACAGCACTAATTCTCTGTCGATTTTATTTTTCCATCTGTAGACTAATACTCTGTTGTTGAATTGTAGTTGTGATCGGCATAACCAGAGAGCTTTGACAGCAGGACTACACAGATATAGTTTATGCTTCGCAGGAGTAATATTATTTTCCAACCACTCAATTATTTGGCCTAGGTCTCTATCTTTTCGTTGTAATTCTTGCAGTTCCATACTGGTGTAAGGATTCAGCCATATCATATGAGAAACACTCAATTCAGTGGTTTCTTCCATGGGTACTTGTGGTGAAATTACTTCATCTAAAACTGTTGTCACTTCAGGTACTTTTTTGACAGCTAGAGGGATCACATCATCAACGTCTTCTGAAAATCTCTCCCACTGTTGGTGTGCTCTCTTACAAAAATAACAGCCACCACAAGGTAACATTTCTGGGGTGGCTCCAGCATTGTAACATTGCATCCTGGGAATGCATCAGGAATGCGAGACAGACTATCAGCATTACCATGTTGTTTACCAGGTCGATGAATGATCTTCATATCATATTGTGAGAGTTCCTCAATCCATCGGGCTATCTGACCCTCTATGTTCTTGAAGCGCATCATCCACACTAGGCTGTTATGGTCGGTCCGGACGATGAACTGTCGATGCAACAAATAATGCCGGTAATGTCGACAAAATTTGACAATTGCTAAAAGCTCCTTTCTGGTGGTACAATATTTACGTTGTGCTTTTAGCAACACGTGGCTGGCATACCCAATTTCTCCCGACTGAACCTGAGACAGTTCTGCTCCTATGGCTTTGTTAGAGGTATCTGTATCCAATATAAATACACCATCTTTTGTTGGATATGATAATAATGGAGGAGCTGTCATAACAGCTTTCAGCTGTTCAAAACTATTCTGGTGTTCTGGTAACCATGTAAATAGCTTCTTAGGAGCTGTAAGTTCATATAAGGGTGCAGTCAATCCAGCAAAATTCTTGATGTGGTCACGATGATAATTTAAGAAACCCAAAAATGACATTAATTCTTGGTGATTTTTTGGTTCGGGCCATTTGGCAACAGCCTCAATCTTACTTGGCGCAACAGCAATACCATCTTTATTTACAAGTTTGCCAAGAAATTCAACCTCTCTCTTGAACAATTGGCATTTTTTCGGCTTCAGTTTGAGGTTGTTATACTTACGAAATCTTAGGAATACAGTTTCAAGGTGGAGTAGATTTTCCTCAAAGTTGGACCCTAGGACGATTATGTCGTCTAAATAAACGAGGAGTTCTTTCCACCTCAGTCCTCGTAGAACTAATTGCATTGCTCACTGGAATGTTGCCGGTGCATTGCACAAACCAAAACTCATTCTTGTCTGCTCGTAGAGGCAATACTTTGTGACGAAGGCTGTCTTTTTCCTATCAGGTTCGTATAGTGGTATTTGGTAATACCCTGATGCCATGTCTAAGGTGGAGAAGTATTTTGAGCCCTTCAAAGTATCCAAACAATCTTCAATTAATGGCAGCGAGAAACTATCTTTTGTTGTCAATGCATTAAGAGATCGGAAGTTGATGCACCATCTGACACTTCCATCTTTCTTTCGAACCAACACTGGTGCTGATGCCCAAGCTGACATTGAAGGTTGGATGACTCCGGCAGCCAGCAACTTCTGAAGATGTTCATGCTCTTGTCCTTCAAAACCTAATGGGGTACGTCTAATCATATGCTTGATGGGGGGAGCATCGCCGGTGTTAATTTCATGTTCAATCTCTTTCAAACAACCTAAGTCGAGATCATGGCAGGCAAAAACGTCAGAATATTTTATAAGTAACCTACCAAGTTCGATTCTCGGTGCTGTAGTTAAGTCTGTGACAGAATTTTCAAATAATTCTTTAAGATGCTCAGGCAATGTATTTTTGATATCAGCTAGCTCCTCTAAAGTGTTGGCATCAGTGCCACTGATCACAAATTTGAAAGCAGTATGTTCAAAATTATAGTAATTTTGGCCTCTTTGTGCTTCCATACTGTCATCTATCTTGTCGCACATTGTATCAAAATTATGGAAATTTTGAACTCTCTGTGCTTCCATACTTTCTCCAATGTTAAACATTGTATTTTTCTCTTCTTCTGAGATCTTAGCTAGCTTTCTTGAAACATTGGTGTCTGCGCCGTTGATAATAGATCTGGGGGCAGCAGATTCAAAATTATTGCAATTTTGAATATCTTGTGCTCTCAGTCCATTATCGCCAGTTCTATGCACGTCCTGTTTCACTCCACTGAAGCTCTGATTTGGAACATGCTGCTTGTCTTTGAGGAAAATTCAAAATTATTGGAATTTTGAATATCTGTTATCAAGACTTCTTCTGCATTCCCTACATGGGTGTTCCTTTTCAGTTTTATGAAGTGGTTTGTATCATTGATTGCCTTGACTACTGTGCTCATTCCTCTTCCAATTGCAGATGATAATAGGAAACCCTTGACTTGGCCAACTGGCTCAAAAACATAATCATCATTCAAGGGCTGATCCAGTTTCACATTAACAATGGTCACTGTGTTTGGAGGGAGAGTTACAGCATGACTTACTACTACTCGAGATATATTTATATCAGGATCTGCTCCAGGTCTTTTAAAAGATGCATTGATCACTTCATCACCAATAGTCAGCGTGCTGTTTCGAAGATTAACAATGCACTGGTTTGAAGTGAGAAAATCTAAACCCAAAATAAAGGTATCATTGATTGGAGCTATACAACTGTCTCATTTAAATATTTTCGATCCAATCTTGATCGTCATTCCTGGTACAATAGTCCCCAGAACTGGTTGTTTTCCAATTCCCTTCAGCCTAACTTTTTGTAAATTAGATGCAATTGTCAAACCAGATTTCCTGAAAAACTCTTCATCCATGAGCGTTATCATAGCTGCCGTATCAACAATAGCTGATGTATTTATACTATTTACACTCACTGGCAGTATTAATGAAATACCAGTGACCCTGCTTACAATAATTTCTGGTATGTCATCCATATTTACATTTTTTTCATCAATATGTACAATAATATCTGGTTCAACTGCATTAAGCAGGCCTACTCCGTCATGGACCTGGTGTTGGCCTTTGCACTGAGCCCTTTCTTGTTTAAAGTTTCCGAACTTTGCTGTATCATCATAGTGTCTTGCTATTTATGTCGCCATGTGGTTGCATCTGGGCCTTCACCTGATTTTTGACCTCTGTCATTCTGGTATTTTCCACGATTATAATTATAATTTTGTTTCTTTTTCAAATTTCCCTGTCTATATGGTTGTTTGTAATATTTATATTTATTGGGCGGTGATTGTGGAGCTTGCAATTTATCTTTCACCAGAGTTGCCATATCTTCTACAACGCTTTGAAGCTTCCCCATTCTTTCCTCAAGTGAAGCTATTTTAGGGTCAACTTCAACTTTACTGACCTCATAATCCTGCTCAGATTCTGAGAAGGCGACTTGGTGCTGATGATAGCTTGGCGCTCTACAACCAATAATTGCTTTCTGATTGGCAATGGAAGCTTTCATATATTTTAGGGCTTTAAAAATTGAACAAGGATTCTTCTCCATGACTGCCCTAACTGCTTCCTTGTCCTTGGATCCTCGCAAAAATGCTTCTGCAGAGATCTGGTCAATTGTTTGACGATCCGAGTCGGGATACCCTTCCACAGTCATAGTCTGATCACGCTGTGAAAATTGTTCTAGACTTTCATCATCTTTCTGCTTCAGGTACTGGAGTTGCCTTCGTGCTGAAGCAGGTGCCTCTTTTCTGCTAAATCGCCGTTTCAATTCTTTCTTTAAACTTTTGAAGGTTTGATGGCCCTCCAAAAGATTTACATATTCCAGGGCATCTTCAGCTAAACAATCGTAAAGACGATTTAATTTTTTCTCTGAGCTCCACTGCCTCTGATCTGCGATTCTCTCGAACTGAAAAATGAAAGGTTCCCGTTTCGCCGTTGTGCTCCCATTAAAAGTTTGTAATTTGGGGCGTGGTGAACTCCTACTTCTGCGTCTAGTGGAATGATGCCTTCTGCTGCGTGACTCATCTGAGTATTCTGATGACGAGCTTCTAATTCTTCGATACCTTCATCTATGAGAGGAGTCGGAATAATGACAGCCATCAGACTCACCTGTATCACTGGAATGGTTGCCTTTTCTTCTTGTATTATTTTTAGGCCGATGACTTCTGTGATGATGTGGTGAAACAGAACTATCTGGTGAAGTTGATCGGTCTGTACTTCTATGTCTGTGACTATATACATGACAACTTTGTGACCCGTGATGTTTATGTGATATCTGACGACTTCGTTGTCTATCAACATCATTAGGTGCAAATTCTTTGTCACGAGCAATTCTTCCTGTTATTCGTGAATGGCGTCTTCTATGGTGGCCATGGTCGCGACATCTGTACTCATCGGAACTATTGTTAGCAGTGTTTGTTTGTGTTCCCGCAGTTCATTTATTTCTAGAACTGCAAGTGGCAGTACTTTTGGGCATCACCTGTACTTGTGAAGTCTGTTCATCTGATTCTTCATCAGAAGGGTAGATCTCAGATTGCGATGAATGTGGTTCTGCTTTTACTTTTAATACCCTGTTGATGTCATTTAATACTGACTCTAGAGATGATTGTCTGTGTCTGTGTCGCACGTCCTATTCCAACTGAGGGTGTGGATGTCTGATGCCAGGCAGGTACAGGGGGTTTTTCTTCTTGCTTCTGTTGCTCTAGTGCATTGAATTTTCCAACCAGTCTTCTATATTCTTTATTAAATCGCTCTGTTAGCTCATTCATTTGCTCCGTTGATTTTGTTTTAAATTCTTCTAAAGTAGCAAGATGCATTTTTGTTTCTTCCTCTGCGTGTTGATTGGCTGATTCTAGTAATGCCTTTTCCCTTTTCCACAAGTCTCTATCCCCTTCATATTTTTTATGTAAATTTTTTATCTCTCTTCTCATCTCATGGATGACTTCAGTTACATTTTTAGGAACTAGTACCTGCTGTGTTGGACTGGTTTGAGAGAACACATTTGTTTTGGGAGGAGATGGCAACATGTAGGGGTCTAGGCTGCGCTGAATTTGTGTTGGACTTCTACTAGTTGGTGAGGTAAAAGGATTTTTCAATGCAAACGGATTATCAGTGGTAGGTTCTGGTGATTTGGGTAACCAATCAAGGGTGATTATTTCATTTTCTATTAATTCTTGCCAAGCTGATTCAGCGATGCCCGTTTCCCTAACTAAATCATCTATTGTCAGAGTACCTTTATTTTGCCTGCATGTGTATAGTTTTTTAGCTCTTACAGGGCCTATGTTTTTAAGCTTTTCAAATTCATCGAGTGCGATTGTCTGAATGTTGAGTGCCATTGTGTGAAAAACTGTAACTAACGACCCCGACACCACCTTGTTAGAGCATTGTCAATTTCAACAAAAATATTCAAGTGTACATATTTTCACTTTAAATTTCAAAATTTAAACTTTAAATTTCTTTACAATCATATTTATTTTGTATCATGTATGTACGAGGCGAGAACCGATAATTGTTGCGAAAAATAGTAGACAAGTACTACGAAATTTCTGTGATTTTTTTTTAAATCAAAAAACATTTACAAGAACATAATAAATATTTTATTATACATTCTACACCCGATGTGATATATTATTTGCTTTAAAATGATCAATCAGGCTAACAAAAATCACAAATTATTGTTTCAAACGATGCATTATCGTAACATGAAATTTGCTAAGTTTCACAAAGAAATGAAATTTACACCAAATTCACGCGTTTCCAATTGAACTCGTCGCCATTATTATATATCTCGTGGTGTAATACGATCTATATAATACATAACATTAATATGGACTCACCATCCAAGTATCTATGATAATAAATATCTCTCTGGAGATGTCAACAAACTGTCTTTATCAATGGAGACTCCAATCACTGTCAACAGCCCATACTTTTGTGAGTAGAATTGGCAATGTTCCATTGACAGGAGAGTAATTCCCAGCCGATCTGCACCATGTAGTTCGGCCCATAAATTCACCACACTGAGTTGCTAATAATGAGGCCACAAACATTTATCATATAAAGTTATGGAAGCGTATATTGTGTTCATAGCAAAAGATGAAAGGCTTACTGGAAATATCATGACCTCAGTGGAAAGTATAACCCGACCGACTACGCATTTTTAACTTGGAGAACACAAATGGTTGCCAGGGTTTAGCAAGAAGGGTCCAAATGGAGACAGAAAAATAATATGCCTCATCAAGGAATATATTTACTGATTATTGTTATAAATGGCTTAGGACGTCAGCAGGCATTCAGATGGTGAGAAAATTATGAAAGCCTCGCTTGTATTCAATGCAGAAGCTGAAAGGCTTACTGGAAATATCAAGTCCTGAGTGGAACCTATAACCACACTGACAGACATTACGCATTCTTTCGTTGAAGATCTCAAATGGTTGCCATGGGTTTAGCAAGAAGGGGCCACCAGGAGAGAGAGAAAAAAAACAATGTGTGTAAGAAAAAAAAGGGAAATATATATAAGAAATTACCATACATAGGATATGTGCACACAAGCCTATAAATATGTGTAACAGGATGGGGTGGGGAGATAAAAAAAAAACCCCAGGAGCAAAATCACGAACCACAACTCCTGTTAATCCACAGATTCGTAGGGATCTGGGGCACCCAGTATGGATTTGGTAAATCAATAGGTGAAACCAAAATTTACCTCTGAAGATACACAAAAACTCTAATGGCTATGACTGATCATTATTTATTTTAAACAAATGATTCTCTACCTGAGAATTTGATGAAAATGTGTGAAAATGGAAAATGACTGTGAAAGGATGGGGGGTGAAGAATGAGCCCTAGACTGACATTGGGAAAGCAATAAAACAATGTTGCTAATTCCCCCCACTTTACAAAGGGTTGTTTACTGCCGGGTACCAAAGGTTTTAGGAAAAAGGGCGAAATGACTCGGCACCATTTTACCTAGGGTTGCTCCACTGGTATGAAGTAGAAAAGCATAGAAATCAGATATATCTGATTTCTATGTAGAAAAGTCTACAATTGGGGCACTTGTCTATAATTAGTGCATTCCCCAGAGCAAGCGCCGTGAATGACGTCACCTGCACCAGGCAATACACTCGCTACAAACGAGTGCAACCCAGCAACCCGTGAAGTAGGTAAAAAGGTATTCCCTTCTACCAACCTTGTTCAAAGGTTATCGGCACAGCAAGATTTATGCTTTCGCCAATTTGTGAAAAGGGCACTTTTACTGAGTGAAAGCAGCCTTATATAGGAAATATGGGGTAGAATTAATGAGATCTGATTGATTCCTCGTTTTGAAAATAGCCAACAAGAAGATGATTTAAAAATAGCCAATGAAATTCGTTGATTCATCTGTGACAAGGAGAAAACAGGAAGTGTAAATTTACCAAAATAAACGAAACCAAAACAGAACAACGTACTTCGGTATGTAATTATTTCTTTAAAAAAAACGACAACCATTACATATGTATATATATATATGTATGTATATGTGTGTAGGTGTGTGTGCATGAATCTGGTCTATGAAGGCGAATTGGTCGCTTCGATATTGAAAGTGTTAAATCACTTTGTGGTGGCCTTAAGTTTTCGCACACATTAGTGAGAGATAGAAAAATGGGTTAATTTCCACGTCGGCTGATTGTCTTTTGTTGATCGTCGAAGTGAAAGCAGCTTGTGCGTGATCGGTGTGAACACGCACAGATTTTTGGTGATCTGGAAGTCGAAGTGATTGGGTTGTTTCCCAATACTTTTGGAGAACACATCGGGACTTCATAGAGGTAGGTTGTACTTTTGTACTCTCCTCCA